>CM070771.1:204881950-206081950 GCA_036346955.1 Dipus sagitta
GAAAAATAACTGAACATAACAGGGCAGAATGCTTCACACACAGGGTGAAAATAATTACACATGGAAACAGGCATAGAAATATACATAAGCATGGAATTTAGCAAATCAACAAAAGTTAGCATACTGCAACATCTAGATTTTCTCCAGAAAGCAAGAGAGAATTTTCTTTGTCTATAATAGGTTTTCACTTTTAACCAGAGGTAATCCCTCACATTATAACAAAATGGATGATGTCATTACAACAATAAGGCTTTTTTGAAATAATTTATTTATTTGTTTTTCCAGAAATGAATTTAGTAGAAATGGCATGTCTACTCAATGACCAACACAGCCCTTGAACCCTGGTCCTGGCTGCATCATGAAGAACTCTTTATTCTTATCAAATATAATTCAACTCACCTTCCAGATAGCAGACTTGGCAATTCACAGGCTAACATAGTATGATCTTTTTCTTTGTACTCACTGCCCAACATAGAGGTCAGTGAATGCTTCGTAAATATACTTAACGTAGGATGGCGCTGATATTCCCTTTGGATTCCTTCTTAAATAACTCGCATCTCGTCTGTGTGCAGAAGTAGTAAGGAACAACTTGCTGAATTACTTTGTAGGATAGCTTAACATCACATAAATGCAGAAGGAAATGCCACCCACCTGTGATATTTATTCAGAAAATTAAAATCAGCATCACAAGAAGGCAAGCTGTGAGGTAAGCTTAGATCTCTACTGGGGACGTAGGAAAAATCACAAACTTCCTGTGCTCAGAAAATATCATTTTGCCTATTCTTTTCTCATAGAGAATTTGAGAGTATATATTGAGTTCAGTGTAAATATCAACTCTATCTATCAATTTACCTATTGCTTTATATCTATTGATATGTATGTCTCAATATCACAAGAATTTTGGGGGGTTTTCATTCAGAATAAGCTGGTGGGATAATCAATCAATTTTCTTTTTTTTTAATTTTTGTACTCAATGAATACAGTCAAGTTGGTACCATTATTAGCCTCCTGCCTGTCATCCCCACTCCACAGGGACCCTCCTTGTTGGAGTATATGGGTAATGCATTTTGGGGTTTGCCTTCAGTTTGGGGTAGGAGGAAATGTCTCTGCATGTCATGACCCAACATGTGGCTCTGACATTCTTTCTGTCCCCTCTTTCACAAATTTCCCTGAGCCACATTGGGTTCATTTTAGGTCTGCTTCAGTATTGAGATCGTGGGAGCCTCTGTGTCTCTGGATATCTGGTTTGGTAGGGATTGATTGTTCTCTGTGTCTATCTCCTTCACCATTGTGCTGGTTCCAGGTTTGCCAAGAAAACAGCATTCTTGCATGTTTCCCCATTTATTCTTAGTTTCAGCTGGGGCCCTTTTGAGGTATGATGGGGTGGTTCTCTCCTTAGGATCTTGTCTATCTGAAAAAGAGAAGAAGATTCTCCAATGGAGAATAAAGTTAGCACCAAATAAATGTGATAACCATTATGTTTTAGAGAGTGTTTAGTGGAGAGCAAGCTCATTTTTTGATATGGTTCTGATTTGTTTTCCAGCTCCAGCTATGGGTTCCATTCCACTGAGCAGAATAGTTTAGCCAAATCAAGAGCAGTTGGTTTCCACCATGGCTATGTGCCACTATTGCACATGTGTGAGCATCAAGTCAGGTTGTTTGCTGCTCAGTAGGTTAGTCCATGGGATGCTTGGAGAGATATAGGTAATTTTCCCTAGTTGCTCATGTAGTACCTTCCAGCACTAGATGCACTAACTGTGTGGGGACTGATTCTCTTCCAGCTTCCAGCCATGTCACTCCCTGTTACATGCCAACAGTGTATGTTGTCTTCAGCAGTAGGGTCTTACCACTAACCTATGGTGGGTCATCAAGCATTCTGACATAAATCTGTCTTCTTTGGGGAAACCTTATAGGTCTCTCTGATCAAAAGGTCACTGTGGGTGACATCCACCTGCTGGTACCAGGAGCTACAGGTCAGCACCCAAGAAGAGAAGGAAGCAAAAGATAAGAGCTATAAAACAGATAGACAGATGAAAGAGAAGAGGGAAAGAGGTAGGGATGGAGAGAGAGAGAGACAAACAGAAATAGGAGGAGATAAAGGTTAGTATTCATCATATCCTCTCCAGGGCCTTCTGAATCATGTGTTCCCTCTAAGGGCCTGGTGAATGCTCAATCATTTTGCCTACCTTTTAGGATGTAGAGTTTTATGGTACCATTGCCATTTGCGTCCAGTTTTGTGTATTCCACGCCCCCTTGGCCTCCCCTCCCTTCCCACTCTCCCTATTGTCCAGTCCTCGAGATGCTTGCTAGGCATGTCGGCAACTTGGGTAGATTCAGGTTAGGAGCTGTAGATGACTGAGACTATGCAGCAATTATCTTTCTATGATTGGGTGAGTTCACTGAGAATGATCTGTTCCAGGTTCAACAATTTTTCTTCAAATTTCATTGTCATTTTTTCCTTACTGTTGTGTAGAATTCCATTATGTGGATATACCACATCTTTCTTATCCACTCATCTAATGATGGACATCTGGGTTGATAGGCAGAATTAACATTGTGAAAATGGCAATCCTACCAAAATCAATCTACAGAGTTAATGCAATTCCAATCAAAATCCTAAGAGTGTTCTTCACAGAGATAGAAAAATTGAACTCAAAATTCATATGAAAAAGCAGAAAGCCTTGGATATCCAAGCATATCCTCAGCAAAAGAAGCACCTCTGGAGGTATCACCATACCTAATCTAAAGCTATATTACGAAGCCATAATAATAAAAACAGCATGATACTGGCATAAAAACAGGAGTATAGGCTAATGGAGTAGAATCAAGGACCCAGACTTTGATTCAAAAAACTACAGCTACTTGATATTTGACAAAGACCCTAACAATATAGGCTGGAAAAAAAAGACAGCATCTTACACAAATGGTGCTGGACAAACTGGATAACCATATGCAGGATACTGAAATTTAATCCACACATCTCGCCATGCACAACAATCAAGTCCAAATGGATCAACGATCTCAATATAACACCAGAAACCCAGCTACTAGTAGAAGAAAATTTAGGAGGAACATTCCATGATATAGGAATGGGAAAAGACTTCCTGAACAAAACCCAGTAGCACAGGATATTAAACACTCACTCAACCAATGAGATCTCATGAAGCTGAAAAGTTTCTTCACAGACAAACACACAAAAAGCAGAGCCAAAAGATTACCCACAGAATGGGAGAAAATATTTGCTGAATATCCAACTGTCAGAGGTCTAATCTCTGGAATCTACAAAGAACTCAAAAACCTAAGCAATAAAAAGTCAAACAACCCACTCATAAAGTGGGGCAAAGAACTGGACAGGCAGTTCATAGAAGAAGAAACACAAATGGCAAACACACACTTAAGAAAATGTTTATCATCCCTAATCATCAGGGAAATGCAAATTAAAACAACTATGAGATTCCACCTTACCCCAGTAAGGATAGCAAACATAGAAAATAAAATGAAAATTAATGCTGGCAAGGATGTGGAGAAATAGTAACCCTCATCCACTGTTGGTGGGATTGTAAGATGGTACAACCACTTTGGAAAGCAATAAGTAGACTCTTAAAAAACCTGACTATAGAGTTACCAACAGACCCAGTTATTCCCTTACTGGGCATGTGCCCTAAAAGCTCCACACCTCAGGTCAGAGAGATTTGTTAAACCATGTTTATGGCTGCTCAATTCGTAATAGCTAAGAGCTGGAATCAATCAGTTTTCTAAGTGAATGGACAATAATTCAGAAGAAAGAAAGAAAGAAAGAAAGAAAGAAAGAAAGAAAGAAAGAAAGAACGAACCATGAGTGGATAGGAAGTAACCTGAGTAGGAAAACAACCCCACACTAGAGTGTTGCAGATTGGCAGAAAAGAGGTCTTTGCAGGTCTTTTGTAAGATGCTGAATGTAAACAGAACACAATATAAAACTACAGAAGCAGTAGAGTCACTGATTTATTATTTTCTTGTTGTTTGACAGTCTTTACTGTCTAATTCAGAACTGCATTGGAGATAGGCATAAATTACCTTGGGTGAATTAAGTAGAAAATGACACTGGAAAAGAACTTTCCAATACAGATCAGGACTAGGAGACAGCCTACATCCTTTTCTTGCCTAGAGTCTCAAGTGTTGGAGGGAACAGAAATCTGTAATGAAGGAAATGTCCAGGCATAAAAGTAAGGTAAGTACCACATGACCTGTGATGGTAGGAGGAAAGTTTATTTGCCCCAAACAAGGAAAACTCTAAACTGAGGTGTGGACCTTTTAGAGTATATGCCCAGTAAGGGAATAACTGGGTCTGTTGGTTCAGAAATATTTGCTCAACCATGTTTATAGCTGCTCAATTCATAATAGCTAAGAACTGGAACTAACCCAGGTGCCCATCATTGGATGAATTGATAACCAAGATGTGTTATATCTACCCAGTGGAATTCTACTCAGCAGTTAGAAAAAAAAATGACACAATGAAAATTGTAGAAAATAGTCAAACTTGGAACAGATTGTACTCAGCAAACTCACACAATCACAGAAAGATGATCATCACATGGTCTCATTCATTTGTATCTCCTAACATGGATCAGCCCAAGATGCTGACATACCTAATAGGTATCTCAAGGCTTGGACAATAGGGAGGGCAGGACTTGAAGGGAGGGTAAGAATGGGGGGGGGGCACAGAACTGAACCCAAATGGAACTGCTTCCATAGACTCCTATATCCTGGAAGACAGATTACAAGGTTGTTCCCTCAACAGGACCTTAGAGGGAGCACGTGCATTGAAGAGCCATGGAGAGGGTGAGATGAAGCCTAACCTTAAATTTCTCATTTCTCTTTATTCCCTTTCTTTTTACTATTATCTTTATTTTCTTCTTTCTTTTCCCTTGACACTAGCTTGTAACTCCCAGTACCAGGATGTGGTTATCACCCACAATGAGCTATTGATCAGAGAGACTTAGAAGGCTTCCCAAAACAAGACAGATTTCTGTCAGAGCATTTGATTACCCACCAGAGATTAATGGTAAGACCCTACTGCTGAAGATACCATATGCTGTCAACATGGAACATGGAGATACCTGGCTGAAACCTGGAAGAGAGCCAGTCCAGCCAGTTAGCCTGTCTAGTGATAGAAGGTGCTACATGAGCTAATGGGGGAAAGTGGCCAACATCTGTCTGAGCAACTTGAAGTCTAAGCTACTCAGAAGCAAATAACTGACATGATGCTCATACAAGAGCAATAGTGGCACAAAAGTCATGGTGGGTAACAATCTGCTCTTGGATTGGCTAACAGATCCACTCAGTGGAAAGAAACCCATATCTGGAACAGGGAAACAGGTCAGAACTATATCCAGATAATGAGTTTGCTTTCCAATATCAAACTCCCACTTATCTTGGGCTACAAGAGGATCTGCACCCATTAAATTCTGTCTACACTAATAATGGTTATCCCATTTAACCTGTGTTGAATTCACTCTACATTGACAAATCTATTTCTCTTTTTCAGATGGAAGCAGAATCTGAGGAGATAAACAACCCATCACACTTCAGCAAGACACCAGCCAAAACCATAGAGGAATTGGAGAAATGAGCAAGAGTTCTGCTTTCTTGGTGAACCTGATATCAGCACAAGGGTGAAGGAGATAGATGCTGAAGACACTCAAAACCTACCAAACCAGAGATCCAGAGGCTTCTAAGAGGCCATCACTGAAGTAGACTTAAAATGAACCCAACAGGGTTCAGGGAATTTCACAGAAGAGGGGACAGAAAGATTGTTAGAGCCACAAGTTGCAACATTATGCACAGAGACATTGTCTCTTCCCCATAACTGATGGCTACCCCCAAAATTCATGACCCACAATACCATGGGGGTGACCAGCATCCCCAATGAAGAGGGTCTCTTTGGAGGGGGGACAGGGATGGGGGAAACTATGGTACCAACATGTGCTATTTATATACTGAATATGTCCATAAGTAATAAAAAGAATTGAAAAAAATACAGGGAAGCTCACCTTGTTGACCCATACAATTGACTGTTGTCAGACATCTCTCAAGCTTCACTGGGTATTGAGAACCATAAAGGACTGTGGCTATTTTACTTCCAGGTTAAAGTTCACAATCAGGAGTGGGAGCATAGCTGTGGCAGTTTTAAACAACTCTTAAGTGATTATGAGTGACAGGTAGCAGGTTTTGTTTAGAGGACAGGCTGAACAATGATGACACAGAATCACACAACTGTTTCTTCCTCAACTATTCAATCGTTGGAGCCCCCATGCTCCTCAGTTTGTTCATCTGTACAGGAACCAAAGGGTGAGCAGTTGATACACCACATGGTCTAAGAGTCCATGTATATCCTTTCCCACCATGGCATCTTAGCTGCTTCCAGGGAAGGAAGGCCAACACCTTACTGGTGGCGAAATCTCAGATGCTGAGAGATGAACAGCAGGAAAGAAGGAAAATGTTCACCAAAAGCTGCAAGGATTTTTATTTTGGGTCTGGGGCTGAATCCAAAGAAGTCAGTACACCTGGGTGCAGGGTCAGAAAGTGGCTAGGTTTGAACACATGCACCCAAGTAATTCCAGCTCTGCAGCAGTAGCTGTAGATGTTCAGGCCAAATATGTAGGTGATTCCCCTCTTAAGGGCATGTTGTACTGGCCATGTCATGTTGTGTTGGAGTGACTTATAAAGAAAAAAAAATGCCCCATGCCTCAGTTTCCTCATTTTCCCAGTGAGTGTTCTGGAAGGTATCTACTGAAATCTATACTTCTGGTTGTTTTTCCTTCCCACCCAGCCTTGGGAATGAATCTCATATCTGTCTGTATGGAGACCTCGGTAACCAAGCAATCAGAGCAGACAAGGATGAGGCAGCCATAGAGAGCTAGGACACTTATACACATGCACACGGAAGGAAGACAGCACCTAATGTCCATGCCAAAAGATTTAGAAGAAACACACTCACAGGCTGGAAAGATGACTCAGCAGTTAAGGTGCTGGCTTGCAAAGCCTAACTACCCAGGGTTCAATTCCCCACTATCCATGTATGCCAGATACACCTAGTGTTGCATGTCTCTAGATTTTCTATACAGAGGCTGGAGGCCCTGGTGTGCCCATAGTTATATATAAATGTTTGATATATAAAGCAGGAAAAGATAATATGCATGACATGATAAAGTTTTACTAGGCTCTCAATGAGGACATACACAGTAAACACAAAATAAGGGATGCTCTACAAAATACTGAATCCACACCCACTACAGATATTTTCTACTATGAAACACAAAGAAAACTGGAGGCCTCTTCAAGATTTAAAGGGAAAGTAAAAGACTTGTCACTTGATGTTTTATGTAACCGTGGATAGGGAATTAGGCTAGACAAATATTATAATTGAACGATTGAAACAAATTGTGAGGTTTGACTACAGACAGACTTTAAATTATTAGAATGCTTTCTGATGATTTCCTGATTTTGACAGCTGTTCTATGGCTATGTAAATGTGTTAATCACAGATCCTCATGTGTGTTCTTGAAGGAGGGATTTTCGTGCCCAGCCACCAAGCAGACATCTCCCACCTAGCAGATCACACAGGTTCTACCTCAGTTGCTCAAATCCATTTCAATGACAAGAGGTTATTCTCCCTTTCTCTCTGAAGGTCAAATCCATTGTAAGCACAGTGTTTGTGTAACAGCTGGCCATTTAGCACAATGCTAAGGACTCTGCTGGGCAATCCTCTGTCTCCAAAATAGAAAATTAGAAAATATCACAGCTTCACCTCTTCCTCTGTCTCTCCCTCCTTCCTTCCTTCCTTCCTTCCCTTCAAAGATAATGACCCATTACAAAATTTTACACACTCAGCGTCTGATTCTACAACACCCAACGTGCAAACAGATTGGAAAGCAAAGTGAGGAAGGAAGCGATGCAGTGCAGTTTTGGAGCTGCATCACTATCTTCGGGAATGAAGGTCATATCTGTGGTGTGCCAGTTGAGACCATTAATGAAAGCATCTGCATTGTACGGGAAAGACGAGCTGAAGGATAATGAATTGGACATGTATGCCCTCCAGAACATAGAAGGCAAGTGATGGGCTAATAAAGGTCAAATGAGAAAGCGAGTAGGGTCTTTGGATATACAATAGGAAGTCGTTGCAGTCAGGTTCACGTTGCTGGCAGAAAACACCCAACCGAGAGCAGCTTGAGGGAAAAAAGGCGGGGGGGGTATTTTGGCTTACAGACTTGAGTGAATGCTCCATGATGGCAGAGGAAAACCACAGCATGAGCAGAGGGTGAACATCACCTCCTGACCAACATCAGGTAGATATCATCAGCAGGAGACAAACACTGGCAAGGGGAAACTGGCTGTATACACTGCCTCCAGGAAGTATTAATTCCCAAATGTCCATCAGCTGGGAAGCTAGCATTCAGAACACCTAAGTTTATGGGGGACACCTGAATCAAACCCCCACAGAAGTCTTGCCAACAGTAGTGGAACAGCAGGGAAAAGAGAGGAAGAGAACCAGAAATTAACAAGCAGTATGTTTAACAGTCAGGAATAGTTAATCACCCCCTCGGGAAAAAAACAAACAAGAAAAAAAAAAAAAAGGAAAAGTTACATTATGCTGAGTTTAATGCCTTGGGAAAATCCTGAAGCCTTCAGACATTGGATTGACACTTGGATTAATTTCCTTGAAGATTATTTCTTAAAACACTTCTCTGGAGCCAGGTGTGGTGGCACACACCTTTAATCCCAGCACTTGGGAGGCAGAGTTAGGAAGATCACCATGAGTTTGAGGCCACCCTGAGACTACATATTGAATTCCAGGTCAGCCTGGACCAGAGTGGAACCTTACCTCGTAAAAACAAACAAACAAACAAAACACACTCCTCTGAATTCAAGATTACAGATTTGGTCCACTTTTCCTAGCTGATGTATCACTTCCTTTTATGCTGGAAGATAATAGAGTGGAAAGACCTGATCAGAACACATCTAGTGATTATTCTCCACTCAGTCTGCATATGAGGTTACATGTCTGGCCCATGGGAGAAGCTCTCTGCCTGGGCAGAGAGAAAAGGAACTGTGAGATCCAATGAGCATGAATTGTTAGGATTGACCATAGTAGGTTGAAATGTGAAATGTAAGGATGTCCAGTGAAGGAACTAGGGCATAAAATTCTGTTGGGAACAATTTAACCACTTGGGAAAGCTCTCTCAAGGATCTGAAAACCTTACTTTTAGGGTGTCTTCTATACTCACAGATACTGACATCCTCTATGGACAACAGTGCAAGACTTTCTAGAGTAGATAGGTTAGGAAGAAATTGAAGCCTTAGAGAAGTAGAAATTCTAGAGAATACATGCCCTTTCAGGTTGTGTTATCTATTGTTCAGTCCTAGGGGAACAAAATTTACAAAGGCTGCAAGAAATGTGTGAACCTCAATATATAAGGTGATCACTGAAACATTCATGGTTCTCTCTAGGCTGGCCAAGATTGTCACTGGAAATGCCTATAACTAAATGTGGTTTCCTGAGCTCATTAGTAGAAATGTGAATGATAGTTAATAGAAAACTAAATGCCTATTAATTCTCAAAGCCAGAAAGGTTTCAGTATCACAGGAAGCAGAGTGTCCTGGGTGACAGCTAAAGGGACCCAAATAATGGAGATAGAGATAGTGCACTGCCCAGGATTATCTGGAGGAACAGGACAGATAAAATAAATTTACATTACAAAAAGGGATTTATTGGATTGGCTTACAAGATATGGGCTGGGTAATCCAATAGTGGCTGTCTGCATGACGGAGAGGCCAATAACCCGGCAGCTGCTCTGTCCTCTGGGATGGAGGCCTTGTAAGCCACAGACTAACACTGAAAACTTGGTAGACACTTGGAGAGATGCGACTGTTCTGTCCGTATTTGAAAGCTGAAGAAGCTGGGCTCTGATGTCCGTGAAGGATGGCAGCGGCAGGGTAGATGGTCTAACCAGGAAGAAGCAAAGACAGGCGGATGAGCACCACTGCCCTTCCCTCTGACCTCTTCCTAGCTTGGTTGACCATGCGCATACTTTCCCAGAGCACTTAGCCTCAGGCATAGCACCCAACTTCAGGAATGACCGCTTATAGCCAGAGTTTAGGAGTTGTTAAATTTGCTTAAGAGAATTTAGTTGATGCATGCATTTTTGCCATCTTGAGCTGTTCAAACAGCAAGGACTCCAATGTAGGATCTAAAGTTTCTTCATCCATATGCTGCTAATTAAAGAGAATACCAAAGGACATATGTTCATGGAACTATCCAAAAATAAAATGAATGAAAGGAGTAAACTAAGGACAGATTTAAATAACTCTTTTCTCAAGAAGTTGCTGACAAAGCCTCCAGTAGAATAACCTAAAACAAGCACCCTCCATCACATATGTGAGATACTGTTTTCGCCATTGTTCAGTGACGCCTTGAGACTTTACACAGAGTTTATCCTACAATGACTCACCTAGTGTGATACTATCAGGCTTAGTCTGGGTGACTAAGACAGTGAATTGGGTCTATTGTCTTATATTCTCTGTTCCAGATGTTCTAAGATTTGTTACCCTGAAAAGCCTTGAACTGACATGTCTTTCTTAAGCAAGCTAATTGAGGCTGTCCACACATCCCCTCTGTCTCTTATCAGATTGGATAGTCAGAGTTACTACGCCCTTCTCTATTCACTGCTGGGCCAGGCAACAGAAACTAGAGATGACTGCTATTGCTCTGCACATACCAAAATAATTCCAACTACTTATCCATGCCAATGCTTTCTTATCTTTCGTGGCCTGATCTTTCCCAGCACACATTAAACCTCTGGCCATTAGTACTGCTCTCTGCATCCTACACGTCCTTCGTTGCTCTAGTGTGACTTAGGATTTGTGTTCATTAAAATTCTTTTTAAATACTTTTATTTGAGAGAAAGATACATGCACATACAGAGAAAGAAAGAGAGAGGGAGAGAGAGAAAGTGAGTATGAATGTAAGAGGCCTTCTTGCTACTGAAAACAAACTGTAGACACATGTTGTGCCACATTGTGCATCTAGTTTAATAAGGGTTCTGGGGAGTTGGACTCAGGCCTGTAGGTATTGCAAGAAATTGCCTTTAACCATTGAGCAATCTCTCTAGTTTTTTTTATGTTTTATTACATTTATTTATTTGAGAAAAAGGGGGAGAAGATAAGTATGAACATACCAGGGCCTTTTGCTGCTGCAAGTGAACATGAGATACATGTGCTACTTTACGCATCTGGCTTTATGTGGGTACTGGGAAATTGAACCTGGGCTAGCAGTCTTGACAATCAAGCGCCTTTAACCACTGAGCAATCTCTTTAGCCCCATGAAATGTGTTTCTATGGAACCATTACTATAATAAAAGTGATAAAAGCTTCTTCCTCCATGGCAACCATTTTTGAGCCTGTCTGTATGCTTTACTTAACTTGGTCAAAACAAGTGCTGAGTATGTTTTAAGAATAGCCTGTTTATTTTTTTTAGAGAATATATAAATAGACCCAAACACATATAATTTAGAAATAGTGACTGTGGCTAAACAAGTACTGCTGGAAGGTCTGTGGAATATATTTTTTCTTCTTATGCATTTGTTTCATTTAAAATGCATTAAAAAGAGAGCACTGTATTAGTTCTCTAATTAATGAAGTCTGTAGAAATTGACATACCAGGCTTAGAAAAAATAGTGTGGCAATTAGGATTTATTCATCAAAAAGGGTGCATTTTTGTGCTCAAAGTGGAACACTAATGTGTATAATAATTTGTGAGCAATGTCTTGTGCAAACATAGCCAACACAGGAAGTTACTACTGACATTCCTTTCTACAAAACATTTCTATCTTTACTCCATCTGCCACAGCATTTTCAGCATATTCCTTTATGTTCCTTATATTCCTTTGAATTTCTTGCATTCTTTGCATGTATGCATATTTTTTTTAGTTTCCATGTACATACATAAACTCACATGTACAAAAAAGTCCACATCCTAACAAATAAGTTAAGATATTGATTTTAATTTACCTCATGAGTTGAAAAAGCCAAAAAATGTATATTGTCATAATGTTGAGTGTATCCATGTACTCAAAGAAGAGCATATTACACACCTATAGATGATGGATGGTTTACAGAGACCCAGATGCTCTGGAGACTTTATATATATGTATATATACATACGTGTGTATGTGTGTGTGCACTTGAATATTGAATAGTGCTTTTATTCTTGAATGTGGTAGCTTTATACATCCTTTAGATTTATTCTCAGGGACTTGGGAATTAACCCTATCTTCAGCTGTGTTTTATATTCCAGTTTCTATTGCACATGCATGCTTGTTTTATTATTGATGTTGTTCCCCTCGCCCCTCCCCCTCCCCACCTTACAATCAAACATTCTCAGATACCTGTTCTATGTTCATGGCTAGAAGTGAGGTTAGAGAAGCATGTGATACTTTCTTTGAACAGTTCAGATGGAGATGCCCTTCACAGAAAGATGACTGAATTAGTCTTGGTCAGGACCCCAAAAGACTGCAGTAAAGCTGCATTCAAGTAATTTTCATTAACTTAATGTTTTGTTTTAATATTATTATAGCCAGACATTTTATACCTGTATTCTGGATTTTATACTTGTTCTCTAGCTCCACTCTGTTTTGGACTGTCTATAAACCTTAGATGCAGGCAAGTTTGTAGTCGATTTTATGATTTTCTTTTTACTCTTATTTTGCACAAAATGTAAACTCCCTAAGGGCAGGGGATAATCTCATGTTTAATGTTAATCAATACAGCCTAGAAGAGTAATCAGGGAAGGACAGATACTCAGAAGTGTTTATCTTCACTTATTATGTACTCCCTCTAATGTTTCCTTGAGAAAAATCTCTCCTACCACCACCACCACCACCACAGTGCCAGTGTCCCTTCTCCTTCAAAGTTTCCCCTCTACTCTGTAAGTAGAGTGGGCATGATATATCTTTCTATCTCTGTACCCTCAGCTGTGGCAGGTGGCATGCTATGCCACAGTAAAATGTGTAACAAAAATGTTCATGTCTCATCATATCATGACAGGAAATGCTGCCTAGGATGGTAGAACATTTTTACAAGAAAAATTCTTGTAAATAAATAAATGATTGAATAACAAACAATCACCACAGAATGAGTAAGGACCAGAGCTGAAAAGAAAACCTTCACCTGATAATAAGTCAAGTTCATATTCAGGATGCAGAATCTTACCTAACTAACCCTCCTGATCGTTTGTTTCTGGTTACTACTGCAGACTTAATTTGTACATTTCACAAGTAGTTTATAGATATAATACAACAAGGACTTTGCCATCTTGGGAAGTTCATACATGTGTTGAATTAGTCAAGGTTTATGGATCCTTCACTGTTCACAAAACAAAGGTTGTTTGGGTATTGTAGAGATATAATAATAACAAAAATCTAATTATTTTTACTCTACATAGCACTATGAATCATGGACATTGGAAACAACAGTGCTCCAAATTACTTTCTTCACCTCTCAAAGCCCCAAAGTGAAAGGCTGAAATTTAACTTCTGGACATGTTTTTGAGGATGGTGAAATAGAAGACTGAAAACTGGAGCCTTACCTTAGTGAGGACATGGGTCAAAATCATATCCTGTCGGCTAGAGAGATGGCTTACCAGTTAAGTACTTGCCTGTGAAGGCTAAGGACCCTGGTTTGAGGCTCCATTCCCCAGGACCCACGTTAGCCAGATGCACAAGGGGGCACATGCGTCTGGTGTTTGTTTGCAGTGGCTATAGACCCTGGCATGCCCAATCTCTCTCTCTGCCTCTTTCTCTCTCTGTCTGTCACTTTCAAATAAATAAATAAAAATAAAAATTTAAATTAAAAAAAAAAAAAAATCAGATCCTGTGACTCCTCCACCCCTCACTACTGCAGAAATCTTTCGGCCAACACCATTGCAGACTCACCATGAATTAACAATTACATAAAGTCAGGTTTCAGTTACTCTTGGAATTTGTCTCTTGAACTTCTCAATATGGCCATAGCTTAGTGTGCTCCTATATAGAAACCACTGCTTCCTTTTGGAAGGGAAAAAAATCTACATAATAATTGATGACATTTAAACTGTTGTCAGTTTGATTGGATCAGGAGTCAAGTAAAACACTCCTCTTGGGTAAATCTGTGAGGGCATTTGCAAGAAGGGTTAACTGACGTGTGAAGACTTTCCTTGAGTGGGCACCCCTTCCCATGGAAGCCTGTATAGAAAGGCATACTGAAAGCAAGCAGCGCCGTTTTGTCTGGCTGTACATTTGTTTTGTTGTTGTTGTTGTTGTTGTTGGAAAGTGCATCTACCCAGTTTCTGTCTTCCTTTGAAGGTTTGGGGATCCAGCTTCTTTAGTCTTCCTATAGGTACTGAAGACCAACAAGTCTCCAGGAACACTCCAGGCCTTCTGCAACAAATTAGTACTGCTGAACTATCCAGCCTCATGAGTGAGCAATTACCCAGTTCTCAGACCCTCCAACCTATGGACAGCCATCTTTGGAATGCCCAGCCCATATAATGTAAGCCAGTCTAATAATTTCATTTTATAATGTAGACTCGTTTTATCAATTCTGTTCCACTAGAGAAACCTGACTAATAACCTCCGCCATGCATACCATTCTAACTTGCCACCACACTGCAGGAGCTTCTCTGTTTCTGTCTGTCTGCTTCTCACTGCCCATTAGCTCCAAAAAGCCCTTCTATGCCTCTAAAGGCAACTCCTTTTCCTCTTTACTTTATTAAATTATACTATTTTGCTTATTTCACATACTTTATCAATTTCCTCCTTTAGTTACATGTTTATTCTATGACTTCTTCAAGTCTAATATAATTGTTCACTAATGAGTCACCAGTGCTATGTATGTGCACCCCCCCCACACACACACATACACACACACTCTCAAGGACTTCCTTCTAAATGAGTGAGGCAATTTGGTGTCAAGTTAGAGATGCGTGACTGAAAATTTTTTGTTTACTTCACCTCCAAGTGACACCATCAATCATTCAAGAGTGTTTCAGACAGAAATTCATTATATAACTCAAGAAAAGTTTGCTCTACATTTTTATAAATCAAATCTGTTAAGAAAAGGGAAATAGACAATTGCTGAGCAGAAATTAGAAAAGGATATACCCATGAGTAAAAATACTCTCCAAAATATTTTGAAAACTAGACCATTTACTCACTATTTTAATTTGCTGGAGCTTTTTAAAGACCCATTACACCTTATGAAAATTACACCTACTTCAAAGGCTTTCAAGAAACTTCTCCTTGGAAAATGACAACCATTCTCTGTTGCTGCGACACAGGCCCCTCTGCTTCTCATCCCATGTCTCTGTCTTCTTTAGTGAAATCTTTCCATGAGATACTGAGCCTTTTGGTGCATCTCTTTCCAGTGCTAAAAGACAAGGTTCTCACAAAGGCCTTTGGGGCAGAAAGCAAAGCAGTCTCCATGGTTATTTTTAGCACACATTGAAATATCAAGTATGAGAATCATTCACTGTAGGTTACCATGTCTTTCCTGTACATGTGGTGGTAGATTTGTTTCTAAACCACTTGAAATCCAGGTGAGGTGGTGCATTAGTTACTTTTTATGTTTCCAGAACAAAATACCTGACAAAAGCAATGGAAAGGAGGAAGAGTTAATTTTGCCTCACCATCTGAGGGGGTAGTGTCTCATGGTAGGGAAGACACAGTGGTGGGGATGTAAGGGGCTGATCCCATGGTGTCTGCAGTCAGGAATCCCAGTGAGATGGATTGGGGTTCCCTACTTACTTATGTGTTCAGTACTGGACACCATGCACACTCAGCATGACTCTTCCCATCAGTTAAATTAATCTGCAAATATCCTCATAGACACCCTGAGAGTTTTGTCTCCTAGATGATCCTAAATCCAGTCAGGTTGCAAATCAAAACTAACTATCATAAGTATAAATCATTTTATTCATTTTTTTATTTAAGAAAGTTTAGAGGAAACAGGGGCACAGTGTAACATCTCAGTGTGTCACACTCTATTAGGTGTAATGAGAGTTGAGTTTAGGTTTACAACTTCAAAAGACTCTGGACTTCGTTATGTGATCGCTATGACACAACACCCAAACAAAAGCAGCTGATGGAAGTAAACCTTTATTTCCAGGTTACAGTTTCCAGTGGAAGTTTTCTCATGGCAGGGGAAGTAGGACAGGCAGCTGAACACCACATCTTGTCACATCATCTGGGAGGAAGCAACAAGAGTGAGCTAGGCCCCTTTGGCAAGCAGAGAGTGGAATATAAAATCCCAAGGTCTACCTCCAGGGATACACCTTTACAGAAGGCCTTATCTCCCAAAGTTCAACCAGATGAACATGGAGCATGTGGATTAATTGCAAATACATGCCACTGTTAGGGTCATTTTGCATTCAAATATCCATAGTAATGTGGAGCATAACTCCCATATATTTATTCATAAAACCTGTTTTGTATTTTAAACTGTAAGTTGTTAGGAAGACATTCCAGTGTTTTGAATTATATGTAAAAGGATGATGAACATATTTTTCTAGAACATGAAATGAGTGTTCTTTTATTGCTAATACTTATAATTTATATTGTCTAATTCAACAAGCATGTCTCACATTTGTTCCTTACAGCTTTGTGTAATATTTTATGTCATAATTATAACTTAATCATAATTCAACTTTATTAAAAGCTAACAAGCCTTACCAGTTGATGTGTCTAGTATTTTTTATTCATAGAAATCTGAAACTTGCCTCTCTTCTTTTACACTATTAAATCTCCTTCCTTAATGAAAAAATACAGTTGAATAAGTAGGAGAAATTGGGCAGATCAATTAGTATCATATTTCCCATGTAAGTTAGAAAGCATAAGCCTGTTAACATGGTTTAGGTAAGGCAGATTGTGTGTAAATTACTGCTGACCACTTATGGCTAATTAAAGCAAAAAATATCTTATTTAGTAATATTTAGTAATAAGAGAGGCAACCCTCCATAGCTGTACTTGTTGAGATCAGTTTTCCCCCATAAACTCATGTTTTGAATGCTTAATCCTCAGTTGATGGCAATTTGGGAGGTGGAACCTCGCTGATGGAACTGGATTGCTGGGTGCAGGATTAGAGGTGTTATAGCACAGTGTCCCCTTTGCTGGGATTCAGCTCAATTTTCTCGCATTTTCGACTTGCAATGTTAAGGAATGATGCCCAGCCCCTGCTTATGCCATCTTTTCCCCTGCCATAATGGATCTTCCCCTTGAGACTGTAAGACAAAATAAAGTCTTCCCCACTTCAGCTTCTTTTGTTTAGGTGTTTTGTTCCAGCAATGTAAGGGTGACTACAATAATGGTGTGGATTAAAAAAAAATCCCCAGTGACATAAATGCAACATTTCAGTATAGATTTTCCTTCCTCTGAGAAACCATGTTATATCACCTGCCATCTTCTTATGACATTTTCCCTTTTCCTTACCTTAGTACAGGGCATTGTTGGAGTTACCTTAGCATTGCTGGCATCTGACCAGAAGCAACTGATGGGAGGGAAGGGTTTATTTTAGGTTTAGAGATTCTATCATGGTGGAAGAAGCTGACTAATTCCAGCACCTACATTCAGGAGAGAGAGAGAGAGAAAGAGTAATCACTAGCAGCAAGCACAGCTCAAATTGTGCTGTATTGAAGATCCACCTCCAGTGACACCCCTCCTCCAGCAGGGCTGCTTTGGCTGGACAATGAAGTGGCAATCAATTATATACACATGAGTCTATAGGGTACATTCAAACCACCACAGGCATGTTTAATAGAAGGCATGCAAGTTTTGAAGGGTGACCTGACGTTGAGCTGGATTTATCTCTTCTAAGTGTTGGTTGCTAGATATTATCATTAAATTTTGAACAAAGAAGAGCTGCTGTGATAATGAAACTCACTCATGTGTTTGTGTCTCTCTTAACAGATGTTTCTCACATTCTACTAGCCTTCAAATTAACTGATGCCTGAACCTGTAGCAAATTCACTATTATCTTTGTGCCTCTTGCCATTACTGAGAAGGCAGAACAGAGTTGATTACAGTTTCAATAAGAAGGCTGGATAATGTGAGTCAGTTATTCTGGTTGGAGCAACTCATGACAATTATCTAGCTACAACCTCTTCTTTTTATTTATCCATTTATTTAAGAGAGAGAGAGAGAGAGAGAGAGAGAGAGAGAGAGAGAGAAAGAGAGAGAGAGATAGAAAGACAGAGGGAGAGAGAGAGAGAATGGGTGTGCCAGGGCCTCCAGCTGCTGCAAATGAACTCCAGATGCATGTGCCACCTTGTGCATCTGGCTCATATGGGTTCTGGGGAATTGAACAGAGGTCATTTGGCTTTTCAGGCAAGCATCTTAACTGCTAAGCCATCTCTCCAGCCCCTCTTCTCTTTTTTTGTAAACCAGTTATGCCTACTCTTCAAAACACATTACAAAAGTTTGTATGCACTCGTATTTTCCCTTTCATGTAGCTTGAGTACTCTCGATACAAGTAGTATATTCCCTTATATAACCTGCTGTGCTTTCTTTCATGTTTGGTTATACATTTGCTTTGACAATATATCATTTATATCTATACAAACTCAACAACTTTAGAAAGATGTACTATTTTTTACTTCTGCATATCACAGTGGAATCCTCCATAGTTTCAGGTTGTACATTGCTAAATTGCATGCAAGTCCCATAGACATTCTATGCTCTAGGATCAACCAGGACCTGGCACAGCAAGCAAGGTATGTGGTGTGTAGCTTACACAAGTGCATGAGTCTGTGAGCTGATATCATTCATCTGCTTTGGAAAACTCCAGGTACTATATCTTTAAATGTGCCTTCTTTCTGAAGAGTCTGCATGCCACATTATCCATGCCTAACCTAGCTGTATCACTGAGTGCTATACAATTTTTTTTTCCTTCTTCATGATTCAGATAACTTTTTCCTTTAAAGTGCCTTCAAACTCACTAGACCTAGTTCCTGATAAACTAAGCCCAATAATAAAAATTTACAATAAATTTTAATGTTGATTCTATATAAGTATAAGGGATTATATCTATTTTTTATTATATTATTATATCTATTTTTTATTGAAATCACCACTTTTAATCTATTTTCTTCATTTTCTTTTACAACATGTTTACATTTAAGTTTTTGACAGATGACTCCACTATTTCTTTTGGCCTATTTGAAGCATTGCTTTCATTGTTGTTTTCCCATCCATGCTATCACTTGTATACCCTTTCTTCATCACATGCCTCATAAAATAATCATATAGGAAGAGAAGGAAGAAAAAGATAAGATAAAAGAGATAGAGAGATGAGAGAGAAGAGGGAAAGAAAGAGAGAGTGAAAAAAAAAAAAAAACAGGAGGAGATAAAGGTTAGTTTTCACCGTACCCTCTCCAGGGCTTTGTGAATCTGGTGTTTCCTCTATGGGCCTGGTGAATATTCAACCATTTGGTCTGTCTTTTAGGTTGTATAATTTTATGGTACCATTGCCATTTGGGTCCAGTTTTGTGTCCCCCACCCCTTCCCTTACCCTCACCTGCCTCCTCACCCTCCCTACTGTCCAGTTCTTGAGATGCTTGCTAGGTATGTCAGCATCTTGGGTAGATTCAGATTAGGAGCTGTAGATGACTGAGACTATGCGGCAATTATCTTTCTGTGATTGGGTGAGTTCACTGAGAAAGATCTGCTGCTCCAGGCTCGACCGTTTTTCTTCAAATTTCATTGTGTCATTTTTCCTTACTGCTGTGTAGAATTTCATTGTGTAAATATACCACATCCTACCCCAAACTGAAGGCTAACTCCAAAATGCACGACCCATGTACCCCAATAAGGAGACTCCCTGTGGAACAGGGAGCAGGGAGGAGGATAACAATGGTACCAACCTGACTGTATTCACTGAAGACAAAATAATGATAATAATAATAATCATATAGGAGCAGAGGATCTGGCTCACCAGGTGTGATAGTTAAGTTTGTGTTAACTTAATCTGTTTAGGAATCCACAGGCATTCCTCAAAAGTGGGTTACTGAGTTTGCTTCCAGGAAAGATTAACTAAAAGAGAAATCCTTCTCCTGTGGTGTGCCCTTCCCCCAGAATGGGTAACCCCTCTTTGAGGGGAGGGTTTATCAAAAGAAGCTCTGGAAAGAAAGGTATTCTCCTCCCCTCCCACCTGGCTGCTGGTGCTGCTAGTTGCTTGCTGTTTGCTGTCTTGCTGCATTCCAATGTGGACTGAAGACCAGCATGGACTGAAGAGCAGCATCTCTTCAGGGTGCCTCCAGGCCTTCAGTGCCGGGTTGGGTCTTCTGAGGCATCTGGCCTCTTGGAATGAGAAGCTACCAGGTTCCTTGACTCTCAGGAGTATGATCTGCTGTTGTTGGACAGTCATAAACTAATCCAATAAATTCCTTTTTAACACAATTCATTCTATCTGTTCTGTTCCTCTAGAGAGCCCTGACTAATACAAATTGTGGTACCAGAATTGGTTCTAGAGAAACAGAACTATAAGAATGGATTCCCCTAGTGGGTTTGGTCCTCCCTGGAGTTTGTTCTCCAACTTTGCTGCCACTACAGGCTCCGTTGGTAATAGAGTTCTTTTTGTTGTTGTTGTTGTTGTTTTGCTTTTTGAGGTAGGGTCTCACTCTAGCTCAGGCTGACCTGGAATTCACTATGGAGTCTCAGGGTGGCCTTGAACTCACGGCGATCCTCCTACCTTTGCCTACCGAGTGCTGGGATTAAAGGCGTGCGCCACCACACCTGGCTATAGAGTGCTTTTACAGATAATAAGGAGTGCACTAACAATCCATAGTATGAACTATTTCAAGAACCCCATGAGATAGGTGTGTTTGGTGATCCTGAGTCATATATCTTGTGAAAAGCAAGGAATTTAGTGCCTCTGTATCTAGAACTTTTGAATATTTGTGGAAAAGTAAGATGAATGATGCTACTGGATGGTTCCTTCTAGCAACTCTAGATAAAATATTGAAAGAAAAGCAGCTCAGAAAGGAAATTTCCAAGCTTAAGACACAATACATGATCTGAAGGTTCCTAAGGGAGCCCTGGAGGAGAGTTTCCTCTCAAGCCAGAACAGGGCTCAAATTAGAAAACCAAACCCGAGCTCTCATTGTGAGACTGGCTAACTTGCAATGTAAACTCAAGTCCCAGCCTCACCAGCTATCAGAAGTTAAAGTGAGGGCACCGATTGGAAAAGAGTGGGATCTTGTGACTGTGACTTGGGATGGGGATGTGTGGGAAGACCATGAAGAATCTGGGGACACTGAACTCTCGGGTTCTAAAGAAGTAGTTTGCATGAGAATGTGGCCTCCATTCCTTTAGGGGCAGTTGCATCCCCACCGCCACCCCCTGAAATCCTGCCCTCTCCACCCTTGCCTGAGGGAATTACTCCTTCTTTGTCTGATGAACCAGCAAGGACCCTCCCTGCAGGAGGTGCTGATGCTCCTCAGTGTCCACCCAAATTTGCCTCTAGGCCTATAATAAGCTGGAAGGCTAGGCAGGCCCCTTAAGGTGAGCTAGAAAGCATGACTCAAGAGGAGGTGAGGTACACCCCTAAGAACTTCAGGAACTTTCTAACTTGTACAGGCAGAACCATGGGGAATATGTGTGGGAATGGATTTTAAGGGTGTGGGATGATGGTAGGAGGAATATAAGATTAGATCAAGCTGAATTTATTGAAATGGACCCACTGAGTAGAGATTTTAGATTTAACACTGTAGCTTGTGCATTTGGAAGAGGTGCCAAGAGTTTATTTGACTGGTTGGCTGAAATATGGGTCCAAAGATGGCCTACTGTAAATGAGCTTGAGCTGCCTGATATCCCTTGGCTTAATGTTGATGAAGGGATTAAAGGCTCAGAGAACTTGGAATACTGGAGTGGATTTGCCATGTAAACTCATCTTTGTCCCCACAATGGGAGAGTCCAGAAGATGTGCCCTTCACTAAGACTAAGAAACAGAATTGTGAGGGGAGCACCAGCATACCTAATGTCCCCCATCACTGGTCTTTTATGTAAGGAAGACCTCACAGTCACTGTATTAGGTGATTTAGATGCAATAGGTATAACTGGATCTCACAGTAACAAGGGCCAAGTGGCAGCACTGAATCACCAAAGGAAAGATGAGCATGTTTACTGTAATGGACAGCATAGGCAAAACAATGCTCACAACAATATGACTCCTGTAGACCTTTGGTACTGGCTAATTAAACATGGTATTCCTTGAAGTGAAATAGATAAAAAGCCTACTAAGTTCCTGCTTGATCTGTACAAGCAGAAAACTTCTAGTGCAAAGGAACAAAAGACCACTTTGAATTAAAGCAACAGAGAATCAAGGCCTCTTAAGCAGTTTCCAGACTTGAGCCAGTTTATAGATCCTGAGCCCCTTGATTGAATGGGTGGCCTGGTCCCCTTGAGGAAGGACCCTCCCACAATCCACAAAAGTTTCAATGTTAAGCTTACTCCTATCCTTCCTCAGAGGGACCTGTGGCCTTTTGGTATGGTAACTGTACACTGGGGTACAATGACATTATGTTGATTGGATCAAATGAGCAGGAGGTGGTAGCCACTTTGGAGTTGCTGGTACAGCATATGCACATCAGGGGATGGGAAATAAATCCATCCAAAATTCAAGGAATTTCCACCTCAGTGAAATTTCTAGGAGTTCAGTGGTGTGGGGCATGTAGGGATATTCCTTCTAAGGTGAAGGATAAGTTGTTGCATTTGGCCCCTCCTACCACTAAGAAAGAAGCACAATGTCTAATGGGCCTATTTGGGTTTTGGAGACAGCATATTCCTCACTTAGGTGTGTTACTCCATCCCATATACCAAGTGACTCAGAAAGCTACTAGTTTTCAGTGGAGCCCAGAACAAGAGAAGGCTCTTCAACAGATCCAGGCTTTCTGTGTGCCCCTTGCGCCATATGATCTGGCAGATATGATGATACTTGAGGTGTCAGAGGTGGACAGGAATGTCGTTTGGAGCCTTTGGCAGGCACCCATAGGTGAATCACAGTGGAGGCCCTTGGGATTCTTGAGCAAGGCCCTGCTGTATTCTGCAGAAAATTATACTCCTTTTGAGAGACAGCTCTTGGCCTGCTATTGGGCCTTAGTAGAAACTGAACATTTGACAATGGGCCATCAAGAGACGATGTGACCTGAGCTGCCAATTATGAGCTGTTACCTGACCTGCCAGGCCATAAAGTTGGATGTGAACAGCAGCAGTCCACCATCAAATGGAAGTGGTATATCCATGATCCGTCTCTACAGGCTCTGAAGCTACAATTAAGTTACATGAGGAAGTTGCCCAAATGCCTATGGTAGCTACTCCTGTTACAATGCCTTCTTCCCCTAAGCATGCACCTATGGCATCATAGAGTATGCTCTAATATCAATTGACTGAGGAGGAGAGGACTAGGGCATGGTTTACAGATGGTTCAGCATGTTATGCGGACACCTCCCAGAAGTGGACAGCTGCAGCATTACAGCAACTTTCTGGGACAACTCTGAAGGACTGTGGTGAAGGGAAGTATTCACAATGGGCAGAACTATGAGCAGTGCACATGGTTGTGCATTTTGCTTGGAAGGAAAAATGGCAAGATGTGTGGTTATACACTGATTCATGGTCTGTAGCCAATGGTTTGGCTGGATAGTCTGGGACTTGGAAGGAGCATAATTGGAAAATTGGTGAGAAGGACATTTGGGGAAGGTGTATGTGGATAGAACTCTCTGAATGGGCAAAGGATATAAAGATACTTGTGTCCCATGTTAATGCTCATCAGAAGGTGACCTCATTGGAGGATCACTTTAATAATCAAGTAGATAAGCTGACCAGATCTGAGGATAGTGGTCAACCTCTTTCCTCAGACACCTCTGTCATTGCCCAATGGGCCTGTGAACAAAGTGGCCATGGTGACAGAGATGCAGGCTATTCATGGACTCAACAACATGGACTTTCACTAATAAGGCAGACCTGGCTATGGCTGCTGCTGAGTGCCAAATCTGCCAGCAGTAGAGACCAACTCTGAGACCCTGATATGGTAGCATGCCTTGGGGTGACCAGCCAGCAACTTGGTGGTGAGTTGACTCCATTGGGCCTCTTCCATCATGGAAAGGGCAGCGATTCGTCCTTCCTGGAATAGACACTTATTCTGGGTATACATTTGGTTTTCCTGTATGTAAGGCTTCTGTCAAAACTACCATCTGTGGGCTTACAGAATGCCTTATCTACCTTCATGGTATTCCACACAGCATTGCTTCTGACCAAGGAACTCACTTCACAGCCAAGGAAGTACAGCAGTGGGCTCATGATCATGGAATTCACTGGTCTTACCATGCATCCCACCACCCTGAAGCAGCTGGCTTGATAGAACGGTGGATTGGCCTTTTAAAGAAACATATACTGTGCCAACTAGGTGGTAATAGCTTGGAGGACTGGGGGATTCCAGCAAGCTGTGTATGCTCTGAATCAGCATCCTATATATGGTACTGTTTCTCCTATAGTCTGGATTCACAGGTCCAGGAATCAAGGGGTGGAAATGGGAATGGTCTTACTTACCATCACCCCAAGTGACCCATTAGCCAAATTCTTGCTTCCTGTTCCCACAACCTTATACTCTGCTGGCTTAGAGGTCTTGGTTCCAGAGAGGGGAGGCACAAAGTACATTCCACTGAACTGGAAGCTAAGACTTCCCCCTGACCACTTTGGGCTCCTGATGCCCTTGAGTCAACAGGCTAAGAAAGGTAATTGATCCAGACTTCCAGGGGGAAATTGGACTGTTCCTCTAGAGAATCCTGACTGATACACCAAATTTCCACAAGAATGAGGACCTGAGATCCATCCCCAGGGCTGGTGTAAAAAAAAAAATCCAAGTGTGGCCACTCATCTTTGTTATCCCACCACTGAGCAGGGCAGAGATAGGAGGATCACTAGCCTTCCTTGGTCAGCCAGTGTAGATGAAAATGGAGTGCTCCAGCCTTAGTAAGAGACTCATTATCAAGGAAGTAAGGAGAAGAGTAATAGAAGAGAACCATTGATTGCTTCCTCAGACCTCCACACAAGTGTGCATAGGGAATACACATATGCACACATGTACACATTCACCAAACACCCTCCCCTAACACAAGTTCTCCAAAGTGAAAATAAAAATAATTGTATTCCAAACTACTGCAAAACGAATCATAGGGGACACAGAGGTTTCCTTTACCATACAGGTTTGACTTTTTTACCAGGTAGATAAGGTGAGAAGCTGGTCCCCACCAAGTTGTGATAGTTGTAAGATAATGAGGTAGGGGTTGGTCTCCTTTTTCAATCACGTTCACATATCTTCTTCGTTATTCCACCGATAGAACTTAGAGTTAATAGCAGTACCAGCTGTGCATCCTCAGAGCTAGCAGTTTCCAGTCCTGGAGTTTTAAGCAAGTAGCATGAACCAATGTCCCTACAATTCCAAAATCTGGCCAATTCTTTGAAGAAGCTAGTTTTTGGTTACTTGGGTTCTTTCTTTTTCTACGTGTCCTGAGCCTGTTGGGTTTGCCTTTGTGGCTTAGTCTCCAGCTTCCTGCATCACTATGTAACTCATTGTATTAGCTGGGCTTATCTAGAGGAAGAGAACTGATAAAATGAATTGTATTAAAAAGAGGATTTAAACTGGAGAGATGGCTTAGCAGGTAAGGTGTTTGCCTGCGAAGCCAAGGGATCCATGTTCCACTCTCCAGGCCCAATGTAAGCCAGACACACATGGTGCCCCAAGTGTACAAGTTTGCACATGCACACACAGTGGCATACTGTCTGGAGTTTGATTTTATTGGCTGAGGCCCTGGCATACCAATTCTCTCTCTCTCTTCCTCTCATTCTCTCATAAAGACGTGACCACCACTCCCAGAAAGGAAAAAAAAAAAAAAAAAAAAAAAAAAAAACAGAAGTTATTGGATTAGCTTATGGCAGTCCAACAATAGCAGTCTGAAGGCTTGAGAATCAAGAAATCCACTAGCTTCTCAGTCTACATAGCTGTATGCCTCAGCAGTCCTAATTCAGCAATGAAGGCCTGGTTTCCTGGAGAGCTGCTGGTCTTCAGTCCACACTGTTCTTTGGGCCATGAAGAAAGAATGAGGAAAGTTAGTTCCAATGCCAGTAAAGGACAGCTGAACAGGAAAGATGCACATTCAAGTGAAGCCCTCACCCACAAGCAGCAAGGCAGCCAGGTGGGAGGAAGGCATTCTGTTCTCTGAGAGCTTCCTTCCATAAAGCCCCCCTCTGGGATGGGCCCCCACTGTGGGGAAAAGGCTCACTCTGGAGGAAAGACTTCTTCCTTCTGTTCATCCTACCTGGAAGCAACTTCAGAGACCCAACCAAGAGGCATGCCTATGGATTCCTAATCTGAACAGTTATCAACAAAGCTTAACCCTCCCAAGTCTACCCCTTGTCAAGGTGGCACCCATCCACATTTCCTCACATCATACTGAATTTCCAACTGAAGACAATAACAAAGGTCATAATTCTGTCTAACATAACGATCCTCTGTACAACCGGAAATGCACAATCTGAACCCCAACACAAAGCAAGATCCCTTGAGGAATGCTTAGTCACTATTGTCTAAGAAGTTAAATATCAATTCAATAACAGTTAACTAATGATCTAATCTCTGTAATTATTCATTATATAATACATAAATAGAAAATAAAACGAAAGCTTCTTTGTGTTGGTAAACAGATCTACAAACACTTAGCACAGTAGGCAAAAACACTTATGACAATATAGTCCTCCTTTTTGTAACTCGTCCCTTGGCCTTAGCTGGCATTTGTACGTACTTTATTCTACTACCCATTCTGTATTTCCTCCCCCTTCAACAAGCAGCTCAGCAGGTCTTGGTTCTTTACCTGGAGGGGTGATCCATGCTTTCATTCCTGAAGGATCCGGAGCCTTATCAGATTGCCTTGATTGGGTTGTTGCAGTTGTCAATTCTTTTTGATAACACCAAGAGCCTCCCTAAAGGATCTCCTATACTCCAGACATACTCTTCCTTACCTCCACTGGGGAGAAGGAGTCCAATTTCCCCCTGGTAGTGTGGATCAATCACACCCTTCTAACACTGTAACTCCTTTCTTAGCCTGTTGACTGGAGGGCATCAGGAGTCCAAAATGGCCAGGGGGAATTCTTAGCTTTCAGTTCAGTGGAATGCTTTTTGTGGCTCCTGGAAAAAGCACTCCCTCCTGTGGAACCAAGATGTTGCAGAAACAGGAAGCAAAATTTGGCTAATTAGTCACTTGGGATGATGGTAAGTGGTACCATACCCATTTCCACCCTTGATTCCTGGACCATAAATCTGAGCTATGTGAGAAATACTGCCATACATAGGATGCTGATTCAGAGTATGTACAGCCTGCTGGAGGACAGTCCCACGTCCCAGGCTTTTGCCATCTAGTTGGCATTATAAATGTTTCTTTAAAAGAGCATTCCACCATTCTATCAAGCCAGATACTTCAGGGTGGTGGTGCATTTAGCAAGACCAGTGAATTCCATGATCATGAGCCCGCTGCTGCACTTCCTTAGCTGTGAAGTGAATCCCTTGGTCCGAAGCAGGTACACTCAGCAAATATCTTCCTGGAAAATACAGACTTGCCTTAAGGCTTTCTCCAGCTTCAAACCTGTTTCGAAGTCCCTAACAATTATGGAAGCCATGCTGGCTTTTCTTTTCATCAATAGAACCACCTGGCACAGGCCAAGGGGCCTCAGTCAGTCAGGGCTCTGCACAAGTAGATACACCGAGCAAGTGGCTGGAGAAACCAGCTCACCAAGGAAGGCTGCTTCATTGTGTTGGGCCTACTAACTTCTTTGAGATTGTTCTGTGTTACAAAATTGTAAACATGAGGTAAATATTTCCCATATACCCATCACAACATATCCATATGAAATTGATCAGAATTAAGAAATGACCATTATGTAATTACTGAAGTTCACATATATTTTTCATTTATTTTTCTACTCACAGTTGTCTTTTTGTGATGCATAATACAGTCCAGACTGACAGACACTACATGTTTAAATCATGACTTCCTAGTCACCCCACATCTGTGATGATGCTTAGGTACACATATATGTGTCTAAAAAGTTATCTATCTATCATGTTAGCTATTTTTCTGTTTATTATTGTATTGACCATAATCACCATTTAATTTACATTAAACATGAGTTTGTACTGATATCTTTCTGATACAGAACCACAACAAACCGTTTATATTTTTTATAATTTTTTCTTTTATTTATTTTTCCTTGTTGTCCCCACTTCTCCTTCACTATTTCATTAAACAGTATCTTTTTTTTTCTAGTCCCTCTTCTATTTTGATGTCTTTTTTTCCCCCTTCTACATGCAGGTATTGCAACAGACAATAAAAACCCCTATGAGGTCATAAATGCACCAACCACTTTGTGTCCGGAAAGTAGTAATTGAAAACACTTCCCCCTCAAACCATTGACTCTTACATTTTTTTTTTCTGCCATGATTTCCACAAAGACTAGGCAACTTTGGAGGGTGTGATAGAAATGTTTCACTTAGTACTGATCATTCAACTGTCACAACACATGGATGAGATGTGAATGTCCCCAGTTGTCACTACCATCTTAGAAAAGAAGCTCCTCTAAAGCAAAGTGAAAGCAGCACTGATGTTTGGGCATAAACATAAACACTTAGAGGCAACGTGGTGGACACACTACACTTTATACAAGGGTTTGTGTCCTTTACTGTCATTGGCTTTTGACTAGATTTTCAGTAGTGGGCCTGATTTCACTCCTCTGGAGTGGGCCCTAAATACAATCAGTGAATAATTGGTTACCCAACAAAGTAGTTTTCCATATAGTTTATTCATGTCATCTTAATTTTGATTTTTTTCTTTGAAACTTCCCACTCCAGCAGTTAGAAGCTTTGATGCCATTTTCTGGGGCTTTACTTGATTGTCCCTCTTCCTTAGGCTAATATCTAGGTGAAACAGTGTTTGTCAACATTTTTTTTGTTTGTTATGTTATGCTTTTCAGTGCTACTGGAGTTGGTCCCTTTCCTATCTTTTTAAAATATATTCTCCCTCTAGCCAAGGGTGTTCTGGAATTCACTATGTATGTCAGTGTGGCCTTGACTCAGGTGATCCTCCTACCTCTGCCTCCCAAGTGCTGGGATTAAAGGCATGTGCCACCATGCCTGGCGCTAATCCCTTCCCTTTTTAATTCAGCATGTGTACAGGATCCATTGCTTTATTCTCTATCTCATTGCAAAGTATCAGTTGATATTTTTTTAAACTAATACACTTTCACATGTGCTTGTGTGCAACATAGAGGTTAGCTTCTGTCGTGATTCCCCTCTATCTTTTTCTCTTTCCTTCCCTCCCATCACTGTTCTCTCTCTCTCCTTACTCAAGGGAACCCAGCTGGCCTGTTGAGAAAAAGATTCTAAAGACAGGCTATTCTATAGATTGAATTAGACATGTTACCCACAAGCTCATGATTTGGAAATTTGGTCCCCTTCTACTGGTGTTATTTTTGGGAGATTGTATGGGTCATTTTGGGCAGAGCATTTGGGGCATATTATCCCTGGACCTTTCCTGTAACTCTCTCTACCCCCAGTACCACAATGTCCTGTCCAACTGCCTGGGATAAAATGACCATTGAAAACATTTCATGAAGCCATGATCCAAAGTAAGTCTTTTCTCTTTTAGTTTGTTTCTTTCAGGTGTTTTGTCATAATCATGAGACAAGTCACTAATACAGACCTGAATGTCAAGAACTGGTATATCCACTCAGAAGCCAATGAAGACCTGAGTCCTCCCAAAATCACACTGAAATTAAATTTACAAATTCTGTTTTGTTCCTATTCTATTCCAACCACTATCCCGGTACTCAATATCACCTCGTGTTGGTTGCTTTGAACATCATGTTTAAATGGAGTGAAGGAAAGTATGGTGGTTTGATTCAGGTGTCCCCAATAAACTTAGGTGTTCTGAATGCTAGGTTCCCAGCTGATGGAGATTTGGGAATTAACACCTCCAGGAGGCAGTGTATTGTTGGAAGTAGGTTTATGGGTACTATAGCCAGTTTCCCCATGCCAGTGTTTGGCACACTCCTCTGTTGCTATTGTACACCTTATGTTGGCCAGGGGGTGATGTTCCCCTCTGCTAATGCCATCGTTTTCCCCTGCCATGATGGAGTTTCCTCTTGAGCCTATAAGCCAAAATAAACACTATTCTCCCCCAAAAAGCTGCTCTTGATTGGGTGATTTCTGCCAGCAATCCAAACCTGACTGCAAAAGAAGGTATGCAAAAGACTTGACATGTGTTCAGATAACATGTATTTTTCAATAAACCTAGCTACAACTGCTATTTTTAGCAAATTCATTATTATATGGTTATATATGGCATGCTATATGATAAACCTATTATTACAACATTGTGAATATAGATAGAATCAGAGGGCTAATCTTGCCTTTATGAACATAAAATCTATTTGAGAAATTCAAAATTAAACAGGTAATTACTAAATAATTGTAGTAAATATGACAAATAACATATAGGATTCTTCTCATGGTATCTTTAAAATTAAATTATTATTCAAAAATCCACAACTGAGAGGCAAAAGAAAGAAAGAAAATAGTACCACTAGACTAGCAGATGGATCTTGAGCAGGGAACAGGTGTTTGCCACATAAAGAACTGAACCTTGTTTCTCAACGATGTTCTAATGTCTTTCCCTCTCTGAGCTGCTAGGGAGTGGCTCATGATGAGAAATGGAAAGATATAAGAGACATGGATCTCAACAGATCATGCAGGAGACTGGGGGATGCTTTGCAAGTGGACTAGACAAAAAGTTGATGGCATGTAGTAAGAGTTCAGAACGCGAGAATATTCAAATTACGTTTCTCTTTTGAGTTGAATACAAAATGTTTCCCATATTCTCATGGTGGAAGCTTGGCTCCCTGCTGGTGGCAGTATTTTGGGAAGGTGGGAAATAGACAGAAGGAATTATCACTTCAGAGGCATGTCCTGGAGGGCTGTATCTTGTCTGGGCTCTCTCTCTCTCTCTCCCTCCCTCTCTCTCTCTCTCTTTCTCCCTCTCTCTCTCCCTCTCTATCTTTCCTGCCAAATTTATATTCACTATTGCACCATGCCCTTCTGCCATAATGGACAGACATAGTAGCCCAACAAAAAAATCCTACTTTCAAGCTGTTCTGTTGGGTATTTTGTCCATGCAACGAAAAGTCTCACTAATACAGTTCCAGAACCACTAATAGTAACTTTGGGGATAATTCCTGATTCAAGTTATGAAACCATGGGACTATTTCTTTTTATCATTCAATCTGCAGCATGAAGAAAATGGCCAGTTATGTTCTCTTTTTAAAAGGAGCTGAAATATTTTTCACTTAAAATAACTATTATAGTTTATATGTGAAATGTCATCTATGGGCTTATGTGTTTCAAACACTTGACCCTAAGTTGGTGGCATTGTTTACAGAAGTTACTGTAACGTTAGGAGATGGACTCTTCCTAGGTGAGGTTGACCATCATGGTGGACAGTGTGGGTAGGATAGTGCACCCTTATTTCCTGTCCTGTTTCCTGCCTTTGATGCAGTGTAGCCAGATCTTCATAGCTCCATCTTCCACAGCAGAAGCACCTCCTGTTGATATTTTCTCACCTCTGAACAATTGTTTCCCTTTAAGCCAAGAATGAAAATAACCCTCACCTCCCTTAAACTGTTTTATTGAGTATTTTGTTACTACAACAAGGAAAGCAACTAACAATGACATTAAAGTTAAATGTAGTGTTTTGCCAAAGTGAGAAATTTCAACTATCTAGAAAATATTTGCAGTATATGCCTGAAGTTTGAGGTATTGTAGCATTATAGACTGATTTGTCTAAATTCCCCAAGACCATCACCTCTTGGGATTCACCAGGCCAGAACACTTGTAATATTACATGTACCTTCAGCTGCATTTGAAAAGTTCCAAATAAGGAATTCTCTATATTATACAATGATATGTGATGAAGCAATTCCACCCACCTGTAAAAACTGTGTCTACCATAAATATTTATTCACTAAAAGACCTCAGACAGGAGATATATTCAAAGATCAGATTGACATTTTATTGTCCATAACATTTCCAAATAATTCAGAAACTTAATTCTCTAGAGAACATGTCTACAGTAAAGAAATGAATGTTCAGACAAAAGAAGATATTGGGAGGAGATTATGATCATATTACATCATATTCATGTATGAAAATTGCAAATAAAAAGTGAAAAAAGAGTCTTCTCTGAAACTCAGCTGGATCTTCAGAGTGTTGAGGAAGTACACATTTTATTTGAGTTAATATAAAGTATGCACTTCAAATAAGGTGTTTTTGGTCTAGATAATGTTATTCTTTACACTTTGTGACTATGGCTGAATATATCTTGCAAACAATATATGTGCGGTGTATATTTTTTTGAAAAATAATAATTAATTAGGGACCAGAAATTGTTAAAAGCATAAGAAAATGGATGAATGAATGAATGTAACAAAAATATCCCATGTACTGCTAGGTTACTATGGATACTTGGAGCTTCCCTGGGAAACCATGAATCACATGTGATACTAAGTTACCATAGATGTTTGCAACCTCCTTTAGAAGCAATGGATTTCATGGGTTGGTAGGTTGCCATGGATGTTTGCAACCTCTCTTAGAATCAATGGATTGGCAGTGTAGTCATGAACAGCGGCCATCCAGCTGCCGCTTCTGCTACTGTTGCCTTTTCTTTTTCTCCTCTTCTATCTTCTCCTTATTTTGTTTTTATTTATTTGAAAGGAAAGATCTAGAGAGGAAATGTGAATGTCAGGGCCTCCCACCACTGAAAAGTAATTCCAGATGCATGTGCCACTTTGTGCATCTGGCCTTATATGGGTATTGGGGAATTGAACCTAGGCTGTCAGGACTTGCAAGCAGTGCCTTTAACCACTGAGCCATCTCAACAACTCTCTTTTTATTATTATTTTAATTGTGCAAATGTATTAAAGACAAGGTAGAAATCTGATACAGTGTGTGATTATAAAAATAGTTAATATTTCTATTTCTTTAAACATTTCCTATATAATTTTTATTAGCATATAGTAGTGGCATATACCCATAGGATACAGCTTGAATGGAATTTTGTAAAACTTCTTTCAATGTTAAAATTTTGATGTCTCATAAAATATTTACCATATGATAATGATCTTTGGGTTTTGAGTTATATTTTATTTTGGCTATTTTTTAGCTAGTATAAAATTGCTGGCTTCGATTGGGCCATTTCACACATATACATCGCCATGCTTGGTTCCTACATGCTGACTTTATCCTCTCTACACCATCCTCCAAAATCTCATGACTCCCCTTCCTCCTTGCAAGAATTCTCTGCCCTCATGTCATCTAGAGGTGGTCTCCACCATGGAGAATTGAGAGTTCTTGATGCTCTGAAACTCAGATTGAAATTAAAAGCTTTTTGTTTTAAACAAGCAATCTGTTTGTAAGAGGAATTTATATTGTTTTTCTTAAGCTTAGGCAATATTTTTTAAATATTTTACTTATGTACTTGAGAGAGAAAAGGAAAGAGAGGGAAAGAGATAGAGAGAGAAAGAGAGAAAATGGGCACACCAGAGCCTCTAGTCACTTCAAATGAACTCCAGATGCATGCAACATCTGGTGCCTCTGCCTTATGTGGGTACTGGCGAATTGAACCTGAGTTCTTAGGATTCAAAGGCAAGCTCTGTAACCACTAAGCTATCTCCCCAGCCCAAGTTTAGGCACTAGTTTTGTCTTTTCATTTTATTTGTCTTCCTGTGACTATGGGATATGTATGCACACAAGTACATGCATACATGTAAACATGAATACTATATATATATATATATATATATATACATTCCACATATGACAGGAATTTAGCATACATTTTGTGATGGTTAAGGTGTTGTCAACTTGATCTGTTTAATAAACCACAGAAATCCCTTTTGGGTGGATCTCCGAGGTTGCTTCCAGGAAGGATTAATTGAAGGAAGAAGTTCTTTCCCCAGAGTGAGCCATTGCTCCAGAGCAGGCAGCCCCTTTCAGATGGGAACTTTATATAAGGAAGCTCTGGGTGAAAAGAGCCACTTCCTTCAACTTGGCTGCCAGAGCTGTTTGCTGCCTTGCAGCATGAATTGAAGACCTGTGCAGACTGAAGACCAGCATCAGCTGAAGACTCATGTGGATTGAAAACCAGCAGCTCCTCAGGAAGCCTCCAGGCTTTCAGTGCCAGATTAGACTGCTGAGGCATTTGATACATGGACTGAGTAGCTACAGGGTTCCTTGATTCTTGGGCCTGCAACTGCTATTAGGCTACTGTAAGATAATCCAATAAATTCCCCTTTTAATATAATTCATTCCAGCAGTTCTGTTCCTCTAGAGAACCCTGACTAATACACCTTCTTTACATCAACTGTGAATTCTATTGAAGTTTTTCATTATTTTAAAGTTTTACATGTTTTAAATTATAATATATATATGTGTGTGTGTGTGTGTGTGTGTTCAAAGGTATGGGATAATACCTTTGTTCCTGACTTTTCATTACACACAGATCATTAACTGTCATATTTCTTTTTCTTCCTCCCTTTCTTTCTTTCTTTCTTTCTTTCTTTCTTTCTTTCTTTCTTTCTTTCTTTTCTTTTCTTTTCTTTTGTTTTCTCTCTCTCTTTTTTCTTTTTGTTAGCTTGTTTTCTTCAAGGCAGGGACTTGCTTTAGTCCCGGCTTACCTGGTATTCACTATGCATTCTCATGCTGTCCTTGAAATTGTGATCCTCCTACTTTGGCCTGCAGGGTGATAGGATTAGAGGCATGAGCTCTTATACCCTGTGGGAAGAGAGAGGATATGATGGTATCAGGGCCTTTCACACTGCAAATGAACTCCAGATGCATGTGCCACTTTGTTCATCTGGCTTTATATAGGTACTGAGGAATTGAACTTGGCTCATTAGGCTTTACAGGCAAGCACCTTAACTGCTGAGCCATCTCTGCAGCCCAACTGACTTATTATTTGTCTGTTTTCCACTTCTTTTTCAAACTGTGTGTGTGTATGTGTGTGTGTGTGTGTGTGTTAGTGTGTATGAAGTATTTGTGTGGTGATCTGTGTGTTATGTGTTTGATATGGTGCATGCATGTGGCATATAATGATTATATGTGGAAGTCCAAGGAAAATATTGTGCATCATTTTCTTACAACTTATCTGCATATTTTCCTGAGTTAATGTCTCCATCCATTGAAGCAGCTGTCCATCAGTAAGCCTCAGCATTCTACAGTATCTGCCCCAGTGCATTATGGTTGTAATCATGCCTGGCCACAGGTTCTGGGAAGTCAAGAGTGGCAGTCTCTGGCCTAAGAGACCCTCATGCTTAAGCATCAAGCACTTTTAACTAATGAGGAATCTCACCAGCCTATTTTCTTTCTTCTTTTAACTATTTGGGTCCTCCTTTTCCTGTTTATTAAATATGCACTTTATTGAAAAGCTGATTTAATTATGACCATAAATAAATACTATGCTCAAGGAATTTGTTGTCTTTAAACACTCACTGACATGATTATGTCACTTACAGCAGTAGAGCCTGTGAGAGAGGGGAGCTGTCATGCCCACCCCAGAAGTCAGAAGCATTGCAATGGAACAGAAATATATAAAAAGTAAGTAAAATGTGAAAAGGAATGCTACCCTCTTCTGTTTGTTCTTTCACTTTGAAAGCCTTAAGTCAATGGCTTTGAGTGGCCTGAGGATCCCCAAGGTGGAGGTTAGAGGAAACACCACCCCTAAGATGAAGGCCACTTCAGAGCAAAGCTCTTGCTGACATCACTGGCCACAAAGGTTAGACCATATGTGGTCACGATTGAGCATTGTAGTATGCGCAAGTTGAAGTCAGAGTAAGATTATGGAAGTTGAAAAAAATAGAAATATTCACAATAATGCTGCTGTGCTACCAAAAGGCCAACAGAGAGTGTGGTGATCACTTACACCTTCTGTTCTCAAAGCACGTCACTGCAGGGTGTGGAGGAAGACCCCGCTAACGCGAGCCAGGAATTAGCGCGTTCCTGGTGCTCCTCACGGCCCTCCTGATATCCACTTAAATGGCACAAACCAAGCGAGGAGGATACATGTCTGCTAAAACACAGTTTTAAGACAATTACTCTCAAAATTCTACAGGAAACATTGTAAAATAGTGGAGATCAGCAGTGGCTTTGAAATGCCAGGTTTTGGTACAGCCATGTTGGCAAAAGATGTGAGCCAAGTATGCTTCCTTAAGTCTCAATTTCCAAGCCAGTCACAGAACTGGGTCAAGTCTTTTCCAACCTGGAGTGGACAGTTTCTAATTATTGTGAATATTTTTAAGTTTGAAATAAAAGTAATTGAAATGCAAATTAGATTTTTTTTTTAAGTTTGGCCCATATAATGCAAGGAAATGAGAACAATCCTTGCTCTCCTTCTCTCTCTGAAAGCTATCTTAACTTACTCCTCCTCTTCCTACCCTCACATATATATACTATTTTCCTGTGGTGCCAACCTGTGTTATTTAAAGAAGAGAATCTTGTCATCGGTGACAACATGGATAAAACTAAGAAAATCATGTTAACTAACAAACCATGCACAAAAGGACAAATATGCATGATCCTACTTGAATACAGATGTTAAGAGAGTCAAACTCAAGGCAGTAAAGGCTGTAAGGCCTAAGGGTTGTGGGATTAGAGATATGGGACAAAAGATATGAAATTTCTATTGAACATTATGAATCAGCTAAACAGATATAAGGCAGTAAAGGCTGTAAGGCCTAAGGGTTGTGGGATTAGAGATATGGGACAAAAGATATGGAATTTCTATTGAACATTATGAATCAGCTAAACAGATATATTATTTAACAAGTTTACTATACTTAATAATATGGATTCTGTATACTGAAAACTAACAGAGTAGATTTAAGCATTCTTATACAAAAATGATAGGAACGTCATATAATGAATATACTGACTTGGTTTAGCCATTTCACAACATATACCTATATCTAATGATCATGCTATATGCCATGAGTATATTCATTTTGTGCCAACTGTAAGACATATAAAGTTAGAATAGTACAGAATAAAATATTTGAGGGAAAATAAATATATAAATATTGATATCACATATTAAAATTTCAGACAAGTGAATTAAGTTTTTAAAGCATGTAGGTCTGGCAATAGATTGAATCCTAAAATTCTCAAGTTCATTTTCCTTGAGTTGTTGAGCCAAGCTTTACAAAAGCAATTATCATATAATTTGTTGATTTCATTCCCAAGTGAATGTTTGCCAAATACTCCCCATCAAAGACTTCATATGCATTAAATATTTATGCTCAAGCTGTTACATGGAATCCTTGAGTATATACTTTGCTTTTAGAATTAATTTATTTCTAATTTTTAATGTAATGTAATTAGCTGAATTGCTCTTAGAATATAATCACTTGTTATATATTTGAATAGTTAATCATGGCTTTGTGGAACTGTGACTGGTTTATAATTATCTAGGAGTCTGTCACGATCTTTCTATCTATAACAGTGTGACTGATCTCATTGGCCAGTTAAACAGAATCACGTAAATCAAGACTTTAAGCATAAAGTTATTCCTGGACACTATGCCTTGTCTTTCTGTTAATTCCAATCAAGAATGAATGTGTAGGTTTTCAAGGAAATCCCTTGTTCCATGTCACTTCCTTAGGCAAAAGAGTATAACTGACAAATTAGCACATGGGAAGGAAAACAAAATTTTCCATATAATGTTGGCTGTCCCTCTGTCTTGATGATTTCCTGATGTTCAAAATTATCACTTTGGACAATATTAAATGGTCTCTAGACAACTTCATTATCTTTTCTCTACAGTATTTTGCATTTTATAATTCTCTTTAATTTTTATTTACTTGCAAGAGAAGAGAGAGAGAGAGAGAGAGAGAGAGAGAGAGAAAGAGAGGAAGAACACCAGAGACTCTTGTCATTACAAATGAACCCAGATGCATGCCACGGACTGTGCACCTGGCTTTACGTGGATACTGGGATATTGAACTCAGGCCATTAAACTATGCTAGCAAGTATCATTAACCACTTAACCACTAGGCAATAACCTCAGGCCTCATGTTTCATAATTAAAAATAAATAAATAGAGTATATGTACTATGATTTTCAAAGTATATTTAGCACACAGTACTTTCCTATTAGATATTCACAAGGCTGGAAAAAACTCTGACCTCCTCCCATTTTATACTTTAGTAAAAGATCTGAGGTTCAAGTAACAGTGCTTGGGCCGAAACATAACAATGTAACCTCTTTTTTAAAAAAAAATAGTTATTTGTAAGCAGAGAGAGAGAAGAGATGAGAGAGAGAGAGAATAGGCAAGCTAGGGACTCTAGGCACTGCAAACAAACTCCAGATGCATGTGGCACCTTGGGGATCTGGCTGTACCTGGGCACCGAGGTATTGAATCTGGGTAGTTAAGCTTTGCCGGCAAGGGCCTTAACCACTGAGAAATCTCTCCAGTCCCCACTTTCACATCTTTACAGACAGTGCTGACATCCAATAGTCACCTGTTTTGATTTCTGCCCTTATTTAAGAACTCTTATGTTTCTGATGTCTCCAAAGACTAATTTATTTACAGCCAATGAAATGGTCTGTCATATCCCTTCAGATTCGGTCTAATGAGTATAGTTTGACACTTTGATAGATGATCAGATTGTTCACATGTGTCCATGAGTGCATCTTCACTGACTGTCCCTTCTTCATCTTTAAAATGTGTATATCAGAGCGACGGGCTGCATGATAGTTGAGCTTGGGGAGCTGGGATTGTTTTTGCTCTGGACTCACCCTCGTTTGCTCTTTGTATTCAATCCCTTAGTGGTTCTGAGGACAAAAATGGTCACTTTGTGGATAAAATTTGTTGGTTTATTTATCTCAGGAAAAAGGGAGTTTTTATATGATACTAATAATGACAATGTCATGAGTTTATACCTTGGGAAATAGTTTATTCGATTATCAATTAACTCCCCTCATGTCAAGGACACACTGTATAAGGATAATAATTCTTCATTATTTCCTATATTCCAAGCCATGTGCTTAGCAATTTTATACCCATCATGCCACTTAAGTCTTCTAACTTCCTTATTAAAAGGTATTGTTTTATTACTTGCAAAGATAGACTAAAATCAATATGAAACTTGAGTTTATGAAAAAAAATTACCTGGCCATTGGCTCAAGTCTAGTGTACATTATTCAATCATTAGAGAGATTTGAACAAAATTTGTTATGACCTCAAGTTATTTTCACCAAATAGCCTACTTATGGCACATAATGACTCTGCCAATGTCCATTTTACTGTGCACTCAGGTGATGAACTGATATGTCTCATTTCTAGCTAACTAAGTTAATCAAGGAATGGATTCAATGTGCTTCCTACACTATAAGAGTAAAAAAAAAAAAGCCTTAGAATAATATGAACCCAGAAACAATGTTATGTAAATGCCTTTTGGAGATTCAGGGTAGAAGTACAACTTGGAAATTTGTTTAATCTTATTTTTGCATTTAAAATGAAAGATAATAAATGATATTTATTCACTGTTTGTGGGGAGATTAAATTAGAGGTCAAGGGTTATAAGTGCACATTTGATCCATAAGTGTCTACAATTGTGTCCTTCTTAGATATGAAATGACATGGAGAGCAAATTTTGCTATTGTGAGATAGTAATCATCATACTTGGTTTTGGCTTCTCTGGGGTAACTAACTATATATGTAAAAGGCTTTTGCAGCATATACCAGACAAAAGAAAAATGTGACTCTAAGCATCTAAAATGGCAAGCATAGAGGATTCTCATCCAGGAATTGGGCTCTACCCTCACTGAACTCCCATGCTGGAATCAATGCAGTGGCTGTTATCCTTTGTAATTCTCTTAGAAAGATCCATGTTTTTGTTTTATGCTGTTAAATAACCAATCCTCACCAGTGAATATCAACTTTCTTTTCATTCTGGACAATAACAGACCTGTCTTCAGGAGGAGACACCAGCTGACTTGAATCTATGATCCATTTAGTTTTTATTTCTTGGTTCTTTTCTGACTTCCCATAACTCTGAAGGAAGAATATGTAACCTACCATCCACAAGAGAGAAATAAAAGAGCAAAAAACAAAGCCAGCAGTGTTTTGAATGTTGGGAGGGGATTCAAGCCTTCAGAGAAACTCAGTATCTCCACAAGGAGACATGGGACAGAGCACAAGTGCTCTGGGGACCTTATACTTACTTGGGGATAACAAGGAGATCACCTCCATCAGGCCTGCCAGTGTTCTTCCATGGAGCTTTCTTCTAGTTGCCCACACTGGCTCCTGGGTAATGTTGGAATTTTTATTCCACTTCTGTTATCTTACTGCATTTCCCACTTCCCTACAGATGATACTTGAAGTAAATTCTCAAAATCACTGTTCAGCCTCATGGCCCTGCTTCAGAGTTTGCTACAGGGAGACTCCAAACCGAAATACTGATCTTACACTTATTGAAGTTTCCAAACACTTCAGTCATTATGGGCTAATTAAATTTCCCAATCTTTCCTGGTTTTCCTTTTGTGCTTTCTTGTGTGATCATTTCTGACCTTCCCACTGTTGGCAGGAAGTTAAATGTTGTGTGGGTTGTCCCTGTAAAATCCCCATCCAGTAATTAATGCCTAATATAAGTACATGCGGGGAAATATTGTCTGAGGCAATATTTGCTTATTTGTCTACTCTGTAGATGTTTTAGACCATGTCCCTGTCTCAAACAGCCTCAGGGCACATGTACAATGAAGAATTCTGTTAATTAAAATGCAGCTGCCACATCAATAAAACATCAGATGAGACTGCAGAAGACACAGTGGCTTGAAGGGCCCACTCTTTTGTAAGATCAGGATTTTGCTTGTTTTTAACTTCCTTTTCTTAATAAGCCTGTAATATTCTCTGAGCTATCTAATTGGGGCTGAGGATCATGAATACCCAAAGCCTCCAAGAGCCTTTGCTGACATCAGAGAAGCCATGAATGGCAATTACAACATACTTCAAGAATGATCTGGATGGGGTCAAGGTAATTTGAAACTAGAGAGCCCAAGGTCAAGCAGTTGAAGGGATTTTGTTGAAGTTTTCTTCTCACATGACTCTCTTACTCCTTATGAAATATTGATTTGCCCACACCAGCCTACACAAGCAAAGTCTTCATGTTCCAGGACATCAGAGCATTTGGTCCCAGTGGAGACAAACAGCCCTGGCTGCATCTCTGCATCTGTAATGCATGTGGTCAACTTTGTGTGATTTCTTCACACAGCCTGGGTGGGGTACATTTTAATGTGCTCATTCTTTCTTTTCTAGGTACTTTTGAAGTTATTCCAGGGCATCTGGAAATGTGGGTGCTCAAAATTAAAATTGTAGTTATGCAATGGACTAGCTATTCCCCCAAAACTCTGACAAGATGCATGCATATATGCTGAAGGGCTATAGTGTTTTGTCTTTAAGGAAAAATAATTTACTTAGCAACAGAACTTCACACTGATTTTTATGAAATAATCCCTTCCTGATAGCAGTTCTTAAGAGATCCATGTTACATACATTGCTTATTTTCTCTTCACAACAGCTCAGGAATATTAGTTCTATCATTAGCACCATCTTATATATGAGTAGTTATGGCTTTTCAAATTTATCTGTATGTAAATGATGGGATAAAATCTTGCATTATCAAAAAGTATCAGCCAACTGTGACATGCAACACTGTGTTCACAAGTTAGGGTGTAGCTCAGGGATGTATTTTTTCCTCATCATGTCCAGGACCACCATATAAGAATGATTTAACCCCATGGAAAATTAAAGCAAAATTAAACTAAAAGCAAAATCAAATTCAAATTAATTGAGGTTCATAAAATTAATATTGCCTTAGTAACATTAGTGAAACCCTATCACCTATTTTCAATACCATATTATTATTACTGTTATTATTATTTGAATAATATAGCTGAAAATTAAGTATTATATATACTCAAGGTGAAAATATAGCTTTTGTTAACACATTCATATGAAATGATTACCCCAGTGAAAAATTAATATCTATCATATCAATTCATAACCGGTTTTATTTTTGGTGGGATTACTTAATTTCTATGCTTTAGTAAAGTTTAGGAGGAATTCATTACTGAGAATCAGTATGTCATGTTATTTCTAAATACCTTACTCATTTTATCACTGGATATTTGATCCATTTGACCAACCACCTATTTTCTCTAACTCCCCACTCCAGATAATAACAATCTTCTCTGTAAACAAAAGTTCAATTGTGTAGATACTACAGACATCTGGGATCATGCATTATTTTTATTTTTTAATATATATATATATATATATATGTATTTGTTAACAACTTCTATACTTACAGACAACAGACCATGGTATTTCCCTCTCCTACCCTGCCCTGTTTTCTCCTTCATAACTCTGCTCTCTGTCATATCCTTTCCCACTCTCCATTAGTCTCTTAATTTCATGTCATCATCTTTTTCTGCTATTATGAGGGTCTTGTGTGGGTATTGCTAGGCCCTGCGAAGTCTTGGATATCGAGGCCAAATTCTTTCCAGACAGTTGTATGTAAGGAATGGTAACCTTCCTTTGGCTCTTACATTCTTTCCATTACCCCTTCTGCAATGGACCCTGAGCTTTGGAGGTTGTGAGATGTTTCACTGTTGGATACTCCTCCATCCCTTCTTCTCAAAACTATTTTGCCTTTTGGGTCATCCCAGTCATCGTCTCCATCTGAAAAGACAAGCTTTTCTAACCAGAAGTGAGAGTAACATTAACATATGAATATGAACATTAAGTGTAGTACTTTCAGGGTAATTTGGTGAGAGTAATATATGCATTCATCCAGACAAGAGCAAGCTTTATACCCATAAGGCTCATGGCCTCTCCTGCCATAGACTTTTGATTAGGTTTTTAGACCAGGCACATATTCCCTCCCATAGAGTGGGCCTTCAGTCCAATTAGAGAGCAATTGGTTTCCCCCAGAGCAGATATGCCACTATTGCACTCGTTCAGTCATTTAGCCTGTCTGGCCAAACCTGAGGTTTCCAGTGTCCACTGTTTTCACTGCTGATGATTTCTGTCTCCCATAAGACTGCATACAGTGCAGCTTTTTCCAGCTTTCAATTAACTGGGCTATAGGGAGAGGTTTTCTGCTCAGTACCAACATTATTTCTCTGTGACTTTGCCACTCAGGCATGTGAAGTCTTCAGCAATAGGGTCTTACAATCTTTTTCTTACAGGGAACCAAGGGCCTTGGAAATAGCCTGTAATGTTTTGGAGGCAACAGGGACCTCACTGGCCAATGACTCACTGGAAGGTATCCCATCCCAGGCACTGAAAATTTCTAGTAACAATCTATGGCTTCTGAATGTGCCATTATTTAAGAAAGTAGATTTTCATATGTCTAATTCAGAATATCTTGAATTTTGATTGACTCCCCCCACCCCCGCCACCTTTCTTTTATACAATCTCTTCCCCTGACCTCGCTTAGGCCTTTCCCTTCCCTATAATCTGTTCTTTTATTTACATATATACAATACCATCCTCTTAAGACCTTCCCTCTCCTCCCTCCCTTAGAGACTTGTTCTTGCTTATAGGCCTCTGCTACTGATTATTGGTTCTAGATCAAACACAAGTCTATACATTTGTAGCTAGGATCCACATATAAGACAGAACATGTGACATTAGGCTTTGCGGGCCTAGGATAACTCACTTCATATAATCCTTTCCAGAGCCATCCATTTCTTTGCAAATTTCATAATTTCATTTTCCTTGCTGCTGAATAAAACTCCATTGTGTAGATGTAACACATCCTTATTGTCCATTCATCGGTGGATGAACATCTAGGCTGGTTCATTTCCTAGCTATTGTGAATAGAGCAGCAATAAACATGGTTTGCAAGTATCTCTAAGGTAGTCAGAAGAGTCATTAGTATATGCATTTTGGCTAGTTGAGGCTTTTTGTGCTTCCAAATTAAATTTAGTATTTTTTTTTTTTCTATTCCTGTGAAGCATGCCATTGGAACTTTAATGGGGCTTGCAATAAACATGTAGATTGCTTTTGGTAAGATTGACATTTTCACAACATTGATTCTTCCAATTCAAGAACATGGGATGTCTTTCCATTTCCTTGTGTCTTCTGCAATTTCTCGCTTGAGTGTTTTAAAGTTCTCATTGCAGGCATCCTTCACTTCCTTAGTTAAGTTTATTCTAAGGCACTTTATATTTATTTATTTTTGAGGCAATTGTGAATGGGAGAGATTCCCTAATTTCATTCTCCACATGTTTGTTCTTATCATATAGGAAAGCTCCTGGTCTCTGTGTATTTTTTATATATCCTGCTGCATTGCTAAAATAGTTTATCAGCTCTAACAGTTTGCTGGAAGAGTTTTTAGGGTCTTTTTTGGATAGAACCATATAATCTGAAACTAGTGATATAATTTGTTCTCTTCCTATCTAATCGGTATCCCTTTTATGAGTGTCTCTTGCCTTATTGCTATAGCTAAGACTTCCGGTACTATATTAAATAAAAGTGGGGACAGTGGACACCCTTGTTTTGTTCCTGAATTTAGTGGAAAAGCATAGAATTTTTCACCATTTAGTATTAGGTTGGCTGTAAGTTTGTCATAAATAGCTTTTATTATGTTGAGATATGTTCCTTCTATTCCCAGTTTCTATAATACTTTTACCATGAAAGGATGTTGGATTTTGTTGAATGCCTTTTCTGCATCTATTGAGAGGATCATGTGATTTTTGTTCTTCAGAACATTTATATGATATATTACATTTATCAATTTGCATATGTTGAACCATCCCTGTATCTATTGGATAAAGCCAACTTAGTTGGGGTGAATAATCTTTTTGTTATACTCTTGTCTTCTGTTTGCCAATATTTTGCTCAGAAATTTTGCATCTATGTTCATGAGGGAGATCTGTCGGTAATTTTCTTTTTTTGTTTTGTCTTTGCCTGGTTTTGTTATGAGAGTGATGCTAGCTTCATAGAAGGAGTTTGGTAAAATACCTTCCTTTTCTATTTTATGGAAAAGTTTGAGAAGCATTGGTGGTCGTTCTTCCATGAAGGTCTGGTAAATTTCACCAGTGAATCCAACTGGGCCTGGGCTTTTTTGAGTTGGGAGATTTTTATAACTGCTTGGATCTCTGTACTTGATATAGGTCTATTTAAATGGTTTATCTCATTTTGATTTAATTTTGGTAAGTCATATGAGTCAAGGAAATCATCCATTTCTTTAAGATTTTCAAACTTAAAGTATGTGCTTATAATTGTCTGAATTTCTCTGATATCTGTTGTAATGGTACGTTTTTCATCTCACATTTTATTAATTTTTGTCTCTTCTCCCTTTCTTCTCGTCAAACTCACTAAGGGTTTATTAATCTTGTTTTTCCTTTCTAAGAACCAACTCTTTGTTTCATTGATTCTTTGGATTTTTTTTTTTTGTTTGTTTGTTTCTATTTCATTAATTTCTGTCCTGATCTTTATGATTTCTTCTCATATACTGATTCTTGGTTTGCCTTGTTCTTCTCTATCCAAGGCCTTAAAGTGGAGCATTAAATTATTTATTTGTAAACTCCCTAATTTATTAATATAGGCACTTAGAGATATAAACGTCCCTCTTAGGATTGTCTTCATTGTGTCCCAAAGGTTTTGGTATGTTTTATGATCATCATCATCTGATTCTATGAATTTATTGATTTCCCTTTTGATTTGTTCAGTGACCCATTCACCATTCAATAGTGTAGTGTTTAGTCTAAAAGAATTTCTGTATGCTCTGTAGCTTTTCTTGTTGCTGATCTGCAGGTTAATCCCATTGTGGTCAGATAAGAGTACAAGGGACTATTTCAATTTCCCTGTATTTGTGTAGATTTACTTTGTGTCCTAATATATGATCTATTTTAGAGAATGTTCCATGTGCTGCTGAGAAAAGTGTATATTCTGAAGCATTTGGATGGAATGTTATGTAGATATCTGTTAGGTCCATTTGTTCCATGACATCATTTAATTCAGATGTCTCTCTTTATTTTTTGCTGAGATGCCCTGTCAATTGATGAGAATAGGGTATTGAAGTCTCCCACTATGTTTGTGTTTGATATTATCTATGAACTTAAGTCTAATAGTGTTTGTTTGATGAAACTGGGAGTCCCCATGTTTGGTGCACATATGTTTAGGATTGTAATGTCCTCCTGCTGGAGTCTTCCTTTATTCAGTATTAAATTACCTTCTTTATCTTTCCTGACTAATGTTGGTTTGAAGTCTATCCTGTCAGATATTAGGATAGCAACCCCTACTTGTTTCCCAGGCCCATTGCTGAAATACCATTTTCCATTCTTTCACCCTAAGGCAGTGTCTATCGTTAATTAGGAGATGAGTTTCCTGGAGGCTACAAATGGCAGGATCCTGCCTTTTAACCCAGTCTGCAAGCCTGTATCTTTTGGATGGTGCATTAAGGCCATTATTATTAAGAGCTTGAAATGTATGCATTTATTCTCACCATTCTTCTTATTTTGTAGTGTTTCCTGTTTTCCCTTTACTTGTTTGTTTTAACTTTTATTTGAGAGTGGTTTATTTTTTCCTATTTCGTTCTTTGTGTGTTTGCTTTCTCTTCGGCATTAAAAATTCCTTCAAGTATTTTCTGTAGAGCTGGTTTAGTTGTCATAAATCACTTTAGCCTTTTTTGTTGTGGAATGCCCTAATTTCTCCATCAATTTGGATAGATAGCTTTGCAGGATAAAGTAATCTTGGTTGACAGTTGTTATCTTTCAGAACTTGGAATACATCATTCCAAGCCCTTCTGGCTTTTCAAGTTTGTGTTGAGTAATCTGCAATTATTCTGATGGGCTTGCCTTTGTAGGTGACTTGCTTCTTCTCTCCAACTCCTTTCAATATATTTTCTTTAGTTTATGTGCTTACTAGTTTAATTATAAAATGGCGAGGAGAGGTTCTTTCCAGATTTTGTCTGCTTGGTGTTCTAAAAGCTTCTTGTATCTGCATTGGCATTTCTTTCCCAATTTGGGGATTTTTTTCTTCTATGATTTTGTCGAAAACACCTACTAAGCCTCTAGATTGAAATTCTTCTCCTTCTGTTATACCCTGAATTCTTACATTTGATCTTTTCATAGTGTCCCAGATGTCTTGAAATTCCCATTCATACCTGCTATTAGCTTGTCTTTCTCTTTGTTGGACTGTATTAGATCTGCTACCTGGTCTTCTAGTTTAGATATTCTGTTCTCTCCTTCATCCATTCTATTGGAGAGACTTTCCACAGAGTTTTTTACTTCATTGACTATATTCTTCAGAGTCAGGATTTCAGACTGGGTTTTCTTCAGTATTTCTACTTCCTCATTCATGTCTTGTAAATGGCCTCTTTATTTCATTAAGATGGTTTTCTGTGTTCTCTTTCTGAAGCTTGTTTTCTTCTTTAATTCCTTTGTTTTATTCTTTGATTCCCTTCATTCCTTCTCTAATTTCTTTGAGCATAGATACCATCATTTTCTTGAAATCTCTGTCAGGCATTTCATCTAAAACAGTCTCATTGGTGATCATTTCTAATGGATTTATAGTTTGGGGTGGGACTGTATTGTCTTCATTCTTTGAGTTTCTTGTATTATATTGCAGTAATTTTTGCATCCTGAATTGATTGGATGCTTGGATTTGCACTTATTTGCAGTGTTCCCAGACATGGCAATCAACCCTCTGAATATGAGTTCAAGGTGCCAGGTGTAGCTCTTGCCTCCAATCAAGCCATAGAAGTAATCCCAGGTGTTGAGTTTATTTGAAAATGTTAAAGCCAACAAAGAATATATACCAGTAACCTGCCCCAACAAGGAAAGAGATTAGCTCTTGTAGGCCTGTGTACCTGTTTACCTGTTTTTTTTTTTTTTGTCAGTCAGCCTTGTTACCTTTTGGGATGTCTCCCAATATCACCAATGCTGAGTGCCCGCCTTGATCCCTCTGGATTGTGCTGTGCATCTGTTCATCTGATCCGCTCTGCTGGCTGTGCTGCCAGTGGGGGCTGAATGCTGGAGGTTCCTGGTTCTGATGAGGGGGGATGGGAGAGTTCATACTTCTGGGCTTGCTAGCACTTTCAGTTGCTCTTTCATTGATCTCAGCTGTCTTTCCTTCAGATTTCTTAACTTTGCAAGAAGGCCGGTGGAGTTGAATCATCTGTGCTTGGTCCCTGCTGCTGTTGCTGCCTGGCATGCCAGGTGGGACTACGCTGGGCAGGCGTGCACATGGATAGTGGGCCTTGATCGCCTCAGTGGAACTGTGGCCACTTTCCGCCATTCTGGTGGATCTTGGTCTCTCTGGCTTCTCCGCTGTGTCTAAGAATAAACTATACTCCTTCACTTTTCAGAAGAAGAGTGTATTTTGCTGGAGTTTTGCTTAAATCCCTCCCTAGGCTGGTTTGGCATGGCTCCCAGACCGCCGTCTTACCCAGAAGTCACCAGATCATGCATTATTTGACTTAGTATGTCTCTGTGTTCACCAGTAATATCAAAGGAGGATTTGTCTGCTTAAGGAATAATATTCTATTATATGCACATATGTGTGGACATTACTACCATTTTGTTTTTTTTAATAGAACTCATGTCCTCATGCTGCTAGGCAGAGTCTTTATCACTAACCTATACATCTCAGCTTCAATATTATGTGTTTAACTGTGGAGTTTTACATGGCTTCCTTATTTTGGCCACTGTGCATAATGCCACAATGAATGTGAGTGCAGATATCTCTTTGAGATATTCATTTAATTATCTTTGAAAATACACTGGAGAGGTGGCTTAGCGGTTAAACACTTGCCTGTGATGGCTAAGGACCCCGGTCCAAGGCTCGATTCCCCAGGACCCACGTTAGCCAGATGCACAAGGGGGCGCATGCATCTGGAGTTTGTTTGCAGTGGCTGGAAGCCCTGGCGTGCCCATTTTTTCTCTCTCTCTATCTGCCTCTTTCTCTCTCTGTATGTCACTCTCAGATAAATAAATAAAAATAATAAAAAAATTAAAAAAAGAAAATACCTTGTTAAATTATATTTTAGTACTAATTTTAGTTTTTCAAAGAATCTACATGCTGTTTCCACAATCATTTTACCAAATTACATCAAGCACTTTATCCACATCATGAGCGCTAGTTATTTTTATCTTTTTGATAACAGCCATTTAGTAGACATCAAGTGATAATCTCATTTTTTTTTGTACTTTTAAGATGGTTACTTGTGTTGAGCATAATTTCATATACCTGTCATTAGTTTAAATATCTTTCTTGGAAAATGTCTGTTGAAACTTTTGAATACTTTCATTTTTATTACAAGTTTCATACATGTCTACACAAAATTTTATTTTATTAAATAAATTAAATTATTAAATAAATTTCATAATTACCTCCCAATGTTTTCTTGTAACCATTCTGCTGAACCCCTCCCTATTCCTGCCTAGTTCCTTTTTTATTTAATGTGTCTTTTTTTTTTTTTTCTTGTATGAGGGCACAACACACTGAGTTTTATTAGGGTTGTCTGCATGAGCAGAGATGGGGGTTTATGTACCAGGGCATACAGGTCATACCACTATGCCACTTCAGAAAATGTCTAACATACTCCAGCCTCCATTAACTGCCTATAATTACTCAGGGAAAAATGGAGACCATTTTAATGCCACTGACTTTCAGGATTATCTTCTACAATTTGGAAACTAACCACCTATCAGATACATGCATTTTTCTACTCCATAGATTAACCTTTAACTCTGTTAGGTAGTTTTTCTGGTATGCAGAAACATTTTGCTTTGATGTATATATAGGTAATGACATTATTATTATTATTTATTCCTTTTCTTTTTTAAGTTTATTTAATGAGTTTTTATATTTATTTGTTTATTTGAGAGATAAAAGAGGTAGATAGATAGATAGATAGATAGATAGATAGATAGATAGATAGATGATAGATGAACACAGGCTTTGTGTCCATTATATTTGTATATTTTCTGATTTCTTCCCCCATTGCTTTCCATGCTTCAAGGTACAGATTGCCACTTGAATGATTTTTTTTTTTTTTCCACAAGGCTATCTCTCTCTCTCTTTTTTTTTTTTTTTTGTTTTTGTTTTTTGTTTTTCGAGGTAGGGTCTCACTCTAGCCCAGGCTGACTTGGAATTCACTATGGAGTCTCAGGGTGGCCTTGAACTCACAGCAATCCTCCTATCTCTGCCTCCCAAGTGGGCTTTCTCTTTTTTTGATGCTATTGGAAATGACATTGCTTCCTTGGTTTCCCTTACACATAATTTGCTGCTAATGTGTGCAAACAAAGTAATATTTCTGTGTGGATTTTATATTTGTCACCTTTATGAAGTTCATTTGTTTTGTTTTTAATAGGGTCTTCAGTATTTCCTATAGGATAGAATCATGTTATCTACAAAGAGTGACTGGATTTTTTAAAAATCTTTTTGCAGTCAAGTACATTTAACCACTGAGCCATCTCACCAGCTGGAAATTTTTTGGTCCACAGTTATTTCAACAGCTCTATAATGCTCCTTTTTTTCCCTGTGGAAACAGTATTTTCCTATTTTTCATTGTTGATTATACTTATAAACTTGAAATACTTTCTCATTACCTACTAACATATGTATTATCTGTCTCTGTCCCAATGTTTATTTCTAGTTTCATACAATTATAATCATAAAAATTCTTCCTATCATTCAGACTTTTAAAATTTCTTAAGATTGGTTTTGTGAACTAACATAATGTGTTTTCTAAATGTCCCTTATCTCCTTTTGTGAGATGAAAAGAATATATATATATATATATATCCTATTGACCTGTGGCACTGGCATCATTCAAATTCAAATTATGTGTTTCCTTGTTAATTTACTGTCTGTATAATGTAATAATTGCTAAAATAAGGATATTAAGGCTAAGTAGTACCCATCTATTAATTGCTCCTCAACATAAAATTTCTGCTCAACATAAAATTGCATGGACATGGATATATTTAACGGTGTTGTTTGCATTTTTAATGAATATACATAATGACAAAGCCTAGAGAAGAAATGGTAAATTAGTATGTAGAAGGCTAAAGACTCTGATACAGACAGACATGGTAAAATTACATGCATGAACAGCATAGCTTAGCTTCATCACCTCCCATCCCTATTGGGAGGAACCATCTGCTCCAGCACATGGCAACTCCTGACCCCACACTCTCCAGGTATCCCTGACTTCAGAGGTGGTGGGTTTGACACCATGCTACTCTCCTGTAACTTCAAGGTAGATAAGAATGACAGACATAGTGAGAACTTGATAGCATATTAAAGCATGGCATATGAGAAAAATTAGAGAAATCACTTAAAACCCAAACACATATTGACTTCTAAATCATGGGTAGAAAATGGAACACTGAGAACTTAAGTTAGAATGGACATTGTTAGGGTTGAAGAGTTGGTTTAGAAGTTATGGCTCTTGTCTTTAAAGCCTAAGGACCCAGGTTTGATTCCCCATTAGCCACGTAAGCCAGATGCACATGGTGGCACATGCATCCAGAGCTCATTTGCAGTGGCTGGAGGTCCTGGAATGTCCATGTTCTTTCTCAATATCTCTATCTACCTATCTCTAAAATAAATAAATAAATAAAAATAGACATTGTTAATAGTAAAAAGGAAATTTTAACCTTTTTTAATGTTTCACATTTTGAAATTGTTTACACTGCAAAACCAAACTATTATCTCATTGTAAATATAAATTTACATTTTGTGTACTGTCCTATATTCCTCCCTTAAATTCTTCTCATGCATTTATTGTAACTCATAGGAATTATCTGTACCATGTACACCATGTTATTTAGACATAAGTATACGTTGTGGAATGATTTTAAATACCTTCTTTTCATATTTCCTTTGAACTTGCATTGTTTCCTTCATGAATAAAACTTATAGGGTGAAATTTATTAAGTCAAATATTTGAGAATCTTAATTTAATGGGAGAGGTAAACAGCTATAAAATACATCCAGGAAAATAAAACTTATAAGAGCAAGGCATTGTCCAGAATACCTGGAATTTGTTTACTCCTAAAGTAACTGATGGATGAAGAGAATTATTTTTAGATGTATACGTAGTAGAGCAAAAAATGTGAAATAATATTTTTGAAAATAGAATGAAATTATGTCATAACTAAGGCCAATAAATATCCTGAATTACTAGGCTTGAAAAGTTCAAGTTCAGGTTCTGATGGAAGAAATGACAACTGATTCAGACTTGGAACAGAGGTTTAACAATGAGTTTTGTGGTGCACTCACTGACACACTCAAGGTATGTGTGGTTTGGTACTCACATCTGTAGATCTTCTGGGTGTCTATCTGAAAGTGAAATAACACTCCTCCATCACTTCTTCTCAGTGCTATATTGCCTTTGGGTCATCCCAGTGGTCACTGCCAACTGAAAAGAGGAGCTTCTCTAACCAAAAGTGAGAGTAGTATTAATATACGAATATGACCATTAAAAGTGTAGTGCTTAAAGGGCAGTTTGGTAAGCATAATATATGCAGTTAGCCAGACAAGAGAAGGCTTTATACCCCTAAGGCTCATGACCTCCCCTGTCATAGGCTTTTGATTAGGTTTTCAGTACCAGGCATGAATTCCCTCCCACAGAGCAGGCCTGCAGTCCAACTGGAGAGCAGTTGGTTTCCCCAGAGCAGACATGGCACTTTTGCACTCCTTCGGTCATGTGGCCTATCTGGCCAAACTTGAGGCTTCTAGTGTCCACTATTTTCACAGCTGATGTCTTCTGTCTTTCATCGGTTTCATGAAGTGCAGCATTTTCCAGCTTTCAGATAGCTGGTCTATAGGGAGGAGGTTTACAGCTCAGCCCCAGCTTGATTTCTCAGTGACCTTGCCACCAAGGCATGTGAAATCTTCAGCAATAGGTTCTTACCATGTGTTTTTCAGGGAAGACCAAGGGTCTTGGAAATAGCCTGTAATGTTTTGAGGGCAAAAGTGACCTCCCTGGACAACAACCCATTGGAAGGTATCACATCCATGGCACTGAAAATTTTCTTGTAACAATATATGGCTTCCAGATGTGCCATTAACCAAAGAAGTAGGCTTTCATTTGTCTTATTCATAGTATCTTGAATTTTAATTGACCCACCCCCCACACTTCTTTTCCTCAGTCTCTTTCCCCTGACCTCACCTACACTATTCCACTACCTGTAATCTGTTCTTCTAGTGACATAAATACAGTACCATCCCCTTAAGTCTTTCACTCTCCTCTCTCCTTTATAGCCTTTCTCTAGCTTACTGGCCTCTCCTACCAATTTTTGGTTGCAGCTCACACGGAATTCTAAACAATTATAGCTAGGATCCACATATGAGAGAGAACATGTGATGTTTGGCTTTCTCAGGCTGGGTTACCTCACTTAGTATAATCCTTTCCCAATCCACCCATTTTCCTGCAAATTTCATAATTTCATTTTTTCTTTGCCACTGAATAGAATTCCATTGCACAAATGTGCCACATCTTTATTATCCATTCATCTGTTGAGGGGCATCTAGGCTGTTCCATTTCGTAGGTATTGTGAATAGAGAAGCAATAAACATGGTTGTGCAAGTATCTCTAAGGTAGTGAGAAGTGTCATTAGGATATATGCCCAGGAGTCCTATAGCTGGATCATATGGTAAATCAATTTCTAGCTGTCTTAAGAACCTCCACACTAATTTCCACAAAGGCTATACAAGACTGCATTCCCACCAACAGTGTAGAAGGGTTCCCTTTTTCCTGCATCCTCTCCAACATTTATTGTCATTTATTTTCTTGATGGTAGCCAATCTGACAGCAATGAGATAGAATCACAAGGTAGTTTTAATTTGTATTTCCCTGATGACTAAGAATGTAGAACACTTTTTTTAGATGTTTATATGCCATCTGTCTTTCTTCTGATGAGAACTCTCTAGTTCCATAGCCCATTTTTTAATTGGGTTGTTTGTTGTCTTCTTGCTTTGCTTTTTGAGTTCTTTGTAAGTTCTGGATATTAAACCTCTGTCAGAGGTATTAATGACAAAGATGTTCTCCCATTCTGTAGGTTGTCTCTTTGTTCTATTCACAGTGTCCTTTGATGTACAAAATCTTCATAAATTCATGAGATGCCAGTGGTTGCTTAGTGGTTTATTTCCTGAGCAACTGGGGTTATCTATGCCAATATGTTGAAGGGTTTCCCTATCTTTTCATCCAGCAGTTTCAGAGTTTCAGGACTGATATTAAGGTCCCTGATAAATATGCACTTGATTCTTTTTTTTCTCAATTTTTATTAACATCTTCCATGATTATAAAAAATATCCCATGGTAATACCCTCCATCCCCCCATGTTCCCCTTTGAAATTCCATTCTCCATCATATTCCCTCCCCATCTCAATCAGTTTGTCTTTTATTTTGATGTCATGATCTTTTCCTCCTCTTATGATGGTCTTGTGTAGGAACTGTAAGGTCATGGATATCCAGGCCATTTTATGTCTGGAGGGAGCATGGTGTAAGGAGTCCTACCCTTCCTTTGGCTCTCACATTCTTTCTGTTACCTCTTCTGCATTAGACCCTAAGCCTTGGAAGGTGTGATCGAGATGTTACTCAATACTCCAGTCACTTCTTTCCAGCACTATGATACCTTCTGAGTCATCCCAAGGTCACTGCCATCTAAAAAGAGAAGATTCTCTACCCAAAGTGAGAGTAGCATTAATATAAGAGTATGAACATTAAGAGAAGTGCTTACTGCGCAGTTGATAAGCATAGTATATACATTTATCCAGACATCAGCAGATGTTACACCCCTCGGGCTCATGACTACCCCTGTTTTAAGTTTTAAGTATCAGGGATGTATTCCCTCCCATGGAGCAGGCCTCCAGTCCAATTAGAGGGCAGTTGGTTTCCACCATGATAGACATACCACTATTGCACCTGTTGGCTCATTTGTGCTGGCTGGCCAATTATAAGGCTTGCAGTGTCCACTGTTGAGTATCTTCACTGGTGATTTCTCTTTCTCCCATTGAACTGCATGTAGAATGGCTTCTTCCAGCTTTCTGTTAGCTGGTCTACATGGACAGGGTTATCAGCTCGGTACCAGCAGGATTTCTCAGTGGCCTTGCAGCCCAAGTATGTGGAGTCTTCAGCAATAGGGTCTTACCATCTATTCCTGATGGGAAACTAAGGGTCTCGACAATGGCCTATAATGTTTTGGGGGCATCAGGGATCTCCCTGGCCAACAACTCACTGGAAGGTATCCCACTGAAAATTTTCTAGCAATGATCTACGGCTCCCGAGTGTTCCATTGTCCAAAACTGGAGGATTCCATATGACTTATTTATATCATCTTATATTTTGATTATCCCTCCCTCCACATTTCCTTACTCAATCTTTTCCCCTGACCTCACTTTGGGCCTTTTCACCCCAGTTAATCTATTCTTCTACTTACATATCTTATGCATGGAGAAAAGCACCTAATTTTCCCAACACCACTTGCTGAAGAGGCTGTCTTTTCTCCAGTTAATATTTTTTTTAATATTTTTTTCAAAAATCAGATGGCTCTAGCTGCCTGGGTACTCTATTCTGTTTCATTGATTTATTTGTTGGTCTTTATGTCAGTACTATGCTGGTTTTGTTACTATGGCTTTGTAATATAGCTTAAAATCAGGTATGGTGGTATCACCAATCTTATTTTTGTTGCTCAAATTGTTTTGGCTAGTTGAGGTTTTTGTATGCTTCCAAATAAATTTTAGGATTTTTTTTCTATTTCCATGAAGAATGCCATTGGAATTTTAATGGGAATTGCATTAAATGTGTAGATTGCTTTTGGTAAGATTGATATTTGTACAATATTGATTTTTCTAATCCAAGAACATGGATTTCTTTCCATTTTCTAGTGTCTTCTGCAATTTCTCACTTGAGTTCTCACTAAACTCATTTCTCATTTTAGTTCTCAATAAAGTTCTCAATGTAGATAACCTTCACTTCTTGGTTAGGTTTATTCCAATGTACTTGATTCTGCCCTAATTTTTATTATTTCTTCCCATCTGTTGATATTTTGTTTGTCTTGTTCTTTTTATCCCAAGAACTGAAGGTGAAGCATTAAGTTGTTTACTTGTGAACTCTCTCATTTCTTAATATAGACATTCAGAGCTTTAAATTTCCCTCTCAGGACTGCCTTCATTGTGTCCCAAAGGTTTTGCTATGCTGTATTCTCATCATCATTTGATTCTACGTAGTTATTGATTTTATTTTGATTTCATCAATGATCCATTCATCACTCAATAGTGTACTGTTTAGTCTCCATAAATTCCTGCATACTCTGTAGTTTTTCTTGTTGTTGATTTGTATTTTAATCCCATAAAGTACAAGAAAGAGATGATTTCGATTTTTCTTTATTTGTTAAGATTTTCTTTGTGTCCTAATATATGTTCGATTTTGGACAATGTTCCATCTGCTGCTGAGAAAAATGTATATTCTACAGTATTTAGATGGAATGTTCTGCAGATATTTAGTAGGTCCATTTGTTCCATAACATTGTTTAATCCAAATATCCATGTATTTTTTGCCAGGATGACCTTTCAATTGATGAGACTAGGGTATTGAAGTCACCCACTAAAATTGTGTTTGATATTATATGTGACCTTAAATCTAATACTGTTTGTTTAATGAAATTGGAAGCCCCATGTTAGGTGCATATATGTTTAGGATTGTACTTACCTCCTGTTGGAGTGCTCCTTTAATCAGTATAAAATGACCTTCTTTATCTTTTCTCACTAATATTGGTTTAAAGTCTATCCTTTTGGATATTAGGATAGCAATCCCTGCTTGTTTCCTAGGCCCATTTGCTTGAAATACCATTTGCCATCCTTTCACCCTAAAACAGTGCCTATCTCTTATTGAGAGATGCGTTTCTTGGAAGCAACAAAGAGCAGGATTTTGTCTTTTAATACAATCTCTAAGCCTGTGTCTTTTAGTTGGAGCATTGAGCCCATCAATATTAAGAATTATTATTGAAAGGTATAGGTAGTCTTATAATTCTTCTTGTTTTGTTGTGGTTCCAATTTCTCCTTTACTATTCTGTTTTAACTGTTATTAGAGCATGGCTTATTTTTTCCTGTTTCCTTATGTGTGTGCTTTGCTTTCTCTTCAGTGTGAAGGATTCCGTCAAGTATTTTCTACAGAGCTCAAACAGAAAAACAAAACAAAGCAAAAAAAACCATGATCTTTTCAATTGGTGCTGAAATGGCCTTGCACAAAATACAACATCACTTCATTATCCAAACACTGGAAAGAATAGACATGGGCAGTTTATATCTCAACATAATAAAGGTTGTGTATAAAGTACGTAAAGCCCAAATAATACTTAATAGGGAGTGACTGAAGGAATTCCTATTGAGATCAGGAATAAAACAGGTGTCCACCCTCACCTCTGCTCTCCAAAATAGTACTATAGAAGTCATAGCCCAAGCAGTAAGACAGGAGAAAGAAATAAAAGGGATACAAATTAGAAAGGAATACGTTAAGTTAGCCCTGTTCGCAGATGACATGATTCTTTCCACCAGTGACCTGAGAACCTCCATCTCAAGACTCTCCGCATCCCTTGCTCATGTTGCCAGTAGTGCTCATGGCCAGTCTAGAAGAATGTGTCTGTCTGCAGTGTTCTGATCTAAATTAGGTGTTTGAAGCCCCTGGGGGTGGATATGTTATGTTGAGCAGAAAGTGTCAGGATAGGTTTACATGCTGTTTCCACAGTGATGAAGCTCAAAGGAGCTCTCACTCTGTACTCTCAGAAGTCTCCATTGACTTCTTTCCTTTCCAGTTCTGGATGCTATAGTTTTACTTAATGGATACGTAAGAGAAAATACGTTTACGTCTTGTTTTTCATACTAAAAGTCTAAATTGGGAGTTTTGATATGCTTTCTGGTCTCTAGTAAATTTTTATCTCTTGGGGAAAGGAATTAGATTAGAGCGCAGTACTCTCTTACTTTCTATTGATTGTATCTGACAAGTTATTACAAGGAAAGGTTCAGTTTACAAAAAGATTTGGCCTGTTTCAAAGCATAAAAAAATAGATAAATAAACCCAAAGTCTGATTCACTTGCTTTTACATGGAACAGAACTAAGAAGAACCTTTTAGCTGAAGCCAAATCAGTGGTTGCCTCTCAGACCTGGTGTTGAGATATTCTGAATGCAGGATTGAGATGGAGAACCAAGTGTTATCTTTTTGTGTCCTATGAACCTCTATGAATGTCACTATTCTCTCTTACTATAGCATGATACCATCTTCCAGGCTGATATGCCATTGATGATGTGGTGGCTGGATGTTTCAAAAATATAAATTGGAAACTAGAACTTGATTATCTTTGTCTGTTTCAAACTTATTTACTTTTTCACAGTCTGCCTTCCACTTCTCTCTTCTTTAGCAGAAAAAAAAAAAACAAATCACAAGTATGGAAGATTTCAGAATGAAAGATTTCCAGAATTATTCAACAACATTTTAAAATGATGTGCATGGCTCTAATTTAAAGCATGCTTCTCCTATGTACTGGGATTGCTGCAGCATCTGCAGTAATCTTAGAATCTTGATAGCTTTGTCAGCCTTTCTCAAGGACTAGCTGTAATATGGTGACTAACTCATAAATGGTACTTGAGATAGATACACTTAAGTTCACATTGACCCAATCCCTAAATGAACTCCTCATACAGTCTTTGTTGATTTGAATGAAATATCCCTCTCCCATTGGCTCATATATTTACATTACTTGGTTCTTAGGTGGTGTCAATTTGAGAAACTTGTGAAATATTTGAGAACTGTAGCTTTGCATGAAGAAGTGTGTCACTGGGGGAAGTTCATGAGACTTTGTAATCCAGTCACCCTTTCCAATCTTAGCCAGTTCACTCTATCTACTACTTTTATATTGAAAGGTGGAGATGCAACCCAGGATCCTTGCTCAGGCCTGTGATGCTCTCCCACCATGAAGAAACTGCCTCTGAAATGTGTAAGATGAAATAAACCCTTTCCTCTCCAAGCTGTTTCTGATGGTGTGTTTTGTCCTAGAAATGAGAAGGTAACAGCAATGGAATGTAAATTAAAATTTAGGACATTGTAGAATGAATTTCATGGAGCTTCATTTCCTTTTGACAACAATTTTTGAAAACCTTCTTGACTTCTGTCTCCCTTTCTACCTACCTATACTCATGCCAGTGAATTCCTTCCCTTTCCCTAAGAGATCTTCCTGAGCGAGTCCCTTCATCATGCATCTGTTTTGCTCTTGCTCAGTCTGAAATCATCTGGAGTCACACTGTCTGTAGGTTACCATGCTGTCACTCAACATGTTTATAATTTACATCTTCTTCAAGAAGGATATTGTGGTGTGCACAACTGTAATTCTTTCTCTTGTCTATATACTTTCAATAACTCTAAATAAATATTAAAGGAATAAAACATAATTAAATTGAATTCCTCTCTGAATATACTCAGTAACAGGAATCATCTGTGATGGGTTGGTTATTAGTGATTAGGTCCAGTTAAAGGAAGATCTCTCTTATTTCGAGAGAGCTAGTGGTTTAAAATCTGCTTTTCTACTTCAATTTATTAGCAAAATTACTATTTATGCACTTGCTTAACAAAAGCTATAAATCTTATCCACAGGCTCTCCAACCTTCTCCATGGGAGTGAAATTCTTTCATTGTGTATAAAATAGAAGGGACATAAACCATGCCAGCTGCCCACAGCTGAACCTTTGAAGGAGGTAGAAAAGAATCTCAGCATTAACACCCACGAGACTGCATGTGGACCCTGCCCTTGTAACAGCTTTGCAAAGGCATCAGATTTCTTAAACTTTATTTATTTACTTATTTGACAGAGAGAAAGAGGCAGAGAAAAAGAGAGAGAGAGAGAGAGAGAGAGAGAGAGAGAGAGAGAATGGGAGCACCAGGGCCTCCAGCTGCTACAAATGAACTCTCTCGACATATGTGCCACCTTGTGCATCTGGCTTATGTGGGTCATGGGGAATTGAACCTAGGTCCTTTAGCTTTGCAGGCAAGCACCTTAATTGATAAGCCATCCCTCCAGCCTAAAGCATCAGATTCTCTACATGGCACTGCACACAAGGTGTCCTTGTGTGACCCTTTCCACAGAGGAAGGATGAGTACAATTAATTTATTTATTTTTTATTTTTTATTGACCACTTCCATAATTATAAACAATGTCCCATGGTAATTGCCTCCCTCCCCCCCCCCACTTTCCCCTTTGAAACTCCACTCTCCATCATATCTCCTCCCCCTCTCAATCAGTCTCTCTTTTATTTTGATGTCATGATCTTTTCCTCCTATTATGATGTTCTTGTGTAGGTAGTGTCAGGCACTGTGAGGTGATGGAGAGGCCAAGTAGCAGGAACAAATGAATGGCAAGTGTCAGATGTTAAAGGAATAAGAACTGGATGTATTTATCTGTTAACTCTTGGAACCACGTGAGTGCTGTGAGGAAGGCGTCTCATACCTGCTCTTAGCTGCTTTGCTTAGCACAGTGCTCCTCCATACTTCTCTGCACATGGAGCCTAAAGCCAGTTGCAATCTAATGGATCTAATGTCACTATATATTTCTTAATTGGACCAGACCAGAAAAAGTGGCACAAACAGTCTCACGTGTGAATATACAAGGGCAAAGGAGGTTAGGGAATGTTAATACCAATGTGCATATGGGAGATAAAAGACACATGTGGGAGGGAAAAGATCTCTGACAACTGACACTGTACATAAGAAATCACTTAATACATATTATCTACTGGGACACAATGCCTGGCACATTATTCCTCATTCATCATGCATTGTGCTCAACTTTATGCAGATTGTTGTTTTAACTGAATAATTGAGAGTATGACACAGTAGTAATATCCACAAACTGGGATCATGGAGACTTTGCTTAACCACCACTGCTCTTGAGATTTAACTTACTCCACTAATGGGGTTGTATTGTTAATATGCATGTATTAATCTGTAAGAGTGATAAGCTACACTGTGATTTGATTTTTCAGTTGACTCTTGACTATGAACTTGCTTAGGGTAAAACTAATAGTTATGATATATTTAATTTCGCAATTCCATTATCTGAAAATTATATTTCTTTTCTGCACAGCACTACTTCACAATTAAGTGAGGTAACTAAATAAAATACCAGAATTTGCTCCGGTAAATCGAACAGCATGAGCTTATGTGGCAAAGGAAACTAGTTAGTGACTGGTCTAGCCCCCTCCAGCTCCACACTACAGAATGGAGAGGCATCACCCTTGTGTGAACTGTGTTTATCAGATCCCTTTGTGCAATCCATGACTACACGTGAGCTCAACTCTTCAGAGTCAGTATGTGGATCATTTCGGGGCTAATGATTTTAAGAAATGCATATGGTGGTGGTGACTGGGGAGATGGTTCTGTGCATAAAGCACTTCATGTACAAGGAAAAAGGGTCAGAATTTGTATCTCAGAATGTAGTAAATGCCCAGTGTGTGTGGTTGCCCTCCTGTGATCCTAGAATTCAGGAGGGGCACTCAGAGGATCCCTGGAGCAAACTGGCTGGTTAGGCAAGTCAAACGGGCAACTCTGCATTCAAGTGAGAGACTGTGGCTCAATTAAGTGTACAGTGGTCTGGAAAGGTATCAGCCTCTGGCTTCCACATGTGCAACCACGTAACACATACACTCCTCCCCCACACATACAAAAACATTTTTGAAAAAGAAACACATGGGCCTTTTCCAGCCTCCACTGACTTTATGGACCCAGTGAAGAAGAGCCCTGCGTCCTTCTGAGAAAATAGCCATGGGATGAAGGGGCCAGGATCTCTAAGTAACAACAGAAAGAATGTCCTGGTAACCAGAAAAAGACCATTGCAGAACTATGTGAAGAGAGAAACAAACCTCTCTTATGTAAGCCTCTGACCTTCTGTAGTTTATTTCACTCAACAGTTTTGCAGAAACCAATGTTATGCTTAATCAAATACATAATGCAAAGAACAGTAAATTGATGTGTTAATACTGCCTTGGTTTATGTTACTGCATTATACTATATGTGTTAAGGATCTTAATAGACAATGTGCTTGAAACCTTAACTAGGAGCTTTTCAAGTTATCAGGCTCATGCCTAGGGTCTATATCCTATGCATGTCTTTAAAATTTTATTCTAAACCTCAAATAATCATTTTCTTTTTAAAAAATTTTATTTTTATTTATTTATTTAGTTGACAGAGAAAGAGAGAGAGAAAATGGGCACACCAGGGCCTCCAGCCACTGTAAATGAACTCCAAATGCCTGTGTCCCCTTGTGCATCTAGCTAACGTGGGTCCTAGAGAATGTAACCTGGGTCCTTTAGCTTTGCAGGCAAATGTGTTAACCACTAAGCAATCCCTCCAGCCCCCAAATAATCATTTTCTTGTGAGAAATTCCCCCCTTTCATCACTTGTTGCTATCCCACAGGAATTCAGTACATAATGGGTTTGGCTTTGTATTTTATTTAACTTTATAGAAAAAGAATTTTCAGAGCCTAATATTATGCTAGTATGAGGGACATATCCATGAGCATAGAAACACAGCATTTTGGTTTTATTTGTTCTGCTGTGTTTTCATTTTTACCAATCACATATTTAATTGATAGAAGTAGATATTAATTAAAAGACATAACCCCAGCTATTCAGACACAGGAGCCAAAATGGCAACTTTGTGTCTTAGTGTTTTTACTCTTATGTAGTTGCAAATCTTGCCCAATATTTAGCAGTTCAGTCTTTGCTGAAGCAAGTTCAAAAATAATGATAATATTATCCAGTTTAGGCATATTAAATAACACTAATTTTAAGAAAAGCCATCACATTTAATGATTTTCTACAAATTAATAAGTAATAAAATTAGGGTATTGAATTCTAAAATGCAGTTGGCAGACATACTTTTTTCAAGGGTAGCTGGGATGTAATTATTTATTTTGTTTCATCATTCATTGTAATGGGAGTTTTCAACCATGGGATGAATCCTACATAATAACAGTCAGCAATAATGAGTAATTTGGTATGCATCTAAGATATGCTGTTTCTGCCTGATAAATAAAGCACTGATTCCAACTGTGTTTCTCCAAGCCTGTTAGCCCAGAGGCAATCCTTGTAGGAATAGAAGGTGGGTGCTTTATACGGGCTCTTCAATTGATATCTTCCCCCTAGAATCCTGTCTTATCAAAATCTATACCTCTAGTTCAAATAGAGGATATTGCTACGCATCTTCCTCATTTTTGACATTTTTTATTGATGAATTACCACTACAAGTATTCTGAGATTTGCAACGATCCTTAGACCACTTTTGTACTATCACTAATCACAGGCAGCCTTCCCTCGTCCAGAATCCCCAAAATTAAGCCTTTTTATATGTCTTGTGGGAACTGGACTGCCTCTAAACTACAGAAGCAGAGCAGTTCTTACATAGAACATGAAGCTGAAAAGTAAGAAAGATATACATAGTCTTTATTCCACTTGTTTAATCCCTCTCCATCTTTCAAGAACTTTTCAATTCCTCTTCTTCTATAAGGGCAACTTACTAGAATCTACCTCATCTTTATCTGATGCCCCAAAGTCATTGATATGCACATTTAATTAGCACAGACTTTATTATGAAGTTATTTATAATATTAAGGAAAGAAATAACTTGAAGTGTTATGAAACTTAGATAAGTCTCTTCAACTGGTAAATGCCAAAGAATTTGCAACCTTTTAAATATTTATCAAACTATTTGAAAAACGTATACTGTCAAAACGACTCTTGGAAGACAATTGATGACCAATAAAATTTTAACTTTCAGTAGGAATTGCCCAAGCATATTTTTCCTAGGGAATTTACAGGTAATTCCTTGGTTGACCACTTAAATTGTGTTTAATGTGTACCATGTTACGGGGCCTCTGCAAAGCACTTAATATTTGCTAGCTAACTGAATTCTCTCCCCTAGCCTGTGGGTATGATGACATTATTCTCCTGATTTATATATGGGAAAGCTAATAATATAGGGAGGTTAGATGGTTATCCTAAGGCCACAATGCTAATCATTTTCAGATGAGAAGGTAGAATTTGAACTCATAATTGGTTACTTATTTATTTTGAAACTGAAGCTTGAACCCAGGCTTGGCCAGGATGTTAGGTAGATACTCCATTACTGAGCAATTCCCTCAGCCATGAGCTAACCACTCCATTGGTACTGATTCTTCTCTAAAGTTGTCAATAAACACAGAATGCAAGTAAATAATAACACAAGGAAAACAAACATTATCACTTTCATACTGGAATCATATAGTGAATTTAATCATATAGGGATATTTTTTAAGGGTTGGACAAAAATGGAGGAGAGATCTTTCATCTGAACATCCCTATAACCATGTCTGTGCTCTGCTTTTGCAAGAGTCCTTCCACATTGACTGCTCATCTATACACTTCCAGTCTTTAAAACTGAAGAACATAAAAATTTTCAATTTCAAATTTTGCTCCAGAAGATAAATCTCTTATAAGGTATTCTGTGTCCTTGGCCTTACCTTTGGTGTACTCTTAAAATTAGTCACCTGTGGGCTGGAGGAATGGTTTAGCAGTTAAGGCATTTGTCTGCATAGCCAAAGGACCAGGGTTTGATTCCCCAGGGCCGACATTAGCCAGATGCACAAGGGGGCACCTGCATCTGGAGTTCGTCTGCAGTGGCTGCAGGCCCTGGTGTGCCCATTCTCTCTCTCTCTCTCTCTCTCTCTCTCTTTCTCTGTCAAATAAATAAATCACGATAAAATATTTTTAAAAAATCAGTCAACTGTGATCTATGGCTTGCTGACTTACTCAAAGAGCTCCCAACATGACAGACATTCCTGTGGTCAGCTTATGGACCGTATGTCACTTGATATTTGTGGTCACAGACTATCTTCTAACATCTTTCATTCTTTCAGCCTTTGTCACATAAACACTTCTTACCTAATTCTCTATTTAAGACTTTCACATGTAACAGGAGGGACATTTGTCTTTCAGTTGTAACTGCTGAAGATATTCTGTAGAAATCATCAGAGAGGCTTTAGTTACAGGCTTCCCTAGCCATGCAGAGATAGGGCACCAGAAGCCCGTGCTATAAATATCCATGGTGCATTCATCTTATAAATATGCTGCGATGGATCAGTGAGTATTTTCAACAATGTGTTGTAATATGCAGAAATGGTGCTTCTGATTTGTGGAACATATGCAGACTTGATTCACTAAATAGCATTGAATAGCCATAAAAACCACCTACTGACAATTTCTAAGGAAATTCCTGTCTCCCTGTATCCTCACCAAAATCTGATTTTATCCTACTACCTAATATTTTATAATTATGTTACAAAAATGTAATTTCTCTTATTTTTTCATTTTTAAAAACTACTATGCTACTGAATCCTTTTAGTCATCTATTCTTATCTTGAAGTCAAACTCCTATATGCTTTTTCATTATCTTTTATTTTAAAAAAAAATTTTTACTTGCCTTTTTTTCCAGTTTTTTTTTTTTTGCACTTGATTCATTTTTCAAGTTTTTTTTTTAGAAATGAACTATTAGTGTGTAAACAACACATGTTTGTACCATCGTTTCCCTTCTCCCTGCCCCTTGTTTGGGATGAAGGTCAATCACATGAGGATTGTGGGTCATGAATTATGGGGGGGGAGAGGCAATGTTTTTGTTCAAATGTCCCAACTTGTGGCTCTAACAATCTTTCTGCTCCATCTTCTGCAAATGTCCTGAGCCATACTGCAAGCATTTTAAGTCTACTTCAGTGATGGGCACTTAGGAGCCTCTGGATCTCTGGTTTGGTAGGTGTTGAGTGTCCTCAGTATGTAACTCCATCATACTTGTGCAGATATCAGGTTCACTAAGAAAGCAGCACTCTTGCTTATTTCCCCAATGGTTTCAGCTGGGGCCAGGGTGGAGTGCAGTGGATCATTTATCTCCTCAGGTCCAGGTCACATCTGAAAAATAGAAGCAGATAATCCAACAGAGAATGAAGTCAGCACCAGTTAAATGAGATAACCATTATTAATTTAGAGAGAATTAAAAGGGTCCATACCTTCTTATAGTCTAAGGTTAGTGGGAGCTTGACAATGGAAAGCAGAATCATTATCTGGATGTGATTCAGACTTGTTTCCCAGTTCCAGATATGGTTTCCTTTCCACTGAGTGGATCTGTTTGCCAATCCAAAAGCAGTGGTTACCCACAATGGCTATGTGTCACTATTGCACTTATGTGAGAATCACATCAAGCTGTTTGCTTCTGAGTTGGACAGTTGTTAGCGACATTTTCCCATAGCTCATGTAGCACATTCCAGCACTAGATGGGCTAATTGCCTGGGGGCTGGCTCTCCTCTGGATTCCAATGAGTTCCCTCCATGATGCATGTCAACAGCATTTGGTGTCTTCAGCAATAGGGTCTTACCATTAACCTCTGGTGGGTAATCAAGTGCTCTGAGAGAAGACTGTCTTGTATGTTTTGTGAGATCTAATAGGTCTCTCCCATCAACAGGTCATTGTGGGTGTAGACAGCATCCTGGTACAGGGCATTACAGGCCATTGCCAAGGGAAAATTTAAAAGAAAAGACAAAGAAGAAAGAGAAACAGGAGAAACTTGAGGTTAGGTTTCATCTCACCCTCTCCAGTTCCCTTTGATTCAGTTGTTCTCCTTAATGTCCTCTTGAGGGTTCCACCTTTTAGTCTGACTTCTAGGATATAGGGTTCTATGGTACCAGTTCAAGTTAGGTTCAGTTTGTGTCACCCCCACTCTCTCCCTTCCCCCAAGCCCTACCCTCCCTCCTGTCAAAGCCTTGAGATGCTGTTAGGTATGTCAGCATCTCAGGCTGATCCAGGTTAGGAATTGCAGAGGAGTGAGATCATGTGACAGTAGTCTTTCTGTGATGGTGTGAGTTCATTTAGAATGATTTGTTCCTAGTTCTACCATTTTTTATACAAATTTCAATGTTATTTTTTCTTAATGTTGAGTAGAATTCCATCATGTAGATATACCACATCTTGGTTATACATTCATACAATGATGGGCACCCGGGTTGATTCTAGTTTTTAGTTATTATGAATTGAACAGGTCAAAAGATGGTTGAGCAAATATCTCTGAATTGAGATGTGGAGCTTTTAGAGTAAATTCCCAGTAAGGGAATAGCAGCATCTGCTATATTTAACTCTATATTTATCCTTTTCAGGATTCTCCATATTGATTTTCATAGTAATTGTACCAGCTTACATTCCCACCAACAGTGAATGAGTATTCCTATTTCTCCACATCTCCACCAACATTTGCTTTCATTTGATTTTTCTTGTTCATTTTTATTTATTTATTTGAGAGTGACAGACAGAAAAATAAAGAGGGAGAGAGAGAGAGAGAGAGAGAGAGAGAGAGAGAGAGAGAGAGAGAGAGAATGGGTGTCAGGGCCTCCAGCCACTGCAAACTAACTCCAGATGTGTGTGCCCCCTTGTGCATCTGGCTAACGTGGGTCCTGGGGAATTGAACCTCGAACTGGGGTCCTTAGACTTCACAGGCATGTGCTTAACAGCTAAGCAATCTCTCCAGCCCTCATTTTATTTTATAATGTTTGCTATCCTTACTAGGGTAAGGTGGAATCTCATAGTTGTTTTAATTTGCATTTCCCTAATGGTTAGGGATGTTGAACATTTTCTTAAGTGTGTACTAGCCATTTGTCATTCTTCCTCTGAGAACTCCCTGTTTAGTTCTCTGCCCCACTTTTGGAGTGGGTTGTTTGATTTTTTTATTGTTTACTTTTTTGAGTTCTTTGTAGATTCTAGATATTAGGCTTCTGTCAGTGGTACAGCTGGCAAACATTTTATCCCATTCAGTGGGTTATCTATTGGCTCTGTCAGTGATATGTTTGTTTGTGCAAAAGCTTTTTAGCTTCATTAGATCCCATTGGTTGTATGTTTGTTTAATTTCCTGGGCTACTGGGGTTTTGTTCAGGATGTCTTTTCCTAGTTCTATATCATGGAGAGTGGCTCCTACTTTTAGGAAGAATTGTAATTTTGACAATATTAATTCTACCTATCCAGTAGCTTGGGAGGTCTGTCCATTTTCTTAAGTCCTCCTCTATTTCTTTCTTGAGTGTTTTTATGTTTTCATTATATAGGTCTTTCACATCCTTGGTTATTTTTATTCCAAAGCTGTTATTTTATTGTTGTTGTTGCTATTGAAAATGGGACAGCCTCACTGATTTCTTTCTCTGTATATTTCCTTTGCGTATAGAAAAACTACAGCTTTATGTGCATTGATTTTTTTTTTTACCCAGACAATTTGCTGAAGGAATTTATCAATTTTAGAAATTTTGAGATGGAGACTTTAGGGTCACTTATATATAGGATCATGTCATCTGCAATAGGGCTAATTTGACTTCTTCATTTCCAAATTGAATCCCTTTCATTTTTTTCTCCTATCTTATTTCCTGGGCTAGTGTTTCTAGTACTATGTTGAAAAGCAGTCATGAGAGTGGGCACCCTTGTCTTATTCCAGATATCAGTGGGAACTCCTTCAGTTTTTTCCCCAGCAAGTATTATTTTGCCTTAGGAACTTTATATGTAGGCTTTATTGTGTTGAGATATAAACCCTCCATGCCTACTTGATCCAGTGTTTTTTGTTTTTTTAATTTATTTTTATTTATTTGAGAGCAACAGACAGAGGGAGAAAGAGGCAGATAGAGAGAGAATGGGTGCACCAGGGCCTCCAGCCATTGCAAGTGAACTCCAGACGCATGCCACCCTTGTGCATCTGGCTAACGTGGGTCCTGGAGAATTGAACCTCGAACTAGGGTCCTCAGGATTCACAGGCAAGCATTTAACCACTAAATCACCTCTACAGCCCTTGTTCCAGTGTTTTGATCATAACATTGTGTTGTATTTTGTCAAAGGCCTTCTCTGGATCAATTGAGATGACCATGTGGTTCTTATGGCTCAGTTTATTTATGTCATGTATTATGTTGACTAATCTCCATGTGTTACACCATCCCTGAATTCCTGGGATGAAGCCTATTTGATCAAGGTGGATAATGATTTTGATGTGTTGTTGAATTTGGTTTGCAATGATTTTGTTCAGTATCTTTGCATCTAAGTTCATTAGGGATATAGGCCTATAATTTTATTTCCTTGTTGCATCGCTGTTTGGTTTTGGTATTAGGGTGATTCCAGCTTCATAAAAGGAGTCAGGGAGGGTTCCTTGGTCTCTGATTATGTGAACCAGTTTGAAAAAAAAAAATGGTTTCAGTTCTTCAATAAAGTGTTGATAGAATTCAACTGAGAAACCATTCAGTCCTGGACTTTTCTTTTTTGGGAAGTTTCTGATTACCTTTTCAATCTCCATGGATGTGATAGGTTTGTTTAAGAGATTAATATACTCACAGTTTAGTTTTGGTAGGTGGTATGTGTCTAGGAATTTATCCATTTCTTCAAGATTATTTAATATTGTGGAGTAGAGGTTTTGGAAGTATGCACTGATGATTGTTGTAAATTCATTGATGTCTGTAGTAATCACTCCTTTTTCATTTCTGATATTTTAATTTGAGACTTTTCCTTTTTTGCTTGATCACTTTGGCCAGGGGTTTCTTAATATTATCTATTTTTTCAAATAGCCAGCTCTTTATTTCATCAATTTTTTAATTGTTTTCTTATTTTACTATTCATTAATTTCTGCTCTAGTCTTGGTTATTTCTTTCTGCCTGGAGCTCATTGGGTTGGATACTTCTTGTTTTTCCAGTGCCTTTAGGTGGACAGTCAGGTTATTGATGTGTGATTTCTCTGTCTTTGTAATGAAGACATTTATGGAAATGAATTTTCCCATCATCACAGCCTTCATTGTGTCTCATAAATTTTGGTAAGTAGTGTTTTCATTATCATTCAACTCTAGGAAATTTATAATTTCTTTTTTGATTTCATTCACTACCCATTCATTGTTTAAAAGTGTGTTGTTTAGTATCCTGGAGCTGGTGGAGTTCTTGATGTGTCCCTTATTGTTAATTTCTAGCTTTAAAGCATTGCATTGTACTATAATTTTCCTGACTTTATGAAGGCGTGCATTATATACGGTCAGTTTTGGAGAAGGTTGCATAGGCTGCTGAGAAAATATTCTGTAGGGTTGGGGTGGAAAGTTCTGTAGATATCCATTACTCTAGTTGATCTATGCTGTAGTTGAGCTCTATTATTTCCCTCTTGATTTTCTGCTTGGATGATATGTCTACTGATGATAGTAGAGTATTGAAGTCTCCAACTATGATAGTCCTGGTGCTTATTTCTGTTTTATTGTCAAAGAGATATTGTTTTATAAATTATGGTGCATCTGTGTTTGACAGACATATATCTATGATTGTGATGTGCTCAGGTTGGATCATTCCCTTGATGAGTAAGAAGTTGCCTTCCTTGTGCTTTTTGATCACTTTTGATTTGAAGTCTATTTTGTCAGATATTAATATAGCAACATGCACTTCTTTTTTATTTCCATTTGCTTGGAATATCATTTTCCAATATTTCACTCTGAGCAGGTGCTATCTTTAGTGGTGAGGTGGGTTTCTTGAAGACAGCAGATAGAAGAGTCTGTTTTTTGATCCATATTGATAATGTGTCATTTGATGGGTGAGTTAATACCATTAATATTTAAGGTAATTACTGTGAGGTTTGAATTAATCCCTTCCATGATGAGGTATTTTATGGGGTTTGGTGCTTTCTTGTGTTTTGTACTGTCTTGAGCCTAGTTTATTTTGGTTATTTTGATCTTCTTGTTGCTTCTTGAGATTGGTTGTTTGACTGTTCTGTGTGGAGTATTCCCTCAAGTATTCTCTGAAGGTTTGTCTTTGTGCTCATATAATCATAGAATGATTTTTTTTATGGAAAGTTTTTCTTTTACCACATATTTTGCGGGATACTTTTGCTGGGTAGAGTAGCTTTGGTTGGAAGCCATAGTTTTTCAGACTTTGAAGTGTTCCATTCCAGGCCCTTCTGGCTTTCAGTGTTTCCATTAAGAAATCTGATGTGATTCTAATGGGATTTCTTTGCATGTTGTGAATTGTTTCTCTCTTGCTGCTTTTAACACTCTCTCTTTGTTTTTGTTGTTAATAGTTTTAACTATGATGTGTCTTGGAGAATTTTTTCTTTGGTTCTGTCTCTTTGGAGTCCTGTAGGCTTCTTATATCTAGATAGGCCTCTCTTTTGAGAGATTCAGAAAATTTTCTTCAATCATTTTGTTGAATATGGTTGCTATGCCTCTAGCCTGGTTTTCCTCTCCTTCTGGTATACTGATGATGCAGATGTTTGGTCATTGTAGGGTGTTCCACAGTTCCCTCATATTCTGTTCACTTGTTCTTTTGAACTTAGCAAAGTTTTTGGCTTCCAGATCAATTTCTTCTGTCTTATCTTCCAGGTCAGAGGTTCCGTCTTCCACATGGGTAACTTTGTTCATTAGGGTTTCTAAAAAGGTTTTTTTATATATATATATAATTTCTGTTTGGTTTTTGTTTTCTGTTGTGTTATTTTGCATCATATCCATCTCTTTTTTGTGGTATAATTCCAATTCAAGTTATGATTTTCTTGATGCTTCCTGGAGTTAATTCTTCTTGCATTTGATTAAGTCTGAATTAAGCATAATCAATCAGTTGAGATTTTCCATTTCTTCACTTTCCTTCAATTTATTCATCTCTCTTTGGGAGCTTCTAATGTTTTCTTTAATCAAGGTAAGCCTACTGTCAAATGCTGAATGCTCTAGGAGATAATTCTGTTCAATTTCATTGGTAAGGTTGTTGGTATTTTGATAGTTTGCTTCTTGTTCAGTGATATTTTGATCAGGGTCCCATTGGTTCTTGTGTTTTCATTTTGGGATTGAATTTCTGTTGATATCTTTATGATTTCATTGGAGCTTTCATTGTAGGAGTAGGCATCCTTGGTGGAGCTTAGTTTTCTGACTTTCATTGGCTTTTTTGCATTGTGGTCTACCCATTTTATGAAGACTCTCTTTTATTGAGGAGAAAGCAAGCTTTTGTCCTTTGGCCCATGCACCATCTGACTCAGGTGATCAGGGATGTTGGTACCCAGTGCTCAGTCAGGATATCAGAAGAAAAGGTCTGCTTCCATGGCTCACATAGGGACCAAGCATGGCACAATAGGACCTACCAGGACCAGGGGACTGGGAGGAGCAGGGTAACAGGGATCATGCCTATGTCATGCTACACCCTCCAGCACACAGACCAACACAGGGACACCAGACCAGGGTGGTGAAACAAGCCCCAAAACAGGGGTCTGACCTACTCACTGCAGACCATAGCCCCATCTACACACTGTTTGTGCAGGCAACCTAGAAGAGGGGGATGGGAAGGAGCCCAGAAGCAGGGGCCTGTCCTACTGACTCCAGACCACTGCACCCATCCACACACTGTCTGCACAGGCGACCCAGACAGGGAAAGTGGGAGTAGCCTGGACACAGGGGTCTGGCCTACTCATTCAAGACCACCGCTTCTGCCCACACACTGTCAGCACTGGCAAGCCAGCCCAGCCACGGGAGCCCATTATGTTTTCTTTCCTTCAGTGAACATTATGTGATTATCTTATAGCCTTTGTGCTTAGAAGTGTCGGTGGTCTAAACTCCAGGTCTTGGTAGCGCTGAGTGCCTTCTAGAGACTCTGGAAGGATCTGAGTCACTGCATTTTCCAGTTTCTAGTGGCCACCAGCATTCATTGGCTCATGGAACATCCTTGAACTCTAGCTGCAGTCTGTTTTCTCTAACCTTGTTCTCATCTGATGACTTTTATCCTCCTACCTCCCCACTTTTTTAATTAAGTAGAAACTTAGTATGGCCACATCATGCACTGGTACCATTTGCCTCTTCCCTGCCCCTACTCTACTGAGGGCCCTCTTCAGTGAGGTTGCTGATAGTCACCATGGGGTTGTGGCTTATGAGTTGTGAGAACAGCAGTCAGTCATTGTGGAAGGGTCAATGCCTCTGGATATTCCCTCCCACCCCGAGGCTTTTACAATCTTTCCTGTACCTCCTTGTTAAAATTTTCTGAGCCTTGGTGTATGTGTTTTATGTCGACTTCAGTGTTGAGTCTTAACAACTTCTGTATTTCTTCTTGGATATATTCTGAATATCTTTAGTGTCTATCATTATCATCTTATATAGCTGTCTTATTTACCTTTTTCTGTCACAGATTATAGAGTTAAACCAATAATTAAAAGAAAAACCTACCATTCTAACATATCCTCCATGTTTATATTCCAATAATAATATCTGCTTTCTTACACAATATCAAACCTCATACACACTACTTGACATAGAGGCCTCAAAATTATCATAGCCTCCACATACCAGTACTAATTTTAATCCTGTAGTCATTCTATGCTTTAATTTTGGCCTTTCTGTTACAGTTCATTGGTGAATATCATCAGTATACCTACTGTGTCACCAGAGCTCACTTCCAATACTTTAATCATCACCATGCACATTCTATTATCATGACCTGTCAATTGCATTCACAATCTCTCTAGTTCATCTGGCTCTATTTCCTTTATCTTCTTTTGGTATAGATCAAGTTACTTTCTCACTGTTTTGAACTGTTACATCTTGGTCTTTCCCATCCATTGTGATCACACCTAAAAAATGATTTCTACACTCAAACCACCTACAATTGACCATTACTCCCCCCAATGATAAAAAACTGAGGGTTGTACAGCTCTGGGTTCAAAAGCCCAGTGTCTTAATACTACACATAAGAGACTAATGATCCAGCTTCTGACTTTGAAGTTAATGACATCTTATAAAACTATCATGGTGCCTGTTACTGTCCTACCATTCCTATGAATTTAGCAGTCTTTTTTATTCAGGTACCATTATGAAATCCTCCTGTTTAATAGAATATTTAGAAAGTCATCATGAGCAAAAATAACTTACTACCAAAGAACCAATCCTTAAGATCAATTTGCAAAAGTAATCTTTACTTTTATTTTTCTGTATATATATATATATATATATATATATATATATATATATATATATATAATATTCATATTCATATAATTCCATGGCTTTCTTTTGCTGTTCCCACTTTAGTTCACGAAAGACTGCAAATCCTCATTCTAATGGTTCCCAAAGGAACTACATGAGATAGTAAGCCAATTAACTAGTTACATGTTACTTACACTGACTAATTACTTAAAAATCAATTATGCAATTGGAAAGGAAATCAATGTTTTGGTTGAAAGAGGCATCAGGGAATAGTAACATATATTTTTTTCTACATAAATTACTAGCTGTATTTAAAGAGAGAGTTATGTTTTGAAATTTCCAAGCATTTGAGGCAAATAAGGGGCTTAAACATTTGGATTTAAAATAATGTTGATCATATTTGTATAAGCACACATCAGAAGAAATAAATATTTTCTGCCAATGTATTTAAATTAGTTAAAGGCATTAAAGTAGACTATTTTTCTGCACTTCAAAGGTTATCTGATTAGGTAAGGATGGCTTGACAAAGAACAGGTGCATCATGGGCCTCACCCTTTGATGGTCTGGATGCCTCTTCTATGTTTGTCATTTTAACAACCATATGGCACTGTTCTCTGGACATTTTAACTACATGCAAACTGAGACATCCAAAGGTGCAGAACCACTAAGCAGGGAGATAATTTTTACTAAAACAAATCTATTGACATTGACTAGTTTAGACTTCAGTTACATATGCATATGGCCATTTCAGATAAGTTGCATTTTCCTTGGTGAAAAAACTGGATCATAAAAAGTTTGAATATTTCAGGTCATTTAGAATATTGTAAGTAAAGTAATTACCTTCTATACTTTCAGCAAAATCACTCAGGATAAATGGGAGATGACAACTCACAGGGAAGGACATGGTGCAAATCTAGGTGTTAACTCTCTAAATGTGTCTTGAGTGGCAAATGTGAGACACAACTATTAGTGTAATTCCCACTAGGATATTGATACTTCAAAGAAGGCTATGTATCTGTGAGACCCTCAACTGAGTCATAAAGGGACGGGGTCACAAATATATCCCAAACATAGCTGAGTGGGAAGCAGAAACAAAAGTTTTACCATGAACTTCAGGTCAGTCTGGTCTATACAGGGAATTCTAAGCTATCCAGGTCCACCTAGCGAGATCCTGTCCTCATCCTTGTCAAAAACTGATCCCAACAACAAAAGAAAAAAAAATGTTCTTCCACACAATGAAACTGATGTATACAGAAAAGAGTCAAAATAAAGATTTCTGTGAGTTCAAAACCACTAACAAAGCCTAAGACTGTGGTAAAGATTCAAAGAAATAATGGCATGATTGAGGACATTAAGGAAGAAGGACCTTTGCAATTCTTAGTGTGGGACAAGGGTAATCATCTGGAATTTTTAAGAAAGCAAATATGATCCACGAAAGAGTAAGGAAGCAATTTGTTGGATAATGGGAAAGAATGGTTTATAAAATTGAACTGACATATCATGGAAGCTAAAGTGGAAGTGCATGGTCATAATGCATTCTTGCTTTCCATCCTCATCTCAAAAGGGTCCTAGAACGCTTGTACATCTGTGAGTCCATGTAGACTTCAGTGGGCTCTGATCCTCCTCATGCTTCAGGATGCTGCTCCCCTCCCCACTCCACACCCCCCCCACACACACACTGTTCAGACTCTCCCATAGCGGTGTTCCTTCTCCATGGCTGACTCTTACTGGTGGTCAAAGTTAAATTATATCTGAGATCTGTGTTCCTAGAATAAAAGCCTCTATGCTTCCTGGGAAATAGCTTCCTGGAAAGACCCTTCTTTCCCAGAGTACCAAAGACACAGGATGAGCATCTTGTTCATGTATGGTGAAGCCAGATGCTAGCCCTCCAAATGCTTATTCTACTTTCATAAATAGCCAGCTGGTTCATTTGTACTCAGTGCCCAAATGGCCAAAATATCCATCAAATTCACTTGGAAATCCTACAGGTAAGCTTCTGCACTTCACCCAGATGACCAAAGTTAGGCGCACTGCTGGGTGAGGCCCTGGGAGTCTAAGGCATGAATGGAAGGAGATGGCAGCTCCTTTTGACAATGCACCTGAGCACTGGCTGTGGGAGAAGACTTTACCCGCATTCTCGCAATGTTGTCAGAACACTCCATGGAGAATGTCAGGTACAAATGGCTGTGCAACTGAACTTCCATCCCTTCTGATTCTGACTATGTTCTATGATCTAATGGTTTCTGATGAAGACTTACATCTCTGCACACTCCTTTCAATTTAGATTGTCACCTTAGCCATTGTTTTGGTCATGTTTGTCCTATCTGTAATTCCACAGAGAACTTTACCCAGTAAAAGAACTCGTTATAAGTCTATTCATTCAGTGACTGAGGGGTGACTTGCTCAAAATGAGTATCAAAAGAAAGTGAAGTCTTATCATTGGACATTTTTTCCCTTTAGTTTAGAGATTGCCTGGGCTGCTTTGTAATCTCATTATGTGTTGAGAGAAACATTATGGGAAATTAAACTGGTTATCTTTCCACAGGGCAACTGAAGATGTACCCACTTCTTATAAAATGCATTTCTGCTTTGATCTAAGGGAATACCACTTTTATCTGGACATGTGACTGAGGATGAGAAAACCATGTTCTCAGATTTGTCTTCATAGAAACTATAACAGCACTCATAACGCCAAAGATTTAAGAAGTGTTAGGGAAGCATTGTGAACACAGTCACCCATTTGTTGTTTACATGTGTTATGTTCCCCTACATCAGAAATGATCATCAAACCAAGTCATAATTTTTACTATCTTTAGAAATGATAGAATATCTATGCCTGACATTACTTTTTAAAGCATTACTAAAAAATACTATCTTGAATTCAATGTTTGTTGGGAAGAAAAACAATTATTTTTCTCTGTGTCAACCAGTCATTAGATCTATATGCTATGTGAGAAGTTACAACAGAGACAAGGCAATATCCCTCCTCTGCTGCTGTGTGGCTGTGCTCTGTTCTCATTCTCACCAGGATGCCTCCCGGGTGCTGTCCAGGACATCTGTATGCTTGTGGGGAGGTGTGAGGAGCATGGTGCCATCATCCACATGCAGTTCATTTAAGTGGAAGTCAGGGCTGAGGTTTTGAATCTCTAAGAAGGAATGACAGGCTTTCTCTGGCTGAGGTCTTAGGACTGTCCTAACACTTATGGCCCCTGCCGACCCCTGCTATTTCCTGCCAGGAGTTCCTCTGTTTGTGAAGTTCACCACATGGCCATTTGCTTCATTGAGCCCCGCCAGAGAGTGACACTGCTTGGTGTCATGAGTATTATAACCTAATGGCTGGATGTCGCCCACCTTTGCCTTCTTCTGCTGCTAAGAAGAGAAAGCAGATTATTTGGGCACAATGATTGTGCTGCATTCAGGGCTGGTACACGGCCTGGCCTTCTGGTTTGGCGTTGCATTCATCGGCTCCATCAGGACCGTGCGGCTGTCCACAGCCCCTACCGAGCCCCTGACACATTGGTACCAGGTCTGGTGCCTATTCCAGTCGCCACTGTTCGCCAAGGCTGGGGACACGCTCTCAGGGACATGCCTGTTTATTGTCAACAAAAGACAGAGCTATGACGTCAGCATTGTGGCCCAGGTGGACCAGACAGGCTCCAAGTCCAGTAACCTGTTGGATCTGAAGAGCCCCTTCTTCAGGTACACGGCACCACGCCCTCGCCCCCACCTGGCTCACACCACACATGTCCCTCTGAGAACCTGTGGAACACAGGCAACACCTACAGCCTCAGCAGTGGGGTGGCTCTAGCCGGGATGCCTACCGCCTATGACCTGAGCAGTGTTTTTGCTGGCGGCTCCAGCCTGGGCCACAACAACCTGATTCCTTTGGCCAACACAGGGATTGCAATCACACCCACTCCCGGATGGGCTCCATAATGAGCAAAGGGATTGCCCAAGGCTCCTCAGGTGCCCAGGGTGGCAGCGGTGGTGGCTCAAGTGCCCGCTATGCGGTCAACAACCAGTTCACCACGGGTGGCCCTGCCGTCTCCATGGCCTCACCCAGGTCTATCCCAGCCAACACCAGGCACTACGGGAGCTAGGTACCTGCAGCTCTGGCGTGATGCACTGACAGAGCAGGAAAGCAAACGAAGCCCCTGCCCGGCCCATGCCCAGCGGCTGTCCCCTCACTCTGCAGAAGCTCGAACACCCTGTCACAGCCCTCTTTGCTATGGGTGCTTGGACACTTTTTTTTTTTACACGATGTCTCCGATGCCTCCAATCACCCCTGTCTACCCCTTGGCCCCGAGCGTGTGTCGCTGCTATCTTACATGAGATCATGTCAGGGGAACTCTTGCTCCTGTCCTGCCCTCCACTCTGACCTGGCTTTGACATCTGCTGGAACAGGCAAGTCCGCCAACACCTGCACCCAAGTGGCAGGAGGAGGTCACCACCACGGCCCAAGCCGACCCACCCACCCACCCACCCTTTCGCCCGCCCCTCACCTGGGATGGCAGCTCGGCTGGCTGCCAGGACTTCAACAACCAGGCCACGTGGTACCATGGGCGAGACATGCCGCTTTTTTAAATTTTATTTTTTATGAAAAGAACTAGTGTGAACCCACAGAGCCTCTGAGAAACCCGGCGGGCCAGGCCCAGCCAGCAGCCCCTGTCCCCAGGCTCAGAGGCTCAGTGGTATAGGACAGTGATGCGGGAGGGTGCAGTCCCCTCCCATCAAAGGGTTCACCTAACACTTGAATGTACCACCCACTGGGCTGTCTGAAGGCCTCCCTCTGTGGTCCTGAGCCCCTGCAGGTCACCCCTCCTCCAAAAGCTGAACAGGCAGCCAGGAGGGAAGGTTACTAGGCCACTGAGGCAGCAAACCTAAAGGACCTGTCCTGGAAGGAAGGTGTCTTTCTTCCCTGGTAGCTAACATGAGCCTATGTTTCCCACAGCTTGGACCTCTGCTACCTCCTCCCATGATGGGTATTTCTGGGGAGGGGTGTGGCAGGGACCTCTCCCTCCAAACACAGAAGAAGAGAAAAAAAAAAAAAAGGACAATAAACAACTGAGGAAGTGAAGTTCAGCACAGGCAGTTTTTTCCCCTCCTCTTCAGACCCTAGAGCCCCCCTCAGAGCTGCTCCCCTGGGAGGGAGGATATGCCAGTAGGGCCCGAGATACAACTGGAAGCAAAACAGAAAATTGGAAGACAATGTGACATGCTATATTTTGATTTAATTACTATGTTTTTCAACCTTGGACATAGAATAGCTTTTAGCTTCGTATTTCATTTGAGTCTTCCCACATCCACATTAGTAAATTTTGCCAATATTCCCATACCATGTGCTGAGAAATGGAGACGGAGAATGGTAAATAAATTCCTTGTCCCAGAACAGAGCATTTACCGGCTTCATGCCAGAGAGCAGGATGAGGATACCCTGACCATCACGATACCCAATCTGAAAAGGCTGGCCGAACCAAATCAAAAACAACTTCTGAATAAAATTCCCAATAAGTAGTAAGTAGGAATATAGGTCTTGACTTTTTGGCCTTTTTATTTTAAGATACAAAAACCTCAAACATATAGTCTAAATAAGCCATTATTTTCCTGGACGTTTTTGTTTCCACGTCATCTGTCAGAAATACAGCTGCATTTCTTCTATTTATTCCAGTTTCTAGTCTTGTACTTTCTTTAGGCGAGGAGAGTGTAGTCTCCTTGCCCTAAGAGATCTCCAGGTACGTGCTTAATATAAGCACTAACTCAGAGCAGCAGAGTTAGCATTATTCTCAATTTCTCAATCTTGGAGCTAAGGTTCCCAGTTTTTCATATTACATATGACAGTAACTATACTTCTTACACATGTCTTTATTAAGCTGAAAAAAAATTCTTCAATCCTAATTTTGCTAAGGGTTTTTATCTGGAATGAAATTAATTGTTTTTAAGGTTTATGCCTTTCTTTATTGTAATTGCAATTTGGTTCTTCATTTTTTTAGTCTATAAATAAGGGAATTTCCACCTAGCCATTGTTGAGTGTTGGCTAAACTGGTTGAGTTAGTCTCATCAGTCACCATGTTTTTATTTATTTCTATTCTTTTAATGATCACCTTACATTTATTTGTGATTTTTTTTATCTATGTTCATGAGCAAAAGTGGTAAATCGTACTCGTTTCCTTTAAAGATTATCCTTTTGTTGTAAGGCTAACCATGAAATAATTTGAAACTATACCCTGGCCTCTGATCCCTAGTGAGGGAGTTAGGGCCAACGTTGTTGCCCTTTAACTGTCTGTTTGCATTAATCAGTAAAACCAACATGGCTGGTACTTTCTTTCCTGGAAGATTTTCAACTAGGCTTCTTTTTTCTTGATAAATGTAAGGCTTCTTTAATAAACATAATTAACTTTTTTTCACTGCATAAATGTGACTGTTTTATGTGAGTTCTGAGAAACAAAGGAACAAAATTCTCATGGTGTTTTATAATTGTGCTTTGAAGGTACACATATTCTCTAGTGATTACTCACTTTTTATATTTGAGAAGTTTTGTATTATTTTAGTTAACCAGGTAGATTAGTAATGCTAACTTTAAATTAATTTTGCATGACTTTTTAAAAATTTTTATTGATTGGAGACCTGGTCCAGTGGTTAAAGTATTTGCCTGAAGGCCTGACAACTGGGGTTTGATTCTCCAGGCTAGAGGCCCATGTTGTGCCCATTTTTCTTCTCTCCCTCTTCTTTGTTTCTACTTGTAAATAAATAAAAATTCAAAAAAAAATTTGAATCCTGAATAATTGACCATGAAATGTATTTCTTTGTAAATATGAAATTTTAAAACTTTAATTTTTTGAAAAAATGCATTAATTTTACTGTGGTGATTTGAATGGAAAATGTTCCAAATATACTCATGTATTTCTGATTAAGAACCATGTTGAAACTCCCCCTCAAAACTATTATCTGGAAATAAACCCTCTTCTACCATAACATTGGGGGTCAGGTATTTTGGTGAAGCAATGAAAGATAATTGATCCATTTACTTAAAATTTTGACATGTGTCTTTCATGGTTATTTTTAATATTTCATAAATTTCTATTTCTTGCATGGCCTATATGTTAGAGCTGTGGCCTTGTATATCCAAACATTTAGAAGGTGTACAGATAGATTTCTGTTATTTCTATCTTTATAATATTTTAATGAAAAAAATGTATCTTGTAAGATTCTATTTCTTTTATATATTCACTTGTTGCTTAACAGTGGGTTTGTGTTCTGATCCTTGTATCATTGGGCAATTCTTTATGATAGCATCCTAAAGGACACAAATGTAAGCCAGAGGTATCATCCTACCACATGACATGGACCATTGATATCACCCAATGAGGAAATGAACAGAAGACAGAATAAAGAACAGTTGCCATAACACAGTGCCTTATTTCACAGTTCTTTTTTTTTTTTCCATATGAATATTTTAATGTTTATTTTATGATTTTAGGATACAGTTTCAAATTACTGATTGTTATCTTATTTTTAAATTAGAAAGTAAAAATCATAGCACTTTTAGAAAAAGTCATTTACAGGAAAAACCCCAACTTACTTTACTAGGTGGTATTAAATTAGTTTTTATAAACATAAAAAAGAAAGAAAATCAATATGGAATAAAACATTTAAAATTATTACAGCATGGTATCTGTTAGTGCTGTTAAGTCAAGGTGAGATGATTCATGGTTGACACAGAAGGAGTTGGACCTAGGAACCAAGTTGGCATGTGTGACATACCAGTTTGTAACGTGGCTTGGAAAACATCAAGTGGACAAAAGGAATTGCACATTGTGTATCTTTTGTAGCTTACAGAATTAGAATAGAAAACTTTATACAATATAAATCTTCTTACATTTTTTTTTGTTTTGTTTTGTTTTTTTTAATTTATTTATTTATTTATTTATTTATTTTTACAGTTCTTATTCTTTTTTTTATTAAGTATAGACGTTTATGGGCACATCTTGTGGTGGTGCCATTATTTCCCCTCTCCCTACACCCAGTCAACTTAGGACCATTCTTAGTGGGATTTCTACTATTGACCTTGGAGTTATGGGTTATGAGTTGTGAGAGCAGCAGTCAGTCATTGTGAGGGAGGGTAAGGCCTCTGGCTATTCTGTCTTGCCCTGTGGCTCTAACCCTCATTCTTCCCCCTCTTGCACAAAATTTCCTAAGCCTTGGTGGGTGTGATTTAAGTCTACTTCAGTATCACACTCTCATCAGCTTCTGGATTTCTGCTTTGGTGCATTTTGAGTATGCTCAGTGTCTATCACCATGACCCTTCTGAAAAAGGAAAAACACAAACAAAGAAACAAAAAATATTCCCCAATGGAGAGTGAGATCAGGATAGGTAAAGGAGATAAGCATTTTTAATTGATAGAGATTTTGTTGTATGTAGCCTCAGTTTTGGCCAAAGTCTAGTGGTACATTATCACTGGGGTCCATAATCTTGTTCTCCATAGTATTATGACTTGGTTCCCAGTTATAGCTGTGGGTTTCTTTCCACAATGCTCATAACAGTAACTTAAATAGTCATTAGTCCTTCATAGCTTAGATGCATCCTGAGTCGTAGGCCATTCAGATCAACTTCTAGCTAGAAACAAGGCTAAATAAATAGTAGTTAATATTTTGCCTGATTGAATGGCCTCTGGGTTCCCAACTTACAGAACAGAATATGAGGGAACTGTGGGGTACCTTAAGATAACCAAATATCCTGGTCAGTCTACCAGAAGGAGAGGAAATGCAGGGCAGAGGCATAGAAAGTATATCCCACAAAATTTTTGAAGAAAATTTTCCTAATCTCTCAAAAGAGAGGCCCAGCTAGATACAAAAAATAAAAATAAAATAAAATAAAATAAAAACCTCATAGAACACCAAGCAGACAGAAGCAAGGAAGAAACTGTCCAAGGCACATCATAGTTAAAACTCTTAACAATGAAAACAATGAGAGAGTGCTAAAAGCAGCAAGATAGAAATAATTCACTATATACAAAGGCTATCCCATAAGAATTACCTCATATTTCTCAATGGAAATTCTGAAAGCCAGAAGGGCCTAGAATGTATCACTTCAAGGTCTAAAAAGCTATGACTTCCAACCCAAGCTATTGTACCCAGCAAAAGTATCCCTCATAATAGATGGTGAAAGGAAAACTTTCCATCAAAAAGGTCAACTATGATTATATGAACACAAAGCCAAGCCTACAGAGAATATTTCAGGGGATAATCTACACAGAAGAGTCATACAATCTCAAGAGCCTACAAGAAGAAGATCACAATAACCAAATATAGAGCAGACTCAAAAATGTGCAAAACAGAAAATATCAAACCCCATAAAGCACCCCATAAAGCCCCATAATGTCAAGGATTGAATCAACCTCACAGTTATAAACTTAAACATTAGTGGTCTTAACTCATCCATAAAAACACGCAAGTTAAAAGAGTGGATCAGAGGGCTGGAGAGATGGCTTAGCAGTTAAGCACTTGCCTGTGAAGCCTAAGGACCCCGGTTCAAGGCTTGACTCCCCAGGACCCATGTTAGCCAGCTGCACAAGGAGGCGCAAGCGTCTGGAATTCGTTTGCAGTGGCTGGAGGCCCTGGCACGCCCATTCTCGCTCCCTCTCTCTATCTGTGTCTTTCTTTCTCTCTGTCGCTCTCAAATAAATAGATAAAAATAACAAAAAAAAAAAAAAAAAAGAGTGGATCAGAAAATTGGATCCTTCTATCTGCTGTCTTCAGGAAACCCACCTCACCACTAAAGACAGAAAACTCCACAGTGTGAAATGATATTCCACGTAAATGGAAATAAGAAACAAACAGATGTTTGTTACATTATACATTACATTAATACCTGACAAAATATAATTCAAACCAAAAGTAATAAAAAAAGACAAAGCAGGCTACTTCTTACTTATCAAGGGAATGATACAAAATGAGGATATAACAATAATGAATCTATATATGCTAAACACAGGTGTACCACACTTTATAAAACAATACCTACTTGACAACAAAACAGAAATAAATGCCAACACAGTCATTGTTGGGGACTTCAATGCTCCACTATCATTAGTAGACAGATCAAACAAGCAGAAAATCAATGGAGAAATAATTAGAGTTCAGAAGCCGGGCATGGTGGTGCATACCTTTAATCCCAGCACTCAGGAGGCAGAGGTAGGTGGATCACCATGAGTATGAGGCCACCCTGAGATTACATAGTAAATTCCAGGTCAGCCTAAGCTAGAGTGAAGCCCTACCTTGAAAAAGCAAATAAAATAAAATGAAATAAAATAAAAATTAGAGTTCAACAATACCATAGATCAACTAGGTCTAACAGATATGTGTACAACTTACACCCCATTTCTACAGAATATTCATTCTTCTTAGCAAGCCATAGAACCTTCTCCCAAAATGATCATCTATTAGGTCATAAAGCATGCCTCCATAAATTTAGGAAAATTGAAGTAACTTCCTGCATCATATCTGATCACAATGCTTTAAAGCTAGAAATTAACAAAAAGAGACACATCAGGAACTCCACCAGCTCTTGCATACTGAACAACACACTTTTAAACAATGAATGGACTCTGGACAAAATCAAGAAAAGATACTGTAAAGTTCCTAGAATTAAATGCTTATGAAAACATAAATTACCAAAACTTATGGGACATAATGATGGCAATCCTAAGGAGAAAATTCATAGCACTTAATGTTTTCCTTTCAATGACAGATCCAAAATTAACAGCCTACCTGTCTACATAAAGTTGTTTGGAAAAAAAGCAGAATCTAATTATAAGAGCTCAATCTGGAAATAAATAATCAAGATCAAAGGATAAATTAATGCATTGGAAACTAAGAAAAAAAAATAAAAATTGAAACAAATGTCTGGTTATTTGATGTAATAAACAAGATTAATAAAACCCTGACCAATTTGACCAAACTTGTGGTGATCAAGCAAAAAAAAAAAAAAAAAAAAGAGAGAGAAGTCTCAAATTAAAAAAATCAGAAATGCAAAAGGAGAGGTCATAAGAGACCTAATTGAAATTGGAAAAATCATCAGGACATACTTCCAAAACCTTTACTCTACAAAATTGGATAATCTGGGAGAAATGGATGAATTCCTAGCCACATACCACCTACCAAAACTACACTTAGAGCTGATAATCTCCTTAATAAACCTACCACACTCATCAAGATTGAAAAGGTAATAAAAAAAAAAAACCTCTCCCAAAAGGAAAGTCCAGGACTCACTACCTTCTCAGCTGAACTATATCAAACCTTCATTGAAGAAGTAAAACCAATGTTTCTCAAGCAATTTCACACAATCAGAGAGCAGAGAATCCTCCCCAACTCATTATGAAGCTAGCATCACCATAATACCAAAACCAGGGAGAGCTACAACAAGAAAAGTGTAAGCCTATATCCCCAATGAATTGATATGCAAAGATCCTTAACAAAATCCTCACAAGCCGAATCCAAGAACATATCAAAAGCATTATCAGCCTTGATCAGGCTTCATCGCAGGGATGCAGGGATGGTGCAACATGGAAATCGGTCAAGGTAATACACCACACAAATAACCCTAATCACTGAACCACATGATCATCTCAATCGATGCTGAGAAAGCCTTTAACAAAATCCACCACTACTTTGTGATCAAAACACTGGAAAGAGTGGCATGGGGGGTTTATATCTCAACATAGTTAAGGCTACATATAAAGCACCTAAAGTCCAAATAATACTTAATGGGGAAAGAATCAAGGAGTTTCCATTGAGGTTTGGAACAAGACAGTGACATCCACCCTCACCACTGCTCTCCAACATAATACTAAAAGTCCTATTCCAAGCAATAGACAGTAAGAAGAGATTAAAAGAATACAAATTGGAAAGGAAGAAATGAAGTTAGCCCTATTTGCATATGACATGATCCTATACATAAATAACCCGAAAGTCTCAATCTCAAAACTTCAAAACGTATTATTTCTTTCAGTAAAGTGGCAGGGTACAAAATCAACACATAAAAATCAGTAGGGCTGAGATTGGTATGTCTTGTAAATGAACAAATAATTTTATGAAATATCATGATATTTCATGATTGTGTTATTTCAATTTACTTTGCTTTGTGCTAACACTTTATTGGAATTATTTTTAAATGCTATAATTATTGCCACTATAGTGTTATTTTACTTACAACTGTATGGTTATATATTTCCTCTGCCTTGAGTGTCGAATATTTTTAAATTTAAAGTAGGGGTTTTGTAGATACTGTTAAGATGGACCTTTTCTAAAAACAATTTGATAATTATGCCTTTTCATTAGATGTTCACACCATTTTTTTGTAACATAATTGTTTCAGTAGCAAGGTATCAACCATCTCTACTTTCATGTGAATTTTATTCTTCTCACTGTTTGTAACTTCGTTTTTATATAATCTTTCTTTCTGATTTAGTAAACATATATTTATTATCCTCTTTTATATTTTCACTACATTAATATTACTATTGATACCATGCTTCCTGGGTTCTACAGAAGTTCATTGGCTTTTTACATAACCACATATTCTTGCACGTCACATTGTATAGCTGGGTATAAACAGAAACTTTCATTTTCTGCTTTGCATTTTAGTGATTTTCAGTCTATACCTTATATGTCATATAGTATGAAATGCAAAGAACATAATCTTTATAAAATTATGAAAATGGATGTATAAAAGCCCTGTACACATTTATTACTACTGGATCTAAATGGAAAATCCAAGTGTTTCCTCTAGCACCATTCCGATAGAGCTGAAAAACTTTCCCTAATGCTCATGATGTTTCTGAATTTTCTGTTTCAGTGTTGTTGAAACTTTTACTTCATCTTCATTCTAAAATTATACTTAACTGGTATTCTAAGTGACCTTTGAGGATACGTTTCCACTATTTTCTGTGATCACTTAAAAAGGTTTCAATTTCATTTCAAAATAAGAGTTTTGCAGCAGGAGAGATGGCTCAGCAATTATGGCACTTGCCTGTGAAGCCTGACAAACCAGGTTCGATACTTCAGTACCCAGGTAAATCCAGATGCACAAAGTGCACATGTGTCTGGAGTTACTTACAGTGACTAGAAGCCCTGGTATGTCCTCTCTCTTTCTCTCCTTGCAAATAATTTTTTTAAATGTGATATTTGAGATTAATTATTTGACAATTTCATACGTATACATATTGTATTTTATGTTATGTACTCCCATTACCATATCATACCCCTTCTCAGTCATGTTGATTCTCATTCTTCTTTTTTTGAATAGTTTCTTATAAGCTACAAGTATTTTTACTTTCTAATTATCTTTTATACTGTATGTTATTAATATACAATCCTGTTCATGGTTCCTAGTGATTTTTCTATACATGAATTCAGTCTTCAGTGATGAAATTTTTCTTTTCTTTTTGGTAATCAAATCTACAGTACATAACCACAACAATTGTTTTAAAATTATTGCCTATTAAAAGCATTGACTATGCACTACCTACTAATAACTTTCACTTACAGGACATTTTATTTTTTTACTTAATTAATGTCATATAATTTATTTTTAAGAATTGCTTTAAATTTTACATATTCCCCAGTCTTTTTTGGTGTGGTACTTTATTCATTGGGAGATAAATTTTCAGTGCCCAGCTCAACTGTTCTGAGTTTACGATATACTCATACGTGTGTAACGAAGCTGCTTTGGGTCTAATTTGTTACTAAAGAATGATCCGTTGGTCTCTATTAGTATGCTGATATATAAAAAGAGTTCAATATAAGAGTGTTTGTAATTCATATGTGTCCATTTCTGTCATTCTGGCATTGTAGAGTTTACAGAGGCCTATCTATTCCTATGTATATGAGGGCTGATTGCTGGATGTGAGAACATAGCCCTTTGTTATTGGTAGTAGCTGTCTCCATCTGGTGCTCTGACATCACGTAATTCTCTCTGTATTTTAGCCTCTATCTTTTCAGTATATTTTTGCTATTTCTTTACCTGTACTGTGGACTAGTATTCTCAAGGCAGAACATAATCTTGTAGGCTTTCTGCATTTAATTTCAAACATATTTTTCTGCTTTTTGTATCATCTTGTGTTCATCTTTTATCAGTTTCCATTTATCAAGGTTCAGAATTAAATACTCATTTGTGGGAAGAAGGAAATATTCTTTCAAAAATCATTTCACCTCTAGCATATCCTAATTAAACTTTGAGTGACTCTGTCCTACATTTGAGAACATATTGAGATGACCATATTTCTAAGTCACACAGCTGGATCTGGAAGTCACATCTTAAATATAAGCATCTTGCTTCACATCCAGAACATCTCTGGACATCTCTTTTAGTTATCTCTTACATTTGTAAAACATGAGAACATTAGGCCAAGATCGCCTGTCTTAAGCCTTCTTGTTATTACTGATGAAGGACCTTTACAGTTTTCAGGACAGCAAATTCATTCTGTTCAACTCCCCATTTAACATCACAGGCACTCCTCAAGAGCCAGTAACATCTTAACTCTTCCTCCTGAGAGCTGGCCTGATATGCATTGTCTATCTTTATAATTATCTCCTGCAGCTTTCAGTTAAGTGTCAAGGGCCACTCCACAAAGCTTTGGGAAGCCTGCTGCAGATACCCACAGAGAGAGATTAGAGATGTAAACTGAACAAATGTCTGAGACCCAGAAGAACATAAACCTATCACATGTCTTTCCAGTGGAGAATGGGGATTAATGCCTGCTCCTCTCAATAGGATGAAACCTCATAAGCCAAAATAGCTGAAAAGTAATTATTGATTTTTGTCCTTTACAAAGACGAAGCCCTGTCAGTTGTTCGCCTCCCACGTTGGTAAGTTTCTTTAAGTTTTGAATAATTTAGTATTTTAGCTATATGATTCAGGCTTAATTTATCTCCGTGTGTTATATATGAGATATGTGTTCCTCACAGATTGGAACTGGACATCCCAGGATCATGACACTAGTAAGTGTTGTTGGATAGAAGGAGATGGCATCTGGACTTTATGAAGACTCCCCAGATCCCCTTTAACCAGGTGTGTAATTTGCTGTCAGTTTTAAAGATTTTTCATTTCCTGTAATAGAAACTAATCTACATACCACCAACAAATGAGGAGAAAATAATCCAAGTAAAACACAAAAGAAACCAGTTTTTAAAAGATAAGGGAGAAAGATGATCAATTGAGATTTTGGGGCAGGATCAGGAAACAGAAAGGGTACTGTGGAGTTGTAGCCAGTGGGATTTCTCAATGATTTCTCAGGTTTATGCTTGGGGTGGAGAATTGTTTTTTGTTTGCTTTGATTAAAAAGAACTGGGGTCCCAAACTCATAGAGAACTCTAAAGATGTGATAAATGGGTATTTGCATACTCTTCAGATTTAATAATTTTTAACTGTTAGACCTTTTCATGAAAATATTCTTGATTAAAAATTACTTTAAACAATTAAAGCCTTGCTCCACTGTTTCCTAGGAAACAATCCCTATCCTGATGTTGTCTATATCATCTGCATTATACCTTCTGCATCTTGTCTTTCTTATGTTTTAATATCAATAAATATTGATAAAAACATACATTTTAATATTGTCTTCCATTTTAAATTTGTTTATTTTTGTTTATTTATTTGAGAGACAGACAGAGAGGAGGGAGGGAGGGAAAGAGAGACAGAAAGAATGGGTGCTCCAGGGCTTCCAGCCACTGCAAAAGAACTCCAGATGCATGCGCCCCCTTGTGCATCTGGCTAACCTGGGTCCTGGGGAATCGAGCCTCGAATCAGGGACCTTAGGCTTCACAGGCAGGCACTTAACCACTAAGCCATCTCTCTAGCCCTTGTCTTCCATTTTATAAATGTTTTAGTATATGTATACTTTTCCAAATTGTAACCACTATTATATACTATTTAAATTTTTAATAAATGTATATTTTTCTGATCTACTTGAACCATTTGCAATTTATCCTTAGATTTTATTTAAATTAATCTATACATGAGCATATTAAAGACAGAGGTAAGTCCTTTTTATGAATTTTTGTCATAACAGTGTTGCTATGATTTTTCTTGTACACAATTTCCACTCCAGAAGAGAATTACAAGCCATTGAGAGATCCACTTCTATTTTAACAAATTTTGCAAACTTGTACTTCAAAGTGGTGATAACAACCACTTTATTAATCAGCAATGAAACTGAGTTTCTGTTTTCTTGAATTCTTATTATTTGATAGCAACTTAGATCAATTCATCAAATACCAAGCACATTCTCCAAGCCAAAGACTCTTCAATATTATTTCAGAAACAATAATAAACAAAAGATTTAAAAAAATGGCTTGGAGAAATGACTTAGCAGTTAAAGTGATTGCCTGAGAAGCCTAAGGACCCAGGTTTGTTTTCCCAGTATCCATGTAAGCCAGAAACACAAGGTGGTACATGAATATGGAGTTCACGTGCACTGGCTAGAGGCCCTGGCATGCCCATTCTCTCTCTATCATCTGCCCCTCTCTCTAATAGATAAATAAATAATTTTAAAAAGACAAGAAACTTGTTTACAATATTTTGTTTCACTTACACATACAAAAAGAAAAACACATAAAACTTTGTTTTTTAGAAAGTAATAAGTGTTAAAGAGAAAAATAAGGCAAATAAAAAATAGGAAATACTAACATGATGTGAGATGTCACATTTAAAATAAGTGTTATGGGGTAGTCTCACTGAAAAGTTGACATACAAGCAAAGACAGGTTGCCTTTATGAAGGTGTGGAAGTACTAGAGCCCAGCACCTAGGCATGGGATGAACAAATTAACTGAAATGAAAATTTTCCTGAGTAATCCCTTTTGATGCAGGAAGGAATAAATAAAACATGTCATAGCTGGAAAAGAGTGAAAAAGAACAGGGAGAGTTATCTGGGATCTTCCTGATGATTTTTAATGGTTTGGTTTCCATCTATGTGTATAGTTGAACGCCTTCTGTGGGATATAAAACACAGAGTCAATAAGATCTTACTTGAGACTTCAAACACCCCTTGTGGTTGTTCTGACTGGGGTGATTTAGCAGAGCTGGGAACACACAATACTGCTAATGAGGAAGTCTGCTGTAGCAAGAAGGGTGCTGGGTCAGGGTAACAATAGTGAATGTGGAAAGAGGGAAGGGAAACAAAAAACAAAATTTGTTTGAAAGCACCACATTAAAACCTAGATCAGTGTATGCTAACAAAATATAAAAAAGAATGAGGAGGAGCGCGTGTAGCCATCACTTCAGGTAGTGTCAGGGTTGGCACATGTTCTTGGTTTACTACAATGCTCTCATTTATGCATACTGTTCCTATGTCATTAGTGCTTCTCTGCCTTCAATGTTTGGATAGTAAAATGACAAATAAGAAAAAAATATAGACATAAATCAAAAAGAGTGGTGAGGAAGAATAAAGCTGAAAATATCTTTGAAGAGAATAAAGATATGATTCCAGGAACACCCGTGGATAGAAAGTCAGTGGTTCATGGACAAGAAAGCCATCCATCACTTGGATTTGATAAAGTGAGGCTTGGCTATTGAAGAATTAATACAAGTATGACCACCACTGTAGTGTGGTCAAACAAAGATGGTGGACCACAGAGAACTTCTCAAGGACTGCGACCAGCATAATTCCCACAACTGAATATGAGTGGCTTTTAGACTCTTCCTTTCTGTCCTTTCTGAAATATTTTGTTGTCCTGATTCTACACACCATTTCAATTTGTTTGAATGTTAAACAAGGATTCAGGAGCATTGCAATTTTTACCTTATTTTTAAAAAAATATGCAAATATTTGCCAGCCACCATTTGTTTAAAATAATCTGCTTTCAACATTAAATCCACTTGATATTTCTGTTGAAAATTATTTATCTTGAAATGGGAATTATCTGTGTTTATGCTAGCATCCTGCCTTCATGAATAATCTAGTTTGATGATGCAATTTTACTGGACAAGCATAAATCCTCCAAATGTGTCTTCCCTTCTCATAGTCATTGTAGCTGTGTATATTTCCATGTAAATTTCAGGGTCACCTTTTCAGTTTCTGCAAGGCACTCAGGTTCAGGAGGGATTGGGTCCTGTCTGTTGAAAACCTGGGATATCTTTGCATCATAACACCATCGACTTTTCACATTTATGGTCATGGGAATTGATCCTTCATTTTAATTGCTTTTAATTTCTTTGAAAATATTTTGCATTTTTTGCATTGGTAAATATAAAACATCTTTTTACAGTTTCCAGGTATTATTGTTTTTCACAAAATTGTGATTGGAATTTTTGTTACTTACCATCCTGTATTGGATTTGAGATGGTTTCCTTACTGAATGTGCAGGATTGGCGCTCCTTCTCGCTCAGCTCTTCTTCTTCTTTCTTAATATTTATTTATTTGAGATTTATTTGAGGCCTCTAGCCTCTGCAAACAACTCCAGATTCGTGTTCCACCTTGTGCAACTGGTTTATGTGGATACTAGAAATCTAACCTGGGTCCTTACACTTTACATACAAGCAGTTTAACTGCTAAGCCATCTCTCCAACTCTCAGCTTGTCTTCTTGAACCCTGTAAAAGCTTTTCATAAGGTCAGACTCCTGCTCAAGGAAAGTGTTAGAAATATACTGAAATTCATTGCACTTCATATTCTGACTGAGTCCAGCATTCTTAAATCTTGTTTTGATAAACCCAAAACACTGACCCTTGATGAGAAGTCAGACGTGACTGATCACTACTGTTGTATCTGTTATTCCATTCTCAATTGGCTCAAGTCTGCTGCAGCATAGATCAAAATGATTCATACATTAACTACCAATGGCTTCTTCATTTATTTATTTATTTTTACTTTTATTGTTTTTGGTTTTTCAAGGTAGGGTCTCAGTCTAGTCTAGAGTGACCTGGATTTTACTATCTAGTCTCAGGGTGGCTTCAAACTCATGGCAATCCTCCTACCTCTGCCTCCCAAGTGCTGGGATTAAAGGCATGCACAGCCATAATTGGTTATCTTTATTTATTTAACTTATACCTTAGCTTTCTGTCATAATCTCATCTCTGCATTCAAATATTTAATTACTTATCCAGAAGTTGATGATCTTAGAGGAATGATTTCCATTGTGAAATAGTCATGTAGATGAACACAAAATATCCAAAATTTTATTTTTCATTAGTGCTTAGATTCACACTTGCCTTCTTTCTAAAAGGGGAAAGTTACACTGGAATCGCCTGGGTCACTCAAACTTTCCTTAAGAACTGTCTTTGATCCATTTGGACTTGAGTTTAGTGCATGGCGATAAGTGTGGATGAAGTTTCAATTTCCTGCATATGGTTATCCAGTTTATTCAGCACCATTTAATGAAGATGATGTCTTTTTTTTCCAGCCTATATTGTTAGGGCATTTGCCAAATATCAAGTAGTTATAGTTAAGTAGTTAAGTCTGGGTCCTCAATTCTATTCCATTGGTCAATACTCCTGTTTTTATGCCAGTACCATGCTGTTTTTATTACTATGGTTTTGTAATATAGCTTTAGATCAGAATGGTGATCCTTCCAGAGGTATCTCTTTTGCTGAGGATAAGGTTTGGATATTCAAGGCCTTCTGCCTTTCCATATGTATTTTGAGATTATTTTTTCTATCTCTGTGAAAAACAATGTTGGGATTTTAATTGGAATTGCATTAAATCTGTGTATTGCCTTTGGTAGGACTGCCATTTTCACAATGTTAATTTTGCCTATCCAGGAGCATGGAAGGTCTTTCCATTTTATAGAAGCTGTTTGACTCTGAATTAAGTAGGGATATTCCAAAAGAATACAGGAATGCTGTCAGGAGGTGACTTCCTGACAATGTGTGGTTATTGCAGGCTCTAATGCTAACATAAAGCACCTTCTCATTAAAAGCCAGGATGGGTTTCATGTCTCTCCCAGCAGCAGAAAGGGAATTCTGATTTTAGCCTAGCATATCTCCATCCCATAAAAATGAGATTTTGTTAGTAAAGCAAGGATAACGTTTTTCTTTTTCTTTTTTTTTTTTTTGAAGTCTAAAGGAAATGTTCTGAAATATTTAGTCAAGAATGCAGCTGTCTAAACCTCTAATTCTAATTTTGTGCTTCATGACTTGTTTTGCCCACTAGATGTGTTATCATTCAATGGTGAGATCACTAATAAACAATGCTTTGCCAACCTTCTCCTCCCTTTGCTATAAAAACTTCCACCATTCCAGATTCTGTTTTCCTGCTTGTCTTGTGGTAGAGTGATATGGACACTGGCCTCGCAGAACCCTAGCCCTCTTGCTTGTAGAGTGATGTTGACACTGGCCATACAGAACCCTAGCCCTCTCCAGTGAATGCCAAGCACTAGCAAAAAGTAAATCTTTGTTGTTTTATGACCCCCAAGATTTTGCAATCATTTTTTTGTGGGAGGAAAAGAATCATTTTGGCTTACAGACTTGTGGGAAAACTCCATTATGGCAGGAAGAAACATCGCATGAACAGAGGCTAGACATCACCTCCTAGCCAATATCAGGGGGACAATAGCAGTAGTAGGAGTGTGTGCCAAACAATGGCAAGGGAGAGATGGCTATAACACTCATAAACCCACCCCTGCAAAACACACCTCTTCCAGTAAGGATTCAATTTGCAAATTATCATCAGCTGGGGATCAGAACTCAAGGGTCTCAGGAGAACACGTTCTATGCAGTCAAATTTTACTCCAGGGACATGAGGCCACTAGAGACTACTAGAAGGAGACAGACACAGAGTTCTATATAAGAATGAATGTTCTACCTCAGGAACATACAACATAAAAACCCTAATTTATAGATGAGAAAGCTTATATTCAGGATGCTAACTAGCAAAAAAACACATGCCTAGTTAATGATTGAGAAAATGTCCTCCAGGCTCTGTATTTGTATAACAATGCCATACTGAATATGTGTTTTCACAACATGAATGGGCTTAAACTTTTAGGTCCTCAAATTGTTTTCATTTAAAATGAAACACCCACTGGTACGTAATATTTATTCAGACTGCTCCATAGCATCAGACACCAGGCAACCTGATTTTTCTTACAAATTGAGTCTCTTGGAATGTTATCTCATACACTTCATTTAACAGCAATTAAATTTTTCATAGGTTTGCATTAAATAATGTATTAATGAACAGTGTAATAAATGTTCTGTCATTATGATCTGCAATTAAAATGTCCCAGAGAGTCTCATGCTAATGATAATAACTAAATTACTGACACCTCTAAATTTACAGTATATTTCAAACACTTGGGCCAGTATGAATATTCAGTTTGGTCAATATTAACTTCTGCTGTCATAAGATGCTAAATGCCTCATGAATAAGCATTGCTTAACTTCTTTCAAAATATACTCTAAACACCTGTTTCCAAATCAAAATAGATATCTATCTTCAAAGGCTTGCATAAAATACACAAGCATATTAACATGGTCTAAATTTCATTTTTATCAGTTGATTTACACCCACAGGTCACATTATATTGACTACCTAATTTTCCTCTACTAGATCTCACTTCTTAAAGGTCCTTCCACCTTCCAATAGCACCACAGGCTGGAAACTAAGTCTCAACACATGTTGCTTGAAGAATATTGGAGATGCAGCCTGGAGTGACAACACCATCTAACACACTGGCTTTATGATATCACAGGCTCTTCAGAAAGGTCTTCTTTTGGGCCCATCTTTGGCTGCCCACAGCACCATGATGCTTCTGTGTTTTCAGAAGCAAGTTCCCAACACATGACTAGGTCTTTGGTGTGGCCTTTGGAGATCTAGCATCAGAAAGGAGGCAACGTTGCTTCCATTGCCTTCTATTTTCAGACTTGGCTGATGCTGGTGTGTTAATCCCTGTCCATATACCTAGGAGGGAGAATTTGGCTCATGTTTTAAAAGCAGGACTATAATAGAAGTCATATTTTTAAACATCACAAGCTCTTTAATGATTGATTTGGAAATACCAGAAAGACATAAAACCATGTTGAGAAATTGTGAACTTCTATAACTAATATGACAATAAAAGGAAACATGATAAATTTATATTCACTTACTTTACTCAATATATAACCAATATTTCTTGAATGAATGAATACTGAATGAGTCCAAATGAGACTCCTTTCTGACATTTGTGTATGTGTGTCTATAAAAGCAGAAAAATGAAATCAATAGCAAACAGTTTATTCAGGACACCTCACAGAGATAAGACATGAAGTGGTCTCTTAAAAGACTTTTCCCAAGGAGTGATATGAGTCAGGTTTTTCCCCTGCCTCCTGAGTATTTAAGATAGAGTCATGGTGGTTCATATATATAAATTCACAAAACCTTTGTAGCATTATGAAGAGGGCACAATCATGATCTCTTTCACTATTCACATGAGGACACTGAGGCACAGGCTTCATGAGTGTCCCCAGGATATTCAGAGATGAACTCAAGGCAAGTCCTGGCGACGTGGCCACCCAGCATAAGAGAGGTAAATGAAAGTCAATTCCTAGCAAAGTCTGTAAGTTATTACAGTTCCAACCACACTGACTTTTACTGGTCCTTTTATACCTCAGTTTTTGTGGGAAAAGAATGAAATGAGAAAAGTGAACATACTCAACTCTGAACACCCATCTTCACACTCAGGGATGAAAATCTGGAATCATGCTGTCTCCAGCCAGCTGGTGGGTTTATCACAACCCAGCACAGGAAGTGACTATAAACTTTTCCTTGGCTTTATTGTGAAGAAGATTGTGCTCTTTGTTCTTTCAAAGTGATTCACAAGGCTTTGCAATTAGGCATGCTGATTATAATATCTCTGGCAACCAGCGGAAGATTGCCTTCTGTGAGAGAGCTGAACTGAGATGGCGTGTTGCATCTTTTCCCCTGGGACATGCATGTGAAGAACTGCCCCGGGGCTTTATTAGAAAATGCTTCCTCTGCAATATATCGCGATTTCCCTTTGAATTTTGTCTCTCCTCAGCAAAAGAAATCCACCCAAACAGAAGTCTGGTGGTCAGTAGGTGTAAGGGAGAAAACCCAGCAGATGAAAGAATCATTCCTAGATAAATAATCCTAACATACTGTGGACTTATATAAAGACCAAATGTTCCACCACTCATTTGTGGCAGTATATACCTACTGGAAAGTCACCACTTTCCAATATATTAAGGATTAATTGCCTGATTTATGGTTTTCATTAGTAAGGCTAAATATTCAACTTATAATTCAGAGGTCCCCAGATACCCTGATGACATGAACTGGAACACAGTGGAATGGACTGATGCTAATCTGAAGTATTTGGCTGGTTTTAACATTATGCAGAACACTTGTGTTTTGTGGCTCAGGGTTCTTGACCCTCCCATTTGTCCTCCTACATGTGAGTCCCTTCGGTACTTTTTAAGGCTTACCCTAACATATTATGTCCTTGGTTCTGTCAGTCTCTTTCTGTTTAATCTCTGGCTGGCCTTGTGATTAGTGTCTGGATCTTCTGTCTCTGTCGCAAACTAGAGGCTACATTATACTTATTCCAAATCCCCACCTCTAGTTTGGGCTCTCCTCTCCATCACATCTGGACATGGTGACCAGCTCCCCAGATGGCAGTAGCAGCCAAATGCATTGGAATATGGACTGCTATTTACATGAATAAGTCATTTATGTACCTTGACATTCACAGTGTCTCCTTACTGAAATGTGATCTTATTCTCTAAGAAATCTCTCAGGTTATGAAATCATTGTGTTCACATCTCAATATCTACCATGGTCCAAGAAATACCATCTTTCTCTTTTCACACACAGCAAGCCAGAAATACTAACCAAACCAAAGGGTTAGTCGTTATTACCCAACCTGATAATTTCTGTGACAGTAAACCCATGATCACCTGTGAATGGGGGCCTGACATTGCAATAGGAGTGTTTCCTGTCCAACTTGTCATGGACAATGTGGTCAAGATACTGAACTCAAAAGCTAATAGTACAGTAATGATGTGATGCTGACCAATGACACCTGCTCCCAGAAAAAGACACTATACCGAGGTCTATTCCATGAATTCTGCAGAGGCTATGAGCCGTCATGAAAATGGCAGTTTTTTAAGCCACACCAGAATGCTCAAATATACAATGGGTGGAGTCTACTACAGCATGATATGGAGTCCAAGCAAGCTCTTCCTACCATCAAGTGTGATGATTATAGGATTTTAGATGCACTTAGAAATAAGCAATGTGCCTCCAAATAATCAGCGGTTAATAATCAAGTTTACTGGCTTTCCATTACCCATCCAGTTTTGATTTGTTTGTCCTACTTTACTAATCTCTTTACAAATATTGTGTTTCAGTGCATAGTTTATGAGAATAAATTGAGACAAGAATAAGCATTTTCCATTTTTTAAATTCCATCATGCAGAATGTCTCTGTAATGGATGTTGGATACCCTTGAAACAAAATAGTTCAAAACCATGTGAACTTGTTTTGTCAGGAGACCTAAAAATTAGACCAGGTAAAGTTGACAGAGCTCATCGCTGATTGACACATAATCACATACTTTTCCAAGTATCAAGTGTGATTTCTTGGCAAAAGTCACCATGATCTAGACACAAAGGTTGGCTTATACTATATTCAAGGAATTGAAATGTATATTTTATCTCCTAATGGAGGAATAAATGAAGAAATAGGAAGGAATGTGAGTGTTGTTTTTTTTTTAATTACTATCTGCATCATGGTGGATGGAGGAACATGTATATTAGAAATGGTGAAAGAAGAATGACAGAAAGAAAATGACACTTAGAAAAACAATTAGTTACAATGTAAATCTGGAAAATTGTAAACATTCCACTTCCTTAATTTCAATACCAAGTGTGATAGTTAAGGTGTTGTCAACTTGATCTGTTTAGTATCCATAGGTTGCTTCTAGGAAGGATCAACTAAAGGAGGAAGTCTTTCCCCAAGGTTGAGCCCTTCCCCCAGAATGGGCGGTCCCGCACAGAGGGGGACTTGATAAAAGGGAGCTCTGGGAAAAAAGAGTCCCTCCCTTCCTTCCTGCCTTCCTTCCATTTTTGGCTGCCAGAGCTGCTTGCTACCTTCCAGCATGGATTGAAGACCAGTGCGAACGAAAGACCAGCATCAACTGAAGACCCTCGTGGATTGAAGCCCAGCGGCTCCTCAGGAAGCCTCCAGGCTTTCCTGCACCATCTGCAGTGCCGGGTCGGGACTGCTGAGGCATCTGGCCACGAGGACTGAGCAACTACCAGGTTCGGTGATTCTCAGGCCTGCAACTGCTATTGGACTACTGTAAGCTGATCCAATAAATCCCCTTTTAAAATAATTCATTCTAGCAGTTCTGTTCCTCTAGAGAACCCTGACTAATACACCAAGTATGTGGGTATGTACTATGTAGTTTATACATCTTAAATGTGTATTCCAACTTATCCCAGATATGGATGTCCTTGTAATTATTAAAATATGTCTGGACCATACCCAAAGTAGTTTCCCTATAATCTTTGCCTCCACATTTTGGGTATAATTTTCTCCTAACCACATCTATATTACTAGTAAAAGATAATAGATAGGAATATATTACCTAACATATGAAAGTGTCCTAAAATGTTTGAATGCTAATTGAACTCTTTTTCTCCATTTACGTGCCTCAGACTTATTCTTATCTCCACTTATAGCTAGTTCTTACAAAGGTCATGACTAGAAATTTCTAATATTACAGATTACATTTTGAGTGATTTCCATTTCCTTTCTTATAACTGTCCAAATTTTGTTACCTTATAAAATGAACACACTGTATTTTCATAATGCTAAATTATGGAAGCCTTATATTTTTAATAAATTACCCAAGTGCTAAAAACATAATAATAAAACCATCATTCTAATTATTGAAATGTTCTTCAATCTTGCTTTACTGCAAATTCTAAAAGGTCCAAGAATAGATTGACTGTCGCTAACTGACTTATGCTATACATACAGCACAACTTGTTTCTTTTAGTTTGTAGTTCACAATACAGTTACACCAAATTTACTTTCAATCCAAGGACCTATAAGAATCAGAAATCATTGCCTGCTTCTAACTGTACTTTAGCAGAAGAACCTCTCTTCTTCCTTACAGAACGACCTATACACAAGTAAGGCTCATCTAATCAATTTTCCTCCCTTCCTCCTTGTCTCCTTTCCTTACTTCCTTCTAGCCTTCTTTCTTTCGTCCCTCCCTTCTTCCCTCCCTTTCTTCCTTCCTTCACTCCTTCCTTCCTTTCTTCTTCCCTACCACCCTTCCTCCACCCCTCTCTCCCTCTTTCCCTCTCCCCGTCTCCCATGTTTTTTCTTCTCTCTATGTCAAGGTCACCTTTCCTCCAGGCAAAAGTACCTAATTACTAAAATAGTTCTGTGGCAGAAAATGGAAGCTCAGTAGAATAGACATTCACATAACTGGATGAATGGAGGGCTTTGCTCTGAAGTACCACTTACTGTGCTCTCCACACAGCAAATCTCCGTCGCTGAAAGAGGACTGACATCTATTCCTTGACCTATTCATCAAACAAACTCACCTCTTCTGTCTTTTATACAGCACTTAGCTTGCCCAGCCTTCACTGGGGCATACCGTACTTGTTGCTAAAACATTTATGGGGTTTGAGCAAGTTTCATGCTATACCTCCACCAATATTGTGTCTTGTTCATTTTGTTATTGCCATGAGGAACAAAAGTATTTATGAAACTGAAAGTATCCATGAAATAGTTCTTGAAGAGCTCACTTCTCTCTTTTTGTATCCCAGAGCCCTGAGAGAAGAATAAAGACAACACACAAAATGAGTTTACAGAGTCATTTCTCTTGAAACCTTTGTTTTCATCATTTTCCTCCTATGTGTATTTAGCCTGAAGCCCAGGTCACCCTTGTGATGAAGACAATGGCTTACACATTGTGTTCTTAAAGAAGCAGCCTTGGGCTGCGGAGATGGCTTAGCAGTTAAGGCCTTAACTGCTTATGTGGGTACTAGGGAATTGAATCTGTGAAACCTAAGGACCCAGATTCGATTCCCTAGTACCCACATAAGCCAGATACACAGGGTGGCACAAGTGTGCCTGGAGTTTGTTTGCAATGGCTGCATGCCCCGGTGTGCCCATTCTCTCCTGCTGTGCCTCTTTCTCTCTCTCTCCCCCTCTCTCTCTTTCTCTCTCTCTCTCTCTTTCTTCCTCTCCTCAAATAAACAAATAATATACTTAAAAAAGAAACAGTTTCAATTCAAATGAACAGCCTTCACAATCTTAGAATATTAGATCAAAGGTACACTGTACTAGAGATTTTTCAACTTACTCCAACCCATTCCCAAACTGGGACTAATGAGGCCCTGTATAATACAGACAGCATGCGCACATAAACTCTCAGCAAGTGGAAGGTATTCAATGAGTATTGAGTGGATAATCATATACAAGGGTGAACAGTGAGTGGATAATGCATGCGGATTTTGGAGTTTAAAATATCTAGATTTCACTCCTGAGAATTGTGCTTTGCCTGATTGAAATAACATGATGGCTCCCACTCGTCTGCTTACAGTGTGGCAGGATTAGATGTAAGTGTATAAAACTGATCTAGTCCTGACAAACGCCCTGTAATTGTAGTAGGAGTATCAGCTTATCTCTAGGAAAAAGGAGTTCAGGTAACTTCACTGATGGCCAAAGGTCATGTGGTAGAATGGCTTGAATCTGATACCCATGGCACTGCCTTATTTGGGCAGAAATTGCTCACATTTTTGTACAGAAAGCATGCAAGCAGTATAGAAAGAAAGTACTGTGGCTGGGGAGAAAACTCAGTAAAGTACTTCCTGCATAGGTATGAGCACCTGAGGACCTGAGTTCAGACACCCAGTAGACCATTTAAATGCTGGGTGTAGCAGCCTGCAGTGATAATCCCTATTATTTTCCATCCCAGGAGGCAGAGACAGGTGGATTGCTGAGGCAAGCTGGTTAGCTAGTCTAGCTGAATTTATGATCATTCTGGGTTTAGAAAGAGATACTCTCTCAATAAATGCGATGGGGAGAGAGAGAGAGAGATTGTTTCTACCTCACCCTCTGACCTCCACATGCATATGCATGTGCACCTGCACACACACGTGTCCACACACACAGAACTCACACAAAAGGAGAGCAACTACTGTAACAGGGTAACATCAAGGAGAATAGTAATTTTCCTGATTTTATCAGTAAATGGTTTAGAAGATAAAAGCAAGTCTAGATAACTGCTTTTAAACTAGTCATATAATATTATAAACAGGCACCTGAACTCTTCTTACTGATTCTGAGGCATGGCTGCATACATCATTCTGAAATACTTTTAAGTACTTTATATTTTGTAGATGTTCAAAATTTTAAGCCTGTTTTCTCTCATTAGACATAGAGTTGTATTAATTTATACGTAGAGCTGTCAGAGACTGAATATACTTTTCCATCAGCTTCACACACAGATGTCATTAGAGATGGGCACCTGTACCCTGTGTAAGGCTATGCTTCGGAGCATCATTTGTTTCGTGTTTGGACAGCTATACTAACATGAGGACTTTCACTAGGTCCTGTTTGGGGCAAAAAAAAAAAAAAATTAAGAAATGTGCCTAAAGAGTAAAGGAAATCAGAACTCTAGTCTGAGTCTTCTGACCCTAGCCCAGATTTTTGTTCCTACCTCAGTGTGGAGCCTGGAGCATTGGTGTCTGTTCAGCCTGTGTTGCTTCCCTGTGTCTTTATCCACTGACTTCAGAATGGAATCATATGGAGTAAATAATGAAATCAGCTTTAGAAGCCCACACATTTAAAAGTGATAAGTCGTTATATAATCAGATCAAGGTAGATGCCTCCAATGTTCACATTTTTAAACCCTGTTTGGTTCTTTAAAAGTTATAGTAAAAAGATAAATTAATCCTCTTATGTTCTTTGAGCTGTCAGTGTTTTGAATATCATTATCTTACTGAATAAACCAGGTCTGTGGAAGAAAGCCAACTGTAGTCACCATGTGTTCTGCTTGAAAACTTCACATGTTTTATAGGGCTTTTAAATATGGAGACTTTTATTCTAATTTTATGGATGAGTAAGTTTAAACACAAAGGAATAAGATCATCTGCTACAGCCATATGATCATGAAATACAGGTCTTGGTCCACATCAATGTTGATTGAGCTGTAGAAAATAACCCTTACATTGAGAAGGCTGTAAATGCCATATTTGTTTGATAATTTGGATGTAACAAATATTTTTGGTTTTGATTTTACTCTCAAAAAATTAAATTTATTTGTGCATGTCTGTCTCCAAAGCCTCCTTTACATAACACCTGCCACATCAATTTAAATGCACAAGAGTGATGTCATTACTTATAAGATTGCATTGCAAGGTATGCAGGTTAAAACTTAAACACATGGCTACTGAGGTGCATGGCTAAAAAGTATCTCGGCACACACACGCACACACACACACACACACACACACACACACAAAGAGAGAGAGAGAGAGAGAGAGAGAGAGAGAGAGAGAGACAGGGAGAGAGAGGGCTATGTGATAATGCTATGAAGGAAACTCGTACGGATAAAAGAAGACCAACAAACATTTTTGAAGTACTTACTATTTTTAAAATTCTATTTACGAACGTGAAACATTTTAGCATTATTTTGGTGTGCTCCATCTCATGAGGCAGGTGTTATGTAAGGAGGCTTTGGAGACAGACATGCGCACCAGAACAGCTTCACCACAAAGCAGGGGTAGGCTTATACTTGGGTTAGCCAATGAGTCTCAACAATCACACAATCAGAAGTAGGAGAGAGGTTTGGAACAGAATTTTCCTCAGAGTTCTCTGAAGCAACTGGATCTGGTGACACTGTGACCTCAGTCTTACAGCCTCCTCAACCATGAGGCAGTGAATTTCTGCGTTAGATTGTGGTTTGTTTTTACCACAGCCTGAGGAAAAATATGCAAGTGTGCTGAAGTTAAGCACACACTGGATAAAAATTGGAAAGAATTAATATTCTTGTTTGGGTTGCAAAACCAGAAAATATCCATGCCTCAACTATTTTGGAATAAGCACCAACTCCATTAAAATGACAGCAACATAGAACTTTTTACTATGGTCCTTTCAGAGAACATTAATCCATTCAGCCATTCTATCACCAACCATCTGAAAGTTTGACACAGGCCATTGAAGACAGGTAGGAGTTCAGTTGCTATTGGCCAATAATTCTTCTTAGTATTGTTCACAGAAGCTAATTCCCACTAGATGCATAGTATTTGTTTGATAACATGCACTCTTATCTTTATGCCTTCAGAAAATGGGGTTGATATTCTTTTCTACTATACCATCTCTCCAACTGAGCACTTTATCTGCTTTTGCCTAAAATATGCTTGCAGGGAAGAGAGAAGGTCACTAAACTGGAATGGAACCCAGGCATCTGCTCAGCATCAAAGTCTTGGACAATGTAGTGTCAGTGCTGGGTCCCATTGGTTTCTGGAGTCACTGCTGCTCACCATGGACGGATGTAGCACTGATCCAGAGCACATGGTTGGATAATGCAAGTAGATGGCTGGAGCGGAAGTGCATGAATTTACACAGAAGGGTGGGATTGACAAAGTGATTCACTGGAAAATGAAAATGTTGAATGACACATGCTATTATACACTCAGTCTGTGCTTCACTGCTCTCTATGTGTGTGCTTACTTGATGAATACCGATCTAAGTACTGGCCTCCAGTGTCTATGAGAATAGAGAGCAATTCCACTTTTACTCATGCAATATACTTTTTGAATGTCATATTACCTGGTTTGAAATAGACACTAAATTTGTTTATGATTAATAAGGGAATGAGTGGCTTGATATATGCGAGGACAGATGGACAGTATATAAGCTTTTCTGGGTCAACAGTCTGAGTGATTATTTATTACAGATGTTATGTACAAGACGTGTACTTATGTTAATTTTGATGGAATTACCTTTGAGCCAGACAAGTAATCATTTCACTTATGTTTTGGTGTTGAGTAATAAAATACCCTGTAGTCATGTATCATTTGTTTTATTAAATGTTTAAATAAATTCATATGCATAGTTTTATAGTGAGGCATACAGCAGAGGTGATGTTATTATTCAAGGTAAGCCCTTGTTATAGATAACTATATAATACAGATATAATCAATGGACTGCCACTTAGACCAAGGCATTTACAATTTAGTTGGTAAGTACAGAAATAGGTGCTAGGCTGGCTCAGTGGTAATGTATTTGCCTAATATGCATGAGGAACTGGATTTAATCCCCAGTACTGTAAGTAAATAAATAAATAAATAAATAAATAAATAAATAAATAAAACAGGGCAATGAAAAAAAGAGTCCATATATATATATATATATGCTTTACATATATTATATATTAAACATATAGGGGGCTAGAGAGATAGCTTAGTGGTTAAGATGTTTGCTGGCAGAGCCAAATGATCCTGGCTCGACTCTTCAGGACCCACATAAGCCAGGTACACAAGGGGGCGCATACATCTGGAGTTCATTTGCAGTGGTTGGAGGCCCTGGCATGCCGATTCTCTCTTTCTCTCTCTACCTCTTTTTCTCTCAAATAAATAAATAATTAAATAAATTTTACACACACACACACACACACAGAGAGAGAGAGAGAGAGAGAGAGAGAGAGAGAGAGATTCATCCAGTACATGGATAGGTTTTAGGTGATATTTGGGTCTGCTAACATGGAGTTAGTTCACTTGCCATATCTTCTGCCTTTCCCTGGGGTGAAGCCATGATGACAGGCTCTCTTTGCTTCATCAATGTTTTAATTGTATTTTGTCAATAGTGGTTATTTGCCAGTAAGGTTGTAAGTTAGACTCTTACTCTCCATCTTGAAGAAAAAAGTACATACTAATACTAATTTTCATTACCCGAGGGTTGCTTTATCTCTTCATCGAATACAATGTAATAAGGAAGATACACTTTTTATGACACTCAGGAGAAGCATCAGGAAGAAAATATACTCAGTTTTCTGCATAGTAGAGAGATTACCACTGATGTCAAAGACCGAGGATAGGTATGGCATTGGACAAGACAGCATGACTCTAATAGAGAAAACATCATCTTGAAGGAGTTAGATTTGAGGTCCTGGAGTAGAAAGGAAAACATGAGCATGGGTGATTAACCTACCTTACTTGCTGTAGTCTGTTTTGCATTGCTGGCAGAAAGCACCTAATCAAGAGCAGCTTGTGGGAGGAAAGAGTTTATTTTGGTTTACAGACTCAAGGGAAAATGTCATGATGTCATGAGGAAAGGGTAGACATTGTCTCCTGGCCAACATCAGGTGGGCAACAGTAGCAGGAGAGTATGGCAAACACTGGCAAGGGGAATCTGGCCATGATACCCCATAAACCCATCCCCAACAATACAATGCCTCCAGGAGGATTCAATTCCCACATTGCCACCAGCTGAGGACCTAGCTTTCAGAACATATAAATTTGTGAGGGACACCTGAATCAAACCGCCATACTACTATAACCACCATGATCACCTTCCGTCTAATGCTCTGCATGACATGGGCACTTGACCTAGGGAATTTGTTTTGTATATTTGATAATCATGAAGTGCTCTAGAATCATTCTTGTTTACAACCTTCACTTTTGTGCCTCTCTCCCCAGCTTCCATGAGGGAATAAAAAGAAAGCAAAGATATTTACACTTAAAGGTCTGCTAGATGGGCCAGGGAGGGACAGACACAATATGTTGTGTCCATTGCAGAAGATGAATTGGAAGACAATGACACTGGTATGGGGCAGTGGGAAAGAGGAAGTGTGTGTGTGTGTGTGTGTGTGTGTGTGTTGAAATGATTTGATTACATATGTAGCATCCTGGGAGAAGTGGCAGATAGTAGATTAGTAGGTAGATACAGGCTGAATGAGTGGGAAGCATAGTACAACTAGATAGACCATTCAAGTTGTGAGGTAATTAATTATTTGGTATATTCGGGGTCTTCGCATAGATGAAATATGTTAGAATTAAATATGCTGACATGAACAAATTTGTAGTTATGAAAAGAAACCAGGGTTACAGTCTAACATGTTGTATAGTTACTAAAATGATAGATATGTGTGTACTCCATATTTGCCAAACCTTTATTTTGTGTCCAGTGGTCAGAAGATATGTTTTGCTCATACTTGCCTTGGACGACATGAAGAACACAGATCCTCTGGCTTCCTATCCACTTGCTTATTTCAAAGACCTCTGAAATCACAGCTTTATGTAATACCATTAATGATGGTTAGATAATTTGATGGGAAGTTCTCTGAGAAACCCAATTCATCTTAAGTCTTTCTTATACTGTTAAGGCGGTGCAGATGCTGACAGAAGATCCAGATATCAATCTGCTTCAAGTGCTGCATGACCAAGGAACATCACCTCTTCACTTCTACAGAGTGAGTTCAAGGCTGTTTGAAGACATAATCCAACTGGAATGCACTTTCCTGATGATTCAATGCCACCTTGATTTGCAGACCCCAGAATATATTAGCTTAAGCTGAAATCTCATTGAAAGATAACCATTTTTGAGCCATATCTCTTTCCATGAGATTCTCAAGTAATCTTTTAAAAACAAGCAAATCAAACAACCCAGTGAGACATGACAACTACCATCCAATGCATATTTAGCCACCTTCACTGTCATTCACTGTAACAATACTTGGGAACTGTTCAGTGAGGATGAGACAGCTATTCTGTAGCAGGGAGTTGCCAAGGCCAGCCCTCTACTCACAACCTGAATGTTTGCTGGTAACTTGGTTAACCTTTCAATGTGTTCATTTTCTATTCAGTGGAAAAAGGATTATGGTAGATCTCCTCTTATGTGATTGTTTTCAGGATTATTTGAAAATAATTCCTAAAGCTCAGCCACAGTGGACTGCTGGAAATTTATTTCTGCACTATTGAATGCTCTCTGGGGTTCCTTCAGGATTTAGGCTCTCATCTCGTGTTGTCTCTGGAACTGTACCAAAGAACATGGCTATTAAACTTAAGACAATGGTGATTGTGATGGTTTTAATACTATCATTAGAGCAATAATAGCAATGAGAGTCACTAATAAAAGTTTGTTACAGCTAACACTTTTTGGTGACTACATTCTCTGGGCTCTGTGTTTTATCTAAATCATGTTATTCCTCCACAGTATGGAGTATGATTTATTGACATTTCTTTCAAGCAAAATTAAAGTTCAGAGCAGCTAGGTAACTGGCTGTCCATGTGTCTCTTCATAATTGTGAAGACCTTGATTTTATTAGACCCACTCACCTATTTACTGCAGTCTCTCATCTGTTACCATGCACCTCAGGTTGTGTTGTGAAAGATTGGATTTATATTCAATTTTCTTTTATCCTTACACAAAGATCATTTTTAAGGATTTTTGTCTGATAGCAATATTATTAGCATTGCTTATTGGTAATATTCCATGTTTTATTCATCTTTCCATAGATATTGATCACTTTATCCTGAATAATCAGTTCTATTCATCATCCTAACTTATCCCTTTCACTCCAGTATAATGATCTCATGACTAAAATTTCTCAGCGGTCCCTCCTTTCACTGTTTCAAACCCAAATGACTCCATCATAACCACAGAAAAGTCATCAATGGATCATTTTTCCTAGACTGAAGACCAGGACCGTACCTGCCAGCATTCCAAACCTCTTCCATCTCATTTGACTTCTCTTCACTCTGGATCACCACACTGACCATGAGAATTTTTCTCTTTCCCAAGTGTGCGTGGACTATCAAGTTCTAGGGGAGGGGCTGAGCTTTGTCTGCTGCTGAAGTGCTCCCTCCTTTCCCTCTTCTGCCTACAGACCTCAGAACAGTCTCAGTTGCCCTGTTCACAGTTCCATGGTGCTGTGTAGCGTTCAAGACAATTTGACTTTCCCAGTGGACCTTGGCATAACTAGAGGGACACTCTTTGGACATCAAATCATCATATAAAATCATTTTTAAAAATCGATTTACTTATCTATGAAAAATTAATGTGTATCAAAGTGATCTTTACTCACACAAAAATGATCTTGTCAGTGATGGAGAGATGGCTTTGCAGTTAAGCCTTTTTGACTGTGGAGAATAGGACCTAGGTTTAATTCCCCACATAAGCCAGTTGTACAAGGTGGCACATGCATCTGGAGTTCATTTGCAGTGACTTGTGGCTCTGAAACACTCATATTCTCTCTCTCTCTCTCCTTCTTCCTCTCTCTCTCCCTATCTCAACTAAATAAATAAATATTTCTTTTCAAAGACTTATGCTTTCACTGTAGTAGAGAAGGTAGAATTCCATGGGTCTATACACACAGCACCTAGCATTTTATTTTTAATTTAGTTGAACATTTTAATGAATCTTTTGTTAATTCATGACACCGTACACTAAGTTCAATGTCAAAAGTTCCCCAATTGTGTGAGATTTTCTGCCCTGGGCTTTCAGTGTGTCAGTGCCATCTCACCTCATCTATTCTTATCCCATTGTAACCCATCCACCAAATCTGACTTCTGATTCGCCTGGCTGTGTCCCTGAGCCCACCATATCCTACTCCTAACATTCCTAGACAGTAAAACCTGCACCTCCACATTGCGCTTCTGACATTCCTGGTGGGAGCTATCTGTGCTAAGTCAAGCATGTTCACCTGGGCTCTTGCTAAATCTATTTCCTATCTTTGCCCTCCCTTTTATTTCTCTGAGTTCTTCCTAACGCTGATTCAGTAGCTTCAATTTGAATGTCACAAATGAAGTAATGATGCTGCCCTGGGTCCATCGAGATGCAGTGAAAGTGAGCAGAGACTAAGCCTGTCATATAGTAGGCGCTAAATGTCATCCCCGCTCCGTACTCCATTAGTCTAAAATGAGAGCTATTCCATTTCTTTCCATGAAGCCTTTATTAATTCCTCCTACCGAGATCCACTTGTTATCTCTCCATTGTCCCACCATTACCTATCAAGCTTGTGGGTTCCCAGTATCATCCCTGCAATAATTCCATTCTCATTTTTACGTGTATATTTTGCCCTACAAAAAAGATTGCTTATGTGCCAAGACAGAATACTTGTATTTCCTTCTAATAATTACCCACAAATCCAATTACTACCATAAGTGAGCATTGGAAAATCTCAACTTTCAGAACTGGGCTTGTATCGCACATCATATGTCAGCTGTCCAATTGTGTGGCAGTATTCAGCACCCCACTTCATTAATCTTTGCAATAAACATAATGGCCTCTGTGGGTATTTAACTTCAGCTTTCTAAATAAATGCATAATCATTTTGGTAATAAGCAGCTTTAGTTTGAAGCAAACATCTATGTGGGAGGAGCAGTTCTGCTAATGCATTCATTTTGGTCCTGTCATGGCATGATCCTGTTATGGTGCCTAAATCATTTTACTATTGACTTACATATGCATGCATAAATATATTTGACAAAGATTTAATGATGGAAAATATTCACCATATAATCATTAAGGAGAGCAGGAGTACATGAAATATGCACTAGGTGCTCATCCTTGTACAATATAAAAGTACCCATACAGCCTGGCTAGGAAGTCATTTGATATTAATGAAGTCCAACACCAAGTGTAATCTTAGATGTGGTATTAAACTTTGAGAATGAATGAATAAGTACCTGTTACTTCTCTTATTAGAGGATCTTAGTTTTTTGTTATATAGATGCAAAATATAAATGTTGTAATCTTATATTAAGTTCTTAATAAAATAAAGTATTTGATATGAAAATTGTCAACCTATTCATTTATTACTTCCCATGTCTTTAATTAAAGTTTAGTAATTAGTGTCTTGTGTGTTTCTGCTGGTACATAGTGAACAAGGTACAGTGGGAAAAATAGGAACAAGGGAACCATAAAGTATTTGCATTAAGATTAATGGCACAAAACCTCAGTGACACCCATATATGTATGCAAGATACAAGACGAAATGATATAGTAAACTCACAATAATGCTTGGGATAACAAAATGTTTCAAAGATTCATAATCATTGATGAAGTGTCCAGATGAACTGGGGTTATGCAAGTTTAAGTAAATGAAACTGTATACATAGATATACAAAATGATTTCATATCACCCACACACAGGCACATACACTTAGTATTTAATACACAAAGGATTATGATTCTAAGCTTAACTAGATTTGACTTTTTCCCCACTTATTAGTGAATTATAAAAACCAATGGTTGTATTTATATAAGCACCACCCTCAGAAAAATTTCTCAGTTTTGATATAAACATTTAAATGGTTATAATTTGCATTCTTTTATAACTCAAAGGACATATTGTGCTTATTTATCTATTCAGTTATGTGTTCATTACATGTGTTGGCTTTTTGAAATAGCATCTCACTCTATAGCACAAACAGACCACAAACTCTCACTCCTCCTGCTTCAGCCTACTGAGTTCTGGATTGCGGGTGTGCACCACCACTCCTGACCTGATCATTTCTTTGCATGTTTGTTCTCTTTAACTCCATGAAATCTTTCATATGTATTTATTAATATAAATACGTGCAATATAAATATTCACATATATTTATAACTATTATTATGGAACTATAAGCTAGTTCTTCATTTACTTTTCCTTGACATAGTTTATCAATTTAAAGTCAGCCTGTCCTGCTTCAATGCTACTCTTGATTCTTTATCACCCAGCTAGGCTCAGAATAACACATGTATAATATTCTTCTATCAGTGTAACCAGTCTGATTTTTCTGAAGAGGGACATAGTAACATGTTTTACTAAAAGGAAAAGAGTTAGAACATAAACATGTTGGTTTTAAGACCACAATTGTCCCCTGTCACTTGTTATCAGACATCTGGCAGTGCCCTGTAAACCTTTATTCCTAAGGACTCAAAATGATGTAGGAAGACAAGTCCAATCTACAACGAAATAAGTCACTGTCCAGCAAACCTGCAGCATTCCCTTCTTCACTGGAGTAGAGCATTCCCCACTGTCAAGGTCTGTTCGGTCTCCATTACCAAACATCACATGCTATTTGGCTTAACATGCAGAAATGTACTTTCTGACAGATCTGAAGGTGTGAAGGCTTGGTGCTTTGTGGAAATTCTCTCATTAGCCACAGATGTCTATCTTTCTATTTGTTCACATAACATTTCCCCTGTGTGCATGCACTCCTGGCATTAATTCCTTCAATTATAAGAATGTGAGCCCTATTGGGTACATATGAACCTCATTAATTCTTCATTACCAAATACAAAGCTACAATTCCAAATACACTGAAAGTAGAAACTTCAATTAATAAAATTGGGGGCATACAATTTAGTTCAATACACTGTTACTTCTGATTTAGGTTGGCTATAATGCTTTCATTAGCCTTATTTCTAGAGGTAATTTTCCTGTCTTTTGATTTATGGTTTCTGTATGTAATATGCTTTATTTGTTTTAATTTTGTTTAAATATTTAATGTAAAATTGTATATATTGATGGATCTTCAGGTTTAAATCAGATTAAATATACCATATGATCTGTTTTAAATGAGATGTCTGTAAGGTGATGTTGGAAAGGATTTAAAGGTTCTTTCTTTAAAAATCTTTCTCTGAAAAAAAAAGTTTTTTTTTTTTTTCTCTGATAAACAGAAGTTATCACCATGAGAATCCTTTACCATGGTATATCAGTTACTTTCTTGTTGCCTGGACTAAAAATTTGCCCCAAGCAGCTTGAGAAAGGAAAGGAGGTTATTTTTAGCTGATAGATTTTACAGAAGGCCATTGTGGCAAGGAAAGTAAGGTAGGAGCATAAATCAAGTGACATTTTCTAATGTGCAGATAGGACACACAGATAGACAGACACAAAGACTTACATACACAGACTGGAAGGGAGAAAGAGAAAGAGAAAGAGAAAGAGAAAGAGAAAGAGAAAGAGAGATCTGCAAGCAGGCTGGGCTATAGTACTTTAAGACCTCTCCCCTCAGACACACTTCTTCCACCAAGGTTCTAGTTTTTAAAGGTTCTACAACCTTCCAGAATAGCACCATCAGTTGGGAATTAAGTATTCAAACATATGAGTCTATGGGGCATTTAACATTCAAACCATCACAGTGGGATTTTGATTGAAAAGAATGTCTCCCCACAAAATGCTCCTTTATTGAAGAATTGGTCTCTAGATAATGGTTCTCTTGAAAGGTGATTGGATCATTACCCTATCTTCATGAGTTGGTTGCCCCAAAGTTACAAGCCCAAACAAGTCCTTCTCCCTTTCCTTATGTTGTCCTTTGTCACATAGTTAGTCACAGCATTGAGAAAAAGTAACTGGTACACATGGCAACAAACATGACAATTTATTTTACGTCCATACATACAGGATAATAAACATAAAATCAACACATAATAAAATATCCACCCTAGGTGGCCTCATACTCACAGTGATTCTTCTACCTCTGCTTTCCGAGTGCTGGAATTAAAGATGTGCACTGATATGCTAGGTCTGCCTCTTCTTTTGATGAAGCAATAATTACTTTTACTGCCTTCTTATTTTTTTAACTAATTTATTCTTGTAATTAATTAATTCAACAGTCTTGAATAGAAAAAATAGGAATGATTTGATATTGAGAATCCAGTGTCTTAGAGAAAGTTAGCAATGAGACAACCTCAATCAAAAAAAGAAATTCAAACACAAATAGTCAATCTAAACGATCTCTACAGGCCTTCAAGTTCCAACATTCTACACTTGGATGCTTATGGCAGAACACTGTCACTAGATTAATAACCTAAGACAATGTCCTTCCAATGAATGTTATGCATAGGTTTCTAGATAAACATAAGAAAATAGCCTTGCTACCAGAAAAACTTTGTATTTCTTAATGATCCTGAGATACCATACAGTTTCAAAAAATATTCAAAATATTAGCTTCTTACATCCACACAAATCCCTGTGAGGAGAAAAGGAAGGAAGAATGTTCGTAAACATTAATAGTTGAATTGACAGTAACCTCCACTAGTTTGAAAATCATCCCAAAGTAGCTGAAAGTTAAGGACATTGTTAGATCTTAAATCTGACTTCTCATCTATTTTTCTGTAACACTGTATCTGAAGAGAACACATACAGATTTTTAGTATGCAGAGAGATATTTTGATTCATTTATTATCTATTCATTAATGAATTCTCTCATTAATTGGTATAACTGTTTACCCCATCATTCATCTATTCATGCTAAGAGCACAGTATCTATCTCCAGACCCTTGGGTTTGTATTCTAGTTCAGCCAATATTCAGGTATATTAATGAACCTCTTTGGTGACCTTCCTATTTTAGACTCTTTTAAAAGGAATTTGTATATTCATAAGTCAATCTTAGATGAGTGGAGTCTTGAACAATATATCTTTCTTGTTGTCCTGGTGCAGAACATGAGGTAAATTTTTAGTAACTACAGATATTGCATCTACATCTACATATCTACAACATTAAACTTCTTCCCACTCTGTTCCTTGACAAACCACCCATTAAAAGCAGTGAGTGGAGTAGTATCTATGCTACAGTCCAAATACTACAGTATCTTGAAATATTCTCTAGCAAAGAACTCAGTCCATTAGTTTTGGATTCAGCCTCACCTAAGTTCTTAGGGTAGAAGAAGAATGAAGTCAGACTCTCTGCCAGAATGTAACATGAATGACCTGAATGCTGGTGCTCAGATTCTTTACTCCTTTTTATTCAGTCTGGGACACCATCTCATGGGACAGTGTCCCCACACACAGGTTAGTCTTGCAGACAGTTAAATGTTTCTGAAGACATCCTTATAGACACACACAGAGGTGTGTTTCCATGGTGATTCTAAATCCAGTTGACACTGAAGATAAACCATCCCATCAACTTCCAGACAATTTTATAAAAAGTTACTTCTACTTTGATTTCCTAGTATAAAAGGTGATCTATATTCTATCTATTACTAACATAAAAGGCTCACATGTCTTTACTACTTCATTATGAACAAAAAGTCCTGTTTCATAGAAGAACATCAGATCAATGAATGTTGGAATGAATGTTTTTGTCACTATTATTCTAGTTAGATTTTGGTAAGGGCTTCTCAAAATTTCAGTGTAAATACTTCCTGTATTTTTCTGCTAGTTATCTCAGAATGATAAAGATGTATCTTGGTCAAAGGTTATGTTGATTTGTGTCTTGTCCATTAAAATTTACAAAAAAGATTGAAAAACTTACAATTGACTCTTCTTCTAAACATGTGTAGTCCTTCCTAACTTAAGCTGCAGGAATTTTATACTTTTAATAAATGTTCTCATCTCTGAAATCACTCTCACATTTATTATCCAATAAATTAAAATGTCTATTTAAAAATCAATCTCATATTTCTTCACTTGGATTTTATCGGTCTTTCACTGCTTCTCTGATTTTCCATGGTGACTTTAACTAATTTATTTCCATCTCTTCACAGCAAATGGAATTTCCTTAACCTTTCTCTTTGAGACATCACAAAAGATATTATTCACAGTGCTTAATTCCTACCCACCTTTCTGGCAATTTTATGCTCAGTGAGGTATTATTAAAAGCTATAGTGATTTTACCATGTGACTTATAAAATTAGTTTTATCCAGAGAAAAGAGAGCCCTCTGTGGTTGGCTTTATTTCAAGTATTACATACATTGCAATGTTTTTCTATCTGGTGTTTATTTCAGACTTGGGCTTTATTCCTTTTAGGACAACCTCCAGTATATGTCATGCTCCAGGTTCCTCATAGACATAGATGAAATGCAATGAAAATATTAGCCTTTTGCGGAAGAACCCTAGAAACAGAAGCACACATTTATTGAATAAGATGACATACTGTTTATTTGACAAATATTTAATAGTAAAATAAATTACAAATTTTATTTTCAGGATTAACACTAGGTGCACACACACACACACACACACACACACACACACACAATCTGTAGTTACCTGTTTGGTCTCCCTACTTAGGTATAAATTATTATTTCCAAATTAATATTGATGCCTCATCCTTCTTTCCACAAATAATTCACTGTACTTATTTTTTCTCTCTCTTTTTGTGTGCATGTACGGCACACACACACACACACACACACACACACACATTACAGAAACAAGACTTTTACATTTTTCTTAACAATTTATCTAAAACTAGCTTTCCCATCATGTTCCTAGCTTGGAGTGCCCATCTTCCTCATGGACAGACACCTGGCTTCAGACATGACCTACTTGACCCACTGTTTAGTAGTAGTTGTGGGTGTGAAGGCTTCGAGCTGGGCTGAGTGGTCCCTGGCTAAGCTTCCTTCCAGATTTCCAGTGAGTCGGGCATCATGGCAAGGGTTGCACAAGGGTCAGAGGTGTGAGGGAATCTCCCCACATAATCCTCCTTATGAGTTCTGTAGAGGGTTGGCATTCTGTAGTTCTCTGGCTTGAGAGGGACTGAGGCCCCAGGTTGACTTGGAAACCTTGCAGGGACACAGACACAACTCAAAATTCAATTCACTGAATATCTTTGGCTAGATTTCAGATCTGCCCAAAACATACTTTAGTGCTGTACTCCAAAATCCACCCTCAGTGATACCTCCTCCAGCCAAGCTGCTGAAGATCCAAATTACAAGCTTTTATAAAACACCCTAGTTTATGGGGACATACTTTCAAACTATCACATTCTACCCCTGGCCTCAATAGACTCATAACCATCTTACATTGCAAAATGTATTTAGTCCAAATACATAGGTCCCCATAGTCTTTACCAACTTTAATATTATTCTAAAATACCAAGTATATTCTGAGATTCAAGACTGTCTTTTAATTATGAGTTCTGTAAAATCAAAACAAATTGCACATTTCCAACATATAATGGCACAGATTTAACAGGTTCAATGCTCTAAGGCATAACAAGGAGAAATTGGACTAATGAAAAATCAATAACCATTAGACAAACACCAAACATGTGCAGTTCAAGTCCAACATCCATAAACAGTGACAACAGTTCAGGATTTTTATTTTAAACCCTCTAGCTGGGCTGAGTATCAGGGAAAGCTTCCATCCCAAACCAATAGCACTTCCAGTGGCCTCACTGGTCTCCCAGGGTCATTACCTGCTGCCCCATATGCTGCATCTCAGCAAAGGCTCCTGGTTCTGTGTGCACTTTATGACCCACTTCCATGCATTTTTCATGATTCCAAAATCAGTTACAGGTATGTAATAACACAGTCATAGTATTCTATTTAGGGAGAAAATAAGCTATGACATTGAAGAAAAATTTTCTTCCTTTCAAAAGAGTTTGCATTGCTCCACTTCAGTATTTCCTGGGTGGAATAAACTCAGGCATCCTTTCCATTGCTTCAATGTAAGGTAGTTAAGGCATGTTGGATGGTGGTAATCTCCTTAAAAACAGGAACTTTAACAACCAATCTCATTGCCAGTATCTTAAACTTGCCTGAATTTTTCCAACTTTAAGTCTTATATCTTATTTCTATATTTTTCATAAAACATACCAGTTCATCACTTTAAAATTCAACCTTGATCAAATTCTTAGGTCTTAGGCAGCAGAACACAGTATTGCAGTAGCCAGTAGCCCATTACCAACAATGGTCTCTGTAGTCTTTTCTTCCTCTTAATGTTCATAAGAAATGCCTCCAAATACAATTCCCTCTGCATTTAGCAGTTCAAACTCTCAACAAATTAGCTCACACATTTTGGCTTATCACTCTCTATGGCTTCTGCAGTTCAAAATATCAAGTCGATCCATATTTTTACTCTAGCACACAAGTTCCAAAAGACCAAAATCCATATAAGTCAGATTCATCTAAGCAATACTATCCCACTTCTCAGTACCAAATTTCTGTTGAAGTCAGCTTCACATTGCTGGGTTGAACTTCTAAACAGACACAGACTATGGGAAGAAGAATTTATTTAAGCCTTATGTACCAAAAGGAAATTTCAATCTGTGGCAGAAGAAGCTGTTTCCATACATCCAAGCAGAGAGAAACAACTAAAATCCCATAAAAAACCAACAGCAACAAACACAAACAGGCAGTAAACAATAGGGACCCAGGCAGAGCTCAAACTGCTCTGCATACCTTTGGGCTAGAATATCATCTTCCCACAAATACATCTTAGGTCTGGACTCTAGGATCTTCCCCCAATTACACCTTCTTCAACCAGGCAGCTAGAGATCCAAGTTACAAGCTTTAATAAAATACCTGATTCTATGTGGGGGGGCATGTATTAAAACATGCCAAGCCACTCATTACTGTGTTCTTAAATAAAATGGATCTTAAATAAAGTATATAAATTCCAATTATCTTGATTACTGCTGCCCTACCCCATCATGAAATTTGGCTTCAGTGGTTGCTTTATCCTTCTGTAACGGCCACTCCCTGTGTGACGATAGAACTGCTTCCTAGACATGCTTTGAGTATTCAACGGTTAATCTCAATAAAATGTCCCATCCCTACTAGTATGCGGATTGGCTTCTAGTGCATTCTATCATTGAGGAGCATTAGGTAGAGATGGTAAACATGGGGAAGGGGGTGGGGATATTTACCTGTGTATGCTTAGCCTTGAGTCAGATACTAGCTGTGTTTTTCAAGGGTATAACCCCTTCAATGAGTTCCCTCCTCTAGCTATCTAGTTATGTATGTCTGTGCTCTGATATGGTTCATTATTCCTATAAACTTGACCCCTAGTTATGGCATTGCTTCATGATTCTACTCACTAGCATATTGAAAAACCCCTTACTTTGTCCTCTAACTTTACTCACATCTCTGCTATATAGTCCCTTCATCAAAGGTATTTCATTAAACCTACACAGAATATATGTGTGTGTGTGTGTGTGTGTGTGTGTGTGTGTGTGTGTGTGTACTGTTCCCTGCAAGAAGAATTTCTGGAAAAGTAATTTAACCAAGGATAAATACGAATGTGGTTCCTGAATATTTACTGAAGATATTGATAATCTGTTCACAGGTGAACTGGGATTAAAAACCTGGGCCTTTGGTGGCCTCATTATCAGGTTCATTTCCAGACCTCAGGAAAGATGTAGCTCTATTTGGGATCAAAACGTTGGATGATTAAGCAAATATTGTATTTCATAGATAGTGTAGTGATGATGATCAGAAGTTTGTATAGGGTACTAGCTACATTTTGTTATTTTTTAAATGTTACAAAAAAAAATATCTTTAAAAGATTAACTCTACACCTGCAGGGGTGTTAAAGTAGATTGGGTTATTTATATATTTTGCATTCTTACAGTATCCATCATGGTAAATAGTGTTTGCACAGTCTCATTACTGAACAGAATACAGAGTTGTAGAACTTAAGGATTAATTCTCTGATCATCATGCTTCTTCGATAAGTGAGAACTCACTGGGAATGAACCTAAATGAAAGTGGTGCACCACTGCAGAGGAAGAGATGTGTCAGACCCCAAGGTACCCTTGGTACATTGTAAACAAAAGGGAAATCTCCCATTCTCATTTGAGTAAACTTGACCCTTTTTTTTATTAAAAAGCACAGCAAACACAACAAATGTATCCTACAGAGACATCCCCATGAACAGCTGCCCATTAATATTTTCTCATCGTCTTTAATGACTTCCCTGAGCACATTTTACGTTTTCCTTTCAAACTAGTGAGAGTTAGATTCTAACATGCCCAGTAAAATCACTACAAAAGCTATCAAGGTAGAGTACATTCATTAAGGAATCTTGTGACATTTTATTATCAAGAAAAGTATGTGTAGGAATAGATCTTAACAAGAACGAAAACACACTGACACACATAAAACCAATCAAGGTGTTAGCTGGAAGGGCAAGAAGTATTTGTAATCGATCATTTGGCTGATTAACAGAAGCCAAGATTCACAGTGGACTGTAATCTGGAAGGCTGACATTCTAGAACTTTCTATGGTGAAATCATTTGAAGGCAATGTTGTGGTAAACACTGGATTAGATCTGGTTTTCCATCTCAGTCATATCCTAACTAGCACCCTGGGCAGGCACGGAAGAAGTGATGCAGCTGCAGATCCTTACTGAAGACAGACACCTACTTAAACTGCGTGTGGTGGTCTTGTGTCTGCTGAAAATGATGTGGGAAGAATACCTCAACAATCTGCTTTCTGAACTCCCAGGAGACCAGAAGCATCCCACAGGGCTGGTGAAGAGGAATTTGTGTCAGTTAAGACAGGTTGACCTGTTGTTCTACAAGACTTCAGCAAGGGATGACAATGCATGAGTCCATCCTCAGTGATATGTGGTTGTAAAGGGTTGAGCCTGCATCCACAGGAACAACACAGGTTTTCAGCCTACTCATGCTCAGAAAACACACAATCTGGTGAACATAAACATGATTTGACAACCTATAGTTCTAAAGTGGAATTCTCATGGGAAACCAATAAGTAGGCATGGGCCCTAGAAAGAGGATACAGCTAGATGTATTTGAAGATGGGTTGTGTGTTCCCGGTTTACATGGATACTGAGTTTCACCTATGTTCTCTCCAAAAATATGATATCCATGAAATAGGCAATGGTGTACCAGAGAAAGACATACCACATTCAGGATTCTTGGGTCTGGAGTTGACATTAGTCTATCAGAACCAGAAACGGTGATGTGGTTAGACTGATAGCTTGTTCAGATCAGGCAAAATATATACATATATAAGTTTGGCCCAAGCTAATCACACAGTTGGATTCATGGAACTCAGTTACCTATTCTGGGGGTAACAACCCTAGATCATCAATGTACAGCTGGAATACAAACATGCTGCAAATGGCAGGCTCTCCATGATTCAAGATGTTAAAAGCCAAGTTTACTTTATAAGGGAGACATGAGATTTCATCAGGCAATAGCACAGGTTGCAGAATGTGTCTTAGATTTTGCCTCTTTACAGCAGCTAATCAAAGTGCTTTTGGCATCCAATATGTAGCCGCTGACAGACTAATCAGATATTTTGTTTCTCCTTACATAATTAATGTATTCCACTGGGAATAGTCTGATTTCAGCTGGCTAGGACCATAGTCACTTTCTACTGTGTTATTTCAGGACTGTGTCAGCTTTGATACGATTACCATATTATTCAAGACATCATAATATTAGTTAATTTATGCCAGTATTATCAGGTAGCTCATTAGAAATTAGAAGACTTGAAGGACATTGAAGATGGATGCTCCCTCATTCATTCCTGGATCCCTCCTCCTATGTTCATATAATTCTGGAGGAAGGGGAGAACATTGCAACTGCTCCTTCTTAGGAGTTGAAATACCATGTGTAATCATCAGTAAGACTTTAAAACATGGCTTGGTCAGTGGTTGATAGTACACTTTTGCTGAAGATAGCAGGAACTACCCTTGCCAAGGCTGAATGACTCCTGTAATGAGGAAAAACCCAATTTTAGAAACTTAAGAGAACACCTTGAAGACATAAAGTGAAAAGAAGCAATATAGACCTGAAACTTTGGTAAGACTATGGGAAGAATAACTATCTCCTTGATAAAATGTGCACATAAGTATAGAGAAGCCTCTCCCTCCTGTAGCACTTGACATACTCATACTATAAAGTGTGCTTGTTTTTCTTTCCCTTCATTCTGTCTTCTTTTGTCAGATGCCAGCCAAATTCTAAGTCTGTTTGTCTCAAAACTGATCATTCTTACTTTGTCTCTCCTAAGATCCCCACCCTTAGGGCTCAAAAGACAGCTCAGTCAAGTGCTTATCTTGCAAGCATGAAGCCCTCAATTCAATCCCCAAAAAGCATAAAAAGAGCTGGATGTGGTGTCACAAACTTGTGATAACAGAGCTGGGGAGATGAAAACTGGAAGATCCCTGGCCAGCTAGCCAGTCTGGTCTATTCAGCCAGCTCCAGGCCAATGAAGGATCTGTGCCAAAATTTGTGGATGAAATCAACACCTAAGGATGTCCTCTGGCTTCCCCCTAGACACCCATACCCCTTCCCTTGTAGCTGCCTCAGACATCCTTTTGTGAATTGGCCTGCTCTCTTGACCTCTGTCTCAGGCAGCATCACTTTCTCTCCTCCTCTTGATTCAACCTTGTCCTGGCACAGCTGTCCAGCTCTCCAACTTGCCTGCTTATTTTTTCTTTCAAACTCCAATAAAACAGCATTCAAGATTGCTTCTGAGCTATTTCTGAAAGTCATTCATTTACAAGATTACAAACTTATAAAAGGGACCCTGTGTCCCCTGATGACAGTATTGTCATGCTGCCACATAACAAAACGGTGTTCTACTAACTGCATTAGGTAAGAAAAACAGAAATTAATGTAAAGGCCTTTCCAGATCACATTATTCTGGAAAACTATCAAAGACCTTTGTGGATCCAGAGCCTAGCAACATGGGTAAAGTTTGGATATCACTATCAAGGAAATTGCATGCTGTTACACAGTCAGCACTGCCATCAATGGACATCACAGTCACGATTTCCAACTCTTGTGCCCCAAAGCAAATAATGGGCAAGGATAGGCAGGATAGTACAAGCAGAGAGAATGTACTAAGGGAAGTATCCTTCCAAGGAGAATAGCACTGGCCAAAACTAGGACAAAGATACAAAGCTGAATGGTGCCAGGCCCACAGGGCTGTAGACCTTTATGGGTCATTACTGTACCATAGATCTTGTCCCCTGTGCCTGAGAGTTGAGTTATCTTTTATAGGACAGCCTTGATGGCAAGATTGCCAGTCTTCTCTCTGCCAGTATGCCTGTCTCATTGGCATGGTGTGAGGTTTTTCAAACCTTATTTTATCTCTGCTACATTCTCTTGTCTCAATACCATACCAAACTAACAAACATCAAAACAAAATGACAAGTAAACCCGTAAGTATGAGATATATGTATATAGTCAGGTAGATTTTCACTGAAAGGTTTGCAAAATTTTACATCAGTGAATAAATGAGTAAGATAAAACTTGCAAAGTATTTAACTTGATCCCTAACAAAATTTCTGGAGACTAAACTTTAGGAATTCATAAGTTGGACAAGATATAAGGAGAGACTTTTTCACACATTTAAGTATTATATCAGTCTAACATGTTGCCTTTCTCTCTATGTCTGAAACTAGCAAATTTATTCCCCAGATGCTGGCAGCTCACAATATCTGTGTCTCCCCCAAGTTTTCTTTTCATTTTACTTGCAACTTCCACATTTTTTTTTTTCTGGCCAGTTTCATAACCAGCAATGGCTCATGGTTAGTAATCTTAGTGGGCTATTTCTCCTGGTTGTCCTGCCACTGCTCCTGAAATCTAGGAAGAAGGGGGTAGTGATTCCCTAACCATACTCAGCTCCCATTGTTCATTGTTTATTCACAACATGGCTTTTATATTCTCTTATTTTTGGAGACACTTTATAAAATGATAATAAAGCACTTCTCCTGGTGTGTGTATGTGTGTGTGTCTGTGGGCACGGGTGTCTGTGACTGTATATGTGAGTGTGAGTGCACCCATGTGTGAAGGTTGAAGGACAAGTTCAGGTGCTGGCTTTCACCTTCCATCTTGTTTGAGGCAGGGGAGCTCTTTGCTGGCCACTGATATTTTACCAGGCCAATGACTGAAAAGCTTCTGGGAGACCATCCTGCCTCAGCCTTCCTTCTGGCCCTGGAATGGCTGGGATTACAGATGTCTACCACAGGGTCCAGCTTTTACACGGGTTCTGGGGATCCAAACTGAGGAACTCACATTTCAATGCTAAGAGCTTTATCCACAGAACCTTCTACTCAGCTAAATAAATATTTTCTTTTTTAATTGACAATTTGAATATATGAGTATACTGTAATTTGATCATAATCCCTTTAGCCTCTTTAATACCCTTCCTGACCCCCATTCTAGTGCTTATTATCCTTCCCCTTTTCTAATGAACCTCCTCCTCTTCCCATGCAGTCCTTTGATTTTGATGTCACATTCTGCACTTTTTGCCCTCCTCTATCATCTATATCAAAATGACTAATTATCCTTAATGATAGTCATATGCTTATTTCAAAGAAAACAGTGACTGCAAAGATTGCTTGCTGGCTAAAGGTGCAATGCACCCCACAGAAGCCAGCCTCAAAAAAGTCATGCAAGTGTCAGGCCTTCATTTACAGCTGCAAGAGGTCCTGGCTCCTGTGCATGCATGCGTGCACACACAAACACACATATAATTAAATAATTTTACAGTCTAAATCAATGTGTATGGCAAGACGCACGTAGTAATATTCCCATAGCCCTGGCCAATTTGCCATTCCCTGAGTTTAGGACTTTGGAATCTTGATCTGTGCTTAAAGAGAAATGCAATTTTATCAAAATGTGCTTTACTGTAAAAGAATGAATTTAGGCATAATTTTAGCCTTAACAAGGGTTTCTGAGAAGTGGCAATTTCTTTTTTTTTTAGTTTGAAATAATAATATATTTTTTGAAAGTTCTACTACTATAATCCCAAAAATCTCTATTGTATTTTAGGATTCCTCTGTTATCTCTCTGACAGCTTCTCTCATCTTTTCTGGGAAATCATTCATTTGGACATATACCTCTTCTTCTGTTTCTTTATTTGCACAGGAAAAATGCAGATCAATAGTGTAATGAGCTTTGTTTTCCTTTTTGTCTTCAATTCTGAATCCTAATTGCTGTTCTGAACAGGGTCTCCTTTGGCTTCATGTTGCTCATGAAGAAATCATCACATTTGCTCAGAGAAACAGGTTATATACAGATTGTAATAATTCATAAAAGTATCCAGGTTCTATTGCTCTTTGAAATGGCTTTTATATTTATATGTTTCTTTGACTTTATGGCTTAGTGGCTAAGGTACCTAATGATCAAATTAGTTTTGCCTTCAACATGCCTCTGATGGGTCTTATTAACTTTCATTTATTGTCCTCAGGGTCTAGTCACCTTGCTGGATGTAGAGAAAGGAGTTAGTCAATAGTTATAGTCTGAGTGGATCTCCCTTTGATCAAGAAATTTGAGTTATATAACCTTTATCCCAAATGTTCATGTTCCTTCCAATGATGCATCTAATTTTAACCATACATCACCCAATCTTGCATAGGTATAAGATATAAATAAGGGATGCTTCCTATAAGTTTATTCAGGGGACATAATTTGATTTAGTGATCATGTGCCCAAAACCAGTCCAGGAGATGAGACCCCTGAATGCCCATCCTGGATATATCTTGGAATATAGTTGAATTTAAAAAAAAGAACACTAAAGGGATATCACTAAAAGTTTGCATGGAAAGACTTATTTCATTGTTTGATGTATGTATATGCAACTTGATGCAAGTGGGTGTGCCATGTTGCCAACAGCGTGCAAGGTATATTTTTATGAAAATAATGTTTACATCCCAAGCCAAGGAGTGCCCATAGTGGATAAGCTATACCCCATGATTGCCTACATCAAAAGAAGTATATAATTTCCACGAAGATGGGGGAAGGAAATGCACCAGCACTCAACGAACTGCAAGTTCCTATGGTTCAGTGCTCCTACTCCCTTATTGCCTAGTCATGAGACATTAGCACCACACTCAGAAGGCGAACATCACCATGAACCATACATCACGTTCATTTTTCACTTCCTATGGACGATTACTCACAGGGAATATTTTGCTTACTTTTACACTTCTGAATAGGGATGAAGGAATAATCTATTGGACGTTGTCTAGAGTAGTCAGGATTTAAAGAGTCCATGAATGTTAATCTGACAAGTGGTTGAGCACTGTTTGATTAGATTCTCTGCAGGCAATTTCGGGACACCTGGAAGCTGTCGGTGACTAGTTTTCATTCATGGCTGGAAGATTTCTAGGTGATTATACTTAGCCCTAGATTAAATCCAGATTCCCAAAGGCAACATTATACTAGAAAATTCAATTAGATTTTTCAGACAACATGAACTCTAAATGTCTAAACCAAAGAAATTACATCTTCTTTAAATCAAGCCAAGTTAGCCCTTAACAAATAAAATTCCTTGAAAATATGGAAATATTTCACTTATTATTCTGTTTTACTCTCAAACCTCAATGTGACCAGTAACTTTATAATTTTATTTGAGTGAAATTTTCCTAACATATGCATAATTCCCCCCACCCCAATCCTTTCTTAATTTGGTTTATACCCATCCCTCTGCGGTAATTCCATGAGTTTCTTTTGGCCTATCAGTTCTGGCCAAACGTCCATAGATAAATATGGCAAGGCTTTGTTTTTGTTCCTATGTCATTTATTTTCTCTGAGATTATGAATGATGATCCTAAAAAGGTTGTCACCTGGCACACTTGTTCTACTTCTCTGAAGATTTTATCATTAACAAGATACATTCCCCAAATCCAAATTCCCAGACAGGACCCAGTAGCAAAGACTCCATACCAAATAAATGCACCTGCTCTTTGGACGTATGCTTTCAGCTGAGCCTAGTGTTGTGTGCTCTGACATGCTCCTCTTTCTCAATTCTATTCCACACTGTCTTCACCTGTCTTCATGTTCACTTACTTCTAATAATCAAACAGTGTATAGAATATTCCCTTGTTCATCAAGAAAGCAGCCCATCTTACATATTTACAGAAACTCATGACAAATTTATGACAATTTTGGTGACACTTTTGATGTGACTAAGGAAATCATCTTATTAACATTCCCTGTGGAATAGCTACCTACATATACAAATGCCCCTAGGTACCAGGAACTACACCAGCAGTAGCCAAGCCTGAGCTGTTTGGTGACTAGTTTAATTGTGTTTCTTTGTTGTTGTTGTTTTTAAGAAAATATTGCCTCTGCTTTGATATTACTCCATCATATAAGCACAAATCATTTTGGTTCTTTACAAACATTATAGTTATTGTTTTACATTTAACAGGAAGTTGCCATGTTTCCTACATAGAACTTACTCAATGGCTAACTTCTGCATGCCATCTGATATTTTCCACTGTAGCACTAAAACTGCCTACTGTTAGCATCTCTGTAATCAAATGTTATATTTGGGAAAATAATATTGAATGCTTCCCCTAGCACACAGGTTTAAACCAAAGCTTTAAGCAATATAAATATTCTATATTTTACTAGAGTTATTATTCTATGAGTCATAATTTATTTTTTAACTCAGATTATAAGCTTTTAGGCTTAGAAGCTAGAGTAAACCTGGAAAAAAAGAAAATAAATCTAAGTCAGGGATGCGGAGATGGCTCAATCTATAAAGTACTTGTTCACATATTCAGCACCCATAAAATTTTGGCATGGTGGTGGGCATCTGTAATCCACACTCTGCCCTGAGGCAGAGACAGAAGAATTCTTGGGACATGATGACTATCTAGGCTTGCCTAATTGATGAACTCTGGATTCAGTGAGAGATCCTATCTAAAAATTAGATGTATATTGATAAAGGAACACACCTGACATCAATTTCTGACCTCCGTACATATTTACACCCATAAATTTATACCCACATGTATTCATGAACACATACTAAACTGTCATAGTGACACCGCTGAGATGAATCTCCAATTCAGGAACAGTTTATTGGAGGAAGGGATTTATTTGAAGTCTACAGATCCAGGGAAAGTTCTTTGATGGCAAAGAGTCTGGTTCCCTTTCACAAATCCAAGCAGAGAGGGAAGAGACCACCATAAGCACAATCAACCAACCAATCAAAAACAATCACCAGATCAACATCAGGGAACCCTATGCAGAGCTCATTCTGCATACGTTACACTGGAATTCACAATCACCCTCACTGACACCCCCACCCCATAACACTGTAGCAGGAATCAGACTACTAGGGGCAGAAACTGCAAAATCAATTTTAGTAATACCTGAGACTGTTGGGGACATGGATTCAAGATAACACACACAAAAATAACTAAACCAAGTTATAACTAATGCTATATAAATACTCTAAATTATAAGTTGAGAAACCTTGGCATGTTGTTCCCAACTAGTGATTGATTTCTGTGTACCAGTTACCTTCTTGTTGCTGGAACAAAACACCCATTCAAATAATATATGGAAGTAATATATGGAAGGATACAGTTTATTTCTGTCTTACCATTCTGAAATTTCCTCATGACAGGTAAAACATAGCAGAAGCAGACAGCCTGGCAGTCATCACATCACCAGAGTAACAACCAAAAGTCTTGAGTACTGGCTTGGAGCAAGGCTATATTACCCCAAAGGCAATCACAAATGGCATGCTTTCTCTGGAAAGATTTTACCTCCAGAGGCCTCACAGCTTTCCCAAGTTGCCACCAGCTGAAGATCAAGTATTCAAAACAAATGAACCTATAGGGGACATTTTATTCTGACCACAGCACCCCATGAGTTATATTCGCAATGCAAAGTGTTTGTTTACTTGTGCAATGTAAGTTGTCTAACATCTTGAGGGGAGGAAGTCACTTAATCAAAGGAGTCATAAGACTGGGGTTAATGCAGATCAGAGTCCAGGAAGGGGGTAACATAAGTATTGAGTGCTGTTCAGGAAAGTTCTTGGCAAGGAAATCCATAACATAGTCGTTGAGAGAGTGTAGGTTTATGGTGGAGAAAATATTCCACATTTAGCTTGTGACTAGTAACCAAGATGCATGTGTTAGGGTATTTGACAGCTAAATTTTGGCAGGAGGTATGAAGCCTTATAAATCAAAGAAATGGGGAATTCTCCAAATTTGTACATACCACTTAAAATTAAAAATAAGTTCCTGTTGAAAGCAGATATAACAGTGGCTATAATAAAGAGCAGTAGCCTTTCCAGGCCCCTGGGTATAATTGCATGGGTCTCAAACATACAATAGAACTACAGCACAGCTATTTATATTCTAATTTACATCCTTTTTTCCTCTCGTGTAATGTGCACAGGAAATTGGCAGCTCATTAGAAATGATGGAAGCATAATTATAAAAACAAACTGGGAAAAATGATGGAGTCTTGCCTGGGGAATTATTGTTATGTATGTACTTCACTTCTCATTGTCACCTTGTTGTTATAAACAATATTTAGTTTATTGTTTTTTAAATTTTATTTATTTATTTATTTATTTGAGAATGACAGACAGAAAGAGGGAGAGAGAGAGAGAGAGAGAAGGAATGGGTGTGCCAGGGCCACCAGCCACTGCAAACGAACTCCAGATGCGTGCACCCCCTTGTGCATCTGGCTAATGTGGGTCCTGGGGAATTGAGCCTCAAACCTGGGTCCTTAGGCTTCACAGGCAAGCGCTTAACTGCTAAGCCATCTCTCCAGCCCTAGTTTATTGTTTTTATTTGTTTAAGATTTTCTGCCTAAGAAATCAAATAATGAAGTGGAAACTCATACATGAAAAAAAAATGTTCTACACGTATGAAATTGCCAAAAAATAAATAAAAAGGGGAAAAATGTTCAATAGCATACATGTGAGTAGGCAGAAGTCAAAGTTTACTGTCAGGATAGCATCAAGTCTCCACGCTGAGGATACCAGTGACATCATTAAAGTAACCCCAAAAGACAGACATCTAGCTCAACAATAAATTGCATTAATTCTATTTAAAGGCTTCAGTATGTTTACTAACTTTGAATGTCCACTAACAATCTCGTGAGGACTTCGAAAATACTTGCATTGACACAAAATCAATACTAAAGCTGGATGTGATGGCTCCTTGTTTTTAATTCTGGCACTCAGAAATCTGAGACAAGAAGATTGCCTAGTGTTTGAAGCCAGCCTGGCTATACAGTGAGTCCCAAAACAAACCATGTTGTCTCTGAAAATAAACAAAGAAAAATGTACACCATATATTTTATTAATGAACTTATGATTTTTACATTATTATGTATTTATTATGTCTCATTATAAGTAAAGCTCCAAGTCTAATCAAGTGAAAACAGAAGATGTTTAATATAGGAAGGCTTCATTAAACTGGTGTGTGTTATATGTTGTTGATTTCTCCTTTCTTTGTTTCTTTTGACACAAGGTCTCACTATGCAGCTCTGTCTAGTCTGGAAATCACTATGTTGAGCAGGCTGGCTTTGAACTTTTGGCCTCCTCTCCTGGCCTTCTGAGTGTAGCAATTTCAATTCTGAGCCACCTCACTTAAGTGTCTCCCTAATCAGATAGATAGATAGATAGATAGATAGATAGATAGATAAATAGATAGATAGATAGATTTAAAATGACCATTCACAAATAGAAAAGTGAGCAATATATAAATAGATAGTTCACAGAAGAAAAAATACAATTATTTGCCATTGACATTAATATTTTTGATAATAAAAATGGGTATTTTTGTCTGTATTAAGAAAGTGTAAATTAAAACTACGTTAACAGAAGACCTCTCATCGTGTAGTCAAAATTAGCTCCTGGTAGATTCACTATGCCATAGGCAGCGACATGCATGCTTAAACCATGAGATGACAGCTGAGCACACACACCAAGGAGTAAAAAAACCACGAGCAAAAACCATAAATACTAAACTTAGGAGGACCTGCCTGGGAATTTTTGAACTGACAATATTTCCTTATAGGATCAAAAGGCCTTAACTAGCATATTCTCTATACGTATAATTTGAGGAGAAACTTGAAACGTTTTAGTTTTAAGTAAGAAACAGAGCTCTAGATCAGCATAGACACTGAGAGACTGGGGAACACTGGACAATTGACAGAACTGGGCTCTGAACCCTACACACAGCTCTGCCCAGTCTCTGGCTGATCACACGACCCATGGGTGGAGCCTCATGTGAGTGCCCCAGCTAAGGTTGAGAACGTATTCTAGTGACCGGCCATGGTAGCAGGAGCACTGGAGTCTGAGTTCAGGGACAGTCAAAGTCTGCTTAAGACAAAAAGAAATGCGACATAAAATAAAAACCAGAAGAAATAGTGTAGAGAATTTGATGTATGTAATCTCTCTTTAAGCCACAGACTAGGCTAAATTAATAATGCTTATCCTATTTAAACTATGCTGACTTGACTCTCTGTTGGAGAATCTGTTCTTCTTCAGAATTAGCAAGAGGAGAGGAGATAAACTACCCCTTGCACTTCAGCCAGTTCACAGCTGAAACCACAGAGGAATAGGGAGACAAACATTAGTGCTGCTTCCAGAGGCTCCTAAGAGCTCATCACTGAAGTAGACTTAAAACTCACCCACCATGACTCAGGGAATTTTGCGGAAGAAGGGGTGGAAAGATTGTAAGAGCTACAGACATCATGCCCAGAGGCATTCCCTCTCCCCCCAAATAACTGATTGCTGCTCCCACAACAGATAAACCACAACCCTATGGGGAATATCTGCAACCTCACTGAGGAGTGTCCCCAACAGAATGGGTGCAGGGATGAGGGAAAAGATAAGACCAGTACATGATGTATCCATATGAAATATGTTGTTAATAATAATAATATTAATAATTTAAAACCATATAAAAGAAAGAAGAAAAATATTGTAGAGAGAAGCACAACTGGATCTCTAAAATCCATTTCACACTGCCCAGCATATACTTTCATTTTATTTATTTATTTATGAGAGAGAGAGAAAGAGAGAAAGAAAGAGAGAGAGAGAAAGGATACCAGGGCCTCTAGCCACTGAAAATGAACTCCAGAAATATATACTACTATGTGCATCTGACTTATGTGGGTTCTGGGAATTAACCATGGGTCTTTAGGCTTCATAGCCAAGTGCTTTAGCCACTAAGCCATCTCTCCAGCCCCAAAATGTACTTTCAGAATAATAGAATTATTACAAATCTGAAAAAAGAGAAAACATGGCCAATGCATGAGAGAGAAACTATAAAACAAAGATTAATTCTGAAATGACACAGAGAGTGGAATTTGAAGAAAATTTTAATTTTATTTACGTGTGTGTGTGTGTGTGTGTGTGTGTGTGTGTGCATGCATACACATTTGTATGGGTAATGACAGGGTTGCTTGCTACTGCAAATGAAAGCCCAATCAGAATTATGTGGCTGCTGGGGAATTTAACCTGGGCCAGTAGACTTTGTAAGCAAACACCATGAGTGGCCAACCCATCTCTCCAGACCCTGCTGATTTTATAACAGTATATAACTATGTTCAGGAATGAGAAATTGGCTCATAGAAAATGAATGGTTATGATTTTTTTAAGAAAAATGGAAACTATAGAATAAAATAAAATTTCTAGAAATAAAAACTATAATATCTGGTGATATGACAGCATTGTATATTCACATAAGAACTTAAGAAATGAGAGGTAATTCTCCCTTAATAAGTTTCTCTATACATATCAAATCATATATTTTATAAAACTCTACTTTGTTACAACAAAATGTGTTGATATTTAGTCATTCCCCACACTACTTACCAAGGCTCTAGCCCCATTTTACAGACACTTTTAAAAGAAGGTATTTCTGATACAAGGGAACATTTGCCAAAACAACTGTGGGGTCTGCTCATAGATTTTACTCTGAGTCTGCTTTTGTATGCTTAATCTTCTCTGATTATTCATTCTGTTTGGCTTGCTGGGTAGTGGATAGATTTAGATTGAAAATTGAGTCATTTTCTGCATGAATCTGTGGAAAATCAGTATAGATTTCTTTTGTTGTTCTTCAGTTAAGATTTAAAAATAATGTAATTTCTTAGCACACATGTATCTTTAAAACTGCTGAACATTTTTTATTTTCAGAATTTGAAAGCACTTGAAAAATTATAGTGAAGTAGAGTATTAAATCAAGAAGAAAACTTCCATTCTATCTAAACAAGAATATTTCCACTGTCAAGATTACTGTGGATTAAGTTCAGTTAGCTATCTGTCACTATCTGTGGCTGTATTCAAGATGCTACATTACCTTGTAGATTATCTCATATGAGATGAATAGACTTCTGGAACATCCTAGTAGAAACCTTTTACCCTTTCAATCTGTGCAAAGATAGAATAAGCCAGAGTTGATAAGAAATCTCACAGTACTAAACTCAAGCAAATCTAGATATGATAAAATTCCAGACAATAAAGCTGTGTTACTAGGCAGTGGAGACTTCAAGATGAGAACGATGCCACGGTCTTTAGGCTCGGGCTCCACTCTGCTCTTCTTGGCCATGAAGACTTATTTCGCATGGTCATTTGCTCCCCCTGTCTGGGAGTCATGACCTCTCTCATTCTGCATTTTAGAACAGGCAGGCCGTCTCTGCTGGAAAGTAGCCATAATATATTCTTAAATGCTTCTGATTGGGAACCTTAATTATTTTATTGTCATTTTTTGGAGTGAACCAACAGTAAAAATATTCTTCCTTTAACTCTTCCTATTAAATGGTAAGTCGTCGATTGTGTGTTTTCTCGACTGAGCACTTGGTGCTGCCTTTCTGCTTTGTACCTGCAGCTTCTTTCGAAGCTTGGTTACCTGTGTGTCACCACTGTTCTCTTATGTAGCGCGAGGGTGACTTCAGACACCCTGGGGCAGATGTGCGTGTTTTATGTAAAATGTTAGATGAGCCAGCTGCCAGGGTAGAGGAGTTAGATGGGATGAAACTGACAGATTTTGATAAATAATTCACCCTGTTTTTAATAACATGACTAAAACTAAATCTGAACCCATTTCAATAATAACTCAAATTCAATAATATCCCAAATGTTACAAACCACATATAGTAACATTCTCTCATTATGTATATGTCTTGCAGTAGAAAATTAGTTATATGTATATATGAGTGTAACTATGCAAACATAATGTTTATAATTTTCTGATGTGTGAGGGAGGTGTGTGTGCCACCCCTTCTATATGGAGGTCTGAGGACCACCTCAGAGTATTTGTCCCCTTTTTCAACCTTGTTTGAGACAGGGTCTCCCTTGTTCTTTGGCCATTGCATGTGTGCCAACGTAGCTGGCCTATGATCTGTCCTCTTCTGGCTCTGCCACTGATTGCCCATAGGTGATTTGGCATTACAGATGCATTAGTCACTTTTTATCTGGCTGGGTGCTGGGGAATCAAAAACAGTCTGGCAGACTTGCAAGCAAGTGACATTAACTTGTGGCCTATATCCTGTGTATTCTACGATGGTTTTCATTTATTTTTTTTTAAGATTTATTTGTATTTATTTGTTAGAGACAGAGAGAGATGGGAGGAGAGAGAGAGACACACAGAGAGAGAGAGACAGTGAGAATGGGCATACCAGGACCTCTAGCCAATGCAAACCAACTCCAGACACATGCACCACCATATTCATCTGGCTTACATGGGACCAGGAGAATTGAACCTAGGTCCTTAGGCTTCACAGGCATGTGCTTTAACCGCTAAGCAATTTCTCCATCCCTTTATTTATATTTTTATATAAGAAAGAGGTAAGGCAATATAAAGTTAGTTATTGTTCACCTATGAGTGTCTACAAATTTTACTGGCATTGCACGTTTCAAAGAATTTCTCAGCTTCATGCTGGTAGGGTTTCTTTCTTCTTCTTCTTTTTTTTTAATGCTGCAATTCCATTTAGCTTTTTCACCATCCTGCCATCCCATGTAAAGAAATAATTTAAATTCAAATTTATTCATACGGAGGTTTCACCAAAAAGCTCTATCTTTTTTCCCATTTCCAGCCCAAGAGATAGTAAATGAATTGTTAGAAGAATGTAAATATATGAAACTTATGATTTACTTTAAGTGTTTTGCAACCAGTAAATGGGGTTAATAATTCCATACAAAATACTGGAGAGAGAATTCGATTTATTTGTTTTAATTCTATAAAGTCACACTAAATTATCATCTGTTTTAGGAACTAACTCCACAACTTTCCTCTCCCAACTGTTCAGTGGGATTCACTGCACCATGCAAATAAGGCTGTTTTTGAATCATATGCAACTTCATTGGTTTGTCTGCTTTCTTCCATGATGAAGTGAATTTTCATATGCAAGTTCTCAGTTGAAGATATTTGGGACTGACAGTAAGATACCCCTATAGGCGGGTCCACAGGTCTGGATTTCTTGCACCACTGAAACTACATTTCCCAAGTCACAAATGTGATCTCTTATACCAAGAAACCATCTTAAGAAGGGAAGCAAAAATCATGGAGATGAATTCCGTAGTAATCACCTTCACTGTACTTGGAAACCGAAACTAGAAACACGGAATGGAGGAGAGACAGGGGCTGTGCCATGCACAGATTCAAAGTCCATGACATAAAACCTCACGAAGAAGAAAGAGAAATGACTAAGTTGTCCTCTTGCTTCCTCATTAGTTTATCTACAGAACAAGTACAGACATGAGAAAGGGCATAGGATGCCTTGTTCAGACTGAAAGGCTTATAGAACCTTGCCTATCAATGGCAAAATAAAATCGTTTTCATAGTTTCATGAAATGTTTAGCAAAGTAAAATGTATTCTGAAACATAATTCAAATATAATTAATTAAAAGTTAGCCCAAAATGTCATAAAATTAAAAACAAGAAAACCAAGGAAGAAAGACAACAGTATCAGTTGAATTTTAGAAATATTTAATAAAATTGGTATGTTTCTAGGCAGACTAATTAAGAGAAAAGGAGAAACAGAAAGAGAAAGAATCTTTAAAAATGTCTCAATTAAAGAGGAAATAACACTTTAGGATTTAAACATGAAGAAGGCAATCAAGAATGCTAGGGATGCATTAAATTATTTAATTTAAAACCAGAAACATGGAAAGTACTGCAGAGAAACAGACAATGCACTAGAAGTTATAGGTATAGGTAAAACTGTTCTGAACCAGTCTCAAATATCATAGGAGATAATCCCAAGCATCAACAAATAGGACTAAGTAAAATTAGAAAGTTTCTCCAAGGTAAGCAATCAAACAGAAAGCCTGAGCATGGGAGAAAACCTCTGCCAGCTATTCTTCAGATCATAAGGCCTTGCAAAAAAATTAAACACCAAATAACACACTCTCAGTTAATATATTAATAATATATGTGGTTATATAATAATATATAATGTTATATTAGAATATTATATATATAATATACAATATTTTATATATATATATATATATATATATTAGGGCTAATGAAATGAACTGTCACTTCACAACTGAAGAAACACAAAAGGCCAGCAGATATTTAACAAAATGTTGAATATGCTTGGCCATTAGGGAAATGCAAATTAAAACCACTTTGAGATTCCTTCTCACACTAGTCATATTGGCTATCACCAAGAAAATTAATGAAAGTAAACTTTGGCAAGGTGGTATGGGAAGAGGAATAATATTCATCATTAATGGAAGTGCATTGATGGTGTCACTATGAAAATCAGAGTGGAGATTTCTTAAGAAGCTTAAAAGTAGATCATCATATACCCAGCCATACCACTCCCAGGAATCTACCAAAAGGACTCTATATCCAACCACAGAAATATTTGCACACCCATGTTCATTGCTACTCTGTTCTCAATAGCTAGGCAATGGAATTATCCTACATTCCCATCAACTGATGATTGGATGATGAGAATCAGATTACATACACAATGGAGTTGTACTCAGTGGTTTAAAAAAATGGGGAGGCTAGAGTGATGGCTTGGTGGTTAAAGTGCTTGCCTGTGAAGCCTGAGAACTCAGGTTTGATTCCCCAGCATCCACATGGGCCAGGTGCACAGGATGGTACATGCATCTGGAGTTGTTTGCAGTGGCTGGAGGCCCTGGCATGCTCATTCTCTGTCTCTTTCTCTCTCTCTCTCTCTCTCTCTCAAGTAGATAAATAAAATATATTTTTTAAATGGGAACAATGAAATCCGCAGGAAAATGGATGAACCTGAAAAGAAAATTGCACTTATACACTGAGTATCAGAAGACAAAAATTTCATGTTTTCTCTTATATGTGATTTATAACTTTTAATGTTTGCATGTGTGTATTTAAAAGGGGATAGGAGAGTTTCCACAGGCTATGAATTCAGATAGAAGATCATGAGATGAGCAAGAGATGAGGAGAATGTCAGGGTGTGGACAGAGGAAACACGTGGCAGGACAGTGGAAAGAAGGATATGGAGAGGAGGGGAATGGGAGAAAGGAGAAAATAGAATAAAACAATGAAACAAAAACTGTTTGAAATGAACTATAATACAACCTAGTTTGTTCTGTACTATTAAAAATAAATAAAGGAAAAATAACTATAGCAAAAATATTATACCAAATTTGGTGATCTAAATAAAATGAAACTCTTATGGGAAACAGAGGCTACTAAACCTCAGTGACAGCATGAAATGGTTTCATGTCTACTGAAGATGCTAGATTTTTCGCACAAAACTTGCAGATACTGGTGGCATTTCAGAAAGCATTGCCATACATTTAAAAAAATAACATCAAGCGAGGTGTGGTGGCACACGCCTTTAATCCTAGCACTTGGGAGGCAGAGGTAGAGGATTGCCATGAGTTCAAGGCCACCCTGGGACTAGATAGTGAATACAAGTTCAGCCTGGGCTAGAGCAAGACCCTAACTTGAAAAAATAAATCAAATCCCCACTATGTGTTCAAGATAAACCCAAACAACAAACATTTCAAAAACATTACATATAACAAGTTTGGAAAAGAAAAAAACTTATTAAAAGAAAGAAATTATGAGTTTTCTTAAAAGGGGCAAAGCATAATGTGGCTCCGCAGATACAGTGCTTGCTGAACAAGTGTCACAACGGAGGCCAAGTCCCCAGTAGCACTTGCCTGCAATCTGACTGCTTCTCTGGCTGGACAGAAGATGGAGACTGGGGAATCCCCCAGAACCTCCCAGGCTAGTCAGACTGGTGAACACAGGACCAAACAAGAGAGCCTGCCACAAGATGGAAGATGAGGGCTGACACAGAAAGTAGGTCAACCTGTAAGCTGCACATATGCATCCACACTTACACACACACACACACACACACACACACAGCATATTCTGTAGCATGCTCTCTTTAATTATATACCATATATATATATATATATATATATATATATATATATATATATGTGCATTTTGAAATAGGATCTTCTGTTACCTTAGATGGCCTTCAGCTCACTATATAGGTTAGGCTCACCTTGACCCTTAGAGCCCCCTGACAATAACTCCCAAGTATTGGGATTATAATCATACACCACCTTTAATTCCATTGGTAGATTTATTGTACCCTACCCTACTTTTCATGATTTCCACTACAAAGGGAACAATTTTCCTAGTAAAATATTGCTATATTTATTTCTTAATTCAGTACAAAGTTTGCTTTTGCTGCAATGACAGAATTGTTTTTATATTATCACAACATAAATAACTAATATACATCTTGATTTCTGAGTGAACTAATTTTGGATAGAATTTTCTAAGCACTGCCATTAACCTATTAATGTTAGATATTTTACCCTTAAAATGATGATTTTTTAAATTAATTATGTTAACCCCATGAGTTAGATGAAAGAGAAAAGTAGAACCAATATGAAAATTAATAAATAATATATGAGACATTGATGCCACAAAATTAAAGTCCTCTTTTAACTATATTCAAAGGCATTGTGAGCTATTAAAGCAAACACATCAGTTTAGCATTTCATACTGCAAAAGAAACTATGAATAAAGAAAGAAAAAAATAAACATGTGACCCAGGTGTGGTGGTGCACACCTTTAATCCCAGCACTTGGGAGGCAGAGGTAGGAGGATCACCATGAGTTCAAGGCCACCCTGAGTGAACTCCAGGTCAGCCTGAGCTAGAGTGAGACCCTGCCTTGAAAAACCAAAATAAAAATAAAAATATATAAATAAAACAAACAAGATGAAAGCCTCATTCCCTGCTTAGAATACTTGAAACAACCACAGTGATGAAATCATCATTTTAAGGCATGGACGTGTTAAAACAACTTCTGATATATAAGTTAAGTATTGAAGCATATTGGTGTTTATATCATCACAACTGTAAATGAGGAGTTTATGTAGCAAAGAAGGCATGGCTGTGCACTACTAAGACTTCACTGTGGACTACGACATGGACTTTCAGTAATCACCGGGTGTCCTCATACAGTCTCATTTTTTTTCAACCATTCACTATGGCAAAAGACATTCTTCATGTGTCTGCTGTGGTAGTGTGTGGGACTATTGTTAGCAAGTGTCATCGACCGGGTGGCCTAGAAACAGCAAGTGTATTTTTTATAGCTCTGGCAAGTTTGAGGACAAGACGAAGATACCAGCAGATCCACTGCTTGGCAAGAGCCTGCCTCCCAGCAAAGCTGGTCATCTAAGTCCACTGGGGCCCCTCTATGAAGACAGTGCTTCACGATTCATCGGGGCTCTTACCTCCTGACTTACGTGTGCATGTGTGGAAGCCAGGGAACAAACTCTGGAGTTATTCCCGAGGCTCAAGGCACTTTCTATTGCAAAAATGATCTCTCACTGGCTTGCAACTTGTCAAGTAGGCTACATTGGCTGATCAGAAAGCCTCAGGGACCAGCTGGTTCCCCAGCACCAGGAATGAAACCACATGTTACCAACCTCGCTTGCCCTGAGATTCTCATGTTTGTAAGGCAAGCACTTTATATGCTGAACAATCTCCCCAGCACTCTCACAGTTCACTCTGTAGTTTGCTTGAAGTGGGGCCTTAGGAGGATGGCATGAGTGGTCAGTGCCTTCACCTGTGAGCCATACCATCTCCACAGCTCCCCCCACTGACTTCCCAATATGGGCACTATCACTCTTTCTTCCCCATTATCTCTGCATTTCTATAGAGTTATTATAGTCTTGTAGATAGCTGTGCTTACTCTCATCCTATCAGTTTAGCCAGTGAGACTGAACTTCTTAGAACCATGGAGGTCCTTCAGTTATCTCTGCAACTCGAGGACCCAGGAGAATGCTGGGAACTGTGTTAATATTTCATAGAAAGCTGCTGTGTAAATACTAAGTGTGGCACAGGTGTGATTGTGCATTCTGCTTCTGTCACTCAATATTTTATGATAAGAATTTAATTTTGCTTTATAGTCTCCATAATTATCATTTTAATGGCTACATAAAAGTCCATCAACTTCATGTGCCATAATTTGCTATATTATTTCAGCTATGTATATTGAAATGATCTCCAGTTTTACTATTAATTAAATAATTAATTAGATATTACTTTGTAATTTTGGTTTTAGAAGATTTTGATGTATGATATAATATGTACATTTGTCTTAAAATTATTATTTGACTGCTTCCCTATAAACTTACTGCTGCTCAAGGCCCTTTAAATATAAACAAGAACATATATTAATAAATATTTTGTCATATACATTAATAAAATTGTAATGACAAATATAAAGTATAAATGACAATATATAATAGAAATTCTTGATATAATAACTAAAACATAAGAAATGTTTATCATTGAATTGGGAAAAGGGAATTTATATGCAAGTAGTAAAGTTTGAAGTCATGGATCATCTGGTATACCTATATCCCCAGGACAAAACTGCATTTGGCATCAGAAGTAGGAGAGATTCTCTGAGGTTTGATGCAGAGTACCCTGAAATTGTAACCTGAAGCCCAGGGTCCAGTTTAGGGTTACCTACTTTACTTATTCCTCTGTAAACTGCTTATTCCAACTAGAACTGATGAAAGCTTAAAGGACCCATGCATAATTATTAATCTGATTCAAATGTATTACTAATAATGTACTTTCTAGAGACTTTGAGTATATATATATATATATATATATATATATATATATATATATATACACAAATGAGAGTATGAGAGTATAGCATTAGACAGGGTTTGTGTATGCACAACTCTGTGAAATCATTTCCAGTCAATATTAGGCCATCACCCACAAGGTATCCTTGTTTCTAGTGACACTGTACCGCTTCCTTGGACCCCTTATAATTGAACATCTATGCACCTTCAGTATGCTACTAGAGATTAGATGGGTTTTTATCCAAATATTTTATATGACTGAGGTTAAATAACATACAGTCTGTTTTGTCTGGCTTACTACATTCCACGAATTACAGTAAAAATTGCATATAAGTATGTATGTACAGAAGCATGTATATGTTTCTATATTGCTGATTTTAATGCAAGTCAAATTCAATAAATGATAGATGCAGGAGGTAGAGTCACCATTATGCTGTAAAAGTCTGATCAGTCCTAGATTTTTATCCTGTCTTATGGCAGCTCTTGGATCATATACTGTGAAGATTTCTGGGGAAAAAAAAAGAAAATAAAACACACCATATTAATGTCCTGTCTGCCACAGAACTTTCTGAAAATCTACAAAGAATACTGGTGTTGATGAGATACATACTGACAGGGACTGGATTTGTAGCAGTAGGTAGAGAAGTACCCACCAGCCCACAAAGTCACTGTTAATAAATATTTCTCACGGGCGGAAGAAATGACTTAGTGGTTAAGGCACTTGCCTACAAAGCCAAAGGACCCAGGTTCAATTCTCCAGTACTCATGTAAGCCAGATACGCAACATGCATCTGGAGTTCATTTGCAGTGGCTGGAAGCCCTGGCATGCCCATTCTTTCTCATTCTCTGTCTCTTCCTGCCTATTTCTCTCTCTCTCTCTCTCTCTCTCAAATAAATAAAGTAAAATAAAATATAAAAAAAGAGGGCTGGGGAAATGGCTTAGCGGTTAAGGTGTTTGTCTGTGAAGCCTAGTGACCCTGGTTCGATTCCCCAGGACCCACGTAATCCAGATGCACAAGGGGGCATATGCATCTGGAGTTTGTTTGTAGTGCTGGAAGCCATGGCATGCCCATTCTCTCTGTCTTCCTCTCTCTCTGTGAAATAAATAAATAAATAAATAAATAAATAAAATATTGGAAAAACATATAAAAGCTGGGCATGGTGGCACACACCTTTAATCCCAGCACTTAGGAGGCAGAGGTAGGAGGATTGCCATGAGTTTGAGGCCACCCTGATACTCCATAGTGAATTCCATGTCAGCCTGGGCTAGAGTGAGGCTCTACATCGAAAATAAAAAAAAAATTAATAAATAAGTAAATAAATAATAAAAAACAAACAAGTAAATAAGAAATATTTCTCCAGAGAATAATCAGTCACTTTGAATGAGCTTAATTTCCATACAGGTGTGGAAACATGAGTTCTTTCAACCTTTGTCCCCAAGTCGGGCAGCACTCATTTATTAAGCCCTCAAAGTATTCTTATACTAATTTATTTATTATAAAGGTAAAAATGAAAACTTCAGAACACCTAAAATATGTCTCAGTCTTTACCTGTTGTCAATTTTGACATATAATAGTCACAGGTGATCGTAAGAGATTGTACTAGACAAGTGTTTACTTGTCTGGATTTTCTTAAATCCCCACAGCCTTATGTGATGAATATGATCAGTAAGAATCAATTCACAGGCATGTTGAAGATTCTAACAATACATGATAAATAATCTAAAATCAATAGGTGGGCTCTACTCTATATTGTCTTTGATGACTAAGTGTAGAGTTAGTGGAAAATTAGATCGATTACAGATATGTAAATTGAATGCCTTGTTAGAGGATAGAAAAGCCAGGTATAGCAACAGGTTGCCTTTGAAGGCTGACTTAGTAAGTCTCTCTCCCTCAGAGATTCTGATGGCTTCTTGGCAAATTTATACCATTGTGAACTCAAAGGCAAGGACTCTCCAACCATGAATTACTGGCTTGTTCTTCACCCTTGGCAAGCTGTACAGTCTCCTTCAACCTCAGACCTTCCTTAAAAAATGACAGTAATTGTGCCTATTATGCTCTTTATTATTATAGGGTTACATTGAAAAGTGAACTGGAATATGCAGTTGTAGCCCTTTGGCAATGAGGGAATACACTCCAAGAAAAAAAAAAATTTCCAAACACGGATGTTCGTTGAGATCTAAAACAGCTACCTGGGGTTATGTTATTGATTCGTCCTTTCCTGCCTCTATTGTCTTTTACTCCACTGGAAGAGTTTCACAGCATCAGAGAGGATGTATCCCTCACTGTGGATGATCAGCCAGACACATCACTTAACATGAGGTCAGCTGGGAGCAGACACAAAAGAAAAGACTGCTTACTAACAGAGGCACCATGACGGGCCCTAGGCCTCAGGAGCAAGAAGGCTGTCAGCAACAGAGTGACACCCTTTGGCACCATAGTCCCCGTGCTGCAGCCTTTGGAGGCACAAGAGGACCTTTTGTTCTTATTATGTGTCTGTCAAGGGTATTGACAGGCAATGTTACCTGAATGAGAAACTAACTGGTGTCAGAACTTTCCAAAAAGATTTGTAAGTTTCTAGACAACCTTTTCATCTCTTTACAAATGCCACAGACCTTGCCGATGCCTTTCAAAGTGTCACCGTCTTGATGTCATTTTATGATCATTTCCTCTGCCAGGGCTTCTGTAGAAGGACGCTGTGTAGTCTCTCAGAGCAGGGATAAGTAGACACGAATCCCTGCTCCATTCCATTAACAAGTTAATCAAATATGACTGCTGGAAAGTCCTGTGCTGAACTATCTGGTGACATAAGACACAGTGTATCAACACAGCTCTACAAGTACAGGGTAATAGAAAGAGGAAAAGAACACCACCAAATCATACATAAAATATTACATCTTTGCAATGGCAGAAAGTATGTTGCTTATTACTATTTAACAAATAACATTATTTTTGACAAATATTTTCCTGTGACTTTCAAGACTGAGTGCAGCCCTACTTAAACGGGAGAAAGACCAAGTCATGTCTTCTCCCTTGTAATGGAAATCTCTGTAACAGAGCACATTTACATCAAACACATATGAGTGTTTGCAAACAAAGAGTGTGTATGTGGGTACAAAAAGTGAGTATGTGTGCAGATTGTATGTGTGAGCACGGTGAACTCTAACTTCCACCAAATCCAAAAGTTAAGAATGTTGTAACATTGAGGAACTATAGGAAAGATGTGTCCATTTTGCTGCCTATTTCAAATCCTCGGGAACTCATTTGTTAAAGTAAACATTTATGGTTTTTGTTTGTTCTGTAGCTATAAAATTTCATGTAACCCCTGTTATGGCAGAAAACATCCTTCAGAGCTAACCATCTGGAGTTCGTTTGCAGTGGCTGGAGGCCCTGGCATGCTCATTTTCTCTCTCTCTTTCTCTCTCTCTACCTATTTCTCTACCTTTTTCTCTTTCTCTCTCAAATAAATAAAAATAAACTACTTTAAAAAAACCGACTAAATATAATTAGAGACTCTAGCATACTACTAGCTTTCTAGGCATGGTGGGGAGCAGTTCCATCCAGAATTGGGGACGCTGGGACTTAGAGTTGCTGGAGTTGATGCGTAGGGAGAGCAGCAGAAGTTGGATGGAGCAGCTCCCTCCCAACACATTTTCCTACACTTGGCTTTACATCTGGTCAGTCATATCCACTACTTAATGTTTATAGCTTCCTACCCACTGTCCAAGGGATTGAAATGTCCCTGACTTCCCAGGTACAAGTATGATGCCACCTGTGATGAGGCAATGGATTTGGGGAATTCTTATTATAGTCTTCCTATGGGGTAAAAGTCAATAATCCAAGGACAGATGGTACATGGAAATGCTGAGAATGGGGAGCGAAAGAGAATTGCCAAGTTTACCTTTTTAATTTTTTTTTTTTTTTTTTTGTAGATTTTTGAGGTAGGGTTTCACTTTTGGTTCAGGCTGACCTGGAATTCACTATGTAGTCTCAGGGTGGCCTTGAACTCTCGGTGATCCTCCTACCTCTGCCTCCCGAGTGCTGGGATTAAAGGCGTGTGCCACCATGCCCGGCTCCAAGTTTAACTTCTTTATCTTGCTTATTGCTTCTCATATTTTCTTGTGTAATGGCAAGTATAGACAGCAGACCTCAGAGATTAATTTGAGTTCAGCATGGTGGGGTTTATCCATAATTCCAACAGTTGAGAGGTTAAACTTAATCAGGAGTCCAAGTTCATCATCAGCTATATAGAGAGTTCAAAGCCGTCCTAAAGATAGTAGTGTTTTAATAGCTCTTGTTTTCATTGTAGAATGTGAATCATTAAGTATATATGGAAGACTTAAATTCATAAATGATATTTCCTTAAAGCAGAGAAAACATTAAAGGAGTAATTTGCTACTGAGAAAAATGTGGCAATGAGAGATAAGTTTTATTAGGGAAGAAATACATATTGTATTATAGTTCCTTTTTTTCTGAGACAGGATCTCATGATGTAGGACAGGCTTTAACTTCCTATGAAGTACAGGCTAGCCTCAAGAAAATAAAAAGAAATAGATAAAAATGATAATAGAGGGATATGGCAAAGAGGGAAGACACAGAAGGAGAGAAACACTGTACATAGAATATGAATCATTTTGATTCTAGGAAACAAAACTTATATTATTTGTTTTATTACAAGGTTACCCGATGCTTTACTGTCATTAGTGCTGCCAAACCCTAGAGACTCAGTAAATATTATTGAACTAAGCCCGCATGGAATGAGTGCCTATTCACAAATCGACATGTCTTTCTTCTGAGTCTGGTGGCATTGGTAATACAGATATGATATGGAAATATAGTAGAAGAAGTAATGGGAGATACCACAGTCACTGAGACAGGAAGCCACGTGAGCTACGGCTCCTGCCCTGTTAGTTCAAGTTAGGGCCACATGGCTCCCTTTCCTGGTCAGTGTATGTTCTAGTAGAACATGTTGTATTCAAGCTGTTTTAAGAGGAACAGTCGCAGATATCACATATGGAGTCATAGATTCCTGAGTTTAACCATGGATATCTATTTCTTTTCTCTGTGACTTTCACAAAATTACTAACTTGTCTGAACAAATTTCCTCAATCACTAAAATGAAAGTAATATTATATACTTTAAGAAATTGTGAGGGAGAAGTCATATTGTTAATACAGTATAGTGGTCTGCATATAGTGATTTCTACATAAATGGATATAATTTATAAATATAAATGACATGGAGGCACGCCTACTTTTTACTTTCTTATTTACTTTGGTTCAGTGACTTTACATGAAGCTTAGTATGGTACATTCCCAAGGCTGATGAAAGGTGTTCTGAGTGCCTATACTTCCTTTAGCATTCACCAAACAATCTGGTAATGATGCTATTTGAAGTGAGCCTGAATTTCATGAATTGTAATCCAACTGGGAATGAGGCAGCATGAAGTTGATAAAAATGTTTACTCCAGCAGAGATTAGATTTTGACTTTAATGAAGATGCATTAAGGAGAATTGATTTCAGGTCTCATATCAATGACTATTCTTATGTTCTTATCTTGTCTCCACATACACGCATCAGACACAGGCTCCTAAGGACAACAGAAGTGGTCATGAAATCTCACTCCCTGATTTCACAGCCCAGCACTGACCCTGCATTCCTTTGCAGCCTTTGGTAGTTTGGACGTGCAGCCTGTATGAATGAACCTTCCCTGTCATCGGGTCCCCAGGCTTCCAGGAGATGCCATCATCTCTGTACACACTTCCTCCCCTAAAACTTCCTCTGCGGCAGCTGGTGCTGCTTTTCCTTTCTCCCTAGAGACACAGAGGTCCTGAAGGGTATTTGCTTTATCTCCTAAGCTGGCACGGAGAAGCAAAGAAGGAACAGGATGCAACTGATGAATGAATGAGTATACCCTGTATGGGCCAGGGTTCTCTAGAGGAACAGAGTCAATAAAATGGATATACATTATAAAAGGGGACATATTATATTGGCTTACACAATATGTTGGTAGTCCTTTTATGGCTGTCAACAGGATGAAAACTCTGAAGACCCAGCAGCTGCTCAGTCCATAATGTGGCACTAAAAGCCTGGAAGATTCCTGGGGAGCCAGAATTCTTGAGTCCACATTGAAAGGCTGAAGAAGCTGGGCTATAGTGACAGGGGAGGAGGGCAGCAGCATCAGCAACAAAATGAAAGTTTCCCTTACCAGCAGGAAGCATGGGCAGGCAGGCAAGTTTTAGCGCTTCTCGGGCCTCTTCATGTCTGGACTACTGACCTCCCTGCCTCAGGGAGGGTGGGGCTATCTTCTCAGTAAACCCTAGGAATTTTCTTACAGGCACAAGGAAAGGATGACCAATCAAGTTGGCAAGAAGCTGGGTCAGCTGTTGTGAAGGTAATGACAACTATAAGAACAATCACTATGCTACCTACACTGAGTCACTAACCTTCACCTTTTGTCAGGCCCTGCTCTATAGGCTTCTAAGTATTTAATCTCTTTTTCTTTGCAATAAATTATGTCCCATTTGCTGCCCTGCCCACCTTTCAGGTAGATAAAGAATGAGAGGGGAAGGAATACCTATAAGCCAAAAAGTATCACACAGTGAGTGGTGACACACAGACCTCTCTGTAGGAAATCTCCATTTCCTGGGGGCCCTAATGTATTCTCAAGCCCAGTTCATATTGGGAGTGCATATAGACATGTCCAGGGTCTGGTTTGGTTCAGTAAGGAGGCTGAGTCCTACCTGTCATCTCTAAGATACAGCCCCACTGTGATTCTGTCTTTCCTTCTTTGTCCACAATTCCATTGCCCATCTTGACCATTTCAGCATATTCTGGTCCTATCCTTCCCCAAGGTCACATTTGCCAATAGGTCTTTGTCTCTGTGGTGTTTTGAGGCCTGTAGCACTGTGACTCGGCTGTGTTAACCTTCTTTCTCACACTGTTCATTCCCTACCTTGAGGGAAAATCGGCTGTAGTCAGGAGAGTAATTAGCCGCTGATTACGGCTGATCTATTAATTGGGAAGTGCTGTAGGCCCTATTTACAGTGATCTCAATAATGAAATCACAGTCTCTTTAATCAAGAATTTGGAGGTGTTCCGACCTACAGGATGCAAATTGGATAGTTTTTTTACTAGCGAAAATATTCCTCCCCCTCTACCTTGATGTTTGCTGGATTAAGCTTGACTTCCACCCCTCAGCCACGACAATTGTGGATGCTTACATCTTCACTTGGTTGCACCTGTCACTGGCCACTGCTGCTTTAAGGACAGGTTTTTAGAATTTTATGCTTGAGTCCTCGTGTCTAGCTCAGTGCCTCACTGAGAACAGAAACTCAATACTGCAGTAGGAATAGAGACATGGGCTTCTTTAAGCTTCAGGATTGGCATTTCCTTCAAAAATGGATATTAACCATGTTGGGTTATTAGATCTGGTGTTAATGGTTATTGGTAGCACATAAGAAAATACAGAGTATGATATTCATCTCATAATTAAATATAATCATGAACTTTTGTTATGAATAACAATAAATGAATGAAATCTTGGATAAATCATATGCTAATTTAACCCAGGGATAACCTGTAAGTTTGATTCATTTGAATACTTCATATGTTAATTTAGTCTAGGTGTGTGATACATGTCTGTTTCCAGAAGTTGGCAATGGACAGCAAAAGGATCGTGAGTTTGAGGCTAGCCTGTACTTCATAGGAAGGTTCAGCCTGTCCTACATTGTGAGAACCTGTCTCCAAAAATTGAATTACAATACAACACGTATTTCTTCCCTAATAAAACTTATCTCTCATTATCACATTTTTCTCAGTAGCAAATTACTTCTTTAATGATTTCCCTGCTTTAAGGGAACATCATTTATGGATTCAAGTCTTCCCTATATAGTTAATGATTCATATTCTACAATGAAAACAAGAGCTACTAAAACACTACTATTTTTAGTCATATGTTATCTTTCTGTACATTTACTTGATAATAAAGAAGTAGATGTTTTGACTTTGAATTATTGTGTTGCTAGATTTCACATCAATCTCCTTAGAGTTATGCCATAAACGATAAGGACTATAGCATTTCCTAGGCTACCTTTAAACTGCTTTCTGGATACAGAAGAGGTTCTACCAACTAAATACACTGTGTGGTAATTGATGACTAAATATCATGCAAAACTATGCTGACTTTTTACATATCTTTCGAATTACAAACTTGTAAATATATTTTTAAGTCAAATGTAAGTAAATTTTGATCTGTCCTTCTTTTTCAGAAGGTAGTGAGAATGGAGGAGATATACTACCCCTTGCACTTCAGTCATGCCACACCTGAATCCACTTAGGGAGATGAGCATGAGTGCTGCTTCCATGTTGAAACTGATAAATAGCACCAGGGTGAAGGAGACAGACCCTGAGGATAGTCAACATCTATCAAAGCAGAGATCCAGAGGCTCCTAAGAGCTCACCTTTGACATAGACTTAAAACTCATCCACCATGGCTCAGGGAATTTTGCAGAAGAGGGGGTGGAAAGATTGTAAGAGTCACAGGTTTAGAATCTTGCCCAGAGGCATTCCTTTCCTCCAAAATAACTGACTGTTGCTCCCATAGCACATAACCCACAACCACATGGGGAATGCCTGCAACCCCACGAGGAGCACCCCCAGCAGAATGGGGGCAGGGATGAGGGAAAATATAATACCAACACATGATGTGTCCACACAAAATATGTCAATAATAATAATAAGAAGAAGAATGTATTTGAATATGTATTGAAATTACTTAATCACAGACCTCAACTTAAAAGTGTTTCTGTACTAGAAAGAAATGAAAACTAATGTTCAAATGATATCACTAAACCCCTCCACAATCCTCACCTCTCCAGTTGTTGGTTTCTTCATTGAAAAATAAAAAAGAAAAACTCACAGAATAACTGATACTGGAAAGTAAAGCACTTTCTCCATCCAATCTCTCCACAAAATAAAATAGCTAGATTCAGTGAAAAAAAAATTATTTCATTACCAGGAGTTTGATATATAAATTTTTCATTCACTGTTCTTCATAAATAGAGAAAATGAATGGGTAGCCATGTTTTCCATTCACATAGTTACTAATTTTCTATAATTTTCATATAAATTGACAAATACTTGTTATTTAGAGATGATCAGGTCATTTTATGCTGGTGTAATAAATTATTTGTCTGTGGAACCTCACTGCTTGGCCAAGTCCAAGTCATCAGGACATGGGCAAGTCCAGCAGGCTAAATTAAATAAATAAAACATCAAATAAATTAATATGTTCATTTGAAAAGCCAAGAATGTATGCATAAGTAGATTTCAAAATTTGCTGAGTGTGGTACAACATTCATATAAAGGATCAAAGTGCATATTTTTTTCAACCACAGCATGCCCTCATAGGGAACATATAAACATACAAATCTACACAGTCATAAGTTGTTTATTTGCAACATAAAGGCTTCTCAGGAGCGTATTTTAATATGTTAGAGCTTATCGCCTGGCAAGCAGGCATGGTGGCACAGAACAGGCTTCTGTCAGGGCGACAGGAAGGGCTCGTGCAGGTGCTTGATGGAGCTTCTTTAGAAATGGATCCCAACCTGCTCTTCACATTTGACAGCCCAGTGCTACCAACCAATAAGCCAAAATATCACCTTCCAGATGTAGAAAATGCACCCTGTCTTCAGGACGAGCTCCTTCTCTTAGCCAAAGATCACTGTAAGACTATCTGGGGCTCCTGCACACAAACCGTTTTTCTGCTTTCGCCTACACGCTCACAGGAGCAGCCGTGAATGAGAACTGCTTGTTCTCAACAGGCAGTGCTTCCTCCCCACAAGGCCCACTTAACCCCCAAGGGACGCAGCTGCCATGGCCTCCTGGAAGGCCAAGGCAGGCATTGCATCTCCATCTCGGAGCCAGCCAGGTGCAGGTGGGAGCAGCTGAAGTGGATTCGGAGGAATTCCAAGGAGCCGGGTGCTGAGAAAGCAGACAGATTGAAGACACGTGTCTTGCTGGGGAGGGGTAGGGTCTTCAGTAATACCAGGATCTGGGCTGCATGTGAATATTGTGAGAGTTAAGCCTGGGCAGGCCAGTGGGAGTAGAGACTTCCTGCCTGAGGTGAGGCATCTGTGTGGAAGGTTGCTTATTATTTGGGGCAAGTGGAACCCAGAAGAGGTAGGACTCGAAGAATAAAAAAAAATTAAAAACATAAATTCATTGCTGAGGGTCTTTTATTGGCCTTCATTTGAGTGTTTATACATTTCAAAATCTTCTTCACAATGTCTAGCAATCTTTTGGTATCACAGTATTAGTACTCATGGCTTGAACATAGTAAGACAAGTTTTTGGCTTTGCATACTCTTGGTATTTCAATTCTGATTTTCATTTTATTTAGTTATACTGGTGCTTAGCTACATCTTCATATTGCTGAGTATCCAACCACACAAAGACATTTCTCAAAAAAAAATCACAAAATTAAATAGTAACCTTGAACACAAGTAAATGACTTTGTGCAAAGGGATTCCAGTGTACTGCTTTAAGACAGAAAATATAAAGGAGTGAGGTAAAGTGTGGTGAGAGAAAGTAAGAGAGAACAGACTGACATCATTATTTTCTCAGTCTTAGGACGCTCAGCGTTTGAAAGTGAAAGCCAACAGGAAGTTGAAGACTTCTTTTGTTAACATGAGAAACACTAGGGGACATGATTTCGTTCTTGATATCTTATGATCTTATTTTATGAGAGTGACAATTGCATGTTCTCTCTGGTAATGGTTGTCTTTCTCTGATCTTGCCTTTCCAGCTCTCACCCTGACAGTATGTCCCAAGTCAGCTTATATCTGTCTATACTCCACAGCTCTGACATAAGCTCAGCTCTGTTCAGTAGGTACCTTTGCCTCTGAAAGTAATGGCTCTCCTACCTCTGCACTAGCGTTTTGAATGGCCATGTCCTCAGAATGGCACATATGTGATTAAATTTCAGTCATGGTAGATTCTATGCCATATATTTTAAAAGACATGATAATGTTTTGTTAAAAAAAGAAAGAAAGAAAGAAAGAAAGAAAGAAAGAAAGAAAGAAAGAAAGAAGTAAAAGGCTAAAGAGTATGAGCTGACTGACATCAGATAAGAATTTTTAAACATTCTGATGAATGTCTTTCTACTTTCCCCCTAATCAGACTGTCTAGTCATAGGTTTGAATCTCAACTTGCTATCTAATTAGGCAAATTATCCTTCTTGTTTTTACAGTGCCTTGTAATTACCCCTCTGAATTTTCCAGTTTTATAAAATGTGATTGCTTTGCCCAGTAGATGACATTAGGTAAAGGAAGGAAGTATATAAACCAGTTCATATTGTGTCTTCTTGAGAGGACTCCTCTGATATATGTTTCAACAGAGAACAAATTCTCCCATTCATGTTTCTAAGTGAGAAAGCTACCCATCTCCAGTGCTACTGAGTTCTTCATTCTCCAAGTCTACTCTACTACACTTAGGAAATGTCACTTGAACATCCATAGGTCTTTGAGCAGAGAATTCCACCTTTCCCAAGCTCTGTGTATGAACTACATGGTAAGCAATGAGGAGGAAAGTGTGGCTAAGAAAGTTGATTTGATGTTTTGGAATTTGATACAATAGCACACTTTACATTTACCCCTTAATATAAATATAGGTTGTCAAGTAATCATAATTGAATTAATTTTCAATGTTTAGTCAGTAACAAGAACACATTTTCTGAGATATGAAAATCGGATGAGTTGTTGATTCTTCACTGTATTAGCCACAAATTAAATGTTTTTTTTTCCAGCCATGTTCTAGGTACTTCATGTTCATTACTGATGAAGCAAATTATAAAGACATATAGGTTGACTGTGCATTTCTAATCTGAGAAACACACATGTTTGCTGATGATAAAAAATGACTATTGACCCACAATCCCCATGGGGATGACCTGCATCCACAATGAGGAGGGCTCCTCTGGGAAAGTGGCAGGGATGAGGGATGGGATGGTACCAACGTGTATTGTTTATATACTAAGTATGTCCTAACTAATAAAAATAAATTTAAAAAATAAAATGACTGTTATTTGAAAACTTCAAAAAGGATTCCATTATCATTAAGAACACCTATGAAGGGTTTACCAACTTCAAAGATGTCAAGGTTAGTAGGATATAAATTTGCCTTTAAAGGGGTAGATAGACTAGCTGAGACAACATATTGAAACAATAACTTAAAGATGCTTTAGTGACCGAATGTGTAAGACATGGAAAGTATGAATCTCAGTGACTGGGCTGAGGGCAAGGGAGCTCGAGGCAGCTCTGCTGATAAGGAGATGTTGTGTCCTTAGAACCAAGTGTGGGATGGGATGTTCTATAGATGTCCGTCTTCAAGTAGCACAATGCATCATTCCAGTATGCAGAAACAAATGTTTCCAGCTCCAAGCACAGAAAGAGACGTGAATGTACTTAGAAGTGAAGGGTTACAGAGATCCTGTGGACTCAAAGCTTAATTGTATAGCACAAAATATAGTGCTCATAAAGGAACTCAAGTGGCACATGAAAGTGTCTCAGCCATAGATGACACTAAAAGTAGCTAGTCACCTGTCTTCACTTTTATGTTGAAATAATGAATCCTAATTTTCTTAAGGGCAGAAATCCTAAATGTGAAGGTCTCTGAATATAGATTCTGGTCAGTGGACGTTTTCATACCCAGGTTTTCAATTCTTTTTAACAAATCCCATACCTGACATGATTTCACCTGACTGACTGGACTTCTCATGGCACGTCCATGTATTGTAAAAGTACATAGGGAATGGTACTGAACACCGAGTACTGGGTCTGTGGTCATGAACTTGGGCTTTAGTATCTGCTCAGCTACTAATAAAGATACAGGAAGTTAATAAATCTCATGCAGGTTGTAAAATTGCATTATGGATTTGTCTGGATTCACAGTTAAAAATCATTTTTCATCACTGAAAATTGGAGAGACTAAGGAAAACTATCTCATATGTGGCTGCTCTTGGAAGCATCCATGTTAACATGGGAGCAGGTGCTTGTCTGGCAACCATGGGCAGGAACTGAGTTGGAAGTACACCATGGAGCGTGGATGCTCTTATCTCCCATACTCAATGCTAATTTTTGTAGACAACTTGATGTTCAGGCTTAGAGTTAATCATCCTTGTTTATCACAGATGCATTGTTAATTCTCTTGATTTAGAGATACAGAAAAAGGGAATTACTTGCTGAATTTAAGCCTCTTTGAAGTGTAGAGTAGGGTGCGGAGATAGTTTTGGACATGCTGTGTATTTCAAGAAAATATGATTGTGCGCATGACTTTTTTTAATGACAGGCATTTCCCTGATTTCAATATGTAAACAAGTAAGCATGGACTCACAATAATTGTGAGCCTTTTCCTGGCATATTCCTCTCCATGCTGGCTAACTCTTGGAAATGTCTATGCTTGAAAGAAACACTCCTGATGTGCCTTCTCAATGTGCCCAGGCTCCGACGCACCAACCTTGTCTCTGGTCTGCCTACGGAACACTATGATCAAGTTTGAGGCCTAATTACAAAGGCATTAGTCTGTGGGGAATAATCCACATTCACACGGCCACACATTATCAGTTTTGTAGATGAGGAGCACTAGATCCAGGAATCAGCAGTCAGCTTACAACCACCCCATTTTAAATGTTTTGCTTCTTCAGTTACACCCACGGGGCTCCAGAGATACAGCATGTGATGGATCAGAATTTCAACAAGATATATATGTTTAGCCCACAATGTCTAGCAATTAATCTATGGCTTCATTTTACTATTCTTTGTGCCTAGCTTGACTATTAAATACCAGGATCTAAAATGTGCATAAAGAATAATTAAATGAATCTGTGGAGAGAATACCTTCATAAGATATACAAAATACAATTGTTTCCCTTACAGGCATGGATTCTACCAATCACAGATCAAACCTATTTTAAAACATTTTATCTGTCTCCTGAAAATGAAAGGCTTTCTCATCCTATTATGCTCTGAACAATATAGTATGAAAATAATTAGATAGCATTAATACTGCATTAAATATTATAAATAACATAGAGATTACTTAACGTAAATTTGAGGACTTACAGGGGTTATAAGTAAATACTCCATTATTTTATACTAGAAATGCTATGCATGGAGGATCATGAGACCAATCCCCTACAGATATTAAAGGATAAATGTATATACATAACTTGCAGAAACATATGGATAAATAACTGTTCACAAACAAATTATAGTATTTTATCAAACATTCTAACACTTTAGCACAGCTTGGAAGACAATCCAAGCATTTTATGTTATGTCAATACTATCTTAATAGCCCCTTGGGTTATGTGATTTTAATTGGAAATATATGAGTCCAAGCTCATTTAAGGCTTATAGCAAAGATCACCTGATATTAACAAATTAAAAAATAGCTATGATTTAGATACCCTAAAGTCATGAATAATTTGAGATGATTTATACACATCATAAATACTTTTTTATTTATTTGCAAACAGAGAGAGATAGACAGAGAAGAGAAAGACAGATAAAATGAGTGGGCTAGGGCCTCCAGCCATTGCAAACAAACTCCACATGCTACGCCACTTTGTGCATCTGGCTACACGTGAGTAGTGGGGACTTGAAACCAGGTTGTTAGGCTTTGCAGGCAGGTGCCTTAAGCACTGAGCCATGTCTCTAGCCCTATATGCATTTTTTTCTATGATACTAAATTACCCTGTGAGGAAGCAAGTTTATGTATATTTTCTTTAAAGTATTGAATCTGGGTTTCAAAAAAGTTACAGTAAAGTGTCACAGTTAATCACTCTCAGAACATGACCCTCATCTCAGTGTCTAGCTGGAAGGACATCCTGCCATCACTTCAGTGAACACTTCTCTGAATCCACGCTGACCCATCTCTTCAGGAAGGCTAATATCATGGAATTTAGATTTGTTGTTCAATATATCCAATTGTGATTTGGATACTAGTCCATAAATAAAAAATAAATAAATAAAATAAAACTCTTGTTCCAACCACCTTCAAAGCAAGATGACTATAGTAATAAAAATTTTTCCAGTGAGGCTTTAAAATTGTTTTCTGTATGCAATCTCCTCTCTCTACCCAGTCTCTAACTCATAGGCTCTCAGAATATCAGACCAGAGAAAGTTTGCAGTAATAAATCCTGAAATATCTGTCTGATCCAGGCTGGGCAATGAAGCAAACAGACATTAAATCTCCCTTCTTTCTGCCTTATATCTTCACTTGGCCCTTCATGTGAACAATCCCAGTTTGATTAAACTGAAGGCTGCACTAAGAGACCAGAGGACAACATATCTGTAGTTCCGTGAACGATATGAATGGTTCCAGGCCTATTGTAAATTAGACAAGTGAAACAATCCACTCCACAGGGACACTTGTCCAAACTGGCAGGGCACGAGTAGAGACAGTATCTACAGCTCTTAAAAGCCTTGCTAAACCTCAGCAGCTTTATATAGAGGTAAAAGAGGAGAGGGCCCTGAGCATTAGCAGAAATGCTGCATAGCTTTAACTTTACAGGCAAGTGACACCTGGATACCCTTCTGAGCCATCACAAATACAATGCACACCCAATGCTGGGACTCAGCTGCCTGAAGTAGATGAAAGTAGTCATCTCTGAGTATCATTGCAATAATATAAAATAACTGCTTTGAAATGCCTTGTTTAAAGGAGCAGCATGTAGTAGACAACCATCAAAAGGTAGAGAAAATTGTTGTGATATTTGAAAATATACATGAGCATTATATAATATCCTATAACTCAGTAATAACCAAGAAATTGCTCAAGTTGATTTTGACATATTAAGATTTTTATATGTCCCCAAGAATGACTGACTGGTGCTCTCACAACTCCATGGTGAATTCCAACAATCCCACTAAGGAGGGATCTTGGTGGAATGAGGGCAGCGAGGAGGGAAATGATGGCATCTACATACGATGTGTCCATACAAAGTTTCTACTTAATATAAATAAATGAAGAGGCTTATATGTGTGGAGCCTACCAAGAAAACTGTACCACAAGGAAAATGCAAAGAGAATTATACAGTAGATGGAAACTAGTGCTTTTTAGTGAGCCAAATACTTTGTATACTTAATTGCTTAATGCCCTGTGTTGATTTAATTAAAATTTAAGCCCAAATATCCTATCTTTGAATTTTGCACAATAATAATTTTAAACTTAGACATTTTAAGAGAGTATTAATACAGATGCTTTGCAGTTTACAATGGGATTATAGCCTAAGAAACCTACAAAAAATGAAAATATCCTAAATTGAGAATTCACTGGGTAAAGCTACTCTGGGAACCCAGCACAGGAGGACAGCCTGCCTGAGGAGAACGTTCACCTTCATCATCTTGTGGCCTCCATGGCTCAGCGTGGTGAGGGTGTATTATCTTACATTCCTGTCCTGAGAAAAGCCCAAAATTTAAAGATTGACACCTACTCAGTGAGTATTTTTAAATATCATTGCAAAGGCAAAATATTATAAGATGAAGAATTATAAATCAATTTTCTCCATATATAGATATATGTATATGTTAATCTGTACAAATTCAATATTCATTAAGATCTGTGTAAATCAAGGACAATCTTTATAAGTTACATAATAAACAATATGGCACACAAAATACAAAATATCATCACATTATTAAGAGCTTAAAAGTATACCCACTTCATCACAATAGTTATATATATATATATATTTTTTTTTTTTTTTCTAAACACCTGTGGTTTCTTTCTTACATAGTGGCAAACTCCCCTCTCAGAGTAAGTATTCTGGAAGAACTGGTGGAAATACAAGGGTTCTCATGACCTGGTCTCAGTAAACTAGAACCTCACTTTGTATTCTATCTGCTGAGAAAGTCACTAAGGCAAACTGGAGCACCAGAGGAGAGAAGCAACATACCACCTTGCAATGCAAAGTATCCTTAGATAACTTTATCCAGTAGAAAAACACATAATGAGAAGATGTGGGACTGGAGAGATGGTTCAGCTGTTAAATGCACTTTTACAGTGGCAAGAGACCCTGGAGTACTCATTCATTCTCTCTCTCTCTCTCTCTCTCTCTCTCAATCCTTCTCTTTCTCCCCCTGTTCTTTCTCTCCTTGCAAATAAATAAAAGTACTTTAAAAATTATTCTTAAAAAAAAGGTGCATAGTCTGTTTGGTCACCAAAAAGAAAATACCAGAGTGAGTGGTCTCATCAACAGGAAGTTTTATCATGATAGATCTGGGAGAGGAAGCTTAGATCAGCAGTCCCAGGAAGTCAGCGTCTGATGAGGACTCTTTCCCGACTTGTGAACGCTTCACCGGGTCCTCATGGTGACTTTACTTTGCATGTGCATGTAGACACAGGAGAATCTTTCATTTTCTTAGAAGGCATCAACCCCAGCAGATTAAGACTACCTGACTATCTCCTTCAGCCCTCATCACACAAAAAGGGTCCTTTCTCCAACTCCATCACATTGAGGATTAACACTTTATGCTGTGAGTTTTGAATAGGAAAGATTCAATACACAGCCAAAGGAGAACTAATGAACACATCTGTATGATGATTGCACGCAGCCGCATCTGACCCTATCTGATACGGATGCAGGATTTTCAGTCCAGGGATGGATTAAATTCCAGAGAGATACAAGAGAGCTAATGTCCATGGGCCTTCACTTCTGGGTCCTTATCTGTATTTGCAAAGAATTTAAAAATATGGACTCCAAGAAGGGTAAATTGTGAATTATGAGGTTTATTTTATGGAGGGTCAGGATCCAGGGGGAAGGAGAGCTGAAAGATGCAAGCCAGAAGGGAATTCCTCCCACCTCCCCCCCTTGCACAGCAAGAAAGGTGGTAGTAGGGGGAGAGGGAGAAAGCCTCCTCACAGGAAACTCCCTGGGGGAGCAGCCTCCAGAGAACATGCATACATACTTGGGAAGCAGAGCAAGAGAGCCCAAACAAAGAGATCCCTCTCCCTGTCTCAGTCATACCATGCATCAGAAAAGACTAAGAGATAGAAGAGTGAATAACTCGGGCTTAAATGAAGATCACACATTTATTTAAACAGGAAAACATCCAGAGACAAAATACAAGTGAGAAAACCAGCATGAAAATGCTCAGACAAATGAGAAATGCCTCCCCTCCCAGCCAGCCTGGAAAGGAAGAGAGAGACACTTAGACACTCGCGTTCAGGCTGAACCACAGGATAATGGGGGCCAAGGTGAAGAAGAGAGGTAAACATGTGGTTAGGATCCACTGCATGGATCAAGCATCCAAGTTGGATGTTTCTTGTAGCCATCTTGGATGAAACTTGGTCAGGTGCAAGTTCTAACCTTGCCAGGGCACGCAAGGTGGCATCCATGTTCTCCTTGGGCCTTTATACTCGGCTAACTGCCCATAAAAAGCTGTTTTTCTCCTGTCTTCCACTACTTCAACTCGATAACCAGAATCAATAAATTCTATTTTGTTTGGTATAGGCCAAATTTGATCAGAGTTTTTGAAATAAAAATATATCCTGATTGATAGAACTAACCAATTTGTTAACATCTTTCAGATTTACAAGGGTAAGAATGAATTTTGTGCAAAGGGATTAGAACTTTGCAATGAAAGTATTGACAGGAAACGACTTCAGCGAGTTAAAAGAATCTGAATATTATAATTGACTTATCGGCAACGGATGATGTTTAGCTAGCTTGGACCTACTGTAGCAAGCATGACATGAACTTTTTAATTTACTCTAGAGAAGAAGTTTGAAGGCAGAAACAAAATACAATTGACTCAGAACATTGCTGAGGATGTAACATGGATACCACATGAGAAAAAACCTTCAGTTTGATTACAAATGCATTTATTCATCAACATGATTATACTCCCTTTCTTCCCTTTATGGAAGAGAAAACAAATGGTCAGAGAATCAAAGCAATTTTCATTTGCATTTGTAGTGCAAAAATACTAGCCTTTACAATCAAGATCTTGACTCCTTTTTAACAGAAGCATGATGTTAATGGTGTTTTCTGCCTCACAGAAAGAAACAATGGTATCCGTTATAGCCCTGTCCTGTGTCTGATGATTCCCTTCAAAGGAAGGACAGGCAGGATAAGTCAGTGGACCCAACCAGAGCTGTCAAGGGCAGGGAGAGAAGAAAGAGAGTATCTATTGGCAAGCTACAAAGGTGACCTGAGGCTGCATAAGGTGCGGTGCCAAAAATAGAACCCATTAATACATGTCTCATGGGTCACGGGCACCTCTGCCAACCACAACATGTGACTATGTACCTAACGGTGTGTGCTCAGCCAGGATATTAAGGAATAGAGGGCAATACATCTCCCCCAACACTCTCCCTGCTCATGAACGCATTAGCTTGGCACTCTTCGTTGTAGAAGAGAAAGCACTGTGTGCATAGAATGACCCAGAAAGGAAATGGATCTTTGAGCAGAAATGAAGAAAGGCATGACTTTATTTATTACATTAAAGAAGGAAGAGGTAATTGAGTAAATTAATACTCCTGAAACATTAATGAATTTATCTAAAAAAATCATTATCTAAATGCACATGTGATAGGCATCTTCTCTGAAGGATATATAGCTGGCTAACTTGTTTCTTTAAGAAGAGATTGCCTCTTTATACAAGCCCTGTTCGTATGCTAGTCATGTTGCACATCACTCTATGTGTCATCCCAACATTTTTAGCCTTTCCTACATAAATGTATTTGTGTATGAATATACACAAATATTTATGAAATAAGGCATGTGGTAAAAGTTTGACTGAAATGAGGATGCATGTGCCTCCACACTTATTATTGGTGTCATTTCTATTTATTTGTACCCTATGTTGTGGCTTTTATTGAAAGGGCTGACTCAAATATTTTCACAAAACTCTGGAATGGCTTGGCCTGCAAGAAAAAGAAAGTATAAGATCCAACAGCTTGGAAGACTGGGGCAGTGCCTATGTATTTTAGTACAATATTTATTTTGCTAAAATTTTAGGGGAATTAGGACTCTGTAAATGGACTTCTTTAGTTAGGATGGTTGAAATTTCCTAAATTCCTCATCGTCCTTCAACAACTCTGCATGCTTGTGTCTTTGCTACATGATCCTAGGCTACTTGAGATCCTGCACACCCAGTACTCACTCTGTGGGATATAGTATTGACGTAAGTGCTTTAGTAGGTATGGTGGTTTGATTCAGGTGTGCCCCATAAACTTAGGTGTTCTGAATGCTAGGTTCCCAGCTGATGGAGTTTTTGAATTACTGCCTCTTGGAGGCAGTGTATTGTTGGGGGTGAGTTTATGGGTGCTCTAGCCAGCTCCCCCTTGCTAGTGTTTTGCACATTCTCCTGTTCCCGTCGTCTAGCTTATGTGGGCCAGGGGGTGATGTTCACGGTCTGCTCATGCCATCATTACCCCCTGCCATTGTGGAGCTTCCCCTTGAGTCTGTAAGCCAAAATAAACCTCTTTTTTTCCCACAAGCTGCTCTTGATCAGGTGATTTCTACCAGCAATAAGAACCTGACTGCAACAGTAGGTCTCTTCTGAGTTTACAATGAAAATAAGTATAGATTTTCATGGTTGCACAGTTGTAGGAAATTCTCAATATACTTAGGACATAGCTGAGATGTGAGCAAGTACAGAATAGCTGCTATTTATTTATTGTTCATATAGATCAGGCTCTGCCAGTCAGCAGCCTGAAAGTAATTTCATCCTGAAATCTTCATTAGGGGAAGGATGCTATAGACCCCTTTTGTTATACAACAAGCTTTATTTAGTTAGCAAAGAGCTTCTCAACCATTAGTGTGCCTAGAGACCACCCAGGAATTATTAGTATTCCAGTTCTGGTTCATCTCCTGGATCACAAGAGGAAGTTCTGCTTTGCTAACAGGGTCCTTGGCAGCTCCATAGGTAAATACTGGGTTACAGACTAATGAAGGCTCTCAGCCAGCTCTATGACTACAAGTCACTGCTCTTGACCACCATCAGCTGCAGCACACTCCACAGTAGATACTGCTCAGCTCCATCCCGTTGCAGGTCACCAACACCAGCGTGGCACGCCTGCCTAGGCATGAGGTCACATTTCTTCTCAAAAAGTGTACTGGTATTCAACCATGAGGATTGTTCTGTAATGTATAATAGATATTTTCACATTTAAATAGCCCCTGTTTTCTCCAAAATGCTCATGCCAATGTTTCAAAAAGAAAATACATGAAAGAGAAACATGGAAAATGCAAATGTATCTAAAAGTTTTATTTGGAAAGCACAAGATCTTGTAGCATATAATAGCATAAAAAGTCATACTATAATTACTCTATTCAGAGACAAACTTCATAGATTTCTATTTTTGGTTATTTTGTCATGCATAAGCTTGAGTTTTATACAGTAATTTTATTATGTGAAGTATAAACACTTGTGTTTGTATAAAATTCATTAGCTGCATTTAAAAAAGTGACTACACACTGTGGCATTGAATAAATATACCATAGGCTAGCTGAATGTTTTCAACCTGTACTGTTCCTCCCAAAATCTTAACATTAATTTATTAAATTTCACTCTTATAAATCCTACATATCTGTGCTAGAATCTTGTACTGTAAATCAATTGCTGATTTAAAACTATGATGCCCCCCTCTGTCTATATATCTCACAGAAGTAGTATAGGCCATATGGGAGATGGATTTGGCAAATGATAGTTTTTACACTGATCCCACTGCACACACAATCTACTCTTATTGCTCTCTGATTTGCATTTGGCAGATTTTTACACCCAACACATGTCCTATACCAGCGATTATGCTTTAACACCAAGCCTCCTATTCTGAGAACTCTGAGTAACATAAGTAAAATAATTGAAATAATTATCCCTTTCAAGCCCCTAGTTAAAAAAAAATCACCTCAGAATGAGTTCTCTGTCTTAGTCACACTTCACCATCTTTCCCTGCTGCCCACGTCTTGATTAAAAACACAAGAATGTAATTATCTATTAATTTAGAATCTCAACTGATTAAAATAGAAAGAACTAGCACAGGTCAGAGGTTATCACAGTACATAATTAATTGTCCAACATCATCTTAATCAACATCTCTTCAGTTTGAGCATCCTGCATTTCTTGGACAGGAAGGAGGCGGGCAGTGGGGATGTGCAATTTAATCAACTATGCCTGAGTTGTCAGAAATGGATCTGGGGAGGCGGCAGCCGCAGGTTATTAGAGAAGGAGCTGAAGTGTTTCAGCCTCCAGTGGTGATGGGTCATGCATTACCAAGTTTGTAAGATACAAAGTGCATTATTGAACACAGGGCTTCCGACATGTGGCTCACTGCCACTTGATTAATGCACGGAATCATTCGATCTGAGAAGGAAAGCTATGCACATGTGAAAGTAATCCAGCATGCCATGAGTCACTAGCCACAAAAAGCCATTGATTTCTACCCATGCCAGATTTGTTGTGCTGTAAGCAATGAGTGTGAAAATGTAGAACCTGTCCTTTTCCACAAAATCACAATAATGTGACCTGTCATATTTTTATAAAGATGCAATAGGTCAAATAAAATAGCAGCTGAGGATATATATTTCTAGCAATGTCTGGCCTTGTAGAGTCAAATAATACCAACTGGATCTTGGTCTTTACTCTAAATCACAGTGTGGGTTTTCTACAATGAGTCAGAAAGTCATTATATATGCTCATTATAATTGATCTGCTTATCAATCTGGTAAGGTAGAAATAGGTTATGGATCCTTTGTTACAGAAGTAGAAGTCCAGATTCACAGTAACTGTCTTTGTATCCAACTTTAATCCTTTGGTCTCAGTCCTGGCCGTGGTGTGAATTTTGCTGCCATAGATGATGGTTCTCCAAAACTTGATCATCTATGGTGTTCTTTCTTCCCCAAACATGCCGTGCAGGTTTGTATCAGAGTCCAAACTCTAGCATTAGCAGACTTTTGAGGTCATTTTTTTTTCCTGAGACAAAAATGGTTGTTTATCCCTTTTAACTGATCTGTTTCATTTGTTTATGAGTGAATTTCTTGCATTTAATTTAGAATCTTAGGATTTAAATTAACCTCTGTTGCATAAATGTATAAAGGAAGTGTTTGTGGCATGATGTAGTAAAAATAAAATGTATATGAATACAGAAAGGATAGATAGATGAAAAAAACATGGGAGAAAAAAATCCAGGGTTATAGAGGGAAACCAGTTCATACACAAGACTGGGTTTATTTGTGACTTGATCACTGCTGCAGCATTCAAACTTTGCAGCAGCTTCTGTATGCTGCTGGGAATTTGAAAACTATGGCTCCAGTAAAAAGTCTTTAAGCACAAAGGATTCCCTCTTTCTTGTCTGAGAGTTAACTATTTTGCTGTGCATAGGGCTTGAGCTGATTGGAACAAGCCCCCGTGCATGATGATGGACAATATCCTGGACCAGATCTGCTCATTTGAAAGCTCACTTAGTCCAAGCCACCATCACTGAAATCCCCAGTCCCTGAGCCTCCATTGAGTGGATACATCACAATATTATGTCTTTTTAAGTTGTTTTACAAAATATTTTATTTAGTTATGTGAGAGCTAGAGATAGAGAGAAAAAGGTAGCTAGAGAAAGAGAATGCACACCAGGGCCTCTAGATGCATGTACCACTTTGTGCATCTAGCTTTATGTGGATACTAGGGAATCAAACCCAAGTCCTTAGCTTTGCAGGCAAGTGTCTTAACCATTGGGAAATATTTCCAATCTTAAGTTGATTTATTTTTCAGTCTAAATGAGATGTTTGTCAAAGCCAAAGATCAGAGTGGTAAAGACATTGGATTTGGTAGTTCTGAATTTGAGTCAGGCAAATGGAATGCAAGCTTCCAGAAAGCATAAAAGGTCCAAACAGGGAAGATAATGCTCTGTTGTCGAGGAGATGGTTTATGCTAGCCAGACATCACTGTTATGTTCAAGTCTATGCAAGTTCAGTACTACATATGATGCCATATGTTTGAATAGGTATACTAAATAGGTTTTGGAAGAAAACAAGATTTTAGAAGGATCCAGAAACAACTGGAAGAATGTCCACAGATCTTTGGTGTGGCATTTAGGCCTTACATTAAACTCTGAGATATTTCAACCAGAGAGCTTTATCTCTACCTCTGTTGTTTAGTACCACAGCCCCGTTTCCAATGTATTTGGCTACCCAGAACAGCACCTGAGTATTTATAGAACCATTAATTTATAAACAAGTGAACACTCTATGAATAATTAAACTATTTCTCCAAGGAATTTAGCATCCTGCCCTCCACTGTTGGAGTACACCTTGTCGCATTATCTCTGCTCATACCATGTTGGCAGCACTCAGGAGCAGCAAAGTCTGTGACACATTAGTAGAGAGCCATGTCTCCACTATGCCTTCTCACCTTATGTTAGCTACCATTTAAGCCATTCCCCAAATGCAGCAGTGTACCTCACTTTTATTTCTGTAAATCTTGCTGAATGCAGATACCATGATTAATGTAATATACACCAAGTACTTACAGTGTGGTACAGAGTTAGCAGGGAAGAAAGGAGAAGGTGTCTAAGGTCCTGAGGCTACATTTTATCAGGGGAAATATTCAGGAAGAAAGCTATTATAGAAAAATAAACAAATACAATGCTAGGGAGGGAACAGAATTGAGTGTCTGGTGGATCACATCACATGGAGTAGGAATGCGGCACATTTAAGAAATAGTTGAGAAATCAGTGACAAAATCTAGAAACCCTTTGTACATAAACAGGCCTACTCACAGCTCGAAAGCTCTAACAACAAGGCTTGACTCAATGTGCTGTCTAAGGCAGTTATATTTTGTTTTAAGTATGGTGACAATTAGCTTTTAAAGCTCTCTCATCGCTAGACTAGAGGATAGGTGGTTGGGACCCAAAATTAGTACAATATTTGAATCTGTCTTATTACTGGAACCTTGATGGTGAGTCTCATGCTGACCCCACAGAAGATGCTGAGTGAATATTTGTGAAATGAAACAAATATATAAACAATTCCAAGGTAGATAATTCTTTGTCATTACAGCATTACTTATGCTTATGCAATTGAAATACTTTCTTCTTAACTATTATTTCTATAAAACATATATAAGAATTTACCCAGAAACAATAACTGGTTAGAAAACGCTTTTCTTTCTGTCTCATTTATAACCCCAGTTGTCCAAAAATCTTAACTGGCTCATTATTTTCCCTGCTACGCAATATTTCTTTCCCTCATTTAAAAAAAAAAGTGTTCCTGATGATGGCACTACAAAGTTAATTGCAACTTTCAATATGATTTGGATGAAGCTACTAAGACTTTCATTGTTTTTCTACCTTTCTTTTCTTTTGGTGTGTGTGTGTGTGTGTATGAGTGTGGTGAGTATGTGTGTGTGTGTGTGTATGTGTAAGTTTCTCAGAGTCTCTTGCCACTGCAAACAGACCACTAGTAGCTTGTACCTGAATTTGACACCATTTTGGGTCTATCTTTATACAGGTGGCTGGAAATTGAACCTGGGTTGGCAGGCTGTGCAAGTAAGTCCTTTTAATGATTGAGCCATCTCTCCAGCCAAATTCTACTTTTATGCAATACAATGCATTGAATCTAAATTAACTTTATCCCTCCAATATTTGTTTTTTTTTTTTACTTTCATTCTTAAAACACACAATACTGAGTATCTTGTGATGCAGCTTGATTTTCCTCATGTAGAACATGAATTTGTAACCTCACACAGGAGCACAGCCCCGGAGAAATCAGCTAGTACCCACACCTATGAGCTTCTCACTTAGGTGACTCCAACTTTGTATTCCATACTAGTGATCTCATAGTCATGTCATAGCAAGGGTTTTCTTAAGGGTTGGTTGCTTCATTTGCGTCATTGACCCAAGTGAAGGTGGATACTTTGAGCCCTGAAAAATAGATGTCAGTGAAAGATCTCTTTCTTAGAAAGCCTTCTGAAATGGTTTAGTAGTCTCCAATAAAATTGGGGCACAAATAAGACAATTCAGTCTTCTAATTGGTGGATATCGATGTTTACACTATTTTAGGACCCTTTATCAATTTCTTAAAATTACAAGCACAGCACAGAAAGAGAGAGAGAGAGAGAGAGAGAGAGAGAGAGAGAGAGAATCTGGGGATGTAGCTAAGTGGAAGAGGGCTTACATGGCTTGTGAAAAGCTCTGGATTCAATCGTAGCAGAGAAAAAAATAAAGACAATAGTTCACAGCATAGGCTGTGGAGATAGCTCAGTAGTTAAAGGTACTTGCCTATAAAGCCTAACATTCTGGGTGCATTTCCTCAGTACCCACATAAAGCCAGATGCACAAAGTTTGTTTGCTGGTGCAGGAATCCTTGTTGTACCCATAGATACTCTCTCTGTGTCTGCCTCTGTCTCTCTCAAGTAAATAAAGAAATAATTTTTAGGAGCCCACAGTATATTTTGTGTAGTGCTTGTTTTGTATCTGTAGCATGTTTTGGGCAAATTGTCACTTAGATAATGTTACATCTTCAGAGACATGATCACAAAACATCTTTTTGTCTACTAAGCCCAGCATATTGTGTGCTCATTTTAATTCATTTCAAAATATATTGTAAATTTTTCTTGTTATCTCATTTTGATTCATTATGTTTTAGGAAAAATTATTTTATTTCTATATTTTAAAATATTTCCTAAGTATTTTATTGTATTAGATCATACTGGCATTTCATTCAGGTAAGAAAATGTACTCTGACTTCAGTTATTAAGAATCACATGGCCTGGCACAGAACCCGTCCAGAACCATGTTGCATGTGCTTCTGGGAGGAAAGTACATCAGTGTAGAGGCAGATAGAGACATTAGGTATGGCCACTCATATTGTGCCTGTTAGTTCTGTTCATATTTATCTCTAAAATCACAAAAGGGGCCATATATAAACATCCAGCTACTTGGTTGAATTGTGGATCTGTTAGTCTTGCTCCACATACTGAGGGTTTGATTGTTAGGTTCATGGAATGATACTCTATGTAGCAAGAGTCTTGTGCAAGGATGATGGAAAAAGTCCTTCTAGTGAAAATTACAAATTGAGTATAGAAAGTCTGCAAGCCCTTACAGATGCATGTCTCTCTCTTTGTTTGGTGCCATTCATCTTCTTGGAACCTTACACTTGATAAGCCTACATGCAACCATATTGAAATAGTTGTCACCTACTGACATATCATACCATATAATTTTCATGACTGGAATTTCTTCCTCTCTATATATCTACCGTTTTTAAATCCTTTCCACAGTTACCTTGGTGATTTAATTGATTGACACATAACTACATATTTATGAGGGGAATATTTTTGTTAGTATCCTTAAGTCTGAATATAGCTGCCATTTTGAGGAATAGGCAGCAATTCAAAACACATTTTTGCACAAATTAAATATATGAATAGGAAGGAAATCTTCCAGATCTTTTTCTGAGCCCTTAGTTTATGTATTGCTTATTTTAACTTACCTAATTTTTTTCTAAGATGTGAAGCTTGTTTTGTGGCATAAAATATGTATTCAGTGGTTAATGAGAGGACCGTTGGTTGTGTGATTAATACTACCAGCTCAAGCTTCATATTTTGTGAGACATGTTCCACTACTGATGAATTATCTAAGTTTCCAATTTCCATTTAAAATAGTGATTATGACCATATCTGGAATGCTGTTGTGTTTACTTTTGGAAGATTAAATAGCAAAATAAATATACTATAAAATTTGACTGGTAGAGAATGGTAGAGAGTATCATTAGGCTAAACTCCTGTAAAGGTCATTTTTGAGAGATAATTTCCTCTGTACAAGTCATTATATCTTTTCAGGGATACCTGAAAGAAACCAGACCTGCAAGCCTGAAGCAATCTGACTTTGGAATATCAAATGACTATGCCTGTTCAAGGAACATAAAAACCTGGTTTAAATCAATTGACACAAAGAGTATTTATTTTTTAAATATCACCGGAACCCACTGAGTAGTTTTTAATGCTTCAAAAAAGTTGTGTTCAGGTTTTTTTTTTTTTTTTCACTTTTTGAGGAACCTCAACACTGGTGTCCATATGGACTACAGTTTATACTCCCATCACCAGTGAGTATGAGAGCGAGTATGGACTATGATTTGAATTGGGGGGGAGGAGCCATTTGTGGGGCCAAGAGGGTGTGAAATGTGGCCAAAAGGCAAATGAAACATGTAGATGAAAGCAGGAAGGACTATAAATTGTGTGGGTTACAAAGGGGTAGGGGAAAGGATGGGGTCAGCAAAGGTGAAAAAAGGTGTTTGAAAACCCCATAATGAGTTCGAGGCCACCCTGAGACTCCATAGTGAATTTCCAGGTCAGCCTGGGCTAGAGTGAGACCCTACCTCGAAAAACCAAAAAAAAAAAAAAAAAAAAAAAAAAAAAGATAATTTTTTTTTTTTTTTTTTTTTTTTTTTTTTTATTAGTCAGTTCTGTATTCAGCAAATACAGTCATTTTGGTACCATATTAAAGGCGTGCGCCACCACGCCCAGCTAAAATTTATCTTTATGAAAGTTGATGCAAACTATTTCACAATGAAGTTGGGAAACAAGTTTAGTGGTATTTAAAGTAATTGTAAACCTTAACTAAATGACATTAAACTCTAGGGTGCACGATTAAATAACAAAGACTCCAGTTATCTGGACATATGCAAAAATACATTTGACTGAATCTAACATCTTTCCATGATAGAAATTTTCATCACATAAGGAACAGAAGCAAAATTACTCAATATTACAAAGGGGGAGACTGTGATAAGCCCCTGCATACTTCATATCAGCAAATGAGAGGATTAATAACTCCCTCAAGAGTAAAAAATTAGGAAATCTATTATTGTTGCTTTAATGTAAGACTTATTTGACATTGTAGATGGACATGTTAGATAAAATAAATAAATAAAATGTAAAAAAAAAAAAAAAAAAAAAAAAAAAAAAAAAAAAAGAAAACCCCATAATGAAACCTAATTCTTTGTATGCTAATAAAAGTAAACTAAAAATAAAGTACAAAAAACAAGGGGAAAGGCTGTTATTTTTGATCACACATATTTTGAGAGAGGCTGGGCAATAGACAAGCATTTACCATGACTCAACTAAGTTTAAAGATCCTATTATCCATGAGAAGAGACAAAATAAAATGTGTACAGTAAACAATCCCAGGACAGTTTACTATGCTGGGATGATACGGGTATCATGCATCATATAGTAAAGTCTTCCAAGCGTAGGGATTCTTCAATTGAAATTCTTTCATGCGCGCTTCCATAATTAAAATATGAGATGCCACTCATATGAACCAAAGGCTATTGTAGTAATTTTCCTACAAATAAACTTTTTAATTTTGTTTTAAATTGTAGTTGTTGCCTTAACCTGTGTCATAGTAATTTCAAAAACAGTGACTACTTTCTGATTTCCATGAGCCTTTTGATAGTTTTATATACTTAGATCTGTTTCTCAATTCCAAAACTGAAAGTAGTTATTTATTCTCAAATTAAGAGCATCAAGGTCTTCCCTGGCTCTGTCATTTATCATGTGGATTTTCTTTGAATGTAACTAGAAATAGACACCTCAGCCAGTGAGGACTTCTCTACATGCATAAGTGTATGCCCTGCTGATATAAAACCATTCTAAAAATAGGATTTGTACATATTTGAGTTAACTACTTGGAATAGATTAGGCAAGTGGCATAGCATAATAATTGACTTGAGGGTTCCAGAATCAGGTGTCCTTTTGGTAAATCCTACTCTGCAGCTAAGTGAACTTTATCGTATCCCATTCTGTGCCTCAGTTTCCTCAGCCCTGCAGATACCTTCTATCAGTATATGCTTCCAAGCTTGGTATGAAAAGTAATTGTGAAAACCAAAGAAGTTGTAGAAATATCAATCTCTTAAAAATAGTCTTCATTTTCACCATGGCCATCTTATAGTAATTATTTTCAAGATGACTATGAAGAGTTCAAATTATACTTTTCCTATACTCCGACAAGTTAAACTGAGTACAATTACACTAATTTGAACTTTCTAGTACCGTCAGAGTTTGTGACTTAAATGTGAGGAGAGAGACACCTTCCTCTCCCTTCATCAGAAACCCTCCACCAGTGGACAGGGATGATTGTTTACAAAGACACCTCCTACAGAAGGCAAAGACAAGAAAACTCTATGGAAATGTTTTAATGGTTAGGATGACCACATAGTCACGTAGATGTCAATCTTAGATAATTGCTAAGAACCAGTCAAGAGGAGGAGTAAAATAAATCAGATGGTGAGAGGAAGCCTGGGAAAAGGGAGGAAAGTGAAGGTGAATAGGACTGCACATGTTTCTGCATCTCTTTGCAAACCTATGATTAATGAATTATTTAACATGATATAGCTTATGCACATCTTTTAAAATGAGGTGTAAGCTCACTAGGTACACATGTCCTCATACTTTATTTATTTACATTCATTCCTCAGGACCTAATGATATCTACATCCAGCTGACATCTGCAAATGCTAGTTGAGTAATGAATGAAATTAGTTGAGCACTCAGTGACTTAAGAAGAAATAGCATGACATGCTTAATATTTCCCCATGTGCCTGTGTTTACAGGACCTCTTCATGATTACCTAGAATACATCCATGATGGACAACTCTGAGCCACGGAATCGTCAAACAAGAAACGTCCACTGACACTGTGATAGAAGGGAGTGTTCACTGTACTCAGCAGGAGTTAAAATCTGCTTGTCGTGTAAGAGCATCATAGAATTTAAATTTTCCTTGACTGCTGAATCCCAGTCTGAATGCAGAAGTTTGGTCCATATTTCACAATGCACATAAAGCATACCCTTGAGTTCAGGAAAGCAGCTCTCTGTGGGAGCTAGAGCTGACAAATACACTTCCTTGATTTTGATTGTATGCTTGTTTGCTTTGGTTTCCCCTTCTGATATCAATTAAGAAGGTTCCAATGCACACTTTCTTGTTTTTTAATTAATTAATTTATTTATTTATTTATTATTTTGTAAGCAGGGGAAGATAGAGAAAAGAGAATCAGACAGAGAGACTGGAAATGCCAGGTCCTCTAGCTGCTACAAACCAACTCCAGGTGCATGTGCCACTTTGTGCATCTGGCTTTATGTGGGTATTGGGGAGCTGAACCCTGATCATTAGGTTTGGCTGACAAGTGACTTAACTACTGAGCCACCTCTCCAACCCCCCAGTGCACTCTTTTTAAATGCAATGTGCATTAGTGAAAAGCACATGAGCACATAATGAGGTGAAAGGGAAACTTTCTGGATTAGCCAGATTTCCTAAGATTTTTTTTTTCAGGTACTAATAGGATAGAAAGTTTGATGAAGATAAAATTCTTTTAATTGTGCAAGATAGTCAAACAATGAATTTACATCGTGCTGTTTGGGAGGTTTTCTTTCCCCTAACTTCAGTATTTTTGGGACAGGCCTATAATTCACATCAGACAGAAGTCAGGTGGTGTCTGTCTACACTTTGCACACATCTGGAAATGGTCCTCTTTGATTCTCACACAATTAAAGACTTCTACAGTATATTACATATCCAGCACAGACTAGATCAACTTTCTTCAGCATGGGGAAAGGGATCACCTCTGTAAGCCAAAGGAAAGGACCCCACCAGCCCTCAGGCAGGTAGGAAAGTCCTTGGAAGCCCGTGTGACCTGGCTGGGGTCAAACGTCAGTTCACTGGTGGAGCTCTAACTGAAGGTTTACATGTCCTCATGATGCCATTTGAGCATCCTTTTAAAAGGTGTGTTGCCTTCTCTCTGAAAAAGAACAGACATTTGTCATGCATTTAACAAATAGTTGCAAATGAATATTGTTTCTTGTGGTTACTGCTAATAATGTTGGAAATCTTAAAATGTTCATTCTCCCTATCCTCTCAGATAGAATGAAATCCAGACATAAAATAGGTAGTGTGTATATAACACAATCATTCAGACAGCAAAAACACAAGCAAATATTGATTTATTGTTATGCCAATATTTATTTCTTACACTAAAATTAACTGCTATTTTCACGTCCCATTTTTCACTTCTGTAAAGCCCTCTCTTGTGTTCAGATGTTCTTCTCTCATTAACAATGCAAAAGTTCTGCTGCTCTCCCCCAGTGTCCTCAGATGAAGGTGCCACACCCTCGTGGTCCGGTGACTTGTCCAAATGGACAATGGGAGAATGATGACTGAAGTGAAGACCAGGGCTTCAGACTCTAAGTGCACTGTTACCTCTACAGCTCCTTAGTTTACCTTTTTTTTTCACCATTTTGAGGACTGCAAAATCTGTCACATCCTTGCCTCGCTCCTTCACCTGACGCTGTGCCCTGGAAGTTTGTGAGCATGGACCAACGTGGAGGGCTTTCACGGTCCTTAAGCTTTGATCTGAAATCCTAGAGGAGGTTCAAATTACTAACCTGGCAGGATAATTCATAAAAGCCCATGCATAGTTCTAACACCTTAATCTTCAAGACAAGAGAAGACACCTTTCACAGTATTTCAGAACCAAATGCAAAATATACAAAACCCTCAGCATACCTCTCCCTACTGTTGGAGGGTCAGGGGAATGGGTTTATAAGTGTTTGTGAAAGAGACGGAATTGGTTAGTGCAAAGGTTCCGCTGATGACTAATTAGCATGCAGGGATTTTCTGGGTGAGCAGCGGAGAAAGGGTCACAAGGTCTAAGTAGTGGCGGGAAAAGATATAGGGTACTGGTCGTAGGGGGATTGGTTGTGCAAAGGCTGCTGGCTGATACCTCATTAATATACAGGAACATCTGGGCGAGTGGCAAAAGGTCACAAGGCTCTGGGGAAATTGAAACCTAAGTCCTATGAGGACATCCAGGTGCCCTGGGCTGGGGGAGGAGCTGCCTTTCTCCAGGTGAGATTATCCGTGTCTAGGCCTGCTGCATCCTCTGGGGTCCGAGTCCCTTAGTCATGCCTAACTTCTCAGGCCTGCTTAAACTTCCAGTAGCCAGGGTGCCTCCAACCGTGCCCAACAGGAGGGTGCTGGATAAATACCTGTTTCCTTTAACTTTATTGGTTTTTTTTGTTGTTGTTTGTTTGTTTGTTTGTTTTTATCAGTTGAGGACACTGTACTTTAAAGAGTCTCATGGTCCCTAAATCCTGTCTTGCTGACTTCACGTTGAGCTACTGCGGGGCTTTGTGCCAATCCACAGGGGCCCAAGAGAAAGCTGATTGCTGCTGAAATCGCATCCAGGCCTCCTCACTAGCACTTCCATCTACCATCCCACTATCCTTTAACCATAGCACCAGGAGTCACATCTGCCCATTCTAAAGCAAGACCACAGGTTGCTTCAAACATCATTGAAAAGCCAGTGGGTCCTTTGGAGATAAAATAATTGACACCAGTGACACTCCGCTGGGAGCACTTAGATCTCTCCTTAGCTGACAGTCAACATGCAGGACCACCAGTTTTCCCTAAACCTTTCTATGGTGAATTACATGGCTATGCCATAGAAATGTAAGTTTTCTCCACATGCCCAGAGCACTCATTCATCTCTTTCTTATATAAAATACTTAGAGATGAGGGAGAAGACAGTTTGAAGGGGATGGTGTTGACTAGCCATTGTCAAATATGGAGGTGTTACAGAGGTGTCAAAAAGCTCAGTGTCTGAAATATATGCTAGAGTCTACCATTTATTCGTTGAAGCAAACCTGGCCATCTAATAGGCACAGTGAGCCTTTTTGGTGTCACCATCTACATGGACACCTGCAGTGAGTGTTATCTCAACCATGCAACATGCCCTTGAGGGATTGATAACAAGCAAGGGATTTCAGTGTCCCAGTTCATAGAGTAGAATGGATTTAAACTGTGCCCACCCACAGCACTTTTAAACATACCTACTTCCACGTATTTAGCAATCAGTGACTCTCTGAAGCCTTGTGGGACTTTATAGCTTCCTTCAGAGAACTGTCCCAATATTGGACATCTTGTCTTCCCACACAAATGCTACTGTTCAGAGGCATCAAATATTACAGTCTTGTCTATCATACAGAATGGCAAATATTAAATCATAAAAGAAGTGGAAACAATTTTTTAGCAGATGCATCCTTTCCTTTACCTTTATTTATCCTCGTGTCCTTTTTTCTCTCATTTCCCTCCTGTTTTCTACATTCTCTCATTTATGATGTGATGATGGTGAAGAATATGGTGAGTAGTAGGAGCAACAATGCAAGTTGATCTTGGTTCCAACCTCGCTCTCTCTCGTTTATGGAAATGAATGATGTTGGGGATATCATGACCTGCAAGACAGGAATAATGCACAGATCTCAAAGGGCTCTTTTGAAGAATAAATAGCAGCATGAATTCTGGTTAGCATAATATTGACATATAGTAATGTTTCAATGAAAGGAAGGTGTCTTGACCCTTCCATCATCCCTCTTATGACTGCTCACATATTCTCAGGAGAAACCACATTACCTTTTTGAATCAAGAATGTTGGAAGCTCACTGAATATGTTGTGCACCAGAGTAGGGAATAGGAAAAACTATTGAAAACTTATGTAGAGGCTTGACATTAAAATATTAAGTAGCCGGGTGTGGTGGCACATGCCTTTAATTCCAGCACTCAGGAGGCAGAGATAGGAGGATCACTGTGAGTTCGAGGCCACCCTGAGATTACATAGTGAATTCCAGGTCAGCCTCAGGTAGAGTGAGACCTTACCTCAAGAAACAAACAAACAAAAATAAAATATTAAGTAACTGAGTTCTAATTAGGAAGAGTTGAAGAGATTATGGCAATTGTGGAATTTTCTCAAAAGGCAACAGAAGAAACATTGGGAAAGGAAAGACATCTGACAGGAAAGCTTCCAAGCAGAATCCAGGAGAAGTGTTGTCCTTCTGCATATCCCACACTTCCTATCCTTTACTGTTCTGTAGTTCAGGCATTTCCATGAAACCACAGTACAGTAAAATTAGAGATATATTTTACTAACACTAGAAAACAAAGAAGAAAATATGGTTTATTCTATCACATTATGTTTTGTTTTTTTATCTTAGTCAAGAAATTATAAGCTATTGTGTTAAAGCCTCTGTGAACCTTACCGTTCTTTTCCTTCAACAAGAAAATGGTCTTGTAGGAAAACACAAACAGACGTTCGGCTTCTGTCCTGCTTGACAGCCTTGATTAGGGGCCTTTCAGGCCTCCTACAGCAGATTTCTAAGTGTACTTTCTCTTTCTATGTCAGTGGGAGCCAAATGATTACACAAAGTTATTTTTTCTTTTTATTAATATTTTAGCATGCAAATTAGTAGCTTTCCTTGGGACATTTGCACATAGGCATGCCATTATAATCTATCTGTTCTTATTCAGCCTCCTCTGCTTTTCACCATCTTTCTCAGTGCTGGTCCCCATCCTCACATCTAATATCCTCCTTTCTACCTTCTTATCAAATGGATTCCATTGCCCTTTCCTGTTCCCCACTCCATTCCTCTCTTTACACCTCTTCCTCTCCTCTCCTCTCTTCTCATAGTTCCCTTTCCATTTTCATGTTTTACACACATGAATAAATTTCAATTTAAACTCTATATATGACAGAAAATTTTAATATCTGCCTCTCTAAACCTGGCTTATTTCCACACTATTCTCAAACAGTAAAATATGGAATCATCTTAGAAGTAAAACAACAAATAAATGGATAAAGAAAATGAGCTACTAATAAACAGGTAATTCCACCCAATCATAACGAAGAGTGACATTATGGCATTTTGGAAAAAGGAAGAAATGAGAACTCATGATAAGTGACATGAGATAGGAACCCTTGTCTGGTCCTCACGTGCTGGGTTTCTCCTCTGGCTGTCTCTGTGGGAAGGTCATACGGCACCACCAGTGGATGTGCGTCTGCTTTGAAGCTCTCATTCATGTGAGGTGGAAAGAGGAAACTTTCCTATTTGCTATGATCATAACACCATTACTTATTTTATTTTATTATTTTTTTCATGACAGGGTCTCACCCTAGCTCAGGCTTACCTGGAACTCACTCTGCAGCCCAGGTTGGTTAAAATCCGAGTGATCCTCCTACCTCAGCCTCCCAGGTGCTAGGATTGTAGGCATGAGACACCATACCTGGATAAAACCCAGTGACTTTAAAATCAGACTTTGTGATAGTCAATCTTCATTGTACTGTGACTGGACTTATATAATCTCTTACAGGTCTCACCTGTGTATCTGTATGTGAGGGTGATTCCAAGAACGGTTCACTGAGGAGGAAGGACTTATCCTGGCTGTGAGTGACACCATTCCATGGTCTGGAGTCCTGAACTGAATGAAGATGGGAAAGGACAAAGGTAGCTGAGCACCAGCTACCATAACTCTGAGTTTCCAATCAGCAGACACAATGTGACCAGCCACTTCCCACTCGGGCCACCATACCTTTCCGTCGTGATGGCCTGTAAGCCCTCTTAAACTGCTAGTCAGAATAAGGCCCCCATCCCTTAAGTTTATTTTTTCTGGTATCTTGTTAGAGCAGTGACAAAAAGAACTAATACAGAGCCCAAGGAAAGGCTTTCTGTTTTCCTTTCTCTTCAGTGGAAGTTTATCTCCATGCTGATATCCAATGTAACTGTAAACATTCACTTGATTATTCTCAGCTTTGGCAAACTTTGCACAGTGTATACCGTCACGTAATTTTTTTAAATCTCATAAAAATACTTAAGAAGAGATTGAGACACACTGAATCTAGGAGGAATCACAAAGAAAACATGCAAATTCATTGTTTTATTTAACTCTTAGCACCAACATGGTACATACAATAAATGCTAGCCTGACACAAACAAGTGTATAAAATAATTATTTGCTTTAATAGATTGTTTAGTATCTGTTAAAATTATTATCTATATTAACCAAGCATCAACATGCTATCTAAATTTAGAAGAGATGGTACACATTTAAAAGACATTCAAGTTCTTGATTTTTCTAATTAAAAATAATTATTCACTCAGTGCTGAGACAGACAAATTCTAAGCCTAATTTTAATTAAAACCAAAGTGAATTCATCTTGATAAAATGACTGGTTTAGAAAAATAACTCTGAATTTTAAGTAGACAAACTAAATAAAATATGCTGTCATTCTTCTGGTGACAAAATATATTAGTATTTTCAGTCCAACAACATTTGAAAATGTATTATTTTTGTTTCCATTTGTTATTTTTATTTTTTAAAAATCTCTTCTTACCACAAAGGATAGGTAGTGTGTAGATTTTATTTTATTTTTTAGCTGATAAAATATTCTCTATTCTTTGTCTGATCTTTACAACACCATCATCATATCAGAAAACATTATTGTCCTCATGTTTTACGAAATTGCTTTCTCAGGGTCAATAAAGTATAGAGGTGTCAAATCCAGTGAACGTATCTTATAGTTCTGTAGGTTCACCCCCTCTGATTTCCTCACCCTTGACATGCCTCAGTAACACACTGTCTACCCCATATATTTAAAACCATTGTTTAGATACTATCATTCTTCTTTCTAGAATTGTCTGAGCATATGCACGCTTGAAAGTACATTATACATTAGAAAAATAAAGCCAGGCATGGTGGTGTACACCTTTAATCCCAGCCCTCAGGAGGCAGAGGTAGGAGGATCACCATGAATTCGAGGCCACCCTGAGACTCCATAGTGAATTCCACGTCAGTCTAGGCTGAGATAGAGTGAAACCCTACCTTGAAAAACCAAAAAAAAAAAAAAAAAGAAAGAAAGAAAAATAACTCATGAATCACTTAGATTAACCATTAATTAATTAACTAAACACCACTTGTTTTTCATATTCATAATTTTAGCAACTAAAAAAGTCACATTTGTCACATTCAGCATGGGGGAAAAATAGATAGAGATAAATTTACTCCAAAGTAAGGAAAGAATTAAAAATAAGGAATTTATAAATGAATATAATCCATTGTGGTTGATCAATTGACTTCTGTTGTTTCAAATGGAGAAATGTTCTTTCTGCATAATTCTGCAGAAAAGACTAACAGTTTAACATATCAGCAAGTCAATGAGAGAAGCCGTAACCCTTGAATAATCACCTGTCACCAGGCTCCTCCATGCTAGAATTTTAGAAATATTAACAAAGATTTAATTTCCCCATTGAAATTCTTGTTTGAAATGTTTTAATATTTCATTCTATCAATTTGAAAGATTAATATTTACTATAACCTGCTTTATCTTGAAATTCAATACACTGTGTTCTGAGGGCATTATAATTTAGTTGCATTTGACATGCTCTGAGAAAGACATAGATTAAATCCCTGATGTGTGTCATTAAACAATATGAAAGTGGCCAATATTCCTAATAGAAAAAAAAATACCCAGTTTTATTTGTTATGAAAAAAAAAAAAAACAGTAACTTACAGACACAGTGCGATTTTCTGGGAAGAAAAGGAATGAGTCTGGAGGACGCGGCCTCAACTCAGAGGTGCTGGGACAGCAGACAGCCGTGAAACTGTACAGACAGTGATTCCCACAGCGGCTCTTGGGAGCAGGCGACTTGTGGGGCTGTGAGTAGCTCTGCAGCGGAGGGAGTGGTGAAGGTCAAGGACCTATCTTTCTTCCTCTTCTGAGTGAGACATCACTTCCTGTGAATGTTTTCACCTTATACCCTATTATACTTTACCCTTGTGTCTGTTTGATTTCCTCCACTTACTCTTGGGGAACTTCACAACAAAGGACACTTGAGCACTTACAGAGGCTTCAGATAAATGTGTTTAGTTAGATCCTTGAAGACTAAGACTAATTAGAATGTCCATTTCATCTATTTGAGTGAATAGCAAGTATACAGAATGTTTAGTCTCTTTGAGTCTCAGTTTACTCAGTTGCCAAATTAAAGTACTCATACCTCTCAGGGATTTGTTTATGTCATAAAATAAAGATGCAAAGTTATCATCTATGAATTCTTCAATTAGTATCATATATATATATATATATATATATATATATATATATATATATCTGATATACATGTCTGGGAATTTCTCTTTACAATGGGAAACAGGAGAGAAAGAACTGAAAAAGTAATGAAAGTGGGTTGGGGAGATAGCTCAGTGGGTAAGCATGAAGGCCTGAGGGGCCCTCATGCTGTTCTCCCACACATACATTACAAAAGCTTGGTCTGGCCACATTTGCCTGTAACCCCAGTACTGAGGGACTTTGAGACAGGAGAATTGTGAAGACTCATAGTTCAGCCAGTCAGAGCAAAAATGGCAGCTCCAAGATCAGTGAAAGGAACAATCCAAAAGAGCGATAGAGCAGGGTAGCTCAGCCTCATAGACAAGCAGTCTGTCACAGTGGACAGTTACGGACACAAACTCAGCCACTCTTTCTAGCCTTTGAATAAAAATGCTTGATTTAGGGGAAGCTGAGCAGATGGAAGTCACAGTACTCTGAGGAAAACCCCTGAAAATAGGTTGGAGAGAGTGTCAGAGGTTGTAGGGGAAGACACATTTTACTCTGGCCTCTGTACACATGCAGACAGGGTTCATACACTACACACCACACCAAGCATGCTGCACACCACCCACAGTGCGCGCGTGCCCCCCCCCCCCCACACACACAAGGAAATGGGGGAAAGCTATATCTGAAGGCAATTATCACTAACCTACAGTTAACAGATGAACTAACCAGAAGCCACTTCTGACCTTGATCTGGAGAGTCATTTAAGGATCTATTTAGAGTCAAATTATTTGGCTATAAAAAGAAATTCATATACTATAGCAGATATACGTACGTGTGAGACTTGCTGGAGTCAGAGATTTTGGTGCTGTTTTGAGAGCGCAAGTTCCTTGCTGTTTAAGGTCTTCAGGGCCAGACTGAATAATGAATGACACCATATCAGAGATTAGCCCTGACCCCTGGAATCTGAGGAATATTAGAAGGATATGTCATATTAAAGTGTGATATATTTTTCATTGATGTCAGTGGGCCAACCCTAATCTGTGTGTCTCACACACACAAAAAAAGGTGGCATTAGAGGTCCATGGTCCACAGTAAATACTGTGATCAAACAATTTTATTGAAGGACACTGTGAAGGACCTGACATACATGACATTTGTTGACTTACATAACTCATGGAGAACAGATAATATCTCTAATAAAGGCAGTGAAACCAGGTGAGAGTGTAAAAGCAGTTTCTTACTTCAGAATGAAACAAAAAGTGAGAAAATTAAAGGTAAAGAGGTGAGTGATGGAAACAGCATAAGATCAACTACTAAAATAACGTTTTACAGACTTATATATGCACTCAAATGTCTCCTCTCTTGGCTATAACTTTGATTTTTAATTTAGATTAGCTTGGAAAAATCCAAAACCTGCAAGCATTACAGGACAGCTACCATCTCTTACACTTCTGTAGTGATGTTTGCAATTTTTTTTTGCAATTATTTTATCACAATTTGTCCATTAAGCTTACTTTATTCAATAATTGCCATTCAATGTACTTCCTAAGTGTTAAGCCCCAAATGAAACATGATACACATATAATTCACATTAAATCTTCACAATAAACCTCCAGATCCTATTTCCATGGGAGCATAAAAAGTACTAGTTAAGAAAGTTTATTTAACCTGACTGCATCTGGAGAGACTCTGCAATAGCTGGAGCATAGAAGCCACATATAGGCCACAGCAGAGAGGAGTAGTCACTGCCTTCCTGGAGCCCAATCAAATCAGACAGATAAGGAAAAAGTAAAAGGAATTACATTTTAATTCTCCTTTCAGGGAGAGAGGGATGGATTTATGAGACCACATACCAAAACCCTCCACATTAGCTTATGTTGAGCTTTAAATGGAATAGTGTTCAGAGAAGGGCTGGAACGATGGCTAGTCCCTCACACTGCCCCTTGGCATTTCATTCCTCCCTTCTCTCTCATTCCACTTTTTTAATTACCTGTAAACAGGTATTTGTCTCTGATCTGGCTATATATACATATACATATATATATATATATATATATATATATATATATATATATATATATATATGTATATATATATGTACACACACACACACACATATATGTGTGTGTGTGTGTGTGTGTATTTATATTGATATTGCAAGGGCCAAATTACATCCCCTGCATCCTTGTACCACCAACTGGTACCTAGAACATAATAACGTAGCAGACAACTAATAGCTGTGCATGGCACTGGGCAGAAGCGGGGGTGGAGAGTGCCCAGGGGCTTCAGTCGCTTCTCCTGAGTTCTCCTTTGTATGCAGACGTTTTAGAGGAAGTTTCGACTACAAGGGCAGAGGGCAAAGAAGGAGCCTGAAGAGTAACTGAACTGTTCTGAATTGATGCATAAAAAAAATAGCTAGAGCATGTTTACGTAGAGGTCAGAGTTAGTTCTGGAGGGCAGGGAGAACAAAGCACGCTGAGCCAAGGGGACAAGCTGGGCATAGCGGTGGTATATGTGCCACATGGCTGTCATCACAAAGAAAAACACAGCAAGCTAAATAGTTCTGATACTCTTAAATTTAGAAAAGTAAATACTTACCTTTTTTTATGGCATCTAGTTAAAAAAAAAAAAAAAAAACAGGTCATGAAAGGGACCATAAAGTGCTAGGCTCTGAGGAAGACAACTTTGGAGTGCTCTGGGCTCAGACCCAGTGCCTGGATTTCAGGGAGGTGTTTATCACACCCTGCTGTGATGCTGAATACCAAACTCAGCCTTTCTCTGAGCCCCAATTTGACATCTGATTTTTTAACCTTTTTTTTTGTGTGTACACATTTAGTTTTATTGTAACGAAGCAACTGGTACACTTAACGTTTAAAACTGAGCAGTATCTTTCCTTTCCAGTGAAAACAAAGAAAATTTAAAAATAAAACAAAATTACAATAGAGAATGTCAATTCCAAATAAATCCTACAGGTTCTGCTGATTCTCCCATAGAGTGGCAGGGCTCAAGTCATCATTAGGAGAGAATTTTATTTTAAAAGTGTCATCTTAAACTGCAAGGATGTCCAAACCTTTTTACCTCTTACATCGACCACCTCTGACACTAGGTCTATTTAACAGCCCTCTTTGTTCATCTTCTTCACTGAGGTGGCAAGGGTCTCAAGCTCACACTTCCAGTGCTCTCCTCTAAGTCCCTGCCTCTTTCATTCGGCTCAGATTCTATATCAGGTATCTTCATTCAAAGGCTGCAAATAGTGGCTGAGTTTGTTTCCATAACTGTCCACAGTGAGAAACTACACGTCTATGAGGCAGAGCTAGCCTGCTCGTTCTTGGCTCCGTGTTCCTGCAACAGAGTGTGTATTCAGGACACACACAATGCGTGATGGAGAGTCTAGACAACTAGACATTGTGGGCAGCTGAAATTGTAAAGACTGATAATGAAGACATAGTTCTATTGAATGGATGTTATATGTCAGAATGAGTCATGCCTTGTCTTCTGAGGGATGAATTCACATTTAGACTCTAATGAGCACATAGAACCCAAGTTGAAAGAGAAAATTGATTTGCTTTATTCTGCTAAAAAATAAACTTCAGGCTCCATGCCCAATAGTTAAATCTTTTCTTAAGACCTCAAAATGTCTTTTTTTTTTTTTTTTTGTCTCTTTCACAGTGCTTCTGTTCCTGCACCCAGGACTCTAGACATGACAGTCTGATTGCCAAGACACACTTATCCTCTCTGATTTTATGCCATCTGTCACCTAGGCTTGTGTTATCTTTCTGTTTCATTGTCCAGCATTTTGAGGGCATCTTAAAGGTCACCTCCTTTGTGAATATTCCCTGGGTCTTCTGTTAGGATGAGTGCCTCTATGGCTATTCACAACTACTTGCATAAAGTTTTGCTCCATTGTTTTCTCAAAATGTCTTATCATTATTTGTTTTATTGAATTAAAAAAGTTAACAAATTCCAAGCACCTAAGTAAGACAGACATCACTTCCTGAATTCCTCTCCACGTTAATACCACCATTATTTGAGGTTTCTTGCTTTTTCAAATTCCTCTCCACCTTAATACCACCATTATTTGAGGTTTCTTTCTTTTTTTTTTCAAATTCCTCTCCACCTTAATACCACCATTATTTGAGGTTTCTTTTTTTTTTTTTTTCAAATTCCTCTCCACCTTAATGCCACCATTATTTGAGGTTTCTTTCTTTTTTCTTTTTTCAAATTCCTCTCCACCTTAATACCACCATTATTTGAGGTTTCTTTCTTTTTTTTTCAAATCATTTCCTTCTTCTGCATGTCTCATTCATTTCCAACAATAGCTCACCACAGTCACAAACAACTTAATACTTCAGTATTCTTCTGCCTGTCTCTTTGTGTTGACATAATTTTCGCTGGTCATGCTTAATGGAATATTGTAAATCTAAAGTTATTTGCAGCTGAAAGCTTTGAGGTGTTTTCATATAATCTTGATTGCTATTTAAAATGGTCCTTTAAAGAAGGTAGAGAATCTGGGTGTAGTGTCACATACCTACCGTAATAGCACTTTGGAGTCAGAGGCAGGAGAATTGGTTACGGTGTCAAGATGAAGGTGGCACCTGCGTTGCCTAGCAAGCTCCAAGCTAGCCAGAGCTGTTTAGGTTTTCTCACAAAAGAAACAAATAGAAAAACTAAAAAGAGGAAGTTGGAGAGGACAAATAGGAGGGAAGGGAAGGGAAAGGAAAGCAGAGGAAAGGAGAGGAGAGGAGAGGAGAGGAGAGGAGAGGAGAGGAGAGGAGAGGAGAGGAGAGGAGAGGAGAGGAGAGGAGAGGAGAGGAGAGGAGAGGAGAGGAAAAGAGAGGAGAGGAGAGGAGAGGAGAGGAACGAAAGTCTCTGGGAACCCAACTTTCTATTATTGATATTACCGGCTGGAAGGAAAGCAGAGCAGTGGTACAAACACTGTCCAAGGACATGAAACGCAAATAAGGGGAGTAGTGTAGCTGGGGAGGTGCTTAAGCATTATGACTAACACAGACTCAATAGAGAGAGTCTCTGCTAATGCTAGATCTAAGTCTTCCACAAAGTCTAATCTGTGCTTGATTAATGCAAATGTTTTCAACCATTAGCTTTGATAAGACTTAATTAAGTTAATGTTCTTGATTCTAAAGAAAATCACAAAGATGTACACTTCTCCTCACATTAATTTTGGGAAGCACTTAGTATAAATGTAGAATGATCTGACTCTGGTCTGAAGACCTCTGCTAACCTGAAATAACACTTTAGGTGGGTAACTCAACCCTTTGGGATCTGTTCCTTACTTTTGAAAATGGAGACATTGGTGTAGCGGGTCACCTGCCTCCCAACTCTTATCTTATTTGGCCCCATTACTGATTCAGCTAATGAAGTGTAGGTGCTAGCTGAGAAGTGAATTCTCCAAAATGGCTTGTCTTCCCCCTAAATGACTTATCTAGCCTAACTCACAAGAAGAATATTTATTTCAATCTGATGATATACTCTTTGCATTTTCTCAGTAATACAAGTTTCCATAGTTAATGAGCCATGGCTCTTTTTAAAACTGGTCAATCCTGGTCTTCTTTTAGCCTCAACAGAAGAGTGTCTTGCTATTATCTACTTAGGAAGGAGGCAGTCTACCTAAAGCAGCTTCAAGTAAGCATTTGAAGCCTCAAATTCTTTTAGGAAGTGGCTCAGAATGACAGTTTTGTGATGTACAGGTCACTTCTGACCCTTAAAGCTATATCTGATAAGAAAGTGAAATCAGAAAGCCTCATTTTTAATCATGAGAAAAGATGAAAAACACTGCCTGTCCCAAACTCTAGACCTTACATCTGATAGTGAATGCATGTGTCTTGCACTTGGCTGTCCTCATGACAAGGTGTGATGTGGCACATCATGTCCCCAGCTCAGCTCAGAAAAGGGAATGAATAATCTTCCCTTAGGCAGCCTTGATCCTGTTTCCTTCTCAGTTTTCTGTCTTCCATCTTGAGTTCTACACAATTCTACTAGCTCTTCGGATCCAATGAAGTATTTGGTTTTTCTGAAATGACTGTGTCCTTCATGCTGGGTCAAGGATTGTTTTTTCTAATCACTGCAGGAAATGGTCGATTCCTTAAGTTTCATAATGGAAAGTGTGCTTGGTACTGGTTGGTTTCAGGTTGCAGTTGTTCCATTGTTCTGGGAAAGAGGATTTAATCTCTATAGTACAGAGGGAGCCTAACTCCAATCGTCTAAATAACTGGGATGGCATATCTAAGAACATTTTAAACTAAGGGGAATTGGCCAACTGTTATTTGATCTGTGAAATTATTTTGGAGCTCATTACCTGTAGTACATTAGTGTGTTGATTATGTTATCATTGATGGGACAAACTATCCCACCAAAAGCAGTTTAAGGATGAAAAGGGATTAAAATGGCTCACTGTTCCAGAGAGCAGAGTCTAGCATAACAGGGAAGGCATGGCAGGAGCTGGAAGCTGGTGTCACATTGTCACATTGACATAGAAGAATTAGAGAAAAAGTGAGAACTGCAAGCAGGGCAGTGCTGCAACCCCTCAAGGCCTGCCCACAATGACCTACTCCCTTGAGCAAGGCTGTCAGTTCCACAGCCTTCCCAAATAGTGGCACTCATGTGTTCAAATACCCGAGTCTATGTGGGACATGGCATTCAAACCACCAAAATGAATATATGCATGCATATATATGCATAAAAGATGAGCAACACATGTCTTTGCACTTGAGTATGTATATGTATGTACATACATGTATGCCAACATGGGTACAAACATACACATGTGCATGCATAATATGTTATTATGTGTGTATCAATGAGGTATATGCTTCCACACACATAAATATATAATACATTTGGATATAAATACACATGTTATATATCTACATATATATTTGTATATATATCATATGCATATATAATATATGTATATATAACCCTACATACAAGTTATATTTATATATTCTGTATGTATAATGTTATATATGCATTACATATTTGTTTGTATTTATATTTGTAATATGTGACTGATTCAAATTTAACTAAGTTTATTTAATCTTTCCTTGTTGAGAAACGATCTTGGCCGACTTATCCTCACCCTTGTTTAACATTGACACACGCCTGCTCTACTTTTGGTTTCCACTTTCTGAATCTTTCTTCTCCTCTGACATGGAACGTTATGATTCCTTGAATAGGAAACAGTCTATTCTTGGCCTTTTGGTGGTTCCTGATAGAGAGTAAGGGAGATTTATAAAACATTCTGGCTTCCTGACCTAACACAGACAGTTTGATGTCACTTGTAGTGCTGGATTACCCTGAGCCTTTCTGTATTGCCAGATCTGAATAGTTAACCCAATTCTAACATTAGAATTTCTCCTTTAATTAGCCTAATTCTTGCCTTTGGCTAGTTTAGCCCCTTACAAAGAACCCAGGCACTAATAATGCAGGAGGTTGATAGATATGTATACTAAAATGTATATTGCCCCAGCCAGTGGGGAGTTGAACAAGGACCCAAGGGGAAGTTAACCTGAATGGGAGAAGGCAAACAGACACAAGAAGGAGACCATGCTAGGTGTTTGTCAAGGTCTCGAGATTTTATTTTTACATGTAGGTTTATATAGGGATGTAGGGGGAAGGGGACATAGTCAGGCCAAAGGTCACAGAGTTACTGGTTAAGCCGCAGTGCCTTTGTTTCTTCATCAGCTACCAGCAGCATGGGGGAGTATTCACCCAAGTGTACGATTCCTTTGTTTCTGGTAGTTGAATATTAGATGAGGAGATAGAAACTTAACTTGCTATATGGCGGTTTCTGTTAACATGGCCGAGCTTTGGTTCATAGCTCCCAACAGTATATGACTATAAGCATTCTTTACACTGGCTATTCTGACATTTAACCCTTTAGAAACTATTATACTAAAACCTAATAGGTATTTGTGTTCCCCAAATTGTTATATTTTAAGAATTGTAGAAACCAGCAAACAATAGCCAAAACCTGTCTGACTTGATTTCTGTCTAACCTGCCACTATACCTGATGACCACATCCCGCTGCTGACATTATTGTTATTCTTGGGCTAATCAAATGGAGGAGAGAATAAAATATTAAACAGGACTTAAAGATAGTGACTGCCTCAGGTGGAGGCCCACAGACTTTATTTTTGCATTTATTTGGATATTTAAATAGCATTGCTGATTGTATGCTTTGTCATTTAGGGTGTTCCACATGTGTCTGTATTATACCCCACACGTTCCTTCAGGCACTATTCTCCCTACGTTAGAGATCTGCTCAGAGCCATCCCTGCAGCTTGCAGACACCTTTCCCCACTGTAAGAGGCTGCATTTCTTCAGAAAGCCAGAACAGATTCGAAGTGTGACAATTCGAATCATTGTACTTTGAACACTCTAGATGTATAGCTGGGGCTTAGTGCAATTGGTACCTAAGCCATTTTTTCCTAAACTTGAAATCACCTCGGGCATCTCAGTCAAATCCAAAAATAAAATGAACTCATACTACAAGCAACAAAATATGAAACATGAAGACTCTACATTGAAATAAAAGTCTGCATGCCTTACATGATAATTACAGCCATACAGTGCCAGACATTCTGTTGTGAAAAGTGTTTTAACACCCAGATTTTAAATGGCTCTTCTCCTGTACATATGAATCACCTGTCCAATTCCAGGAAATGTATGGAGTTCAGTTGTCTCAGCTACAAAAATGGAATTATCTTTGAAGGCATAGCCCTAACTATGGGCTGCATCTGACATCTTTTTATGCTTCTGTATCTTCAATTATGTAATGTCTTGTTAATTCCTTTAGCAATATCAGAGAGCAGAAACAGAAGATTAAACTCGTTCTATCCTGTCCAGGTACAAATCAAACTTTGGTGTACTGTGTTATGCACATTATTTTCATTGCCACAACCTTGGCAGGCTTTGCCATAGGTCATACTGGAATCCAAACAGACTCCTTAGAAACACACATATGAACCCAGAGTCATATTGGCACAATTACTCTCTGTGTCACGCTTCTGCTCATTTCTCATTTCTCATTTCTCACACCAACTTTAGCCAGTCCACGCATCCCCAAGTCTATCTACACCCATAGGATTCTTCTCTGGGGTAGTGACTTCCTTTGCCTGGCTCATTTCTGTATATATATGCTGGTTAGAAGCCACTTCTGTGGCCGGTTAAACAAGTGAGCTGTCTCTATAATTTCCTTGATACACTTTTTTTTTGTATTATCCAGCTGTTTATTTTGTCTTCAGAATTAAATGTAAGCATTATGGGCACACAGAATGCCTTGTTTTGTATGTTAACTACTTTCTATCCTTCTATTCACACAGTAAATATTCAATAACTGTTGGCTGAATTCACATATATATGAATATATATGTATACATATTCATATAACACATTTGGAATTAAAGAAGTTATAAACAGCTTTATCTTGAATTCATTTGTTGGTAGAAAAATCATGAGCTCACAATGAATATTTTTTTTTCAGAAACGAGCTATAATGGCTGAAACAATTCTTTTTAAGCTGGGGAACAATATGTTCCTCAGTACTATTCATAAATTAATTGTAGTTATATTATCTCTGGTCTTACATGGACTACCAGAACTTAACGGGATGCACTAACAACTGCAACTACAGAACCCTTTTCAATTTTGGAAACATGTATACAACATACTATCTAGCAGTTTCCACAACAATTTAGAGTATTCTTTATTCATACCAGTATTAATATTCATAGTTCAAAGAAGAGACAGAATCAATGCCAGTTACATTAGAAGAGAACAAAACAACTATATAAAAGCGACGATGACATGGAGATCTAAAAATGACATTAGAGAAAAACGCTGGAATTATGAAGAGAAGAGCACAAGGGAAGGATGCTAGAAATGTGCTGCTTGCCAGAGTTGGCATCTCTGTCTGCGGCAATGAGCTTGTTTCTGAGGTGAACAGAGTTGAAAAGACTCTAAACTGGAATAATGTGCTCACTGTTGGGTGAAGGGTTCCCCGACACAGGTAGCAAAGTCTGGATTAAATAATAAACACGAAGGGATTTACCCCTGTGCTCTCCTCCAGTCTTCCACTTCCCTCTGACACCACCTACTGGTATGATGAAATGGAGCGAGTTTTTAAAACCACTTGATGGAGCTGTTCTCTGGGTGCAACAGAGTGAGATGTTTTGGAATTCCAGGGCACTAAGATCAGTAAGCTTCATCACAAACTTTGTAGTAGACTCAGTCCGTGAGTGTACAGTGCAGACTGATTTCTGTCATCTAGAGGCATGGCCTCAGATTATATAGATATTCCTCACTCTCCCTGAAATATCAGGGAAACAGGTATGTGTGCATGTATTTTGTGTATGAGACATATTGAGAGACAGAGAGAGAGAGAATGCTGTAAAAATTAGAAAACTCGGGGGTGTAAATACTGAGGGCAGAGCAGTCTGGGGCCTAACAAAGAGAACTTTCACAAGTTACATTCCCCGTGTGAGCCTCAATTTCTGCACCTGCAAAAGACCATAATAGGTTTCTTTCTAACAAGATTAAACCATTCAGTGAATAAGCATTGAACATCCACAATATAACAGACACTGCGCTTTACACTGGGGATACCAGGATAAAAGGCACAGGCAAGCTCACTGGCCCAGAAGTTAGAATCTAGCAGGGAGAGCAGGCATGCACGCAAGGGCCAAAGGAAAACAAACGCTGAGTCTAAAGCTGTCAATTGCTGTGGTGGAACTCTCCAGACCCAGTAGATCATCCAAAAGAACCTGATTTATGTTGTGTTGGGGAAGATCCTTAGGAAGGTTTGAGTTACAATCCGTAGTGTGACCAGGAGGAAGGGTCATGTTCAGTGAGGAAGGAGGGAGCATGGCACATTCAGATCATGAAAATTCACACAAAAATGGTGGATCTCCTCCGAGTCACAGTTGCTTTCCCACCCCATGCATTAGCAGACCAACTGAAAGATGTGCAGAGGGAGAAAACACTAGCACCTCACTGTATATGCTCTTTCATCAGATATTTAAATTGTAATAATAGTGTGGTCTTAAAAGGTTTGATTGCCTGATCACAGCAGCTTGTTAATTAAAGGTGCAAGGGGGGGGGGTAATTAGAGAGGGGAAGTTTGCACCTGAGGGAGAAACAGGATTAGTTTGCCTGGGAAATCAGATTAGTGTGCCAGGCAGCCAGCCAATTGAAAAAAAAAAAAAAAAGGAAAAAAAAATACAGATCCTCCAGGGAAATAAAATGTGTATCTTTTCCAGCACTCTCTAGGAGGACAGGTCTCTCGTCCATGTGTCCAAGGGCAGGAAAAACACAGCCTGACAGAGGAGGGCTCACCCCTGACACTGACTAGCTTCCCTTGTAGTAAATGTGTGATTGGCTAATTGCTCTTGCTGGAGATAACTGTGTTTGGAATTTATTTGGCTCAGAATATGTGAGGTTGTGGAACCCCTGACATTCCATGATTAATGAGGAAGGTTGTTCATATCCTCAGTCACAGAGATAGACTCAGGTCTCTTACCATCCTCACAACCCTTCGGGGTTGAGTTTGTACCAAGTACAGAGGCTTGGGTTTCATTAAGCCAAGCAGCTGGTTTCCAAAGGGGTGGTTATACTAAGATAAGGCGGAGCAGACAGGGTCGTCAGGAGGGCAGTGATAAAACCCAGCATGCTGGAAGCTGGTATCACGAATGCAAATCAGGCCTTGCAAGCTAAGCAGAACAAGCCTGAGTAAGACTCCTGTCTTGTCGCATGAAGCTACCATGAGATCTGAGCAAATCAGTGCTCTGTGCCTCAGATTACCTATTGCCATCTATGAGCTACTGATAGCTCTTCCCAATGAGAAGAATAAAACCTACCTCTAAGGTACCTTAGAGAATATTGAGGTAAGGAAGTTCAGTAGTTTCTGGCATGGTGCTGTCAGTCAATAAGGGCTGTTACTATTATAGCAAAGAAATTTACAAATACTCTTTTACTGTGCCTGAGATTGAATCCATAATCTTAGTCAGCAAAGGATTTTTCCTTCTTATGTAGACACTGCTACTGTCATCGCCTGACATTATATCAGCATTATGTTCTATATATTCACAATGTCAGCTTCAGTTTTGATGATATTAGCCGATAATCTTCTATTTTTTTTTCTGCCTAAGTGGGCACCTTCGGAACTGCTATTTTCTCCTAAGCAGCTCTTTGACATTCATTTCTTTTAACTTCCAGTACACCCCACAAAAGTCTTATAAAGGAGAATGATTTTCTTCATTATTACTATTCTCCAGGCATCACCAAACAGAGCCGAGGCTTGTTTTCATAAGGCTAATAAACTTGCGAATAGATGTTGAGATTTAGCTAAATTTTTCAATATAGGAATTTCTTTATTCTAATGTTTAGCGTTTGTCCATACCTTGAAATTCTGAGAAGATAAGCGCTACTGTTCACCGATCTGCCACCATCATTCACGCAGTAGCTTACGCTGAGAGTTATCAGTGATCCTTTCTTCTGCTCCTTACATCTAATTCACAGATCTCTGCTGCCTGCAGCAGTTATCTACTTACTGTGCTGCAACACAACACTCCACCAGAATTATGCTATCAAAGGAAGGGGATTATTTCTGGCTTATAGTTTCAAGGAGAAATTGTATTATGGCAAGGAATGCGTGGCAGGATCTGACACCAAGCATCACATCTGTGCACCAGCAGGCAAGCAGTAGCAAGAACAAGTTGAGTATAGCAACCAGGGTTGGGAAGTAATACCCCAAGGACAGCCCCATCAACACAATCCTTCCAGCAAAGCTCCACCTCCACAGCCCTCACAAATAGCTCGAACAACTGAGGCTATATATTCAAACATGAGACAAAAGGGGACATTTTACTGAGCTTTTAGTAATTAACTTAGGCTCTTTTTATCTGCATATCAAGAGACTGATAGAGCTGGGAAGACAGACACAGGAGAGTCCCTGGAGCTCTGGCAAACTAGACTAGCTTAATAGGTGAGCTCTACTTAAACAAGAGACCATATTTCAACAAAGGTGGACAGTATTCCTGAGGAATGAAACCTGAGTTTGTTCTCTGGCCTCCAAATGCACACATATGCATGTACATCTGCACACACACAAGCACACGAACACACATGTGAACAACACACATAGACACATGCTAAATTAAGAATGGAAACATTTAATGCAAGGATATATTACAAAAGGCTTAGACTAAACTGGGTGGCAATCACTGAGTCATTAGGGTGGAAGGCTAGCATGGAGCCCTGTATTCTGTGGCATAGGGAGAGGGCAAATAGCCTGGCCAGGGGCAGCAGCTCTAAGAGGCACTTCAACTCAGGTGTGAATGTGAGCTCACCATTCCTCCCCTCAGTGCAAGTACTTGGCATGTGTGGTCAATGGAAAAAATATGGTGAATATGAATATGATTATTTATTATCACTTCACCTTATACATCTAAAATTCTCATAAATCACATGCATGCCCTCAATGCTACCCTGAAGGTGATATACAATTTACTCTTTCTAAGGGCTTTGAGAGGTTTCTTGTTAGTACTGACTCTTATAATATCCATTACATGCATCTGTCATATTATGAACTATTTACACCATTTCTTGGAAGCAAATGAAAATCTTGAAAAACATGAATATCTTGAGTTCCTTTTTTTCTGATTGACAGCAGGAATTTTATGGCAGGATTTTTTTTATTCATCTGGGGCTCATGACATTCATTTAACAGGAAAAGGGCCTGGAAATACCAACTTCCCATAATACTATATCTTTCTTATTATTTCAGTAGGAAGCTGATGAAAAAGAGATATCAATTATTTAAAATGAGTTAACATATACTTTTAGCACTGTCTTGTAGCACGAAAATAATTATACTCATGTTCATTCAGTGTCCTTCCAAGTGTCATGAGCTGATTGACATGATTATAAGGACACTACCTTTTTTGCTGTTATACTGATTGGGAAGGGAGAATCAAGAGAGCTGAGGACATAGCTTAGCTAATAAAGTGCTTGTGCCTCAAGTAGGAGGACCGGCGTTCAATGTCAGTGTCCACAAAAAGCCCGTTCTGGGAGAGCACCAAAAGCAGTTGACTGGAGATCACTAGTCAGCCTGTCTAGACGAAAGAGCGAGCCCCTGCCCCACAGGAGACCTTTACACACTAAGACATGTGCACCATTCTTGAGTTTCATAGCAAAGGTTGTCCTCTGGACTCCACATTCATGTGCACATATACGCACACACATATGGGCACATAGGTGTGGCTATACACACAGACATACATACTACATGAAGAACACACACATACACATGGAAAAATAAAAGGCATAATTGTACAATGTACATAAAGGACATAAAGGACAGAAAATGAAAGAGAAGGCACAGGAGAAGCCACAGACCCATGATATCATGACATGCCAGCTGATGGCCTGGCTCTGGTACTAGCCTTTGGAGTCTAGACTGAACTCTGTGCACTAAAAGACTATGGCAGACAGTAAGCTTATAGGTTTTGAGACCTGCCTTAATTTGTGTTATTAAGATGGTAGTTGTGGGAGTGATTTCCAGAGACTCATCCCAGGGTTCAAGAATTGCTGTTTCTAGTGGGATCGCTTTTCCACTGGGAAGTGCCCCCCTTGTTATGCTCTTTTCATTGTTTTAAAGTACATTTTAGGGATGGAGAGATGGCTTAGTGGTTAAAGCACTTGCCTGCAAAGCCAATGGACCCATGTTCATTTCCCCAGGACCCACATAAGCCAGATGCACAAGGTTATAAATTGTTTGCAGTGACTGCAGGGCCTGGCACACCCATTATCTCTCTCCTCTCTCTTGTCCTCCTTCTCCCCCTTCTCTCTTTCTCTCTCTCTCAAATAAATAAATAAAAATAACTAAGAGAGAGAGGTGCAGAAAGAGAGAGATTGAGAATGGACATGCCAGCACCTTCAGCCACTGCAAACAAACTCCATATGCATGTGCCACCATAAGCATCTGGCTTATGTGGGTGCTGGGTGAATTGAACATGAGTCCTTATGATTCACAGGCAAAAACCTTACCCGCTAAGCCATCCCTCCAGACTTCTCTAGTCCTTTACGTGATTTATTTTTTTTCTCCACTTAGCAATTAATTGGCTAATATTATTGTATGTTTAGGCCTTGTCTGGGGGATTGATGTACATATGTTCATGAATTTCAGTGTGTATCAAATGTTACTATATTGCTTCATATGAGACTACTACTGTAAAATCCAGTATTTCCAATTCCACCCTGCAAGAAATGCATATCTCAACTATCACCCTTTAAATTTGTCTTTCTTGGACTGGAGAGATGGCTTAGCAGTTATGGCATTTGCCTGCAAAGCCTAAGGACCCAGGTTAGATTCTCCAGGTCCCACGTAAGCCAGTTGCACAAGGTAGCACAAGCATCTGGAGTTCATTTGCAGTGGCTAGAGTCCCTGGCATGCCCATTCACTCTCTCTCTCTCTCTCCCTCTCACACACTCTCCCTGTCTCTAATAAATAAATAAAATTAAAATTTTAAAAAACTATATTTTTCTACAGACTTGAAGTTTACTTTTTCTTGAAAGCAGAGTTTTCTCATAAGCACATGAAAAAGTTGCATGTCATTTCTTTATCTTTTCTTGCAGGGATGAATGATGAGTTTCAAGGTCTCATCAGGTAGAAATTGGGTGCAGTCAACCCACAATTCCATGGGGATGGCCTGCATCTCCAATGAGGAGGGACACTTTGGAAAAGGGGAAGGGATGAGAGGAAGGATGGTGCCAACATGTGTTGTTTACATACTAAGTATGTCCATAACTAATAAAAAATAAATTTTAAAGATAAGAAAAAAGAAAGAAGGAAAGAAGGAGAGAAAGAGAGAAATTGGATGCGGTGGCAGAACCATCCACAATGCAGCAGGCTACCCACCCTCAGGCCACGTGGTCACTGCGGTTTATGGTGGTTAGTTCTCATTCTGGAGGGTGTTACAGCATTTACTCAAATAACTCATATTTTACTTAACAAGAGATACCAAAAAATTATTTTAAATGAGAAGCCCAAAGTTCTGGGCTTAATAAGAAGACAGTACAAGCTATGTTGAGGTTGCTAACTTCTGTGATAGGAACAAATGTTCTTCCCAAGAAATTGTGAAGAAAGAAAAGAAATAAGAGCTAGTTGCTTTCACACCTCAGAAGGTGAAAGTTAGATACAGTACATGCTAACATGATAAGCACTAGTTTAACCACACTGAATTTGTGTGTGCAAAATTAAAAATATAGGATAAAGCATGACATATACATTACTATTAAGGCTTATTTTAGCCAATCGCTAGGGGGCTTGGAATGTATCCCCCAAGTAAGTGGGGACTTTTTGTGGCTGATATCATTCCAACTATATTAATAATCTCTTATATTAAAATATTTGTTGTTTTTATTATGTCCATCCTGTGTCAATATCGTTGCTTTATGTCAGTATGTACTGATGATGTTTATAATGTTAAAATAAAACATTTAACTAAGATATGACTTAAGTAGGAATAATCAAGGTTATAAACAGATAACTCAAATCTGAGATTCCTAAATCCACAACAGACCAGCCTCCCTCATCAGGCTGGCTTTGTAATAAGGAACATCTGCTACATTTCCTAAAATCATGTCCACTTTGAAAAGCCTAACAATTGAGATTCAGTTTCCCAGTACCCACATAAAGCCAGGTGCACAGAGGCTCATGCATCTGGAGTTCATTTTCAGTGGCTAGAGGCCCTAGCACACCCGTTCTCTCCCTGTCTCTCTCCTCTCTCTGCATTCAAACAATAAATAAATAAATAAATCATTTTTTTTAAAAGAAGGTCCAGGGAGAACCCCCATCACCGAGAAATCCCCTGGGGTAAAAGAGCTCAGGAGGAGGCACACGCACGCACACAAGGAAGGCAAAGGATAAGACCCAAAAGCATCCCCCTCAAAGAAAAGAGGAGAGAGACTTAAGAAACAGCAAAGGACTGAGCAGTCAAAGAAAAATCATACATGTAATGAAAGTGAGAGGTCACCCAGAGCGAGACACAGGTAGAAGGCAACAGAGAAACACCGAGACAGAGAAAAGTGCTCGCTCCTTCCTAGCTCAGCTGAGAAAGGGAGAAACTGGCTTAGCTGCTTGCGCGAGATCTCAGGGAAGAGGTCAGCAAGCACAGACAAGCCCTCAGAGTTAATTAGAATGAATTCTGTCTTCCGGCTCAGGCATTCAGGAGAGACACCTGGTTGAGCGAGGGGCGTATTTCAGGGGACTGACCAAAAGACTAGCCTACCTAAGTAATGTGCTAAACTAGGGGAACAGCAGGGGGCGCTGCAGCCACTGTGCTGAATTCCATCTCTGTCAAAACCAGGGGGGTGACATCTTCTGGCTCTCTTTTGGGGCCTCTTCCTAACAAAATTGCACATTTAAAAAAAGTTATTTTACTTTCTGTCTCCTTCATGAGAATATCTTAGGCTATAGTCAGGTATCACAGCTGAAGACTTGGAAATCCCGGGAGAAGCGGTTGACTTGTAAGGTCACTTCAAGAGCATGTGCATGGGCGAAAGCTGAAGAGTGTGACAGTGACGGACACTGGCCCTCAGCGGTGCGGTGCAATTTCTAAATTACTGACTTTGGTACCTTTGAAGTGCGCGTCTTGGATCCAGGCATTGACGTATATGTTGAACCGTGGCTTCTGCCTCTCTCAGCAGCCTGCACTTGAACAGGTCCAGAAAGTGGAAGCGCCGCAGAGAGTGAGAACGACTCCGCACCTACATTGTCTCCATTTTAGCAAGCTGGACTCCATACCTGTGCCCCGAACCTCCATCTTCCTTTTGAATAACTTCCTCAGGCAGTATCATATCTTGCTAGAATGTATGTTTCAGAGAAATAATAGAAAAGGACCTTACTGAGCAGACCGGTCAGTTGCTGTGCTTGCCTGGCTCGGAGCCCAGCTGCGTTAAATATAGGGGGAAGCACGAATTTCAGTTTCTCTTCATACGCAGCTACATTTTTCTTCAACATATTTTGTCCAAACATCCTCACTTTTCCTAATACATATACTTAAAATGAATTGTGTCTTTAATTATTATTATTTTATAGTAATATGTAAGAAAGGGATGAATTTTCCCAGTACAGGAATAGCTACCATTGAACACTATGTAAAATAAGAACAAACTACCATATACCAAGGATGCACTGGCTAATATGCACGGTTCTACGTGTGTCCCAGATGTCCACTCAAGTAGCCTTCATAGTAACTTTAAACTTTTGCTACTGGAGATAAAACCTAGGGACTTGAACATGCTAGGCAATGGCTGCACCACTGAGCTATTTCCATAGCCATCTTCATAATGACTCCTAAAGTAGGGTTCCAAAGGTAGAAGAACTTGCTCGGTTTGCTAATAAATAACACAGACAAGTGTTGGCCTTACGTACTCCAGTGCAGATTGATAAATTTCTCTGTGACACCTCTCTGTAACTAGAAGCATCAGTTACTGAGATTCATGACTATTTGTCCTGGAAAGGATCCCTGCCCATGCTGTCAGCATAGGACCACACAATTACATTTCCATTTCAACTGCCAAGAGCCATTCTGCAATGCAAACTAAGGCTCAGTCAGGTGCCCAAGAGTTACAGAAGGTAGTCATTTACCAGTGTCTTAGACCAACTCCACACAAAACTCATGCCTTCCTTGCTTCTGATGTCAAACATACCCTGCATCTTTGTAACTCGTTGCAAAATTTTGCTTGCAAAAGGTAAAGAGACATGACCAAGGACAAATGTGCACAAAGAAGGAATAAATAATTCAAATATACCTTGGATTGTAGGCTCACCATGGAAGCAGTATTCTTGCTCTTCTCACCAATTCATCTGTAGTTTTACCTGGCCCATTGCTGATATGTGGGAGCTGGCTCATCTCCGAATAGGGTAGCAGCTATCTTTTCTTGTCTTGCTGATTGATTTTGGTTGTCCTTGGTTCTCACTACCATCTATAAAAGATCAACAGATTCTCCAATGGAGAGTGAGATCAGCATAGGTTAAAGAGGATACACATTAATATTCTAGAGAAATTTTAGTGTGTGTAGCTTCTCTTTGGGCCAAAGACTATTAGGAGCTTCTTGTTGGAGTCCATAATCCTGGTCTCCTCAGGATTCTGACTTTTTCCAAGTTCCAGCTGTGGGTTCCTTTCCACTGAGTGGATCTTTTAGCTAATCAGACAGCCATTGGTTACACACTTAGGCTGGGTGCCACTATTGCAAAGGTGTGTTTATCTTGCCAGGATGGTTGCTTGAATATAACAGGGTTCCCTGATAATTGGAAACATTACTAGCCATTTTCCTCCAGCAGCTTATATAACACTCTCCAGCACTATAACGGCTGACCTTCTGGGGTCTGAGTTCTATCCAGATTACAGTCAGATCACTCGATGTTCTATATTCTCAGCATATGGTGTCTTCAGCAATATGGTCTTACTTTTATCTCAGGAAAGTAATCAAGTGCTTTGACAGAAGTCTGTCTTGTCCAGGGACCTCATAATTCTCTCTGATCAACAACACAATGTGTGTTGTAACTGAATTCTGGTACTGGGACTTATAAGCCAAAGCCAACTGTTTTAGGGTAAGGCTTCATCCCACTCTCTGCAGGGCATTTATTACCAGAACATCCTCATACTCCTATTGAGGGACATATCTTTTAGTCTGCTATCCAGGAGGGAGTTTTCATACTACAAATTCATTAGTTTTATGTATATTTCCCCCTATCCTCCCAGTCTCCTCCCCCCAAACACATCCATTCCAATTATATGTACCTCAAGTTGTCTGTCAGTTATGCCTGCAACTCAAGCTTTTCCAGATTAGGAACCACATATGAGGTGAATATGCAGCATTTGTCTCACGTGAGTATTCTTTTTTTCTACATATATATATTTCCCACCCCTCTCCTCCCCCACTTTCTCCTTCATAACTCTGCTCTCTGTCATATACCCTCCCTCTCTCCATTAGTCTCTCTTTTAATTTGATGTCATGATCTTTTCCTCCTATTATGAGGGTCTTATGTGGGTATTGCTAGTCACTGAGAGGTCTTGGTTATTGAGGTCAAATTCTGTCCAGACAGTTGTATGTAAGGAGTGGTATACCCTTCCTTTGGCTCTTGCATTCTTTCTGCCACCTCTTCTGCAATGGACCCTGAGCCTTAGAGGGTATGAGATGTTTCAGTTTCACTCCTCCATCCCTTCTTCTCAGTTCAGTACTATGTTGCCTTTTGGGTCATCCAAGTGGTCATCACCATCTGAAAAGAAGCTTCTCTAACAAGAAGTGAGAGTAGCATTAATATATGAGTATGAACATCAATTGTAGTGCTTTCAGGGCAATTTGGTGAGAGTAATATATGTATTTATCCAGTCAAGAGCAGGCTTTATACCCCTAAGGATCATGACCTCCCCTGCCATAAGCTTTTGATTAGGTTTTCAGTACCAGGCACGTATTCCCTCCCATACAGTGGGCCTTCAGTCTAACTAGAGGGCAGTTGGTTTCCCCCGGAGCAGACATGCCACTATTGCACTCATTCAGCCATTTGGCCTGTCTGGCCAAACTTGAGGTTTCCAGTGTTCACTGTTTTCAGTGCTGAAGTCTTCTGTCTCCCATAAGTCTAAGTGCAGTGCAGCTTTTTCCAGCTTTCAGTTAGCTGGGCTACAGGGGGAAGGTTTTCTGCTCAGCACCAACTTGATTTCTCAGTGACTTTGCCACTCAGGCATGTGAAGTCTTCAGCAATAGGGTCTTACCATCTTTTTCTCATGGGGAACCAAGGGCCTTGGCAATAGCCTATAATGTTTTGGAGGCAACAAGGACCTCATCGGCCAATGACTCACTGGAAAGTATCCTATACCAGGCACTGAAAATTTTCTAGTAATGATCTATGGCTTCTGGATGTGCCATTATTTAAGAAAGTAGATTTTCATATATCTTATTCAGAATATCTTGACTTTTGATTGATCTCCCCCCACCACCCTTATTTTATATAAACTCTTCCCCTGACCTCACTTAGGCCTTTCCCCTCCCTAAAATCTGTACTTCTACTTACATATATACAATACTATCCTCTTAAGACCTTCCCTCTCCTCCCTCCCTTAGAGCCTTTTTCTAGCTTATGGGCCTCTGCTACTAAGTTTTGGTTCCAGATCACACACAAGTCTATACATTTGTAGCTAGGATACATAACATGTGATGTTAGGCTTTCTGGGCCTGGGTTAATTCACTTGGTATAATCCTTTCCAGATCCATCCATTTACCTGCAAATTTAATAATTTCATTTTTCTTTACCAATTAATAGAACTCCACTGGGTAGATATACCACATCTTTATTATTCATTCATCTGTGGAGGGACATCTGGGCTAGTTCCATTTCCTAGCTATTGTGAGGAGAGCAGCAATAAACATGGTTGTGCAAGAATGTCTAAAGTAGTGAGAAGAGTCCTTAGGATATATGGTTAGGTGTGGTATAGCTTGATCATATGGCAAATCCATTTTTTTGCTGTCTCAAGAACCTCCACACTGATTTCCACAATGGCTGTACCAGATTACATTCCCACCAACAGCACAGAAGGGTTCCCCTTTTACCACATCCTCGCCAACATTTATAGTCATTTTTTAATTTTTTTGTTATGTTTATTTATTTATTTGAGAATGACAGAGAGAGAAAGAGGCAGATAGAGAGAGAGAGAGAGAGTGGGCTCACCAGGGCCTCCAGCCACTGCAAACGAACTCCAGATGCATGTGCCCCCTTGTGCATCTGGCTAACGTGGGTTCTGGGGAATCGAGCCTCAAACAGGGGTCCTTAGGCTTCACAGGCAAGCACTTAACCACTAAGCCATCTCTCCAGCCCTATAGTCATTTGTTTTCTTGATGGTAGCCATTCTGATGGGAGAAAGATGAATCTCAAGGTAGTTTTAATTTGCATTTCCCTGGTGGCTAAGGATGTAGAACACTTTTTTTTTTTTTGATGTTTATATCTGTATTTCTTCTGGTGAGAACTCTCCATTTTGTTCCTTAGCCCATTTTTTTGATTGAGTTGTTTGATTTCTTATTGTTCTGTTTTTTTTGAGTTTTTTGTATATTATGGATATGAATCCTCTGTCAGATGTGTAACTGCAAAGATTTTCTCCCATTCTGTAGGTTGTCTCTTTGCTCTATTCACAGTGTCCTTTGCTGTATAAAAGCTTTTTAATTTCATGAGATCCCAGTCGTTGATTAGTGGTTTTATTTTCTGAGCAATTGGGGTTATATTCAGAAAGTCAATACCTATACCAATATGGGGAAAGGTTTCCCCTACCTTTTCCTCTAGCAATTTCAGAGTTTCAGGTCTGATATTAAGGTCCCTGATCCACTTGGTTTTGATTCTTTTACACGGAGAAAGACCAGAATCTATTTTCATCTTTCTATATATTGATATCCAGTTTTCCCAGCACCACTTGTTGAAGAGGCTGTCTTTTCTCCAATGAATATGTTTGGCATTTTTGTCAAAAATCAGATGGCCGTAGCTGTATGGATTAAAATGTGGGTCCTCTATTCGGTTCCATTAATCTACATGTCTGTCTTTGTACCAGTACTATGCTGTTTTTGCTACTATGGCTTTGTAATATAGCTTAAAGTCAGGTATGATGATACCACCAGCCTTACTTTTGTTGCTGAAAATTGTTTTGGCTATTCGAGGTTTTTTTTGCTTCCATATGAAATTTAGAGTTTCTTTTTCTATTCCTATGAAGAATGCCATTAGAATTTTAATGGGGATTGTATTAAATTTGTAAATTACTTTTGATAAGATTGACATTTCCACAATATTTATTCTTCTAATCTAAGAACATGGTATATCTTTCCATTTCTTTGTGTCTTCAGCAATTTCTTTCTTTTTTTTTTTTTTTCTATTTTTAAATTAGCTCTCCCAATCAAGCCATAGAAGTAATCCTAGGTGTTGAGTTTGCTGGCTAAGAAAGTATTCTAGTGGACTGGGTGGAATAATTTACTGGCAAATTCTAAACTTAAACTGAGTAACACACATAATCAAAAAAAAAAAAAAAAAAAAAGAAAAGAAAGAAAAAAAAAAGAAAACAGAGCACAAAGTATGCAATTGTGGGAATTAAAACAAACAGGTAGTCATATAAAGCCAAAATACCTAACATTGTGTGTTGTTCTATACCCCTAATCTTGACAGCTGGGGCATAGAGATTTCTGTTCTGTATTGGGTTCCAGGTCAACTTGGATCTGGATTAGACCCTGCCCCCAATAATGACAGAAGCAAAAAACAAAGGCCCTATATATATGAAAGCACCAAAAGAAACAATATTCAACCCCCTAAATACAGGTTATTTGAAAATGGTAAAGCCAGCTAAGAATATATACCCCATAGCCTACCCTGCAAGGAAAGAGAGATTAGCTCTTGTAGGACACGTACTGTTGTTGTTGTTGTTTGTTTGTTTTGTTTTTGTTAGTCAGCCTCATTACCTTTTGGGGTGGCTTCCAATCTCACCAATGCTGAGTGCCCGTCTGGATCCCTCAGTGTTGTTCTGTGCAGCTGCACCTCTGATCCGCTCTGCTGGCTGCACTGACACTGGGGGCAGAATGCTGGAGGTCAGTGGTTCTGATGGTGGGGGATGGGAGAGTTCAGACTGAAGTTGCTTGGACTTTCGGTAGCTCTTTAGTTGATCTCAGCTCTCTTTCTTTCAGATTTCTTTACTTTGCAAGAAGGCCGATGGAGTTGAAAAAAATCTGTTGCTTTGTCTCTGGTATTTCCACCTGGAGGGACTGCACTGGGCAGGCAGTGGATTGTGGGCCGCCATCGCCTCAGTGGGACTCTGGCCAGTTTCCTCCTTTCTGGTGTGTCTTGGTCTCTCTGGCTTCTCCACTGTGTCTGAGAATAACCTACACTCCTTCACTTTTCACAAGAAGAGTGTATTTTGCTGGGATTTTGCTTAAATCGCTCCCCAGTCTGGTTTGGCATGACTCCTAAGCCAACATCTTACCCAGAAGTTGTGTGATTACTCTTAAAATGATCTGTTCCAAAGAGCTGGGCATGGTGGTGCACGCCTTTAATCCCAGCACTTGGGAGGCAGAGGTAGGTGGATTTCTGTGAGTTCAAGGCCATCCTGAGATTACATAGTGAATTCCAGGTCAGCCTGGGCTAGAGTGAGACCAACCCTACCTCAAAAAATAAAAAAAAAAAATTAAAAAAAAATCTGTTCCAAGTGTGCCCATTTTCCTACACATTTCAACATTTCACTTTCCCTTAATATTGAGTTGAACTCCATTGTGTATACGTACCACATCTTCATTATCCATTCATCAAATAATGGACATCTGGGTTGATTCCAATTATTAACTATTGTGAATTGACCAGCTATAAACATGATTGAGCAAATATATCTGCAGTGCAGAGTGGAGCCTTCAGGGTAGATGCCCAATAGAGGACTAGCTGGGTCATTGGTAATTCTATTTTTATCTTTTTTTAGGAGTCTACATACTGATTTCCATAGTGGTTGTAAAAGTTTACACTCCATCCAGCAGTGAATGAGGGTTTCTCTTTCCCCTCAGATTCTGCAAAACTTGCTTTTTTTGGTTAGGGTTACAGATCAATTGATACTGCTTACCTAGCATGCATGAGGTCCTGGGTTTCATACCTAGCACCACAAAAACTCACTATGGTTGTGCACACCCAAAGTCACACTACTTTGGAGGTTAAGGAAAGATGACCAGAAGTTCAAAGTCACCTCCAAGTACAAAATAAATCTGAGGGCAGCATGAACTACATAAAACTCTGCTTTATTTGTTTGTTCACTTTAAGAGATAATGTGTTCCATGTATAATAATCAGCTACTAAGAAAAATGTAATTTAGGTCATCTGGATTCAAGAACCAACAGAAGAGATGTTCTTCCATCTCATCCTGCTGTGGAGAATCTCACCCATAAATCTCAAGACTCATGCTTAGATATCACCTCACAACTCAGTTGTAATGGTGGCTATGATTGTAATTAGAACTATACTTAAGATGAGAAGGTAAGAAACTGTCTCAATTATTATTAAAATAAGTGTGTGATGAGAGGAAAACACTTAGTTTTTAAATTTGAGAGAATATATTTCTTGTCTTCAACCAGACACTGAGCCGTCGGCTGTCCTTGGTAAAGGGTATGTCACTAAAGGTGTTTTAACGACTTCAAGAGCTGTCATCCTTCCAAGCGCTGTAATGCCTCATGCAGAGTTAGTATTTAAAACATTTGTTCTCCTTTAATCTCTCTCTCTCCCTAAAATCCCTGCTAATTTGCAGCATGACCTTTGGAAAAGTCACCTTTCTGAGAAGCAAATTATCAACCATGAAATGTTTACATTGAGAAGTTTTAACACTAAATGGCATGATATAGTCAGATTCACATGATCACAAGTCATTTAAAGTTATTATTCAATAAAAATACCTCATCCTGAAATGGGGCTGAGGAATGCTCTCTTCTGGATTTGACAAATCTGCTACACTTATGGACTCACGGCAGTGAAACTTCCTGGACATGACTGAGCCTGTCAATATCTCATCACAGATGAGGAAGGGGTCTCTGAGACACCACACGTCACAGAGTAAATAGTGGTAACTGATGTTTGAAGAGAGAGAGGAAGTCGTGTCCTTTAAAGTACACACTTGAGGATTACCAGTTCTTTAGCAAATAACCTCCCCCATGATTATGCCAGTGATCCTCATCTAAATCAGTGGATAAAAAATAAATTAAACTAGGCATGGGAATAAGATGGGGAATCTAATGAGGAATAAAAGATGTTTAATAGAAGCAGACATAGCATGTAGGGGATCAAAATGTATCCATGTATGAAATTGTCCAATATAATAAAAAATAGAAAATGTCTTATTCTATAGGAAGACAGGGGATTTTTAAAAATATTTTATCTGCCCTGATGATTCTATTAGTACTGTAGGTTCATTACCTACCCCCATTAATGGCTCAATAATCATCACTGACTTACTAGGAGAGTTGGGAGAAAAAGTTTTGATATACAGTTAAATTTTTTTCTATAGACAGTATTAAAACAGGGTAGCACATTGTTGAAAACCCTTCTGAGTGCCAAAATTAAAGTAGTGTATCACCATGCCCAGCTTAAGAACATCAGTTTCACAGTCTGAAAAGGGGTTGAAGTTTACTCTTTTCTCTACCACTCAATTGGAAAATTTAAATTAAACTATTTGAGGCTAGAGCTGATTTTTTTCTTGCCAGATAAATCTATGACTAAATATCCCCTATCTCCCAGGATATTAATGATGCCTGAAAAAGCATTATGTTTAAAAAAAGGTAGAACTTAGTGCATTAATACTAAGCTCTTGAGAATAAGATCAAGCATGGATTTGTATTAATTTCTGTTATCATACAATCTCACTCTTTCTTCCTTCCTTCATTCTTTCACCCCTTCCATCTTTTCTTTATTTCCTTTCTTGTTCCTCTTCCCTTTACATGTGATAAACATTTCAGCTTCACAGAATTCCCTACCATGCAGTACAGAGACATATTTCATCTCTCACAATCTTTGGTGTCATAACGGGACTTCACAAAGCTGTCTTCTAATTCAACAATGGATTCTTATATCAGCTGCTTTTCTCTGCCTTTGAGTGAACTCTGTGTGTGTTCTTAAGAATATATCTTAGGGAGTTTTTTGGTTTGACCTTACCTGGGATGGGGGAACTCCTTAACTAGGAAAATCAGAAGTATAGAGAGAACATGTTTTTGGTTATACAGGACACATGACAGGCCTCATCACAATGGTTATTCACACAGACACACTGATGCAAAGGAACAAAAATGGAAAAAGAGAAGAGAGGGAAGAGGTAAAAGGAAGGAAGAAAGGAAGGAAAGAAAGAAGGAAGGAAAAAAATGAAGGAATGAGGAAGGGAGAAAAAAAATGAAGGAAAGAAAATCAAAGCAAGCAAAGGCCAAGAGTAGAAATTGTAATAAACAACCACAAATAAAGAAAAAAATAACTAACCAAACTAGTTTTCAATGTCTCATACTTATTGTCTCAGTCAATAAAATAATATGGCATTAGGAAAAAGGCATTTATAGAGTCTTATATAGTCTTATTTGCTTCAAACTCTTTGGTTTATGCCCCAGTATCACCATATATGTCTCTCTTTGACCCTCTGAAACATCCTGAGGTAATCTAAAGGTTCTGTGACCATCCAGCTGCTATGTGCTATAGGGTTTGCCAAGAAGATAATGGACATGTAGATGCAATTCTGTGCACTTGAAGCTCTAATATTATAGAAGCTGAGACAGAAGACTCACCTGAACCCATGCATTTGAGACCAGCCTGAAAATCATGCTAAGACTCCATAAAAACAAAATGAATAGAGAAGAAAATAAGAGGTATGAAATAATCAAAAGGAGCTAAGTGACCTTTCCCAATTCCTTGCCATTTATGAAACACTTCTTAAATAGACTCACTTAATTATGTTGAGGGCCATTAGTGCTTGTTATCTAGAGGCCCTTGCTCCTTGCTTGCCAACCTGACACTCCCTCATCTTGCAGCCAACTTGTCTTAATGTGGCTGGCCTGGAGTGCAATGAAAAGACATAGACACCTTCTACATGACAGAATTATTAGCATGCTTACATTTCCCCTCCCATTTTACAGTCTGTGGTTAAGGCAGGAAGTTTACAGAAGAGAATTCTAGAACCAAGTCTCAAAAGCCACTATTAATAATACTTGACCTTGTCCTTAAACTTGTGTTGTAGAAACCCAGTCTTTCCCTCAAGACTGTGTAGGAAATCTTGAGCTGATCATCAAAGGTTGCCTTGAAATTTAACTGTTGTCTTTGTTGTAGTTCACAACCCTTGTTTAAATAGCTGACTGAGGACTGTGCTGATTTTCCTTCTCAGAGAATGGGGGAGAATAAAGCAATGTTCTTTGTGTCAGATATAACTTGCATCTGAGTTTAGGCCTTGGCTCTCTAATCTGCCCTGGCTCTTTTTGGTCAGGGTGTCTTTCTCCGTCACTCTTTGGTAAAGTATGCATGCTACCTTATTCACCCAGGTCTTCAATCTTAAACATCTACCTTGGTAACACTCATCAAATCCACCTTTAGCCTACTGCCAAAGTCTCGTTCTTGGCCATTACAAGTGAGGACGCAAAATAGTCACCTATTGGGTCCTCCTGAGTCCAAGCGGTCTCTTGAAGTACACACACCAAGCAACCTGCATGAATCTTTAATCCCCCAAGATATGTCACCTGTCCTACTACCCACCAATCATTCTTCACTTTTGTGACATAAAACTATGACATAACCTGGTATTCGGGGCTCTGATGACAATAAACTCCTTACCAGGCTTATTTCTTCATCTTTAGGACAGGAACTCTGTGTGCCCTCCAACAAAATGTTTTGTGCTCCTCTCCCCGGATACATACTGTGGTTTTATTCCTCCATGTCTCTAAAGATATCCATAGGGAATAGTGACTGACAGGACATCCTATGGCATGGAAAGAGGAAAAAATATGTCCAACTTAAATAGGAGAAGTTAAATACATGGACTGAAGAGTTAAATGCACCGTAGGCAGGTCTTAGGGAGGAAAGAGTTGAAAGAGAGAGGGAGCCCTTTTTCTTCACCTATGTGTCAAGGCCAGGGGGCACTGATGCACACCTGTTGTTTTGCAGAACAGTGGAGGTCAGAGGTTGCTCTCCTGTTCTTACTCTCTCCCAAGGACTGAGGACATAAAAAAAAAAAAAAAACTAGGAAGTGAGCGCATGGTCATATATTTCCATTTCCTCTTGGCATCTAGTTTTGCCCATTTTTCTCACATACATTGCTTCCTTCAATCAAGGAAGGCTTCCACGAATAATAACTTGGAAAAGCCGCCTTGAACATTCTTTCTGAAATGACTCCCAGATCATCAATAAAGCAATTTTCATACCTAACTGCAAAATATCATTAACTCTTTTCCTCTATACAGGGACATTTTGACAGGAAAATGTCTACTAGTCCACTGTTCATCGTTGCTTAATGTGTCTGGCAAAGTTAGTACTGGTTTAATGCTCACTACCTAAAAATGGGCATGCATACAAGTGCTCTCTTTTCTCTCTCTCTGTCCCTCCCTAACTCCCCTCTCCCACACATGGGACTTTCAAGTTCTCTAAGTATACATATTCATTCTATACTACATATCAGGGTTTCTGTTGCATGTCAAGCATACATATTCAAATGGAAGAGATGGAACAGACATACAGGGTAAGGGAGCTGATGAGCATTTTATAGACCACTATAAATTTCCTCAAAGAAAACGAAGCAGAGAATTGATCAATCAGCATTCTACTGCCAATGTTAGAATTGTAGACAAGGTAATGACAAGGCAATTACCCTGGTTTGAACTCAAGGTTCAAACTTTTCTAATTTATTTTAATGAAACACCATGTTCTGCCTACGTAAATCATATTATTCTATTATATGATTTGTTATAAAATACCTATTTATATAGCTGAAAAGAATGTCTGGCAGTAAGTAAGTGCTGGTGGGGATAATTTTGAGTCCAGACTTACTATTTGTATTAATAGAGGAAGAGAATCTGCAGCATTTTAATGAAAATTTGAAATGAAACTAAATTAGATATTAAAATTAAGTATAATTTTTCAAGCTAAGAATAGGAAGATATATTGAGTAGAGCTCTTTATAGATTAGAGACATGAGAATAAAAATTCAACATAATTTCTTTATACTTGATGATTCTCTCTAGCTCTAGATCTCATCTTTTTCTTATCCGAATTGAGTTTCCCTATCTCATACCCATTAATAATGGTTAAAGTGAGATATTGGTCAAGTAGAAAATGACCATAAATGTGTCTGTGTTCCACAGAAGACTGTCACTTGCAGAATACTGATAATGACCCTCTGACATAAATTTAAAAATGAAGATGAATGGAAATAAAATCTCATTTTAATAGTTTCATATACAAACAAGTTCATTGAATAGTGCTTATTATTTATCCTGTATTTGTAGGAACTGTGACCAAAATTCAGGGGAATCAAGTAAGCTAGGAAACAGTGAATATGGGTTCATCCACTCATCCCAAATCACACAAAACAGAATGGAAGACACACAAAAAAGTAAATGGTTAAAGAACCATATATTGTTTGATCTAATAGAAACATATATTCAAGACTTACATCTCAAATGTGGACCTGTCCAGTTACCCAGTTGGCAATGGAAGGCTTCAGAGAAGGTTGAGTTGGAGCAAGTAACTTAGAGGAGGGTCAAACATTTGGAGGACACTATATTTCACCAGGAAGTTTTTTTTTTTTTTTTTTTTTGGATACTACTCAGGGAAAATATAGAATGAGTAGCCATGCACATAAGCACCAGTAGCATGTCCTGTTTTCAGTAACTATAACTAGTTTTCATTAACTGTAACTAGTACAATAATAAATATAAACAATTGTCCTTTTTTTTTTACAGTGAGGGATTGATCACTCTGCTCTCAAAAGTCACTTTTAGAGTTAGATTATATTTGCATATATAAATTGACCCTTCCTTGGTAAATGTGAAAAATTATGGGGCTGGAGGGATAGCTTAGCGGTTAAGGCACTTGTCTGCAAAGCCAAAGGATCCAGGTTTGATTCCCCAGGACCCATGTTAGCCTGATACACAAGGGGGCATAAGCATCTGGAGTTCATCTACAGTGGCTGGAGGCTCTGGTATACCTATTCTCTCTGTCTCTGTCTCTGTCTCTCTCTCTCTCCTTCTTTCTCTGTAAAATAAATAAGTAAATATAAATATTAAAAATAATTATTATGGTTTGATTTTGAACTGTCCTTCATAGATTTATGTTTGATCACATTCCCCTCAGCTGGTGACACTGCTTTTTGAAGGTTGTAAAAGCTTTTGGAGATGCAGTCTTCACAGTAGATGTAATCTGTACACTAGAGGAAGTGTATCAGTAGACGGGAAGAAATAATAAAGATTAGGACAGAAATTAATGAAATAGGAACAAAAAATAAAACAACCCAAAGAATCAATGAAACAAAGAGTTGGTTCTTTGAAAGGATAAACAAGATTGATAAACCCTTAACAAATCTGACCAAAAGAAAGAGAGAAGAGATACAAATTAATAAAATTAGAGATGAAAAAAGGCAACATCACAACAGATACCAGAGAAATTCAAAAAATCACAGGGAGACACTATAAAAACATATAGTCCACTAAGTATGAAAATCTGAAAGAAATGGATGATTTCCTTGATTTATATGATGTACCTAATTAAATTAAATTAAAGTAATTCAAGATGAGATTAATAACTTAAAAAGACCTATAACAACTATGGAGATCCAAGCAGTTATCAAAAATCTCCCAAATAAAAAAGGCCCAAGCCCAGATGGATTAACTGCTGAATTTTACCAGACCTTCAGGGAAGAACTAACACCATTGCTTCGTAAGCTTTTCCATAAAATAGGAAAAGAAGGAATCCTACCAAAATCCTTCTATGAAGCTAGTATCACCCTGATACCAAAACCAGGCAAAGATAAAAAAAAAAAAAAGAAAATTACAGACCAATCTCCCTCATGAACATTGATGCAAAAATTCTCAACAAAATATTAGCAAACAGAATACAAGAATATATCAGAAATATCATTCACCCAGACCAAGTAGGCTTTATACCAGAGAGGCAGGGATGGTTCAACATATGCAATGAATAAATGTAATACACTATATAAACGGACTGAAGGACAAAAATCATATGATCATCTCATTAGATGCAGAAAAACCATTTGACAAAGTCCAACATCCCTTCATGATAAAAGTCCTACAGAGACTAGGAATAGAAGGATCATATCTCAATATAATAAAAGGTATTTATGACAAGCCTACAGCCAACAAATTACTAAATGGGGAGAAACTGGAAGCTTGCCCACTAAAATCAGGAACAAGACAAGGGTGTCTACTGTCCCCACTTTTATTTAACATAGTACTGGAAGTCTTAGCCATAGCAATAAGGCAAGAGACACACATAAAAGGGGTACGAATTGGAAAGGAAGAGATCAAGTTATCATTATTTGCAGATGACATGATTCTATACATAAAGGACCCTAAAGACTCTACCAGCAAACTGTTAGAGCTGATAAACACCTAGAGCCATGCAGCAGGATACAAAAGAAATACACAGAAATCAGTAGCATTCCTATATGCTAACACCAAACACACAGAGAATGAAATCAAAGAATCACTCCCATTCACAATTGCATCAAAGAAAATAAAATACCTTGGAATAAACCTAACCAAGGAAGTGAAGGATCTCTACAATGAAAACTTTAAAACACTCAAGCGAGAAATTGCAGAAGACACTGGGAAGTGGAAAAACATCCCTTGTTCCTGGGTTGGAAGAATCAATATTGTGAAAATGGCAATCTTACCAAAAGCAATCTATACATTTAATGCAATCCCCATCAAAATTCCAATGGCATTCTTTACGGAAATAGAAAAAACAATCCAAATACTCATTTGGAATCACAAAAGACCTCGAATATCTAAAATAATACAGAGCAACAAAAATAAGGCTGGTGGTATCACTATACCTGATTTTAACCTACACTACAGAGCCATACTAACAAAAACAGCATGGTACTGGCACAAAAGCAGACATGTAGATCAATGGACCAGAATAGAGGACCCAGATGCAAGTCCAGGTAGCTATAGCCACCTTATATTCGATAAAAATGCCAAGAATACTCATTGGAGAAAAGACAGCCTCTTCAGCAAATAGTGCTGGGAAAACTGGATATTTATATGTAGAAAGATGAAAATAGATTCTTCTCTCTCTCCATGCACAAGAATTAAGTCCAAATGGATTAAAGACCTTAACATCAGACCTGAAATTCTGAAACTGCTAGAGGAAAAACTAGGGGAAACCCTTCAACATATTGGTCTTGGCAAAGACTTTCTGAATATAACCCCAATTGCTCAGGTACTAAGGCCACAGATTAACTGCTGGGACCTCATGAAATTATAAACATTTTGTGTAGCAAAGGACACTGTGAATAAAGCAAAGAGGCAACTTACAGAATGGGAAAAAAATATTTGCCAGCTATACATCTGATAGAGGATCAATATCTGGGATATACAAAGAACTCAAAAAATTAAATCATAAGAAATCAAACAAGCCAATTAAAAAATGGGCTATGGAACTAAATAGAAAGTTCTCAAAAGAAGAAATACAAATGGCATATAAGCATCTAAAAAATGCTCTACATCCCTAGTCATCAGGGAAATGTAGATTAAAACTACATTGAGATTCCATCTCACTTCTATCAGATTGTCTACCATCATGAAAACAAATGACCATAAATGCTGGTGAGGATGTGGAAAAAGAGGAACCCTTCTACACTGTTGGTGGGAATGCAATCTGGTCCAGCCATTGTGGAAATCAGTGTGGAAGACAGCTAAAAATTGATCTACCATATGACTCAGCTTTAGCACTCCTAGGCATATATCCTAAGGACTCATCTCATTTCCTTAGAGAACATGCTCTACCATGTTTATTGCTGCTTAATTCACAATAGCTGGGAAATGGAACCAGCCTAGATGTCCCTCAACTGAAAAATGGATATTAAGATATGACTCATTTATACAATGCAGTTCTCAGCAGTAAAGAAAATTGAAGTTATGAAATTTGCAGGAAAATGGATGGATCTGGAAAGGATTATACTAAATGAGGTAACCCAGACCCAGAAAGCCAAGCGTCACAGGTTCTCTCTCATATGTGGATCCTAGCTACAGATGACTGAGCTTCTGTGTGAGAAGGAAAAAAACTCAGTAGCAGAGGCCAGTAAGCTAGAAAAGAGATACAAAGGGAAGAGAAAGGATGGGAGGGGGGTACTTAGTAGGATGTTATTATATATATATGTATGTAGAAGAATAGATTAATGGGGATGAAAAGGCCCAAAATGAAGTCTGGGGAAGAGATTGAGTAAAGGAAAGTTGGAGGGACAGCTAATCAAAATCTAAGAGGATATAAATAAATCATATGTAGTCCTCACTTCTCACTTCTATCAGATTGTCTTTTGGACAATGGAACACTCAGGAGCCATAGATTGTTGCTAGAAAATTTGCAGTGCCAGTGATGGGATACCTTCCAGTGAGTTGTTGGCCAGGGAGGCCCCTGATGGCCCCCAAAACATTATAGGCCATTGCCTCAGCCCTTGGTTTCCCACCAGGAATAGATGGTAAGACCCTATTGCTGAAGACTCCATATACTTGGGCTGCAAGGCCACTGAGAAATCCTGCTGGATCTGAGCTGATTACCTCCTCCATGTAGGCCAGCTCACAGAAAGCTGGAAGAAGCCATTCTGCATGCAGTTCAGTGGGAGAAAGAGAAATCACCAGTGAAGATACTCGACAGTGGACACTGCAAGCCTTATATTTGGCCAGCCAGGCCAAATGAGCCAACAAGTGCAATAGTGGCATGTCTTTTATGGGGGAAACCAACTGCCCTCTAATTGGACTGAAGGCCCGCTCCATGGGAGGGAATACATCCCTGATACTGCAAATTTAAAACAGGGGTAGTCATGAGCCCTAGGGGTGAAACATCTGCTGCGGTCTGGCTAAATGTATATACTATCCTTATCAAACTGCACAGTAAGAACTTCTGTTAATGTTCACATGCTTATATTAATGCTACTCTCACTTTTGGTAGAGAATCTTCTCTTTTCAGATGGCAGTGACCTTGGGACGACTCAGAAGGTACCATTATGATGGAAAGAAATGACCGCAGTGCTCAGTACTGCAATATCTGTATCACACCTTCCAAGGCTCAGGGTCTAATGTGGAAGGGGTGGCAGAAAAAATGTAAGAGCCAAAGGAAGGGCAGGACTCCATATGACATGCTCCCTCCAGACACAAAATGGCCTGGATATCCATGGCCTCACAGTGCCTGACTCTACCTGCATAAGACCATCATAAGAGGAGGAAAAGATTATGACATCAAAAGTGAAAGAGAGACTGATTGAGATGTGGAGGGGTATGATGGAGAATGGAGTGTCAAAGGGGTAAGTGGGGGGAGGGAGGGTATTACCGTGGGGTATTTTTTTATAATCATGGGAATTGTTAATAAAAAAAATAATCATTATGGTTTGAATTTGAACTGTCCTTCATAGATTTATGTTTGAGCACTTTCCCCTCAGCTGGTGACACTGCTTTCTGAAGGTTGTAAAAGCTTTTGGAGTTGTAGTCACACTAGAGGAAGTGTATCTTTGGGACAAGCTTGAAGTTCCATAGTCCAATTCCATTTCCTGTTCTCTTTCTGCTTACTGATGGTGAATGCAACGTGAGCAGCCATTCCATGCTCCAGCTGATAATCCCTCCGTGCCATGATGAACTGTACTCCTTCTTACGCTGTGAAACTAAAATAAACCCTTCCTCCCTCTAGTTGCTTCTTCTTAGGCTTGTGGTCACAACATTGAGAAAAGTACCTAGTACAATCATTAATTTTTTTATTACAACAGATTGGTAGAATTGTTCTTTTGAATATCTAAGATGGCCAATTAATAAATACACAACTTTATGTCAATTGATAAATAGAAGCTTTTACAGGACATACTCCTTTCTATCAATAGTGAACAGCAGATATTGAAAAAGCACACATGTGAATGATCGCTTTGGCTACTTGTTGTAAACAGTCACCAGACAGATTTTACTTGCTGTCTGCCGTAACTCTGTCCTGTCTATGCCACAGCATTCTGAATGCAAATACAGCACTAAAGTGCTATTAAATTGCAATGAACTTCATGCATCTCAGAAGAGCTCACAAAATGCTTTAAGTGTATTATCACGTTTATTGATTTACATTGATGTATTACACTTACTGATTTACAAATGTTAAAGCATCTCTGTATCCCTGGAAAAAGTATACTTGAACAGACTGGAAGGACTTTTTGATATATTCGTAAATTCAATTTGCAAGCAGGTTATTGAGGATTTTTGTATCTATATTCATCAGGGATTTTGGTTGATAGTTTTATTTTTTGGTTGTATCTCTATCTCATTTTGCTGTTAGCGTAATTCTGGCTTCATAGAAGGAGTCAGGAAGCTTTATCCCTTTTTCTAGTTTATGGAATATTTTTAGAAGCAGTGGTCTCGGATTTTCTACAGTCTGACAGAAGTCTGCAGTGGACCTGTCTAGACCTGGAAATTTTTTGTTAGATTTCTAATTACTGCTTCAATCCCATTGCTTATTAAGAATTTGTTTAAATTATTTATTCAATAGTGGTTTAACTCTGGTAATTCACATGCATCAAGAAATTCATCCATTTATTTTACATTTTCCAATTTGGAGGAATATGGGTTTTAAAGTACATCATTATCCTCTCAGTTTCACTTGTGTTTGTTGTGATGTCTCATTTTTCATCTCTAATCTCATTGATTAGCATCTTCTTTCTCTTTTAGCTAATTCACTTAGGGGTTGGTCAGTGTTGTTTATTTTTACAAAGAAACAATTCTTTATTTCATCAATTATTTTAACCATTTCTTTGTTGTTGTTGTTGTTTTTATTTCAGTAATTTCTGTCATGATCTTGATTATTGCTGTCCATCTGGTACTTTTCCGTTTATTCTTGTTTCTCCAAGTTATGTGGGTACATCATTAAGTTATTTACCATTAAGTCATTTATTTGAATTATTTACATTTGCATATAAGTTGTAATCTGAGTCAGTTGAATCCAAGAGGCTGAAAAGGAACATCAAAAGCAGTTGCAGGAAACTGAGGAGTCAATTTGGAACTGAACTGGGGTCTCTTTCCTGCTAGCTAACTTCATAAAGTGCTATGCAGGTGTCTGGGGGTAAAAGTCATCCATAGCCATTACTAGCTGCAAACCCTGCAAAGAATAACTGGCCATTCAGGAAATAAGCATCCACTATTGCAACTGTGGCAAGTCTTCTTTCTGACCCAAGCTGCCACTCCCCCTTGCTCAAGGGCCACAGCAGTTTTCTTTGAATTCTCAACAAATGCACCTGTTAAAATCACTGCAGTCATTTCTCTATAAACATAGAAAGAAACACACCATGTGCAATGTGTCCCTCAGCTCACATGACATTATGAATAATTCAAAATAAGATCCCTAGTTCTGCTCAGACCTGCAATCCTTGGATTAATCCTAAATAAGCTTATTTCTCTGTCTGAATGATGTCAGAGCAGTCTGCTGGGCTCATGTATTTCATTCATCACAATGTCTTCTGTCTATAAATCATTGAACAAGTTCCACCATTAGTGCTTTTGGGCATGGGATCCCTTGCTCTTGGAACACTGTTCTCATACATGATCCCATAGCTCATAGCTCCTCAGTTCCTGGCCGAGTACCTCATGGAGAATACCTCTTTCCAGACTCTTCTACCTAAATCATTGCAAAATCACCCTAGTCATCCAGTCATACTGTTATTTTAAAAGCATCAATTACCTTAAAAGCTTGTTTACTTCTCTGTTGCCATTTTCATTGTCAAGTAAAACTCAGCTTTTATGGGGACCTTATCTGACTTCATGGCTGAATCACAGGACAGCAAATACCCATACATGCCACAGCAGCACAATAAATGCTGTGTGAATGTGTGAGTTAGTGGGAAGAGTGGGGAAGGAACTAGAAGTATATGAAGTGCTGTTTTTTGTTTGTTTTGTTTTGTTTTAATTTCAGCTCCAAAGGTAAAGAGCAGGGAGTTATCCCATATGTTCTTGTAACAAGAAAGGAGACGAAGAAAGTAAAAATCAGTTATTTTTCTGAGATTCATCACATAAGTCCCAGAGAAAACCACCGACCTACACTTTCTGAAGCAGGTAAACCAGAGAACAATGACCAAGATGGCTGACCTGTGTAAGAAGCTATAGTGACAGGTGCTCTTATGGCAAGGAATTTTGACAAATTTCTGGAGAAGATAATGTGAACTGGTTTGAGAGCTAAAAACTCCTGGAGGGCCAATCTTATTAAACCTAACATTGTTTAAGAGTACGTTCAGATGAAAGTCACCTTTTAAGGGTGACAGAGGGAAAGTAAGTTGAGAACTCTGCCATCTATAGCTACAGGAAGCATTAAACACAGCCAAGTTCTAGCTAGATTAACATAAATCTTACACTAAAAAACTAATTATCTTAGTCACTATTACCCAATTCATCATGCCTGGCTCTTGACAAACCATTCCCCAGCAGGCTTAAAGGCAAAAAGAAAAAAAAAAAATCACAATCAGAAAAGACAAAACAGGCATCAGAATGAATTCAGCAATGGCCCACATTTGAAATTATTGTTGTGGGAATTTAGAATGACTATAATAAATGTGATAAGGACTCCTGTTGAAAAAGTACACTGCATTTAGAGAAATGTGGGTAATGCAAGCAGAAATGGAGACTCAGCATATATCTACAGGAAATGAAAAGCAAGAGAAGACCATTACAGCAGATAAGAAAAATCCCTTTATCTAGATATCATGAAGGAAAGAATCTATCCTTGCCCAGATATGGTAATAGAAATGTTTCAAAGTAAAATAAAAGGGGTTGAAACAATTGGGGGGGGGAATAGAGAAAACATAACTTTAAAGAACAAAGGAATAGTTTTAAGTGACAACTTGGGGGAGAGGCACAGTCATCACAATGAATCATCATGAAGATTAATATGGCAAAAAAAGCAGAAACAGAATTCAAAACAGTTACAAAATTAACTAAAGTTGAATCATAGACGTGAGTGAAAATTATGGAAACCAACAAAGGAGAAAATCTAGAGGACACTGATTTCAGAAATGAGGTTTTCAGAATAGAACCAAACGCTTGATACAGAAAAAGAGGAACACAACTGTGATCTACAAAAACCATCACTAAGAGGATCAAGTGGGGGCTACAGGCAAGTCTCAGCAGGTAGGACAGCTTGTGACACAAGCATGAAAACCTACGATGGTGTGAGTTTGATCTCTAACACCTATGTAAAAGAACTGGGCATGGTCACGCAGTCTGTAACCCCATCCTAGCGGCGCTGGAGAAAGAACTGCCACAGTGTGCTATTCCACCATCCACATAAAATAGCAGTTCCATGTTCAGTGAGAATCTTTGTCTCAAGGAAATAATGTGGAAGGGCAATAGAAGAGGACATCAAACATTTTCCTCTGGCCTCTGCATGTGTGGCTTATGTCCATTTACACATGCTTATGCATCCACAACATACCACACACACCACAGGATGCATACTGAACTCAAACATACATGCTAAAAACGATGGTGAAATTGGACTGGAGAGATTGCTTAGTGGTTAAAGTGCTTGCCTACAAAGGCAAAAGACCCAGGTTTGATTCACCAGTATCCATGAAAAGCCAGATATACAAAGTGGTACCTGTGTCTGGAGTTCATTTGCATGCCCTGGCATGGCCATTGTCTCTCGTCTCTCACTCCCCTTCTCCCTCCTTCTCTCTCTCCCACTCTCAAATAAATATATATATTTTTTAATATTAAGAAGGGGATGAAACAGTAACTCAAGGGCTAGAAGATCTTTAGAAATACACTGGTAAAGGTCTTGCACCCAAAATGTAAAAGGTATGGGTAACACTTAACAACAACATCAACAAGATGTAACTCAGCTGAAAACTGAGCAACACACATAACTAATTGCCAGTAGGAAGTTTCAAATCAAATTTGATTAAATAACATTGCCCATTCTTTAGAACAGCATACATAATGTGTTAGTCACATTTGTGTCTCAGTTGTGTATTTTTTTTTCCATCCTGAAGAGGTCAAAAGACATATGCATTAACCAACACAGGCCAAAGAAAGGATTTAATCCAAGTCAACTTTGGTGAAGCACTCAGAAGGTCATTTACAGGAGCATGGGTGACTCCAGGCTGGCTACATCTTTACCATTTACTCATGAGTACTTACAGGGCAACTGCTAATTTTTTGCTTCTTATATATTATGGCAAGTGTAGGGTCCATAAGAGGGTCTTATGACATCCTCTCACTTCACAAAGACATGTTAATGGTCTTCTCTTGTGAGAATCTCACGCAGGTCATAACAGGTATTCTGGTTCAAGTAAATGATTCAAGTTCTCCAGCTGACTTTTTATTGTATTTCACAAGTTGTCAACAATCATTGAACTGTAAAATTGAAAAGTGTGGACTTCAATATAAGCTATAGGATCTGCTCAGTCTTATTTAAAAATATTTTACTTATGTATTTATTTATTAGAGAGAGAAAGGAAAGACACAGAGAGAGAATGAGTGAGTGAGGACCTCTAGCCACTGCAAACAAACTTCAGATGCATCTTTGAGCATCTGGCTTATGTGAGCCCTGGGGAATGAAATCTTGGTTGTTTGGCTTTGCAGGCAAGTGCCTTAACCACTAAGCTTTCTTTAGCTAAGTGTGTCTAGCTTAATTCTTCATATTCAATATAACATAGCATTAATATTGATTCATTAGTTTAAATAATTACAGTACACTAAAATAAGTTGTTAATGAAGGAGAAACTGAGTGGAGTTTTATATAAGGGAGATCTCTGTATACTATACTCACTTTTCCCATGAAATTAAAATGGTACTAAAATTTATGTAGTCTATTTTGAGAAATTAAAAGTACTCCCATGATTTTGGATCTAAATCTGAAGACATATGTATCAGACAGCTTCAGGTTCGCTGAGATGAACTTTCAGACCAGACACAGTTAGGGAGGAAGGGATATTTATTGAAGCTCACAGATCCAGGGGAAGTTCCATAATGGCAGAAGAAACTGGCCTGCCTTCACAGGACCAAGCAGACACACAGAGAGAAGTACAAGCCTAAAGCCAAAAGCCAGAAGCCACAGCACACTTCAGGAACTCCTGCTAGGCACACTTTGCATATCTTTAGATTGAAATCTGAAAGCCCACCACCACACCTTAAGATCCACACAAAGGCACTGACTCCAGCCAGGTGGCTGCAGATGCAAACTACAAACAAACAACTGAATATATTGGGGGCCATCTATTCTATTCAAACCACCACCACATATAACAAAATACTAATATGGTTTTGACACTAATGGCAAAAGTTAAAGAAAGAGAACTCATACATTTTGCATCCCCTGTCTGCACCAGAAACTTTAGGAATCTGAGCACAAGACATTTTAAATATAGCAGCTTCAGTGACAAGACAGTGTACTGGTCTAGTGAGTCCTTTTACGATATTAATCTTGAAATGTCCCATATCTTCATGCTTATAAGCATACTTGCTTGCCATTTGCTTCAAATGTTCATAATTTATTCTGAAACCCTGCATCAGAGAGTTTTCCCTGGTAAGGAGCCATGCATCTGGAGCTGGACATAACCAGCTGACTGAGTGAGGAGATGTCTCACTTACTGAGAGGAAGAAGCCAAGAAGAGGCCTGATCAAGGGTCAAGTGCAGCAAGAAGGTGTGAGGGGTCAGTAGGGAGGGCCAGGCACTCTGTCCCCAAGCAAGAAGATGTTGAGTTCATTACCTCTGGTGCTACTTCCTAAGACACAGCTGCCTTTTCCTCCATGTGAATGACTTTTGGGGTGGCACAGTGGTGGATAATGTCTTGTAATCTTGCTTCTTTCTGAATATACTGCTCAACAACTGGTCATGAGCTGCTACTGTGTCTGTTGGGAAGACTGTAGTGGATGATCTCTGAAGAGCCCTGCTATTTTCTCTGCCTCAGAAGACATAAGCTGATTTTGAACAAATCCCCCTGATGTCATAAACTGCAATACAGCCTGATTCAATAAAATCCTCAAAAAGGGATTCCAATTGCATAGTAGTTTCTTAAACAAACTGTGAAAAACTGGGGACATTACTAGTATCCAAATGATTGCTTCAGTTTAAAGGTTAGTTTTTAATCTGAATTATGCAAACAAATCCTCTAGGAGATCAGCAACAACAGTTAAGAAACCCCTGGTTATTCAAGGAAAATCTGAAATTTAAACAATTGTGAATCATCTTTTTTTTTTTTTTTGCCTGTTTTGACCAGGTTGATGTGGCTGCAAAATAGAATTTAACTGTTAGTACAGAACCAAGTTATATTTTACTTTGAATATAATGAGAACCATGCCTTCAATAATGCTATCATCATAGCCCCATAGGTATGGATACAGACCCCAGATGGACACTGAAATGAACATATGGATGTCCACAGAAATATACATCATATATATATGTATATATGCATATGTGTATGCGAGTATATGTGTATATATGTATGTAATATGTATATACATATGTGTGTGCATGTGACATATATATACAAACACATACATAATATGTATGTATATATGGGTGTATGTGTATATATGCATACATATATACACACACATATAATATGTATGTGTACATATGTGTGTTTATGTGCATATATACGTATACATATATATGCACATATATACATATATATATAATATGTATGTGTGTGTTATGTTAGACTTCCCTTCTCATAGTTGATCTCCATAACAATTCATTTGTTCTTATCTTCACCTACTATGTTAGCTAACATCAGGCTTTTTAAAAAATTATTTTATTTATTCATTTGACAGAGAAAGACAGGGAGAGAAAGAGAGAGAGAATGGGCTTGCCAGGGCCTCCAGCCACTGCAAATGAACTCCAGACACATGTGCTCCCTTGTGCATCTGGTTAATGTGGGTCCTGGGGACTGAACCTGGGTCCTTTGGCTTTGTAGGCAAATGCCTTAAACACTGAGCCATCCCTCCAGCATCAACATCAGGCTTTTGGCATTATTTGTTAGGTTTCATTTTTTAAAAATTATTTATTTATTTACTGAAATGGAGAGGGGGCATGGGCCACTGAAACTGAACTCCAGATTCATGTACCACTTTGTACATCTGGATTTACATGGGTCCTGGGGAAATAATCCAGGCCATTAGGCTTTGCAAGCAGCTTCCTGTAACTACTAAGCCATCTCTCCATCCCATAGTACATTTCTTTTTTTAAATAAATTTCATTTTCTGTTCATTTTTATTTATTTATTTGAGAGAGAGAGAGAAAGAGAGAGAGAGAATGGGCACTCCAGGGCTTCCAGCCATTGCAAACAAACTCCAGACATGTGCGCCCCCTTGTGCTTCTGGCTAACATGGTTCCTGGGGAATCGAGCCTCGAACAGGGGTCCTTAGGCTTCACAGGCCAGTGCTTAACGGCTAAGCCATCTCTCCAGCCCAGCCATAGTACATTTCTTAACTTCATGCTGACTGTGACTTTGTGATTTTTACTAAAATGCACGGTTTTTCTGAATTGAAAATGGTAACAATAGTATAATTTACTTTTTATAACCCAGGGTACAATTGAATAAAATGTCGAGGGAAGGTAGTACGTATTTATCCCATGCCTGCTCACTTCATAGGAAGGTATTTGTAATCACTGGGCAACGAAACAAGAAAGGTCTTTAGAGGCCATGCTGTCTGCAGCTGAAGATAGACAGGCCTGCACTGGTCACAGCCTGTGTGAGCAAACTTGCTTCTTCACACCCTTTGTGACAGCTCTTCCATGTACTCTCTTTCCTGGCTTTTTGTGCCATTGGCTCCTTCCTCAAGTTCTTGATATCTTTAAACATATAAATGCAATCACTTGGACTGGAGAGAAGTCTTAGTGGTTAATGTGCTTGCCTGTGAAGCCCAAGGACCCAGGTTCAGTTCCCCAGTACCCACGTAAGTCAGATGCACAAGGTAGTGCAGTTCGTTTGCAGTAGCTAGAGGCACTGGAATGCTCATTCTCCCTCTCTCTCCAATAAACAAATGTAATCATTAGGGCTGGAGAGATGGCTTAGTGGTTAAGCGCTTGCCTGTGAAGCCTAAGGATTCCAGTTCGAGGCTTGATTCCCCAGTACCCACATAAGCAAGACGCACAAGGTGGCACATGCATCTGGAGTGGGTTTACAGTAGCGAGAGGCCCTGATGTGCCCATTCTCTCTCTCTCTCTCTCTCCCCCCTCTTTGTCTGTTTGTCTCTCTCTCAAATAAATAAATAAAACTAAATGCAATCGTTAAACAAATATGTGAGTGGTTATCATGTATCAGATCAGGTATTGGTTAAAGGAAGTGGATAAAGATTTAAATTCCCCTGAATTAGTAAAATCTGGTACCAGGAAAGAACACTAGTGCTCCATGCTAAAGCAGGAATCCTTTAAACTAGGAACTTCATGTGTACTGTCATCCTCTAGGCAGCCTGGAGTATGGTTTGTCATCACTACTTTAATGCTGATGAGGCTGGCAATCAAAATGGTACAGCTTAGAAGCCACAGAGACTTCTTTCCAGGAATTGATGTCTTAGTAAGTTTGAAGAGTATTACAAGTGCTCAGCTATGGACATACTGAGCCTTAAGTGTTTCCTGGGTAGTTAAAAATTTAGTAAATAATAAGATATGTGCAATTGTACCTCAGGAAAGAATCTACCCAAGTGTGTGTGTGTGTGTGTGTGTGTGTGTGCATGCACACACACACACACACACACACACACACACACACAGAGGCCATCATCTCAACCCACGAAGCTGGTGTATGAGAATGGATAAAAACAGCAACAGTGAATATAGGAATCCTCTGAGATGACATACTAAATAGTGAGTGGCAGGTATAGATTTGGATTGAATTAACTTTAAGTTGGACCAGGGCAAAGAATTTTTGGAATTTAAACACATCTAGATGGGAATCTATTAGCTTAAGGCAGTGAGAAAAGGCAAGAAAAGATGGCTAAAAATATAATTCTACAGGAAATTTTCCAGAGATTACATGTACCACAGACTTGCTTTCTGGGTGAGTTAACTGGGATAACAATGGTATGAGTGGGAATTTGAACAATGGCATTTTGAAATATATTAATGAGACTGCATGGAAATTTGAAAAGCGTTAAAGGTGCCTCAACTGGCATAAGCTCCAAGAAGAATCACACAGGTGACAGCTGTGAAATCACCGGAGAGAACTGTCCAGATCAATCTGCTCCTTGACATGGACACTCTGAGCTGCCAGCTCCTCCAGACAGGCCAGCCTACACTGCGTCTCTAGGTCACACTGGATTCTCATCCATAATGCAGAGCTGAGTGACAGTTAATTTAGGTCATCAGATTCTGTCTGGGACTTGGAGATCCATCTACTTTTTCCCAATCATCAATTTAAACACACTGACATCACCGTAAATTTCTTGCAAACAGCTGGCACTGGATGAGCTGGCAGGCAAGAAAGAACTCTCCAGATTGATAGTGAGAGTAAGTGAGGGAAGATCTCGCCCCGAGTGCCTGTGGTGGGTTGTGCAGGAACACACTTTCACATGGGAGGCTGGCTAGTTGATTCTTCTGTTAACCCCTTTCTCTGTACAACATCTTATGTTTATTTGTATTTTCTCACATATAGAGGACAGTCAGATCCATAATGAGGGCCTTACCTCAGAACACTGTTAGAATTGGTTCATGCCATAGATTAATATTCCTCTTACAGCAGTGCTCATGGTTGAAATCACAGTTATAACTCAGTAGGTACTACTGGAGGTATGTTATACAGACACTCAGTGGCTCAGTTTTCAAAGGCAGAAAATATCAGTAACAATAAAACAAACTTTACTGGCTTTTCAAGAATCATTGTCATATAGTTAGGGATCATTCAATGCCGGTATTGTTTTATATGTTAGTTCTTTCACCCCTGTTACTGGGGATATAAAATATTCTTTCCTGTACAGACACAACCCTGAGTTAGTGACAAATGTATTAAATGTGGAAATGAAATATGTCTATCATTGAGGAATGTGTACTCTTCTGAAAGGCACAAATATTTGAAGAGATAATTATTGTATGTAATTAACACAGTGTAGAAATTCCATCTAGCACAACAAATTATGTGTCAGTTCATCTCATATATCAATTTCAAGACTTTTCTCTTATAAGTGCCCAAGTATTTAGCATCGAATGTGTCCTAAATATGCAACATATGAACAAATGAATGGCTAAGTCTTATCTTCAATGCAGCATTAATACACTTGGAAATGCTGGATAGAAAATCACCTCATGCTTTAGACCACACTACGTCTGATAAGTCAACATTGAAATTACAGAATTAGAAATGTATTTGTCATTTTTAATGTGTAGCAATCCTTTCCCTCACACTGCAGATGGGTGTGATCATGCTGATACAAAATGCAAGGTGCCAGCAAGTCTTCTTCAGGGCTCCTTTGCCCATATCTGCTGTCCTACATGAGAGCAGCATGGAACGATTCAAGCAAAGGGGGAGGAAACTCAGTCACCCATTTTGATTCACAAAGTTGTGGTGTGACTCATCCTCCCCCTGTCTGCTTGGGAGCACTCATGCTTCCTGACCTCCTCAGAGGAGCAGGGGCTGCTTGCCTTTGCTGATTCAGTGTGTCAGCTTGTCAGAAGCTGGGCTGAATTCTCTACTTTGAAATCCTGAGTCATTACTATCTTTTTTTTTTTGTCTTTTTTTCTTTTTATTTTTTTTTCTTTTTTTCCTTTTTTATTGACAACTTCCATAATTATAGACAACAAATCATGGTAACCCCTACCCCATTCTCCTCTTCACAACTCCACTATCCATCATATCCCCTCCCTCTATCAATCAGTCTCTCTTTTTGTTTCTTTTCTTTTTTTCTTTATTAGTTAGTTTTGTATTCAGCAAATACAGTCAGTTTGGTACCATTATTAGGCTCATCCACAACCTACCCCCTCCCCTTGGCCCCTCCTTGTTGAGGTATATGGGTCATGCATTGTGGAGTTAGCCCACAGTTATGGGTAAGCTAAATGTCTCTGCATATCATGACCCAACATGTGGCTCTGACAGATTTTTGTCAGAGTACTTGATGACCCACCAAAGGTTAGTAGTAATACCCTACTGATGAAGACACCTTATGTGGTTGACATGCAAAATAGAATGGCATGGCTGAAAGTTGGAAGAGAGTCAGTCCCCAGACAGTCAGCGCATCTACTGCCAGAAGGTGCTACATGGGCAACTGGGGGAAAATGACCAATATCTGTCGAAGCAACTCATGGTCTAACCTACTTAGCAGCAAATAATTTGTTGTGATGCCCACACAAGTGCAATAGTGGCACACAGCCATGGTGGGGAACCAACTGCTCTCAATTTGGCAAACTGATCTCCTCAGTGGTACGGGACCCATAGCTGGAGCTGGGAAACAAGTCAGAACCATATCCAAACATAAGCCCACTCGCCAATATCAAGCTACCATCAATTGTGGGCTACAAGAGGGCCTACACCCATTAAATTCTCTATAAAAAAGTAAGGATTGTCTCATTTGTCCTGGTGCTAACTTACTCTCTGTTGGAGAATCTGCTTCTCTTTTTCAGATAGATGTAGATTCTAAGGAGAGAGCCACCCCATCATACCTCAAAAGGGCCCGGGCTGAAACTAAGAAAAATTGGCGAAACAAGCAAGGGTGCTCTTTTCCTCATGAACCGGATACCAACAGAAAGGGGAAGAAGGTCAACACAGAGAAAAATCAACTCCTACCAAATCAGAGAGCCAGAGCCTCAGAGGCCCCCAACACCTCATCACTGAAGCAGACCAAAAATGAACCCAACATGGCTCAGGGAAATTTTGCAGAAGAGGAGTCATTACTATCTTTGCCACCTCTCATTAGAGTTAATGAATTTGGGGTCAGTATAACTATTGTATTAAAAAAAAAAAAAAACAGACCAGGAGTTTGGGATCAGTGTATAGACTGAGTCTAATAATGGAACTGTTAGGGACCTTATTCACAATGTCTCATTTTTTTTTTTTTTTTTTACTTTTCTTTCTTCCTCCTCTTCTTTCTACTTCTTTTCCTTTTTGTTCTTTGTTTGGTTGGTTGGTTGCTTTTATTTATTTATTTTTTAATGTATTATTATTGTTTTTATTAACAATTTCCATGGTTGTAAACAATATCCCATGGTAATGCCCTCCCTCCCCCTACCTTCCCCTTTGAAACTCCATTCTCCATTATATCCCCCACCCCTCAGTCTCTTTTTTTATTTTGATGTCATGATCTTTTCCTCATATTATGATGGTCTCATCTAGGTAGTGTCAAGCACTGTGGGGTGATGGATATCCAGGCCATTTTGTGTCTGGAGGAGCACGTTGTAAGGAGTCCTACCCTTCCTTTGGCTCTTACCAAAGGATTGGTTGGTTTTTTGAGATAGGGTTTCACTCTAGTCCAGGCTGACCCAAGCTGGCCTCGAAATGTCACAGTGAAACTTTTTCCTCTGCCAACCAAGTGCTAGGATTAAAGTCATGTGCCACTACGCCCAGCTACAATTCCCAGTTCTTTTGGGCACAGTTCACATATATAAGTAGACACAGATGCAGACCTGTACTCCTGGCTGTTTTAACATCCTTATTGTTTCTCCTCTCCTTTACTCTTATCTCTCTCTTACTCTCTCTCTCTCGCTCTCTCTCCATAGTTATCACAGTATCTTCTTTTATCTCACTTTTCTTTGCTCTTACAATGAGCTCTGTCTTTCCAACTGACCCTCTTCTATCTTGGTGGCCTTTTCTTTTTTTTTAATTTTAAATTTCTTCCTTTCTTTTCTGCCTTCTCTCTTTTGTGTGCTTTCCTCCACTCCTCCATGTTGATGTGTTGATGCAATTTCTCAATACTGTATATATTTGTGGAGGTAACAAAAGCTGATAATCAAGAAATAATAATCACTTCATGTGCATGTCCAGAAAATGGTGCCTCAAAGTAGTCCTCCCCATCCTGTGGCTCTTACATCTCCCTCATGTTCCATAATGTTCCCTGAGCTCAGAGTATGATATTACTATGAAAAATGACTAATTGCTGCATTCTATCTTTACATGAACAATGCAACAAAGTGAGCTGAGAACATGGTTCTGTACTTACCAGTGTAAGCACAACGAAGTCACTGCAGTTTAGAGTTCCCAGTTTTATTGTTGGAGCTGGGTAAGTTATAAAGAGCATAAAAAAGTGTGTTGGTCTTCAACCAGGTGCACAGGTCCAAATTTAATTAGACCCATAAAGTAAATTAGCTCAGTGCCCTTATCTGTAAAGCAGAATAAGTAAGGACACAACTAACTGTTCCATTTATCTTCAAGGAGATGGCAAGGATGAAATCAAATAAGACTTAAATGATTTATAAAGAGCAATAGAGAAATCTTGGGAGATGGTTCAGCAGTTAAAGACACTTGCTTGGAAAGCCTGTTGCCCAGGTTCAATTCTCCAGAACCCAGGTAAATCCACATGCAAAAGTGCCATTCGCTTGCAGTAGCAAGAGACCTTGGAATGCATGCATACATGCACGTGCACACACACATGTGTGCAAATATGCAAATAACTATGTTAACTATTAAGTATATTTACACCAATGAGCCCACGTGTGAAATATCAGGGGCCTGTGTATGTGTGTGCTATGGAAGTAAAGGGATGCCCAATGAAGACAATTAGAAGAACAAATGTCAATAAGAAAGCATTGTGGAATGAACCCCAGGTTTTAATGTATGGATCTAATTGAAGCAGGTGATGGGACAATGCAGAATTTCTAGAGGAAGACTTGTCATGGAGAACTACATTGGCCAACTTGGGAACTTAATTCCCACAATAAACTCTTATGGTCCAAAAAGCAATAACAAAATCTTTGACATTTGATAATAAGGTAATATGAAACTGATCACTGACAGGGTGCAGTGAACAGAATTTTGTAGAGATTTGGTGGGATGTGGCCAGAGGGAAGGTGCTCAGCCACTGCATTCAAAACACTACACACTGTGTCAGTGGAAAGTGTGAAGATATGGAGGAGGATCATTTGATCCCAACTGGGAGATCTAAAGTTGATGAAAAAGCATAACCTTCAAACATGAGTCATAAGTATTGAGGCTGTCTTAAAAGGGATTCAATTATCATAGCATATATTTGGATACAACATGAGTTTTGCTAAGAAAACCATACGTTTGGAATTATATTAGTCTCAGTAAATAACAAGTGCATCACCAACATAGAGTTCCAGGTGTGCCCCCAATGGCCAGCACGCATGGCGAGGTAGGGATAGGGCATACTTATACTAACTTGGTCTGAATACTTGTCCTGAGTGTTTTGACCACTTGAAATCCCTCTTGTCATGCTCAGTCTCTCTGATCTTTTTCTAATTTTTCTAGGAAGGAAGTTCATCAGCATCTCTTTCAAACTCTCTGCTAATCTGTTGTCTGTCCCTTCTGCCTGAACTGTCACAATGCCAGTATGAAACCTGATTTGTTATATTCACATCACTTTTTTCTTAAGGCAATCCCGGCTGTTCAAGAAAAGTGATGACTAAAAAGTACCTTGTCCTCAAACTGTGTTGTCAATAGATGGGGGAATAAATGGAAAGGGGGAAAAAAAGCTGCCTGGTCCAAGCATTGTAAATGGAGCCATCAAATCCTCCCTCTGGGTTTTTATGATAAATACACACACTAGGCAGGTGTATTGTTGAGAAACTATTTCTATTTTAATGTAAGAAAGACAGAGCAATACATCAGCCTCCTGCTTCTTAATTCTTGTAATATGTTGTCTTATTTCCCCTACTCTCCACTTTGCTACAGAACAAACTTTCTAAATGTGTTAGTTACGTGCTCTAGGCTCCAGTTAAACCTCCACTCAATGTACAGGCACAGTGTGCTTTTCCTCTCACACCAATAAGTATCGGGCATCAACTAAACAATTTGCTATTATACTCTTCCTTGTTCTTCCAGAATCTTACACAAGCTAGCAAGCCCTGTAACAAAGATGATTTCTGCCCTCACCCCCAGTTCCTAAGTGGTCTATAAGAGACAATGATAATGATTTTGCCTTTATTTATTCTCTACATTAAATGTAGTCTATTAGGACTATATTTTGTGGATAAAAATGGAGAGAATTAGGGAAAGATGATTTGCATATGTTCTACTTTTGGCCTCTGACAGGTACAGGTGCCGACGAGTGCCGGTGTAACTGGTCAGCATTTGGTCTATTGGAAAAAGAGCCAGATGGCTAGTGTGCAAACCAGAGATTTGTAAAAAGGAAGTGTTATGGAAAGCTATTTAATCTGGGAGTAACTTTTTTCAGTTTTCCAGGTACTCAGCAGGGTACTATTATGACTTTGTCATTATAGCTGGTGTCAGGACTATACTATTCAGTTATTGAACCAGAATTCTCATTCTTCTGAGACACCCCCTAACAATAGAACATATTATGTGTTATGGGTAGCTTTCCATGGAGATAATAGTTACAAGTTATATTTGATGCCTTCAGCAGTTATCCACCAACATGGCATTTTATTCACATCTCTGAATGCACACACAGCATTACTGGATGAACAGGAAAAACAGACCATCCTGACATATACTTGTGTCTATGATCATTGAGAGAAAGGGACAAGAGAAGCTAGGAAAGTGTGGTGGTTTGATTCAGGTGACCCCCATAAACTTAAGTATTCTGAATGCTAGGTTCCCCAGCTGATGGCAATTGGAAATCAAAACCTCCTAGAGGGAGTGTATTATTGGGGAGAGGCTTATGGGTATTATAGCCAGTTTCCCCATGACAGTGTTTGGCACACTCTCCTGTTGCTATAATCTGCCTTATGTCGGCCAGGGGGTGATGTCCACCCTCTGCTCATGCCATCATTTTCCCCTGCCATCATAGAGTTTCCCCTCAAGCCTGTAAGCCAAAATAAACCTCTTTTCCACAAGCTGCTCTTGGTTGGGTGATTTCTACCAGCAATGCCAACTTGACTGTAACAGAAAGGAATAGGATAAAAAAGGGAGAAAGAAGGAACAGAAAGAGATTTGTGAGAGCCAAGAGAACACATGGTAATATTCAAATAACAGCAACAATCATGGCAATAGAGAGAAATAGATGGGTATAAGAACTACATGGTGATCTAGGCACCGTGTCTCACACTTAAAATCCCAGTAATCAGGAGAAAGAGGTATAGGAAGATTGCTGTGAGTTCAAGGTCAGCCTGGAATTATAGAGTGAGATCCAGCTCAGCATGGGCTAGAGTGAGACCCTACCTCAAAAGCACAAAAAAAAAAGAAAGAAAAGAAGGAAAAGAAAACTGGAGAGATAGCTTAGCAGTTAATATACTTGCCTGCAAAGCCTAAGGACCAAGGTTCAAATTGCCCAGATGAACATGGTGGTGCATGTGTCTGGTTTTTTTTTTTTTTTTTCAGTAGCTAGAGGCAAAGCATGTCCATTCTCTCCTGTGTGTCTCCTTTTCTCTGTCATAAGTAAAAATAAAATTTAAAAAATAAAATAACTACATAAAATTAATATATATGAGTGCTGATTGAGTAAGAATGATAGGGGAAATCTAGCTCAACTGCTTGAAATAGAATGTCGGGTGAGCTACATTTCTGGAGAAGCCAAGAACAGGAAGTTTTGTTTGGTTTTGTTTTTTTGATATTCTGAAAATTAAGAACTTTTGCAAACAAAATGGAGGTTATATAAGTCAGTAAACATATACCTCTAAATTTCAGAGATAAATATGAGCTAATAGTCATTCTATAATAACTACATGGATGAAATGTAAGAATGCAAGTCTTTGGATGAATATGATAGAACAGTAGAAGACCCCAGCACAGGTAGGAAGCAAAGTGCCATAGGAGACAAGTCTCAAAGGGAAATCAGGACAAAAATACACTGCACTTTAAGAATGAAGGGGGACTGTGAATAGGGAAGGATTTACAATAAACATCTGTAAGTCACAAATTTAAAAGTTAATGTTATTTATGGCTGGGCATGGTGATGCATGCCTTTAATCCCAGCACTTGGGAGGCAGAGGTAGGAAGTTTGTTATGAATTTGAGGCCATCCTGAGATGACATAGTGAATTCTAGGTCAGCTTGAACTTGATCAGGAACCTACCTCAAGAAAGAAAAGTTTTGTAAGTAGAGCATGGTGGTGAAAGTCTTTAATTCCAGCACTTAGTAGGCAGAGTTAGGACGATCCCAGCACTTAGTAGGCAGAGTTAGGACGATCCCTGTGAGTTTGAGGCTAGCCTGGGACTACAGAGTGAGTTCCAGGTCAGCCTGGGCTAGACTGAAAACCTACCTCAAACACAAATAAAAAAGCAAAGAAAAAGTTGTATATTTATTCTGTGTGACTTATTTCCACTAATTTTGATTTTTATAATATTACATTAAAGCGTGCATCTTGGCCGCTCATTCTTTGGTGGCTTCCTTTCAAATTTGCACTCTGATGAATTTCACTGCCCTATCCCTGCCAGGAAACTCTTTTTGTTTATTTATTGTTTATTTTTCGAATTATTGTTAACACAAACAGAATCAAGTTTTATGATGGTGTTTTCAAACAAGTTATTTGTTTACCTTTCCACTTCATGCCCTTTGATAGCCTCAGGTCACTGGGATGAACTTCCAAATCAGGCACAGTTATGGAGGATGGGATGTTTATTGAAGCGTACAGATCCAAGAGAAATTCCATAATGACAGAAGAAGCTAGTCTGCTTACACAAGTCTAAGATGAGAGAGAGAAAAAAGCCATATCATACCAGCACAGCACACTTTAGGAATTCCAGGCAAAGCTCGGGCATTTTGCATATGCTTAGACTGGAGTTCCAAATTCATCCCCCACACCTTAGGACTGGACCCTGGGATCTACCCAGAGTGATATCATCTTCCAGCCAGGTGGCTACAGAACTAAATTACATACTTTAATAAAATCCTGAGCATACTGAGTGCTATTCCGTCAAACTACCACACTCTCCCCATTTGTGCCCCTCCCCACCTTACGTTCCTTTCTGCTTTCATAACCTGTTTTCTTTGTTCAGCCCTTCTTGTCACTTTCCAGTGGTTGTTGCAACAGCCTCCTGTGTATATCATTGTCTGCAGGGGCATTGTACAACAGATAAATGTAAATTCTCTAGCAGTCGTATATCTTAAATGAAAAAGAAACTAAGAATATATTATTAACTGTGTTCCAATATATTCAAAACAACATTTTACTTTTAATTAATATAAATGTAATAATAACATGAGTTACATGCTTTGTAATATGTATATTAAATGTGGTATATATATATATATTTTTTTTTTTTGAGGTAAAGTCTCACTCTAGCTCAGGCTGACCTGGAATTCACCATGTAGTCTCAGAGTGGCCTCAAACTCATGTGATCCTCCTACCTCAGCCTCCCAAGTACTGGGATTAAAGGTGTGCACCACCACACCTGGTGTGGTGTACATTTTAACCATGTACCACATCAATTCATGACCATTGGTTAGTCAATATCAATGCACAGATTTGTTTCCTTTGAATAATTCTTTACACTCTATGTGAAAGAAGAGATTTTGCAAAGTTCCAGCTTTTGTGAATAAAAGTACCTGGTCAAGTGGATCTCTAAGCCATCCTAAACAATTATCAGAAGAAAACATCTGCAAACACATAGGAAGGAGACATTTAAGAGAAGCCCCCTATCTCTGCATTCTTGTTTTATGCATCTGGGCAGGGCTGGTGCACTTTATTCTGCTGTGCCGGTTGTTTACATCTTCATCTTCCTCAATTATCATGCTGCCGTTGCACTCAGGTCCTAGTGAGACTCCTGTCCTTCTCCATGGGGCAATCATCTGTGCCTTCTATCTCCTGCACATGAAAGTCCCCAGCCTGCAGCACACATGATTTCCCTACACCTGCTTCATGCTGCATTATTGAGTAGAGTATAATTAATGAAATAGAACTTACCTGTGCTGTAATGAACTGTCTTATTTTGTCACCTGTCAGGAATTATCAAAATATTAGTGCCAATAAACACATGGCTTAAGGATGACATCGTGCTGTTGTTTTCAAGACGCCTGTTTCTTCCCCTCATTGTAAAGACTACTGCCCCTCAACCAAGGGTCAAAACATGTTCTTGGACAACAGCATGTGAGAAGACAAGGAGATGATGGATTTCAACTGTATTCACAATTCTTCTTACTAGAAGAACAACATTCTCTGGACCACTCCCCACACATTTCTACTGGATTCTGAAAGCTGTGTCAGGTGCAAAATATCTCAGAAAATAGAAATTAGCAATGATAACAGGTGGCATTCTGACATGATAAAGGGAGACAAGAATGGCAAGATTGGAGAAATTGTCAACTACTTAACCATCACTTTATTATGATTTATTCCTCAGCTTTCTCTGGTCATTCGTGGCTCTGGTCATATGTGTCCACCACTGTGCATGTATTCCATGAAACCTCATTTACCAAGTGGGATTAATGCCATTCAGCTTTGCTTCATCACAACCTGTGCTCATCATTACCACAATACTATGGCATTGCATGGCATTGACTGGCTGTCTGTCTTCCATGATAACAGGCGAGGTCCTTGTAGCAAATGAACATGTTTGGTCCAGTCTTGTGTTAGCATTCACTGACATTACACTTGGACTACAAGGGGTATTAAACAAGGGACAGAGTTTAATTTCATATTTTCATGAGGTATTTCACTTCTAATTTGACACTATTTGGCTAACAAACTGAGGGATAATTTGTCCGCAGTTTTTTAGTTTCAACGTGTGTTTTAAACAAAAATAATACAAAATCCAAGGAATAATTTGTTCTGGGTCCCTGCATTTAATCATTTCATTAGTCTCACTAAAGAAGTAAATTAACTGAGGTCTCAGAGAGAGGCTTACTGGAGCAGTTTGGGCTCCCTCCAGGAAATAGAAATAACTCCAAGTATTTTAAACAGAATATGAATTAACATGAGCAACTATGTGCTTAAGGAATCTTGGAAGGACCAGAAGAGAAAGAGTTGGAAGTTTGTGATAATTAAGTTTCCTCATTCTACCACAGCAACTTGGGAACAGAAGGGGGCAGTTCCAGTTGCCAACAAGACTACTGTGATAGTTCCTCAGGATTCACTCCATCACTGACTGGACACCAGAAACAAAGGCCAGAACACAACCTCCTCTTCACTCCTCCCTTCTGAGTCACCTAAGTGTGGGTAAGTGTTAGAGTCAAGTTTGCCTCTGGAACACTTACTGCCATTGAGCCAAGAAATGATACTTTTGCTTTATGGCCTTTGTTAAAGAAGCCATGTAGGGGAGGGGAAGTTGTGAATCAGTCATGTCTAATGGACTGTCCCGGAGTCATCCAAAGAGTAATTGGAAGAGATGAGCTTGACCTTCTCGCTTACAGTCTTAGGTGATACTGACCACCTTGGCCAGGTATATTATCATGACAGAACAGAAACACTTTTGGGACAGAAGACCAAGGAAGTACTTCCTGTCTTGGGTAGAACCCATTGGCCCATATTTATTTCTCCCTTGCCCTCTCTCCCTTTCCATCTCTCTCCTTGTTGCCTGTCCCCAAAATTAGCCTCCTTTTTGTCTTTATGATTTCATCCTAGATCATTCCTTAGCCTTCCTTCTCATCATTGTTTTCCCATCTTGTGAGCCGATATGTTGCTTCCTAGCACATACTCAGTATCACATCCCTTATTTACTTACAAGCAATCATCAAAAGTCAGCTTTCACACATGAAAGAGTATATGTGATTTTTTATTCTTTCTAGACTTAGGTTACCTCATTTAGCATGATTTTTCCAATTCAAAACATTTTTCTGCAAGTGTCACTGGTTTATTTTTCTTTATAGTTGAATGAAACTCCATTGTGTGTATATATGTGTGTACTATCCAGTCATCAGTTGATGGGCATTTAGGTTGATTCCATTTCCTTACTATTGTGAACAGAGCAACAATGAACATGGGTGTGCACATGTCTCTTTAGGCTATAGAGTTATTCTTGGCCCGTAAACATTTGTTTTTCTCTTCCCAGTGATCAACTCATGTACATGTAGTCAGAAACCTGACAGCCAGATGCTGCATCTATGCAGGAGTGCTTTGCAAGAAAAGGGATGTGTCTAAAATATTCTAAGCAACATTTTTGGATTTAAAAAGCCACTTATGTTAATTCAACATTTTTGAGATTAAAACAGAAGGGAGGAAATAGAAATCAGTGTGCAAATGAGGACTGAACAGATGAGAAGCTCAACAAATCTAGTGACTAAAACTTGATCATGCTAATTACTTCCTTATGACAGAACAATGATTTCTTTTAGGTTTTGACATAAATAATCATATTTTAACAAGTAACTATGGGTTGGTGCAGTCACCACGTCCAAATGATCTGTTTAGAATCCTACCTGCTGTCTCCACTCAGCTTTGAAATGGACTGTATCATGCTGTCACCACGAATTGAGCAAGTAGCAGAGGGGGTGCCCATGCGCCTGATCTCATGAGCCTATGCTGCACCACAGTTGAGAGCCCAGCAAAGACTGAGAGGATACCAGTATTCTGTCCATAACCTGATGCCAATACTGGATATGCTTAGGTATGTTCTGACAACTTTGGATGCCACACATCAGATGTTTTATTAATGTATGTATTAATTTAAAATCGGATAATTCAAAACAGAATAAGCTATCTATCTATGTGGTCACCCATTCCCTGAACTTGTTGGACTAACAGAAAATTTCTTCATTAAAATTCAATAAAAAGGGCTGGAGAGATGGCTTAGCAGTTAAGCGCTTGCCTGTGAAGCCTAAGGACCCCAGTTCGAGGCTTGATTCCCCAGGACCCACGTTAGCCAGATGTATAAGGGGGCGCACGTGTCTGGAGTTCATTTGCAGTGGCTGGAGGCCCTGGAGCACCTGTTCTCTCTTTCTCACTCCCTCTCTGTCTGTCTCTCTCTCTCTCTGCCTCCTTCTCTCTGTCGCTCTCAAATACATAAATAAAAAATTTAAAAAGTCAATAAAAATGTGTCTAATTCATATGAATTTGCACTCATTACAGCTAATGCACATATACACTGGCTAACTTGTTAATGCACCCTCAAAATAAGATCAGTATGGGAATAAACACATCTATCATCTTAAAGTGAGGAAACAAAGTCTTAAAGTTGCTCATCCTGGACAGGAAGGCAATATTATTTAGTGATTGGGAGTATATGCTATGTAAGTAGTCAGCAAACATTAAATGCTGAGCTCCTAAAATGTCTGTACTACTTAAAACAAGATGCTAACTTTCTTGCACATTGGTTACTTTGCTTCTGAAATCCCAAGTTAATGATTAATGATTCATACAACTGCTGTAAGGGCAGTGAGAGAAGGCTCATCACATCTCCTAGGGCTTACTGCTTAGTTAGCACCCAGTGCCAGTGCTCATAAAGCTTAAAAGAGGGACTTCACATGAAAATGTTTCAGAGGTAGCACTTTCACTTCGATTGATGCTAGATATTTTCCAAGTACCATTTTGCATTTGTACAAGGAGAACAATTATCAACACCAACACATGGCTTAGATGAAATGTTTCCAACTTAGGGTTAGAAACTTGGAATCATTTTAGAACTGAGGGCCTTTCTACCAGATGCTATCACCTGCTAGACTTCCTTGTTATCATATATAGATATAGGGAAGACCAGTGAAAAACTAACTTTTAATCACTGACTGTGAAAACCTGCTTAACAAATGTTTCACTGGTAAGTAAAGACTGAGAATATTGTCCAAGTAATTTTCTTATGCCAATTTTTTTTCCTTTCTTAATAATTTGTTGCTTGACTTCTAAAATTTTTACCTCGTGCCAAATTTCTATTTTGACTCTTTTATATGCTTTTATTTCATTTAAGTGAAAAAATATAATGTCTATGAGGAATTCTCTTATAGGATTCAACTTTATAATTTTTTTTCTTGATCTCTACTGTTCTTAAGTTTTATACACAGATAAAAATTAAAAAGATGCAAGCACTGTAGTGTATACCTTTAATCCCAACCCTTCAGAGGCAGAGGTAGGAGGTATGAGGATCTCTGGGTGTTCCAGGGTTCTAGGTCAGCCTGAGCTAGAATGAGACCCTACCTGAAAAACAACAACAACAAAATAGAAAACATTACAGAGTTTTGGCACTATCACAGAGAAAGCATGCATAGTAACCAGCATTCAGTCTAGAGTAAAACACCAGAGCATAGTCCACTCATCAACAGTGATCTCTTGCCATCTCCAACCATCAACCTTTCTACCATCCTCGAAGCAAATACTTTCTTAAATTCTAACACTGAAATTAGTGTAACCTTCTACTTTTCACCTTACCTAATTAAAAATACATATCATTGAATGTTGCCATTAATATTTATTTATGGACATATAAACATGCCAGCACCTCTTGCCACCACAAATGAATGTCGGATTGTGCTAGTTTTGCTTTTGGCTTAACATAGGTAGCATGAGAATTGAACCTGGACCTGGACTGGCAGGCTTTGGGAAGATATTAACTACTGAGCCATCTTCTCAGCCCCTATGGTTTTTAAAAATATGTTGCTATATTTTATGACAAAATGTATGTGTTTAATTTGAAATTTATTAAGGAGGCAATATTTATTGGAGCCATAGTTCACCTATGTTGATGTAATTTACTTATGCCTGTCCCCAGTATTCCTTTTATCTATTTTTCATCACTGTGATCAAAATAGCTGATATAGAATTCAAAAAAGAAAGTTTTATTTTTATTTTGGCTAATGGTTTCAGAGGATCCAGTTTGTCATTGCAAGGATGGTATGGTTGAGGAGAGCAGCTCACATTATGCTATACAGGAAGAAGAGAGAAACAGAGGATTCCTGATACAGTGGGCTTCCAACTTTCCTCATTTGTACACTATCTTGGAACCAATACATGGGGTGGTACTACCCACATTCAGCATGGGTAAAATTTCATTCAGAGATACCCTTACAGGTGTGTCTCATTCTCATGAGTAATTCTAAATCCAATCAAGTTTATGATATATATTAACCATTATGACCATCTCCCATTCTCAGAGTCCCATGGTCTTTCTTTCTATTTGACTTGTAGGCATTCTTTGTGTGCATTCTGCTTATGAGAGTGGTGGCGAATAGCATCAGCAGACAAGCACAAGAAACAGAGCCGCGGCATGCTTGCGTATGTCTGTCACTGTGCCTCAAGTATTATATGCCTACTATAAGGACATTTAAGTTAAACATCACATATATCCTGCCTTATGCAGAATGCATATGTCTACTAAGAATATATTTATGATTTATATGAATTTAATAATGTACTCTATATTTCAATTTATAATCTACTTGGGAGGAAATTCAGTTGCTGTGATATAGATATTCTGTGACAGAGGCACTATTTACAAACATTGTTGGTACTAAAATGGTTATATCCATATTACAGAATGGTAGATTCATAAAGTAGAAGCTTGAAGAAACAGATGACCCAGTATATTTTATTAGTGTCCTACACTGAACCCAGTCCCAACTCTGACAAGAAGCCACATTCTTTACTCTTCCTAAGTGCTTGTGTGCTGGTACCATGTATTCTATACCCTGGAGAGAATTGCATTACTGAGCTCCAACTTGCCAATTCCTAACAGAGACTTTTCTATCTCCTGGAAAGAGATAATTGTGATTAAGGAATAACTGTTGGAGGGAAGTGAAGCTATAGGAAAGACTGGATGATTCTGCCAAGGATGAGCTGTGTTATGATTTTCTCAAGTTGTGCATCATTTCTGAATACCCATTTTTTGTCCCTTTAGAAAGTAAGTTCTTTAATAGTGAAAACTAATGCAGAATAGTCCCAGAGAGAGCATGCAACAACATTTCAGTAGTAAAGTGCAATGGAAAACATTAAAAATATTCAATAATTAAGACTATCCACACAAATTTAATGGATAATCATACCCCTTCCAGGTTTATTTATATTAATAAACAAAGAATATCCTTAATTCCTAAAAAGAGGAAACAAATGACAGTCATAAAATTATAGTTTTGTTTAGAATGTTTCTTTCCATGAAGGTTAATTGAATAATAGGTAAATTGGGGAAATACAAACTTCAATGCACAAGAATTTGTCAAGTGAATGAGAATTGCAAGAACATAGGAAAAAGTCTAAAAAAAATGCAATCTACCAAATGTAATGTCTTCTATTATGTAGTTAAACTTTTTTAAAAAAATTGTTTATTATTATTTGTTTATTTGAGAGTGACAGACAGAGAAAAAAAAAGAGGCAGAGAGAGAAAGAGAATGGGCATGCCAGGGCCTCTGGCCACTGCAAACAAACCCCAGATGCATTGTCTACCTTGTGCACCTGGCTAAAGTGGGTCCTGGGGAATTGAGCCTCGAACTGGGGTCCTTAGGCTTTACAGGCAAGTGCTTAACCACTAAGCCATCTCTCCAGCCTTTTTAAAAAATGTATTTCTCTACTTTCTCAAATTGGCTATATATTTATTTCATTATAAAATTTCTATATCCAACAGAAAAGAAGTAAATTAATACAGAAACAGAAAATCTGGTGGTTGGATTGCTATGTGTAGATATCACATACAAAGAGCTTGCAAGGTCAGTCTGAGTTTTTAGTTGCAACCATGGGTGTAATTTATTGTTTGATGTATGCCTACATCCTCAGTCCTTGTATAGTGTCTGCCCAGTACCTGAAATTGCAGAGCAGTTGGTGCTCACAGCTTTTGATCTATAATGTTGATGCTCAAAAAAAAAAAAAAAAAAAGAAAGAAAGAAAGAAAGAAAGAAAAGAAAGAAAGAGAGAAAATCTTGATAGTGCTTGGCACTGAGTCTTTCTTCTTATCCTCCTTCAATTATCTGATTCTCTCCAAAGGTGTCTGTTTACTGTGTGTTTTCCTGGCTTCTCTATAGTTCCTTGTGTCTCTTCTTTTCCCTCCTACCTAACGGTGACCAGTGGGATCAATAGTACAAAATCAAGAAAAATGAAGCTCTCTGTCTCCCTGAACCTTAGTTTCTGGTTAAAGGTGATGAGGTCATGCTTGCAGGGACATCTGTGGGGGGGGGGGTCACTTCCTGCTACAGGAAGGACCTGAGACACAGGGAAAACTTGTACTTGTAATTTTACATGTATTCCTTCACAAAAATCATAGCAAAAACCTAGGGGAAATCGCTGTATAGTTAATAAACTTTGTGATTCTCCCTACTTCTGTCATTGCATGGTCTTGTGAGTCACAGAGGTGGCATTTGAGCTACATCTTGAAAGATATTATTCACTATGTACAACAAAAGGAAGAAAAAAATCATAAAATGCCACATAGTTAAATAACCTTAAAATTTCAAAAGAGGAATAAGAAAACCCAATATAGTAACTGAGATTTCTTAGATGAAATATTGACACTCTTCATTTGCTTCTGTCTTTGTTGTTTATATTTCAATTCAAGGAAAGAGAAAAATCCATCTTCCTTCAAAACATATAAATAGAATAATGTGTTGTCCAAGGTGGAGGTGACCATAGTGTTTTGGCAAAGAAAACTACTATCATTTTTTTTCTTTATTGATTGATTCCTTACATCTAACCCCACGCCGGTGACATTATACAACTCCCCTACTTTTATGGAAATTTTTAGACTTTGTTTAAAAACCTTGGATTTACCTTGAGTTTCTTTCTATATAACTTCTAGTGAGGTAATATACTCCACAAAGTATGAAAATCTGAAAGAAATGGATGATTTCCTTGATTTATATGACCTACCTAAATTAAATCAAGATGAGATTAATCACTTAAATAGACCTATAACAGGCATGGAGATCCTAACAGTTATCAAAAATCTCCCAACTAAAAAAAGCCCAGGCCCAGATGGATTCACTGCTGAATTTTACCAGACCTTCAGGGAAGAGCTAACACCATTGCTTCTTAAGCTTTTCCATGAAATAGAAAAAGAAGGAATTCTACCAAACTCCTTCTATGAAGCCAGCATCACTCTGATACCAAAACCAGGCAAAGATAGAACAAAAAAGGAAAATTACAGACCAATCTCCCTCATGAACATAGATGCAAAAATTCTCAACAAAATATTGGCAAACAGAATACAAGAATACATTAGAAAGATCATTCACCCTGACCAAGTAGGCTTTATCCCAGAGATGCAGGGATGGTTCAACATACGCAAATCTATAAATGTTATACATTATATAAATGGGTTGAAGGACAAAAATCACATGATCATCTCATTAGACGCAGAGAAAGCATTCGACAAAATCCAACATCCCTTCATGATAAAAGTCCTACAGAGACTGGGAATAGAAGGAACATATCTCAATATAATAAAGGCTATTTATGATAAGCCTACAGCCAACATATTACTAAATGGGGAAAAACTGGATGCTTTTCCACTAAAATCAGGAACAAGACAAGGATGTCCACTGTCCCCACTTTTATTTAATATAGTTCTGGAAGTCTTAGCCATAGCAATAAGGCAAGAGACATGCATAAAAGGGATACAAATCGGAAAGGAAGAGGTCAAGTTATCATTATTTGCAGATGACATGATTCTATATATAAAGGACCCTAAAGACTCTACTAGCAAACTGTTAGAGCTGATAAAAACCTACAGTCATGTAGCAGGATACAAAATAAATACACAGAAATCAGTAGCCTTCATATATGCTAACAACAAACACACAGAGGATGAGATCAGAGAATCACTCCCATTCACAATTGCATCAAAAAAAATAAAGTACCTTGGAATAAACCTTACTAAGGAAGTAAAGAATCTATACAATGAGAACTTTAAAACACTCAAGCGAGAAATTGCAGAAGACACTAGGAAGTGGAAAAACATCCCTTGTTCCTGGATTGGAAGAATCAATATTGTGAAAATGGCAATCTTACCAAAAGCAATCTACACATTTAACGCAATCCCCATCAAAATTCCAAAGGCATTCTTCACGGAAATAGAAAAAACAATCCAAAAATTCATTTGGAATCACAAAAAACCTCGAATATCTAAAATAATACTGAGCAACAAAAATAAGGCTGGTGGTATCACCATACCTGATTTTAACCTATACTACAGAGCCATAGTAACAAAAACAGCATGGTACTGGCACAAAAGCAGACTCGTAGATCAATGGAACAGAATAGAGGACCCAAATGTAACCCCATGTAGTTATAGCCACCTGATATTTGATAAAAATGCCAAAAATACTCATTGGAGAAAAGACAGCCTCTTCAGCAAATGGTGTTGGGAAAACTGGATATATATCTGTAGAAGGATGAAAATAGATTCTTCTCTTTCTCCGTGCACAAGAATTAAGTCCAAATGGATTAAGGACCTTAACATCAGACCTGAAACTCTGAAACTGCTAGAGGAAAAAGTAGGGGAAACCATTCAACATATCGGTTTTGGCAAAGACTTTCTGAATACAACCCCAATTGCTCAGGCAATAAAACCACAGATTAACCACTGGGACCTCATGAAAATACAAAGATTTTGCACTGCAAAGGACACGGTGAAGAAAGCAAAGAGGCAACCCACAGAATGGGAAAAAATCTTCACCAGCTATATATCTGATAGAGGATTAATATCTAAGATATACAAAGAACTCAAGAAGTTAAATAATAAGGAATCAAACAAACCAATCAAAAAATGGGAAATGGAGCTAAATAGAGAATTCTCAAAGGAAGAAATACGAATGGCATATACGCATCTAAAAAAATGTTCTACATCCCTAGTCATCAGGGAAATGCAGATTAAAACTACATTGAGATTCCATCTCACTCCTGTCAGATTGGCTACCATCATGAAAACAAATGATCATAAATGTTGGCGGGGATGTGGAAAAAGAGGAACCCTTCTACATTGTTGGTGGGAATGCAATCTGGTCCAGCCATTGTGGAAATCAGTGTGGAAGTTCCTAAAACAGCTAAAGATTGATCTACCATATGACCCAGCTATAGCTCTCCTAGGCATATATCCTAAGGACTCATCTCATTACCTTAGAGATACTTGCTCAACCATGTTTATTGCTGCTCAATTTATAATAGCTGGGAAATGGAACCAGCCTAGATGTCCCTCAACTGATGAGTGGATAATGAAGATATGGCACATTTATACAATGGAGTTTTACTCAGCAGTAAAGAGAAATGAAGTTATGAAATTTGCAGAAAAGTGGATGGATCTGGAAAGAATTATACTAAGTGAGGTAACCCAGGCCCAGAAAGCCAAGCGCCACATGTTCTCCCTCATATGTGGATCTTAGCTAGAGATGATTGGGCTTCTGTGTGAGAAGGAAAAAACTCAGTAGCAGAGGCCAGTAAGTTAAAAAAGGAGATCGAAAGGGAAGAGAAAGAAAGGGAGGAGGGCTTTTATTAGGTTGGTATTGTATATATGTAAGTAGAAAAATTGAGATGGGGAGGGGATATGATGGAGAATGGAATTTCAAAGGGGAAAGGGGGGAGGGTAATACCATGGGATTTTTTTTTGTTATCATGGAAAATATTAATAAAAATGCAGAAAATAAAATAAAATAAAATAAAATGTAAAAAAAAAAAGAATTTTTATATCAAGTATGGTAAAATATAGAAAGCCATGTTTTTCCAGTTGACATAGAATTTTATTAGTTTTAAAAGTATACATTTTGAATGTTTTAATTTTTTTATTTATTTTTATTTATTTATTTATTTTTTATTTTTATTTTTTTTTTGGTTTTTCAAGGTAGGTTCTCACTCTGGCCCAGACTGACCTGGAATTCACTATGTAGTCTCAGGGTGGCCTCAAACTCACGGCGATCCTTCTACCTCTGCCTCCCAAGTGCTGGGATTAAAGGCATGCGCCACCATGCCCGGCTCATTTTGAATTTTTTAAAATAAGAAAAAAAAACAAAAAACCATTGAAGTTCGGGGGGATTTTTTTATGTGTTAAAATATATGTTGAATTTTCTCCTATTTTATCTTATTTAACCTTTCCAAAAACCGTGAGTAGTCAACACTTTGAAAACTATTTTATACATTAAACTAATTGAAATGATAATTTCATTACAGAAACACAATATTCAGGTGCCAAGATACACAATAGAAAATTAAAACCTCCCATATAAAATGTTATTCAAAATACAGTCATTATTATGCTTAACATACTTGGGATTTATTGGCTAACACACATCCCCCTCATTAGATTACACCTAAGAACTTGTGTTTTTGAATATCACTGAAGATTATTAACTCAAAGTAGTTTAGGAGATATATTCATTGATTCCATAAATTTTAACTGTCTTTCCCCTCATAGTGCCTACTCTTTGGGAAAGGTTTGTGTGCTAGAACAGGATTCCTGTCTTATCTGATCTAAAGAGATATAGTAAAATCCTTTGAGTTAGAATTCAGTGTGTTAGTTAGGGTTCTCCATAGAAATAGGACCATAAAATAATGGTCTGTCTCAATTGCTACCTTTCCATTCATCCTTCCCTCCATCCATCTAAAACAATTTACTGCAAAGAATTGATAGATACAAATGCACAGTTAGAGAAGCTGAGTTTTCCCTAATTTTCTATTCTTTGGGTACTTGAAAAGCCAGTGGCCTGTGGCCAGATTGAGTTTGAAGTATGAGTAGCAGGGCAGCCAATAGTAGAATAAACCCTAATCCATGGCAGAAGACAGGTCTCAGCCACGCAACTGAGCAGAGTAAGAAAATTCTCTCTCTACAAGAGAGGTCAGTCTCATTTAACCATTCTCCTTATTCAAACCCTAATCTCATTATTCCCACAACAAAATTCAGAAACACTAATCCTGAATTGGCAAAGTTAACATCAGAGATAACAATGTCACAGATAACAAATATGTGTGTTTAGGAAGTATGGAAGTTCCTTTCAAAGGAAAATGTTTATAGATGGATTATAAGTCTATTTATTCTGAAACAAATAGATAAGAGATTGAAGAATCTGCTATGTTATATTTATTTTTTTACCTGCCCTTAAGGCAGTTTTGCTTGAAGATGTCCTTTGCTAGGAGAAAATAAGGGGTGGGGGATGTCAAAGCTTTTCCCCTCTTGAGCTGTTTCAGTATTAAGCTTCCTTGGCCTCACTGTGTGGACATGAGCACAGGAGGCCTTTGGGACAAATTAGCATATGTTTGACACTTGCCAGTATAGCAATTTTTGGCTAGTTTTCTTCTAAGTAGAACCCCGTTTCATCATTGTCCCATACAGTCATAATCTTCCCAAGTCTTAATGATGTCTGAGATGCCATGTTTTACCTAAAAATGTAGTGATGAACTCTTGATAATTATGAAAGTGTTTCAATTATTAAAATTGTGTTAAATATGCCAATTGAGTCCTATAGTGAGAAAAGGGGAAAAAAAGATTAATTGCCTTAATTACAGATTATGGGAGAGTCTGAAAAGATATTTCTGAACAGAGAACATAAAGTTACCAGGGTCACAAGAGCCAACCTTTCTATTGTTCACATGTGCACGTCTTCCTTGTTGGTCTGCAGAGCTCACAAAAATCATTCCTTAAAGGTAAAATGGAAAAACATGATAATTTTGTTGCTCTGTGGTTTAAGCCTTCTTGTTTTTAAGGAGCTCACACAGTCTGTGTGTAGTGTGTGCTGCTACTTACTGACTCCAGAGAGGGTTTTATTGAGGGACAGGCTTTTTGACTCATCAGTAGAGCTACACTGGAGAAATGTATGCACCTGCTACAAAAGTGTACAGTTTTCATACGCCTTTAAAGTCTGCTACTGTGATCATCATAACATTATGGTGCTGCTGTTTCGTCCAAACCCAGCTTGTCACCAACCTATAATAATATATGTGGTTGGGCTGGAGAGATGGCTTAGCGGTTAAGTGCTTGCCTGTGAAGCCAAAGGACCCTGGTTTGAGGCTCGATTCCCCAGGACCCGTGTTAGCCAGATGCACAAGGGGGCGCATGCCTCTGGAGTTCCTTTGCAGTGGCTGGAAGCCCTGGCACGCCCATTCTCTCTCTCTCTCTCTCTCTCTCTCTCTCTCTCTCCTTCCCCTCTTTGTCTGTCACTCTCAAATAAATAAATAAAAATAACCAAAATTAAAAAAAATAGTATACATGGCACAACATCTTGTTATCATGAATGCTTTATTTCATAGTCAGTGTTTGATGAATTAGACTTACATGGAATTCAATTGTTTTGAAATGAATTGTCTTGGTAGTCTTAATATAAGGAAGGAACAAAGTAGAAGATATCACCCACCCTTGAAGGAAAAGAGTATGTTGTGAGCTCCTTTCATGGATCTAGAGAGAAGAGAAAAAGTCCTGTGGGGGTTCCAGTTTTCCTCTGAGAAAAGTAGAGTGTAACTCAGCATGAGAATTGTGGAACATTCACAAATTTCTTGATGTAGTCCCATACCTTTTATGTTTCTGAGCTTCTGTTTGACAATGGGGAAAACAGTAAGATACATGAGGAAACTAGCCAGCAAATAAAAGAAGACATGCTTAATGTTTCTTTTTCTTTCTTTCTTTTTTTTTCAGAAAGGGAAAAAGGAAGAAGTAAGAATACAGGGCATCTCATATGACTAAGAGAGATAATGGTGGGCCACTGAAGAAGACTATATATATATATATATATATATATATATATATATATATATATATATAGTGTTTTAGTTTAGAAAGTGGGAGAGTATGAGAACTGGAAGGATAGACCTGAAGTGAGGGGCACAGGTGGAAATTCAACACAGGATCAAATATTTGTGGAGCATTGACTCCGGAAAGTATTCCAAAGATCAGCTTTGTAAGAGCACCTATGGCTAGTAATATGCTGCAGTGCACTTTACAGTATGTGAGAATAGTTCTCATGCAAAGTGTTCTTGCAATAAAATAAGCAAACAGAAAACTAGGGGGTTGGGGGATAGATATCTGATACTAGCGATAGTTTCATGATTGAATGCATATGTCCTAATTCTTCAAAAGGTAGGTATACAATGAATACATATATGTACATTATGTTTATTATTCAATAAAGTTTTAGAAAAACAAAAGTATTTTCTAAAGAAAGTAATAATTTTAAGGGTAGAGGAACAAATAAATGCCTGGTTAGAATAAAGGAAGTCTTCAGCCCTAGCTTAACTGCTCATACCTCTATAGTGTTACCCTAGCATTCCAAACTTTCTCCTAATCCACTCAATCTGAAGATGGGTAAATCACAGCATAAAAAGCCTAAAAATTAAAAAAAAAACAAGTGATTTATCCTACATAAATGTGCATTTCTAAGCATAAATACAAATATATTTTCTTTAATGTACAATCCAAATGTAGTTATAGCATAGATTTGTATGAAGGTTTAACAGTAAATGTGGAAAATCCAACAGAACACCTGAGACACACACCTTTTGTTAACTAGAAGATATCAATACTATTGTTATTTAGCTTTATAGTAGTGTATTGCATGATGGCAGACCTTACATATTACTGGGAAAAATCCATTTTGTGTATTGACACCCTAGCTATCCTAACATCCGGCTGCAAGGTATTATTATCTGAGCTCATGGCAAGGCTAGTATAAAACCTGTACCACCAGTTATATAAACGTACAGCACATACAGTCAGATATAAAACATAAAGCTCAATAATAAATGACTATATTACTAGTTTATGAATTTACTATATGATGCATTTCAGTGTTATTTTGTGTTGTAGCCATTCTAGTCATTAAAAATACGTTTACTATGAAAGATCCTTCCATGTGTACTAGAAGAAGCCTCATAATCACCTTATATATGCCATGCCTTTGATTGCCTCACTTTATCCTGTGTTTGATTTAGTCTCCTGTTGTCTTATTACTCACAGCTCTATAAACATACCAGATTACTATGTGTCTAATAGGCTAAATCTTCTGAGATTTTTAAGGACAGTCTTTAATATTCACACAAAACAATCTTACCTAATGATGTAATGATGCACTTTTCAGACAGTATTCCAATTATTAAACAATGCATGAATTTATTACTTTTTCCAGGACTATTTATCCCAATTGACTATGATGAAATCTTCAGAACGCCCTTGCTGAAGGACTTAAGGTATCAAAAAGAAATAGTCATTTGTTAGTCAGCTATTCGTTAACCTGTTACTTTGATAAAAAACAAAAAACAAAAAATGAAAACCAAAAAACATAAAAAAAAAACCTGCATACATTATCCCAAACTCAATCTCAAGCTCCAGTAATGGCAGAGTCTTTGGGATGTAGGGTACTTTGAGGGTGGTGAACCATATTGTTGAGTAGATGGCTCACTGAAACGCCAGTTATCTTTCATGTTTGAAGCTATTAAACATGAAAGCTCATTACAACAATAATGACTGTTTTGATATTTCCAACAATCTCAAGCGATGTGACCACTAGAAAGTCATCAATGAGGCATAAAGGGCCATCTATGCAGCGAGTATAAAGCCCAACTGGCCCATTGGTTTTCACAAATCTTACCTTCTGTAAATGGTGTTCAGTGCAGGGATGACTTGGCACATAGTGACCTAATTCAAAGTCAACCATCCATGTTCTTCCTACACTCACAGCTGAGAATCCAGATTCTCTGAAGTCTCAAACTGGCTTATACTAAAAAGAAACATGCAGTGATTGTAACCAAAAACTTATTGTCACTTTTGTACTATTTACAGTTTATAATCTTCTTCCAGGTCCATCTTTCACACAGTCTTCAAAATAAGCATGTAAGCCAAAATGTTTCATTACCTGCTATTGCTCACAGGACTTGTCTCAATTTCATTCATATTTAATCATGAAATAACATGCATGTGATATCCACATTTGTGTCTATACAAAATGCCATACAAAGTACAAGAGAAAAGAAGGTGAATAAGAAGTGTTCACTAATATTATGTGCTTCCTTTCTTCCAGTAGATTTCATTTGTACAAAGCCCTTTACCTTGAGTAGAAATAGTGGAGGGCTTGATAACATTTACTGGTAGAACAGATGGAGGAGACCTCTGCCAGTGGGAAGTGGTACAGCGGCAGAAAACACTAATGCAAACTGGCTGTGCAGCAACCACAGACTAAACAAGGCCTGCGTGATGTGCGGTGCATCAGCTAAGGCTTGCACAACTTCAGTGATATTACCGTGGTTTCCTTGGAGAATAACGCTTTCCGTTGTGCTGTGGCAGTGTTTAGGCATAGAGACATGATGCTTTCTGAGTTCTGATTCAGAGTATAGAAAATACAAAGGCACATTATCATCTTATAGAGGTTAAGAATAAATATAAAAATACCAAAGTACAACATTTAAAAGTTTAATTTCTAGAATCAAAAGAACAAAGTCATCATAAAGTTATAAGGAGAATGCTGATGCTTGTACATCTGTGCTTCTTTACCAGAACGTAGAACAGTCTGAGCAACGGCTTACTTTTCTTGAAGGCCTGATTGCTTCAGGAAATTGGTTGCTTTTTTTCTTTCTTTTTTCTTTTTCTTTCTTTTGGGGCCATATAAGGAGCTTTAACTGGAAGACAAGTAATGGGCAATGAATTCTAACTTTCAGAGACTGTAAGCTGGGTGACAACACCCTAATCCTTTGCCATTGAAGTCAAACCTTTTCTTGGTGAGACCATTCAGCATGAAACAGATGCCTTTGCCATACAGGAAGTAGAATGAGAAATATGAGTAGAAGACTTTTCTTCATGTTCAGTGATCTTCCTGTCGACTTGCCTCCGTTTTGATGAGAGATAACTATGCTGCACATTTCATGCCTTTGATTTCAGGGTTGTGTGGGTTTGTACATGCAAAGGTACAGTACAAGGCCAGGAACTAGAAGCAACTCCAGGTGCGATGTGCTGATTCCCTTAAGAGGTTCCTCCAGGACCAATACAGAAAGGATGGAGAGAAGTGGAAGTGAGTTCAAGGCCAGTTCTGGGCTTCATAACTGTCAGTAGATAGAAAGAAAAACAAACTGGCTTGGAAAGGATAATACTTGGTTCTCTAACCACAGACCTAGAAACACAGTAATATATAACAATAATATAATAATAATAACTGCACCAAGTTGATCAAAATTTAATGCATAACTGAATTTAAATATAACTTTTAACCTCATAATTGTATACATATCTCATATGTGTATCAAAATTAAATGAACTAAAGCAATTAATAGATTAAAGTGAGTCTCATATTCCTTTGGAATTCTAAAGATTTATGAAAACTTCAAAGTTTGAAATCAATACTTTGTCATTCCAAAGGGCTACTTATAAAAGAATACAAAATAATATTTTGGAGGAAAATATCAGCCTTATATAATATCAATGATTTATGAAATTTAGAAGGTATTACCTAGCAAGGGAAAATTTTGTGAGTGAAAGGATCATGCTAATAATGGGTATTGTAGAAATTTCCTTGAATTACATAATCTATAGTGTCTGAGTTTGTGACTGATTAGCTGTAATTATACAAAAGTACATATTGTTAAGATGTGTAAATATTTATGTGCCCTATGGAACGAGTATAAGAAAACGTCTGTCTCAGACTCATCATGATTTAAGTTAAGATGAATTTTATCGTAATAAGAATTGTATGTATTAGGAAATGTTAGGGTGTTATTTGAAACTGTGCTATTCCTCACTCCACTTTAAGAATCATACATGGGATCAACATTTGTTCTTGATGAAGCAACAGTGATTGGAGAGTTACTTGTTCATTAACAATATACTGACTATAGCCAGTAGTCTATTACTGCCTTAGTCAATTGTTCTTATGTATATAATTTCAGCTATAAGTTGTAGATTTAAAGAATGACACAGAAGCCAAGATATTGTGTTCAGAGATCAAATGATGAACAGAGAACAGAGAATGAAATCTGAGGATTCACCTTAAAACAAATGATGAAGTTTATTCACTTCTCCGGGACTGAGTAGCCTACAATTGTGATGATATGAAAGGACTTGAAAAGGGTTACGTAGATACAGCCATTTCCTTTCCTGAAGGAAAAACCCTGGGACCAGATAGAGTCTTCTGTCACCCCTGCTATTTATGACTTCTCTTCTGCTGGTACTACTCAGGATGGACTACACATTCACTGTATGTATCCTTCCCCTCGGCTGCTGAAGAGCTCTAAATGATGAATGTGAAGATGGGATACTTGACTGTTATTTTGTGAAGGATGAGATGACTTTGATTCTCTTACACTTTCAATGAAGAGAGGAAAAAAAGGAATTAGACAACAGAAGAGATGTAGGAATTCTTAGAAAGTGGAGCATCCTGACTGGAATGGGGATGGGATGAGGATGCAAAAGAGAATAATGTGACAGGAGAATGAACAAATTAGTTTGCTCACATATTAAATTTCCCACTTAAAAATAAGTACACAAACAGAACTTAGGAAAATAAGGGGTTCATTTCTTACTTACAGTGCTTCTAGATTTGAGAAGAAACTTCATTATGGAGGAGAAAGAATGGGAAAAATAGACACCCAAACATCACATATATTTCTTCAGCAGAAAGGAATAAAAGAAAGTGAGATAGATACAGCCAGGTTGGGCTAGAACACTCAAGAAGCTACCTGAGTGACACACCTTCTCCAACAATGCTCCAAATCCCAAAGGATCCCCAAGCGGGGGATTAAATATGAGGCCTAATCAAAACCACTGAGGCTATGGGGACATTTTACATTCAAACCACCATCATTACCTAAAGTAAATTTTCAGCAGATTAATGAGTTACTCAGCAGGAGGTAAAGATATTCCTGGGCTATTTAGCTACATTTATGGATTCGCTTTATGTTTATGAATATCGATATGTACATCTATGTGCATATTATCTATCATCTGTGTGAATATCAGATTTATTTAATGAACTGTGTGTCTGTTTTCATATATATTTTCACACAAACACACACATACACACACACACACACGACATGGAACATTGGCATGCCAGGACTTCTTACCACTGCAAATAAACTTCAAAGGTATGTACCACTTTTGTGTATCTGTCCTTATGTGTGTACTAGAAAATTGGAACTTGGGCTGGTAGGATCTGCATGCAAGTACATTTAAGCTATGAACCATCCCTCCAACCCCTGTTTTTCTCTTTTATTCTACACAGACTGCTTGTAATCTGATAGCAACACTAATGATCGTTAAATTTGAAAATTCTGTCACATACAATCTTTTTCATGCATGCCATTCTTTCTGTTGTTTTGCAAGAGTTACATTGTGTGACGGTATTCACTCTGTCACTGGTCATTTAAGAATAAAGTTCACAGTTACTTACTAGACTGAGTAAAATTACTAAACTCAAAAATAGGATTTAAATTTTATACTATTTTCCAGACATAATCACCATGTTTGCATTGCAGAATTATTGACACTGAAACACTAAATGTGTTCCCTTGAGGAAAAAGCTCACTGTAAATAACTTCCCTTGAAAGACAAAAGCTTATTGGGAATTTTTCCACCAGACAGCATGACTGCTAGTTAAACACAGGGTGATGCTCATGTCCCTTTGACATTCCAAAGACCAAGTTCAGTATTTTCAAGCTAGAAGATGTGTCAAAAAACAAAACAAACAAACAAAAAAAGTAGCAGGATACATCAAGACATCAAGAAGAGAGAGCTGACTGTCTACCAGAAGATAGGACACCGCCACCTTATCTGCTCTTTCCCAGAAGTCATTGTAGGAGAAGCAGTTTCACAGATATTGTCCTCACATTGATTTTGAAAACCAGTTCCAGGGAAATGGTGACAGACACTATGGTTGGTCACTCAAACCTCATGAAAACAATTATCCAAAGTCTACAGAGAAAGCAATACAAAATTAGATCTCTATCTTGCCCACCAAGGTTCAAAGAGCATTGGGGAAGAAGAGGAAGAAAGATTATGAGTCTCAGGGTGGTTGGGAATAGACTGATACACTATTTCTCCCTACTTGGTCTCCACAATGAAATCCAATAACCTCACAAAAAAAACCCTCAGCAGAATTGAGGATGGGATCTCTGTATGCAAACATTTTTAAATCAAAAAATGAGTAAATTTTGGGTTGGAGAGGTGGCTTAGCGGTTAAGGGCTTGCCTGTGAAGCCTAAGGACCCCCGTTCAAGGCTCGATTCCCCAGGACCCATGTTAGCCAGATGCACAAGGGTGTGCATGCATCTGGAGTTCATTTGCAGTGGCTGGAAGCCCTGGCGCACCTATTCTGTCTCCTTTTCTCTATCTGCCTCTTTCTCTCTCTGTGTCACTCTCAAATAAATAAACAAAAATGAACAAAAAAGTTTTTTAAAAAAATGAATAAATTTTAAAAAATTATAATATATAATATTATTAAAGTAGCTGTCTTTATGTCATGGGGACTAAAATGTGGGCTGATAGCCTTTCAGCCTTTTGATTAATATAACAAGTAAAATTCTGGCTGTAACTGAAAATTAATAAAACACCTTAGCAAGAAGTGTGACTTTCTAAAGTCACAGTTTGTGCCCACATGAAGCCTATGCAGGAAACATTCACTTAATTAATTCCAAATTGATACTCATTACTTCTGCAATCATAAGTATTATTTTGGTAAGTTTGACTTTAGAAAATATTAAAATCAAGGATGTCTAGATGATTAAAAATGTTTGGAACTCATCTTGCTGAAATAGAGGCGGGTATTATGCTGGAAGTAAGTGGAAATAGAGCCTGCTATCATGGTGGATATCAGGGGAAGCAGAGCTGGGTATTTTGCTGGGTATCAGTGGTCCTATTACCAGATGCTGTTTCCTAGGCTGTGCCATGTCTGGAGGCGAGAACCATGGCTTATTAGGGATGTTCTGCCTGTCAGTGTGTTTGATGGGACATGGCAAACGAAATACCTCTTCCCTGCACAAATTCTGAATCAGATGAGAAATAATGCTTAGGGAATACTCAGTAATCAGAATTAGCACACAGCGTCCTTACTGATACAGACAGCTGGGGGATATAACATCCCCTAAGAGCTAAGATTAAATGGTTCTCTCTCCCACCACTTCCTCCCCCAGCATAGTTTACCCAGCAAGCATTTCAACTTTCAGAGTCACTTAATCACTGTTCAGTGCAGGGGAGTTGAGGGTGGATAAAAATGCTTGTAATTAGAACATTTGATAGATTTCAGTTCAAACGGACCGAGAATGTGGCAGACCAGCAACTTAAGTACCTCACTCCACTTCTAAAAAAGATGTTCTATGGTTCAAACTGAGGAAGTTTAGAAGAAAACTTTTCAAATGAAAATTGTATAAATCATGTAAACACATTGATTCTTACACTAACTACTCACGAATTTACATGGCACTATCTAATTTATAAACACACATGGAAGTCAAGTTTGAAATCTCAAAAACAAATAAATTATAAGAAAATGTATCCATCATGATTTGATCATTAAACACTGCATACACATTATGATTGTTTGAATGGATGGCCCCCAATATATTCAGGATTTTAATAAAGTATATAATTTAGATCTGTAGCCACCTGGCTGGGGGTAGTGCCACTGTGGGTGGATCCTAGGTTCCAGCCCTAAAGTGTGAGGGTGTATTTGGAATTCTAGTCAAAAGACATGCAAAGTGCCTGAGGTATGCCTGGAGGTCGTACGTGTGTTTCCTTATGGTTTTGGTGTGGCTTGTGGCTTTTCTCATCTTGTGTAAGAGGACCAACTTTTCTGCCTTTATGGAACTGTTATGGGAGAACCCCCAGGGAAGACCACACAGATAGCAAATAGTAGCACAGAAATCTCTATTAGCTGGCTGGTGACTACATGCAGGACTCTTCGGGACTCCTTTTATAGGCAAAATCCATATGATTGCACATCTTCATTTTACAGTTCAGAAGTCCAGTAATCATAATCTTAAAAAACCAAGAGTTAATTTCAGTTGATTTTAGAATAAAAGCAACTCTTCTGTAATCTACCCTTCCTGCATTTTCCTTCTCCTGCAACTGCAAGCAAGCAGCAATTAATGCAAAATTTAGAAACAGCAAGAAAAACATCTCATCCTGTGGTGACCAACTGTGTTAAAGCAAGCCAAGTATAAAGTTCAAGTACAGGTGAGATCATATCCTAAGGTACCAGCTAAGCTGAATTTCCTTGAATAAGTTCAAAGTACGGAGTCACCTATATCCTTCTCCAGCTGAGGCCCTTGTCAAAGAACTTCTCCTATTTCAAAATCTCTTCCACCCATTATTGTGCCTGGTCTAGAAATTCAACCAATGACATTGAAGTTGACTATTATAGGATTGGTTCAAGGAGTGGTTTGGGCTGAGATGAATCTGACCACATTGATTTTGGTCTTTTGCAACCTTTGCTTTGGAGGAGTGGGAATCCAAGAATGGTGGACTATTCTGATGAGAGTTTGAAAGTACTAAGTGCATAGAGAACTGTATTTAGTGGCAAAAAATTATTAAGGGGAGGGAAAGGCTGCAGTAAACCTTGTTGGAACTAAGCTACTGGATAAGGGCTGGCTGTGTTCTGCTGTCCAGGTCCGAAGAGTATGATTAAGCTTAAATTTGTAATGGACTAATGTGCTTGGCTAAAGATATGGGACCGAGAGATTTAAGATTTTAAACCTTAATTCCTCAGGAAAAATATATACCATTGCCAACACCGGTATCTACAGGAAGTGAACACTTTTGTTCTGGATCCCACACATGAGTGCAGACAGCTGTCACCAGGATTGGCGCTGAATGACTGGAGGCTGAATTTCCTGGAAGTGTCCAACTTTCTTCGCTTGAACAAAATCAAATGACTGGAGAAGGTAATTTCAAATAGCTGCCTATATTTAATGCCAAAGTGTTCATTGCTGACCATTATGTGTCCTTAAGTATCTCAGTTTAAAAGCCTATCTTAAAAAAAAGGAATCAAGAAGGTTTCTTGACAAAAAAAAAAAAAAATGAAAGGCTGAATAAAAGTAAAACCTATATTTGTGATCATTAAGCATTTGAATCAAATTTAATTCCTGGTCATCAGAAAGATACAAGAAAATGTGGAAGGGATGATGTAGGAGACTAAGGTTAGTCTTAATCTTACCGTCTTCAGTGTCTTGTGGTTCAGGTGTTCCCTGTAAGGGCCTGGTGAAGGATCAGCCATTAGGTCTGTCTTTTAGTAAGTAGAAGATTATGGTACCATTGCCATTTGGGTCTAGATTTGTGTTTCCCTCCCCTTTGATGCCCTCCCCTCACTCCCCTTCCATCCTAGTGTCTAGTCTAGGAGATGCTTGCTGGGTATGTAAGTTATCTTCGGTAGATTCAGGTTAGGTGCTGTAGATGAGTGAGACTATGTGGCGATTTTTTTTCTGTGATTGGGTAAGTTCACTGAGAATGATCTGTTCCAGGTTCAGCCATTTTTCCTCAAATTTCATTGTGTCATTTTTTCTTACTGCTGTATAGAATTCCATTGTGTAGATATACCACATCTTAGTTATCCATTCTTCTAGTGATGGACATCTGGGTTGATTCCAGCTCTTAGCTATTACAAATTGAGCCGCGATAAACATGGTTGAGCAAATCTCTTTAGTCTGTGGTTTGAAGGTTTTAGGGTAGATGCCCAGTAAGGGAATAACTGGGTCTGTTGGTATCTCTATACTCAGCTTTTTCAGAAGTCTCCATATTGCTTTCCAAAGTGATTGTACCATCCTACATTCCCACCAACAGTGGATGAGTGTTCCTACTTCTCCACATCCTCGCCAGCATTTATTTTTATTTGATTTTTTTATGTTTGCTATCCTTATTGGGGTAAGGTGGAATCTCATAGTTGTTTTAATTTGCATTTCTCTGATGCTTAGGGATGATGAACATTTTCTTAAGTGTATGTTTGCCATTTCTATTTCTTCCTCTGTGAACTGCCTGTTCAGCTCTTTGCCCCATATTGTGAGTGGGGTGTTTGACTTCTTACTGTTTAGATTTTTGAGTTCTTTGTAGATTCTAGAGATTAGGCCTCTATCAGTTGGATAACCCACAAATATTTTCTCCCATTCTGTGGGTAATTTATTGGCTTTGCTTATTGTATGTTTGTCTGTAAAGAAACTCTTCAGCTTCATGTGGTCCCATTGGTTGAGTGACGGTTTAAGTTCATGAGCTACTGGGGTTTTGTTCAGGAAGTCTTTTTCCATTCCTATATCATGGAAAGTACTTCCTAAATTTTCTTCCAGTAGTATTCGAGTTTCTGGTCTTATATTGAGATCATTGATCCATTTGGACTTGAGTGTAGTGCATGGTGAAATGTGCGGGTCAAGTTTCAGTTTCCTGCATATGGTTATCCAGTTTGTCCAGCACCATTTGTTGAAGATGCTGTCTTTTTTCCAGCCTATATTGTTTGGGCCTTTATCAAATATCAAGTAGCTATAGTTGCTTGACCCAAAGTCCGGGTCCTCAAGTCTATTCCATTGATCTATAGTCCTGTTTTTATGCCAGTACCATGCTGTTTTTATTACTATGGCTTTGTAATATAGCTTTAGATCAGGTATGGTGATGCCTCCAGAGGTGTTTCTTTTGCTGAGGATATGTTTGGAAATGCGAGGCCTTCTGCCTTTCCATATGAAATTTGAGATCATTTTTTCTATCTCTGTGAAGAACACGGTAGGAATTTTAATTGGAATTGCATTAAATCTGTAAATTGCCTTTGGTAGGATTGTCATCTTCACAATGTTAATTCTGCCTATCCAGGAACATGGGAGGTCTTTCCATTTTCTCAAGTCCGCCTCAATTTCTTTTTTGAGTGTTTTTATGTTTTCATTGTATAGATCTTTCACTTCCTTGGTTAACGTTATTCCAAGGTATTTTATTTTTTTTTTTGTTGCAATTGAAAATGGGACTATGTCCCTTATTTCTTTTTCTGTATCTTTGTCCTTTGCATAAAGGAAGGCTACTGATTTTTGTGCATTGATTTTGTATCCTGCTACTTTGCTATAGGAGTTAATCACCTTCAGGAGTTTTGGGATGGAGTCTCTCGGGTCTCTTACATATATAATCATGTCATCAGTGAATAAAGCTAACTTAATTTCCTCCTTTCCAAATTGTATCCCTTTTATTTCCTTCTCCTGTCTTATTGCTTGAGCTAGGACTTCCATTACTATATTGAAAAGCAGAGGTGAGAGTGGACAACCCTGTCTTGTTCCTGATCTTAATGGGAATTCCTCCAGTCTCTCTCCATTAAGTATTATTTGGGCCTTCGGAGCTTCGTATATTGCCTTTATTAGGTTAAGATATGAACCAACCATGCCAACTCTCTCCAATGTTTTGAACATGAAGTGGTGTTGAATCTTGTCAAAGGCCTTTTCTGCATCTATCGAAATGATCATGTGGTTTTTATGTTTAACCTTGTTTATGTGGTGTATTACATTGATAGATTTCCGTATGTTGAACCACCCCTGTGTTCCTGGAATGAATCCCACTTGGTCAAGGTGGATAATGCTTTTGATGTGTTGTTGGATTCGGTTTGCTAGGATTTTGTTCAGGATCTTTGCATATAAATTCATCAGGGAAATAGGCCGGTAGTTTTCTTTTCTTGGGGCATCTCTGCCTGGTTTTGGAATTAGGGTGATGCTAGCTTCATAAAAGGAGTTGGGTAGCTTTCCCTGTTCACCAATTGTGTGGCACAGTTTGAGGAAGATTGGTTTGAGTTCTTCCATGAAGGTTTGATAGAATTCAGCTGAGAAGCCATCTGGTCCTGGGCTCTTCTTTTTTGGGAGGTTTTTTATTACTTTTTCAATCTCCATGAGTGTGATGGGTTGATTGAGGTGATTAATCTGCTCTGTGTTTAGCTTTGGTAGATGGTATGCATCCAAGAATTTATCCATCTCCTCCACATTATCCAGCTTTGTGGAGTAGAGGTTTTTGAAATAAGTCCTGATGATTCTCCCAATTTCACTTATGTCTGTTGTGATCTCTCCTTTTTCATTTTGAATTTGGTTAATTTGAAGCTTCGCCTTTTTTTGCTTGATCAGATTGGCCAGGGGTTTGTCAATCTTGTTTATTTTTTCAAAGAACCAGCTCTTTGTTTTGTCAATTGTCTTAATTGTTTCCTTCGTTTCCACTTCATTGATTTCTGCTCTGATTTTAATTATTTCTTTCCTTCTGGAGCTCTTTGGGTTGGATTTTTCTTGTTTTTCCAGTGCCTTCAGGTGGATGGTTAGGTCATTGATTTGGGACCTTTCTGTCTTTTTTACGAAGGCATTGAGTGCTATGAATTTTCCCCTGAGGACCGCCTTCATTGTGTCCCATAAGTTTTGGTACGATGTGTTCTCATTGTTATTCAATTCCAGAAATTTTGCAATTTCATTTTTTATTTCATCCACTATCCATTTATTGTTTAAAAGTGTGCTGTTCAGTTTCCAGGTGCCATTGGGATTCTTGGTGGGTCTTTTGTTGTTGATTTCTAGCAATATAGCATTGTGATCTGATATCATGCAGGGAATTATGTCAATCTTCCTAAATATGTGGAGGCAGTCTTTGTGACCCAATATATGGTCTATTTTAGAGAATGTTCCATGGGCTGCTGAGAAGAATGTGTAATCTGTGGATTTGGGACGGAAGGTTCTGTAGATGTCCATTAGGTCTAAGTGATCTATGGTTTTGTTGAGCTCTCTTACTTCCCTGTTGAGTTTCTGTTTGGATGATCTGTCTATTACTAATAATGGTGTATTGAAGTCCCCAGCTATGATGGTGTTTGTGGTTATTTCTGTTTTATTGTCAAGTAGGTTTTGTTTTATGAACTGTGGTGCCCCTGTGTTTGGTGCATACAGATTTATGATTGTAATATCCTCTTGATGGATCGTTCCCTTGATAAGTAGGAAGTGGCCTTCTTTGTCTTTTTTGATTATTTTCGATTTGAAGTCTATTTTATCCGATATTAATATAGCTACACCTGCTTGTTTCTTATTCCCATTTGCTTGGAATATTGTTTTCCACCCTTTCACCCTGAGAAGATGTCTGTCTTTAATGGTGAGGTGGGTTTCTTGAAGGCAACAGATTGAGGGGTCTAATTTTTTGATCCATCCTGTTAGCTTGTGTCTCTTGATGGGTGAATTAAGGCCATTAATATTTAGGGTAATGACTGTGAGATTTGATTTGATCCCTGCCATATTGTGATGGTAAATGTGGGTTGGAGTTTTCATGGACATTGAAGTTTTTTGTCCCTCCCTCACTACCCCTCTCCCTGACTCTCTCTCTCTTATCTCTAACTCTTGTATATTAGTTATCTTTTTCCTCATTTTCTTAGTGGGCACTGACCTGTAACTCCCAGAACCAGCATGGGGCTATCATCCACAATGAGCTTTTGATCAGAGAGACCTACAAGGTTTCCTAAAAGACAGACAGATTTCTGTCAGAGTACTTGATGACCCACCAAAGGCTAGTGGTAAGACCCTACTGCTGAAGATACCTTATGTGATTGACATGCAAATTAGAATGGCATGGCTGAAAGTTGGAAGAGAGTCAGTCCCCAGACAGTCAGCGCGTCTAGTGCCAGAAGGTGCTACATGGGCAACTGGGGGAAATTGACCAATATCTATCGAAGCAACGCATGGTCTAACCTACTTAGCAGCAAATAACTTGTTGTGATGCCCACACAAGTGCAGTGGTGGCACACAGCCATGGTGGGGAACCAACTGCTCTCAATTTGGCTAACTGATCCCCTCACTGGTATGGGACCCATAGCTGGAGCTGGGAAACAAGTCAGAACCAGATCCAATCATAAGCCCACTCTCCAATATCAAGCTACCATCAATTGCGGGCTACAAGAGGGCCTACACCTATTAAATTCTCTATTAAAAAAAAAAAAAAAAGTAAGGGTTATCTCATTTGTCCTGGTGCTAACTTCCTCTCCGTTGGAGAATCTGCTTCTCTTTTTCAGATAGATGTAGATCCTAATGAGAGAGCCACCCCATCATACCTCAAAAGGGCCCCGGCTGAAACTAAGAAAAATTGGAGAAACAAGCAAGGGGGCTGTTTTCCTGATGAACTGGATACCAGCACAAGGGGGAAGGAGATCAGCACAGAGAAAAATCAACTCCTACCAAATCAGAGAGCCAGAGCCTCAGAGGCCCGCAACACCTCATCACTGAAGCAGACCAAAAATGAACCCAACATGGCTCAGGGAGATTTTGCGGAAGAGGGGGCAGAAAGAATGTCAGAGTCACATGTTGGGTCATGATATGCAGAGACATTTAGCTTACCCATAACTGTGGGCTAACTCCACAATGCATGACCCGTATACCTCAACAAGGAGGGGCCAAGGGGAGGGGGTAGGTCACGGATGAGCCTAATAATGGTACCAAAATGACTGTATTTGCTGAATACAGAACTGTCTAATAAAGAAAAAAAAATAAAAAAAAAGAAAATGTGGAAGAGCCTACCAAGACTATTTAATCTCTAAAAGTAAATAATAGTATCACTTATTATACTTATGCTGACGTAAAGATTAAATGAGCTGGAAAAATACTGAACACTATGCCTATTCCAAAATAGAGGGTTGATAGATGTTACTTATTCTTTTAAAGGTAGATGTGATTAAGCAGTTCAATTACCCTAACACAGCTGGACTGTCCATTTATTAACTGCCGCATTGTTCTTTACTAGTGTTTGATTATGAAAACTAGCACAACCTTACAGGATGATAAGAGATGAAACTGCTAATGTGAGCATTCATGGGCCCATGGTAGTATTCAACTCCTGTCTTCTGTATTAACAACCTTCTTTTCTCTTCCAGGTGCTCAATATACAAGCTAAGTAAATGGATGTAGAGACTGTTTTCTACATACACAGTCCATTTTGGTATTGATGTGCTTCTTTGAAATGTTCAGAATGCTCCCAGCAGGCACTCTTATCTTTGCAAGAGCATCTTGAATCCAAAATTGACAAACTGTCAATGAAGTGATCATCCAGAGACAAAATATAAATAAAGCAGATTGTCATTCCAATAAATATATGTTTGCACAATAAGGTAGCAAGGGGCTTGCCATCCTCTAACTTAGACCATTCAAACAAGTAAGACAAAAGTCACAAGGTCTCTATCATGCCTCAAGGTTTTAGAGCAGACCCGAGATCACTTTCTGTTTTAATTTCTTGACATAGGCTGGTCATCACTGTGAGTACACAGATTACAAAGACATTTGCACTACTGATGGGAAAAGGAGCGATCTCCAGTGGGGAAGAGATGGTGATGCGTTAGCATCTCCTCAGGCCTAGACATTCCAAAACTGAAACTGAAAATTAAACTGAGGTCTTATCAAAAGAGCTGTAAATGTTTGAAATAATTTGAGAATACTTCCAGCAGTCAACTTTCACGCTTGCTATATTTTTATTTTAGAAATTGCCCTGTTTTCCAAGAAAATGTAAAGATAGTGTCTACAGAATGAAGGTCAGGACTATGTGAATACATAAATCTTTGTGTTTCCCAGAAATTTCATTACTGGAAACATTGAAAAAAAATCCTACCCTGTTAAAAGTACTTCTCAAGAGACTGGGTATGAAATGATTAAAAATAAATAAATAACACAAGGTCCATGCCATCATAGTAAATTCACAAACTTTTCAATATTGGTAGAATTAATTGATTGTTCTGACATCTAGCTTCTTCATCTGCATAACCTGAAGGAATATTTCATATTTGTGATGGCTGGGATTAAGTGGATGTTTGGTCTGTGACGTGCCTCTGGTAGACAAGGGCAGTTATTAGCTACTGAAGGCATAGGGCTGCCTTCTGTACACTTGTACGATTAATAGATCCTTGGTGCATATCATGTTTCTTTAAGTGACATTAAAATCTTATCACATTAATTAAGTCTACATGAAGGGACATGCTTATGAATTTAAACTTTTAAAGTTATGTGATCTTTTTATTAACATGTTTGCTATGTATTGACAGGTAGATGATGTGAAAAATTACAATACTTTAAAGAAGATAAATTCATGTCAGGTTAACCAAGATATGAAACATCTTGAAAATGTATGATAAATATTCAATACAGGACTGTGTCTAGGATGGAGGATGACTGGATTTTTCAAACTATCAGGACTTTGATCTTTTCATAGGGATTTCTTGCATTGTACACATTTGGGTAAGAAAAACTGTCTTTTGTGCCTGTATAGGGGTGACTGCTAGGGTAAATTAGTATGAATTTTGGTAAGCTGTATAAACAGTCTCTGCCATTGCTTCTGAGTTCAGGAACATAAGTATACTCACCTGTCTTGCTCAACAAGTGCTTTGAGTTTTCCATAAGAAATTAAATGATTAAACCATCTTTCTTAAATTGCTACAACCTTCTGAGATATGCCCATACTTGGCTTGGTGTTCTCTAAATTTGTCTATTCCCAATCTCTCCAGATTGATTTTGTGTCCTAGAAAGTCCTGTAAGTGCAGGAAAAGAATATTGATGTAGATTCACATTATATATTCAATTGATATTTTAATTTATTTAAATTCTTTTGAGAAGTGATTCAATAATTTTCAGTACATTAATACAATTATAAGAAATAAACCTTAATTAATATCTTCTCCGTAATGCCTAGTATTGCTATCTAAATTTCATTATGATTGCATTTATGACTATGGATAAATTAACAGATTGTTTGTCCTCCCAGATACACTGCAGGCAGAGGAAACAAATACATATGAGTAATTTGTCTATCTTTTAGTGACAAAATATGTTGCCTTCATTATAATGAGAAAGGCCCAAAGCAATAAACATGGTGCCAGATAATGTTGCATTCCTAATTTTGGCAGGTGATATGTTTTATTGCAATAGAGTCTCACCACTTACAAGTGGAAGTCCATATTTTTAAATCTATGGCTAGTGAATATGTGTGATAGTCACCTTGTATGAGTCCCTGGTATACAAACATACAGAAAATGCCACCTTGCATGCCTGTCCATTGACACAAATAATGTTACAGAAAAATGTCTTTAATTCTCATGACCTCTCGAATATCCATCCACACAACTTTCTCAGACTTCTTAACTCCAGGATTGTACTCTGCTATTTTAGAAGCCCATACCTCTACAGACAGTTCATTGGTTATCACACTCACATCAGTAAGGATCTGTAAATCTGGCCCATTTTCATCAATTTGGAGAATTGCATTCTGTAAGTTCTGCCAAATGAATGCATTTCCTGTCATCACCGTGTATCAAAACTACTCCTGATTGGAACTCTAAGACTGTGGAAGTCTAATTTAGCAGATGTCAGTGTAGACAGGGGCTCATTCAGAAGGCACACATGAGAGAGTTCTGTTGCTGCTATCTGTTGTTGAAAGTTGACCGTTTGTTTGGTTTTTGCATAGTCGATTATTCATGCCATCATTGATGTGAATGGAATGGAAAAGAGCAGTGGTGCAGTACAGAAAGTTCTGGGACTGTGAGTCTAGTTAAGCCTAATTCAGCTTCATTGTGAGTTCTGGACATCCTGAGCCATGTTTTCTTACAACCTGTCTGGTAAGGAGCTTCTGGTAAAAATTTTCAGACATAGAAGGCCACAATGTACTCAATTAAATAGGTTTTTGTCAGATACATGGCCACATGTGACCCATGGCCAGAAATTCTAATCCTTCAGGATACATTGTTAAGTCAGAATTTATTTATATTTTTCCCAGAAAGTGAATACTTCAAGGAAAGATTCCAGGTTTATGACATCATGTAGTGACCTTTTGACTATGGTACACTCAAAATATCATTGCATAGAGACACTTTGACTGTCACTGACTGAATGAAATCCTAGTGTCTCTATGTGCATGTTGGCCTGGAAATGACAGGGATTCTTGCTATTGTAGGTCATCCACTAAACACTGAAGGTGTCATGGGAAAATTAGCAAATAGCTGATTTAGCATGTCTTAAATCATCCCTAAATCCACAGAAATGTACCATAAACCATGCCAATCATTTTAATGTAGCATAGTACATATTGCATCAAGTTTCCTTTGACTTCCAATAAAAAATACTGGAATCTTAAAATCTGCAGTGAGGTATAGACCTCTGAAGTTTTATGTGGTTTATTGCTCTTTTGCATATCTTATGAGGTGTAGTTTAGAAATTACGTTTCCTAATAAGGGATTTATTTGCACAAGACATGGTCCATAATGTGGTCTGATCACAAATGGGACTTTGGAGAGGTCATGTGGACTCTGACTTCATTAGCGGGTGAATCTGTTAGTGGATTAGTAACTGGAAGGTTTTACTGGAGAAAGATGAATGCTTTGGAAGTGGAGTCGAGTTGGAGGCAATTTAGTAGATCTCAAGGGTCATGCTTTTGTGGAAATATCACCTCAAGACCCCTTTCTGACCCTCTCTGTTTCTTGCCTGCCAGGAGGTAAGCAGCTCTCTCCTCTCACTTTCTTCTACCATCTGTGTCTACTTGCCAAAGGCATAAAACAGAGAGCTGCATGAGCATGGACTGAAGACTGAAACCATGACAAAAAAGTCTTTCTTGTCTTTGTTACGTTGCTTATATTTGATATTTGGCTAGAACAGTGTAAAAACAGCATAATTCCCCTGCTATTTCCCGTGCATTGGATTTCATTATTGTGATGACTCAATAGAGTATGCCAGTAAAGTATTTCATGGAAACCCTACTTAATCAAGGTTCAAGGAAAAAGCAAAGCAATGAAATAAGCAAAAGAACCTGAATAACAAAGAAGAGAGCAAAATAATAGTTCTTCTTATGAGGTAAAAGGTATCTTTTGATTGTTCTTAAGTTTATACAATGGAAAATACATTTCTAGGATCAATATCAAAAGAACAAATGCTAAAAGGCTGTGCTTACTTATTTCAGTGAATATACATGTCTATCTTAGCAGCCCTAATCTCTGTCTTCACCATTTGTTTACGACATTCTATAGCCATATTCCAATATATATCTGCCTTTGTTGAGGCAAAGTGGGAGAAATAAATGCATTTATAATAGATAAAGCAAATTTTCTTTTTTAAAAATGTTGGTATTTTCATGTCTTGAATGTGAAATGTCCGTTATATCCTCATGTGTTTGTTATTAAGCCTCATACTTAATCCCCAGCTGGTGGAGACTTTGGGTGGTGGAGCCTTGAGGGAGGAGGTATGTCCATAGGGGCAGATCTTGTGGTTTATTACTAGTTGAGCTCACTCGTACTGTTACCTTCTACCTAGAATGACAATGCCCAGCCTCAGCTGTTTCATGTTTTCCCTGCTATCATGAAACTATCCTTCAAGACTTTCAGCCTAAGTAAACACTTTCCTTCCATCTGCTGCTTTTGGTCTGGTGTTTTGTCACAGCAATGAGAAGGTAACTGCAAGAATTGTAATCCCAGTTTTCTCAGGATATAGTATTGCTTTCCACCAACTGCCTTGGTATAGAAGTGACTCACTGGTACTTCTCTTTGTCTCTTCTTAGCAGAAGAGCCTTGAGTAGGTGGGCCAGGATGCCCATGAAGGTTTTGATTATTGAAGATTATTAGTTTTGCTTTCATCTACACTACACATATGTCTGAAGGAAAAGGATTAAAGTTGATTAGTCATCTGATATACCTCATATCCTTCTTGACTAGATTGGCAAAAAAATCAGGCCCCATGTCTCCTCTCTCTTAAAAGCATTGTGTATTACTTTTCTCAGGATCCAGACACCACTACGCAAAAGCAAAGAGCAAACGGAAGTGATGACAAATCATCTGTGCATAATTAAACTCTGTTTACAGCATATAAAAATCACTCAAAAACAAAGAGGAAGAAATATCTAAACTAGCATATATATATATATATATATATATATATATATATATATATACATATATATATATACATACATAATATGGTTTATAATTCTAACAACAGTGTCTAGAACTACTTTCTTTTAGAAAGGAAATGCACAGGCTCATTTTTTTTTAATTTAACCGAAGGGGAAACATAAACCTTTCTGTCTTTTTCTCTACCTCTAAATTATACCATGACCCAATTGAATTTATTCTGGGAATTCAAGACAGTCTCAACAGTTGATAAGCATTTCTGTCACATTGAAAAATGAAGGATAAATGACTTGATGATATCAATAGATTCAAAATGTGCCTTACATAAAAAATCCAGCAAGCACTTGTGATATAAAATTATCTGAGCAAACTAAAAATAGAGGTTATTTTTCTGAATCTGAAAACTGAACAATGGCTTCCATGAGGGTAAAATGTGGCAAATGTCCTTTCAGAACCTTGGAAAAAGAAAACATGACCATCATTTATGCCCAAATGTGTAGTAGAAATTCTAAGAAGGGCAAGGCAGAAAAAATGTATAAAATACAAACTTTTTGTAAGATAAAAATAATAAACACATCAGTGACAGAAGAATCTCCTATAGAGAAAATTCAAGTGAATCTGCTTTCTACCAACAAAATAACAGAGGAATTGTGCAGCATTATTGGGGACAATATCAATATAAAAATTTAATTAGGTTTATGCTGACCAGCACTGATACAGTTAGAAACTGAAGTTTAGGGGAAAAATACTCTTTTATTATCAAACCAAAACTATCAAATATAGAGGTTGAAAACATGGCTTTGCAGTTAAGGCACTTTCCTGCAAACCAAAGGACCCAGGTTTCATTCCCCAGTACCCACATAAAGTCAGATGCATAAGGTGATGAATGCATCTGGAGTTTACTTGTTGTGGCATGCCCATATTCTTCTCTCTCTTTCTCAAATAAAAAAGATAAAATTAATATTAAAAATATCAAACATGAAGAAATAAATATTTTAAAAAAAATGTCATGGCCTATGTTCATAGAGTTACAAAACATTTCTGAGAGAAGTTAAGGAATAATTCCTAAGCTTATTAGAATAATTAATTAAGTTCTCAGAAATATACAAATTTATTTATGAGGAATTTATGAAGGCTCTTGTAAGATAAACATAAAAATGATTTGGGGCAAATATTTTGAGGTGACTTGCCCTCCCAGTATCAATGCTTACTATAACAGCAATGATCAAGATAGGACAGTGTGGTGATTTGATTCAATGTCTCCCATAAACATAGGTGTTCTGAATGCTAGGTCCCCAGGTGATGGCATTTTGGAAGTTAACACCTCCTGGAAGCAGTGTATCTTGGGGGCGGGCTCATGCCACTGTTTGGCGCACTCTTCTGCTGCAATTGCCCACCTTATATTGGCCAGGGGGTGATGTCCACCCTCTGCTCATGCCATCATTTTTCCTGCCATCATGGAGCTTCCCCTCGAGTCTGTAAACCAAATTAAACCCTTTTTGTTTCCCAAAAGCTGCTGTTGGTCAGGTGATTTCTGCCAGCAATGCAAACTTGACTGCCACACATGGTGTCTGCACAGCAATGGGAAACTCGAGACAGAGTTCACGGAGAAAGACGTACTTGGACACTTGCCTTATGGCAGACATTCTATGTAAGTAAAGCAGGCAGAAGAAAAACCTGATTATCAATATATGTAAAAAAAATGAGAATTCATCTATATCTCTTACTACAAACCAACTCTTTCACAAGTGTATTAAAAATAGAAGAGCTGGGGAACAAAAAAGAATGAAACTGCTATATAATGCAGAAAATAGCCTGTAATAGATCAAATTATCCAAATGGTACTTAAACAAATCATATAAACCACTATAAATAAAAATGCACTGGTGGTTTTGAGTACACCAAAATGAAACCAAATAGGAGACTTAACGAAAGCAGAAATTTAAATGGCTTATTTATATGTGGAAGGATATTTGATTTGTCCACAATTTATGTACTGAGTAGTAAAGTCACAACAATTCAGCAGAATGGAAGGACAAAGCAAAGGTACAGATGCATTAGACGCGGCACCGTGTGGGGGAAGTGGGCCCAGTACTGCCGCTGCAGTGCAAGTTCCCTTGAGAGCAGTGTGCCTTCACCGTAGACTCGCAAGGGAGAAATGCCTGACACCTGCCCTTAGGTACATTTCCCAAATATAAGCATGCATGTTTTCATTAGGAAACACAACCAAGAATCATTGTCACACAGGTCCCATATGGTAAAAGATAAGATGGATCAATATATTTTAGCAATTTTATCCAAAGAAATTGTATATATCCATGTGAATATAGTTAGCAAGGTAAAGAATGCATGGACCTAATACTAGTACAGAAAACAAAAAAGATGATAGGTGTGAAAGAATCCACACATTAGCATTCCATACAGAAAAAAGCCCTGCCAAAAGGAAGCTGAAATTGGAATACCTAGCGTTGCATGGTTAAGTGATAGAATGATAAAGAAAAGCAGTGAGGGACCTACTGTAAAAACAATAGTTATTTGTGAAGAGGGAGGTGTGGACTACTCTTGGCATCACAGGCTTTGTAGGTGAATGTCTCTGTCCTAACCTGGGTGGTCATCACACAGGTACACATCTGCAGTCAGTCACTGAGCCCTTCAAAGTGTTGGGATTCACACAGACCTGGTTTTGAACTGTGGCTTCTTTAAATGCATCCCAATAACTTTTCTGCATACGGGATTCCCTTTCATATATAAACAACCAGTGGAGGACTAAAGTAGGGAAGTGGTTTAGGTATGTGAGGGGGAATGTTACATCTGTGAAGCTCCTATGTCTAAATGTTTGAGGAATCTTTATTTTCTCCATTTCTCTCTCCCTTCCTAGGCGTCCTCACCCCTACTAGATGGCATTACCCCCAGCATTCATGCCTGGCCCACAGCAGACTGCTAGTGTGTCTGGAGTGGAGCCATGTGAACAATTTGCAGAAAAAGACTCATCTTGGCACCTTTCTCCAGGGAGGTACTAGGGCCTCAAGACCCAAGCGCCTGGCTGGAATTTATAGGTCACTGATTAGGTTCTGCTAATGGAAGATGGAAGTAGTGCATTTCACATTTTAAAACTTTAAGTAAGTGGGTATATGAATCAGATAAGAATACTAAGCAACTCCAAGTGTCTGCATGGAAAATAAGTTATGGAAAAGCAATAAAGTTAACGGCTGATTATGGTCTTGGATAGATAAAGACAGCTGCCAGGGAAATCTGGCCAGGCAGGGGAGAAATGATCGTGGTTTACTTGAGGATAAGTCCTATAGATACAAAAAAAGGAACTCTGGGTAGTAATGGAGGAAGAAAAACAAACATAGCAATACAATCTCTGGTCTCCTTAACCAATAAGGTTTTCTAACTTATTCCTCATAAATCACTGTAGCAAATCCAGTTTCTCACAATTCCTTTATGTTAGATCAAGACTCATCTGCAGAGGGTGCTGAAGAATTCTGGATGCTTCTCAGAGCATAGTTTCCTCTAACATGTTTATGTTTTTTTTTATTATTTGTTACCTTTTGTGGAAGTTACAAGATGCTATTTTACATGTTTGCATCCTATTTTTCCTATGCCTAAATTTAGTTTTGAAAAAGGCTATTGCTGAGAAAAAAGTGGGATTTTTTTTCTCAGGGGTGTCTCAGTACTCTTCTCTCTCTCTCTCTCTCTCTCTCTCTCTCTCTCTCTCTCTCTCTCTCTCTCTCTCTCTCTTCATTTGTGCAATGTAAGCCAAGTTCTGTACCAGTAGGTTCACAAGGATTTCATTGTGTGACTTTCCTGGGGAAACATGAGCAAATGTCACCCCACACGGACAGACCAAGGAATCGATTCCACTCAAGTTTATTTCAGTGGGCAGTAACTTTATGGGGTTGACTTAAAGGCTGCTACATCTCGGAAAAGTTTACCCCAGTATGGGAGCAGATTTGTACCAGCTAAATGCCTGGGGTTCTCTTCCCAGTTTCCAGGCAGCTAGGATAGTGGGAGAGACTCTTCTCACAGCAATTACTAGTGCTTGGGGAAGGGCCTGGTGACTCATAAGTTTTATAAGCTTCATGTGACTTTTGATTACTTCCTGACTTGTGTTAGTTCCATTTACTTAAGGAACCTCCCTCAAGAAGAGAAGGTTTCAATAAGATGAAAATAGTTACACACCAGAATATATTTGCAGTTTCTACTCCCATCAACTGATTAGCTCATTGACTCATTCAACAATTATCATTGCCTGAAATGACAGCCCAGGCTTAATTTCAAGCTTACCTTTGGAAATAAGTTTCTTGATTTATAGAGCTTTTATTTTATCTAAGAGTGAATAGGATTATATAAAACTATAGTGTATGATAAGTAATTTTATTTGGGAAAAACATTCTTTTTAAATTCCCATATGTAGCATAATAGCATGAGAGTTGGTGCAAAGGTAGCAATTATGTTTTCAAATAATTGGTCTTGTGATGTCATGGGTAACCATAGTCTAGTGGTCCACGGATGGTTCTGGGTTATGCTGGGATATAAGAGGTATTATAAGTGGTTTTACTTCACTATGTAGTCCAGAAAATATATGAAAAGGCCACACTAATAATATGGTCCTAGTAACCAAAATAGCAACAAAACAGTGGCTTCATCACTGCTTTTTTATGAGCTGAAAATCAGCTCAGCTAAGATGCTTATTGTGAAAAATTTAACATGTTAATGCACTCCTGCAAAATTTGAGATAGATTTAAGAATGCTACTTGGGCTGGAGAGATGGATTGGTGGTTTACGCACTACTCTGTGGAGCCAAAGGATCCAGGTTCAATTCCCCAGTACCCACATAAGCCAGAAACAAGGTGGAGCATGTGTCTGGAGTTTGTTTGCAGAGGCTGGGGGTCCTGGTGTGCCCATTCTCTTTCTCTTTCTCTCTCTCAAATGAATGAATAAATAAATAAATAAAATATTTTAGAAAGAATAACACTTATTTATTGATTATATTTGAACTTTGAGTCAAAACCAGTTGAGTCCAGCTCTATCAGAATGCATCAAATGTGCTTAAGGAAGATTTTAAACGTGCATAAGTAACCTTATTTTACCACCTGGCTTCTCATCCTTGACCACAGGTGGTGGTGTAATGTTCAGTAGAATTCCAGCTAACCTTTGCTACTTCACTGCCCCACTAGCTGTAATCCTTGTGATGCCCAAGTAAGAGAAAGACAGAGAGAGAGAGAGAGAGAGAGAGAGAGAGAGAGAGAGAGAGAAGAAAAAAACAGGCACACAAGGGCATCCAGCTGTAAGCAAACTCCAGAAATGCATGTACCACCTTGTGCATCCGGCTTATGTGGGTCCTGAAGAATCAAACCTGGATCCTTTGGCTTCACAGGCAAGTGCCTTAGCTGCTAAGCAATCTCTCCAAGCCCCTAATCTCACTTTTCTAAGATGTTTCATGACTACTAATGTGTGTGTTGTCATGACTTTAAAACTCATATATCTCATTAGAGAATAATTGGCTGTAGTTGTTAATTCACTCATATTTTCTAAGTCGTTTAACAGCAAACATTGAAATCTCTTTTACTCAAAATGATGAGTTTAAATATCTTTCTAGTGTCTTAAGAATAGGATTATCTCTCCTGCTTCCAAGTAAACACCCAGCCCAGGAATGGCGTCAGGAGACTGGAGGGTAAGTACTACAAGAATGATGGCTTGAATTTCTACTAGGTATTATATTAAGGCTATAAACACACTTTTTTTAATTTATTTGTTTTTATTTTTGTAGTCAGTGAATACATTCAAGTTAATACCATTGTTAGCCTCCTCCTTTTCCTCCCCTCTCCACCGGGACCCTCCTTGTTGGGGTATATGGGTTGTGCATTGTGGGGTTATCCTTTAGTTTGGGGTAGGAGGAAATGTCTCTGTGTGTCATGACCCAATGTGTGGCTCTGACATTCTTTCCAACCCCCGCTTCCGCAAATTTCCCTGAGCCGTGTTGGGTACATATTAGGTCTGCTTCCGTGTTGAGATCTTGGGGGCCTCTGTGTCTCTGGATGTCTGGTTTGGTAGGAGGTGATTGTTCTCTGTGTCTATCTCCTTCACTGTTGTGCTTGTTCCCGGTTTGCCAAAAAAAATAGCATTCTTGCATTTTCCCCCAATTATTCATAGTTTCATCTGGGGCCCTTTTGAGTTATGATGGGTGGTTCTCTCCTTAGGATCTGCGTCTATCTGAAAAAGAGAAGCAGATTCTCCAATGGAGATTAAAGTTAGCACCAACTAGATGTGTTAACCATTGTTTTTTGGACAGTTTATGGAGGGAAGTTCATTTTTGGATATGATTCTGACTAGTTTCCCAACTCCAGCTATGGGTACTGTTCCACTGAGCAGATTTGTTAGCCAAATTGGGAACAGTTGGTTTCCCACCATTGCTATGTGCCATTATTGCACTTGTATGAGCATCATGTCAGGTTGTTTGCTGCTAAGTAAGTTAGACCATGCGTTGCTTGGACAGATATTAGTCTTTATCAACCAGTCGCTCATGTAGCATCTTCTGGCACTAGACACGCTGTCTGGGGACTGACTCTCTTCAAGCTTCCAGCCATGTAGCTCCATGCTACATACCAACAGTGTATGGTGTCTTTAGCAGTAGGGTCTTACCAGTAACCTATGGTGGGTCCTCAAGCGCTCTGACATAAATCTGTCTTCTTTTGGGAAACCTTGTAGGTCTCTGATCAAAAGCTTATTGTGGATGATATCCACCTGCTGGTACCAGGAGTTGCAGGTCAGCACTCAGGAAGAGAAAGAAGAACCACATAAGTGATATAAAAGAGATAGAGGGATGAGAGAGAAGAGAGAGAGAGAGAGAGAGAGAGAGAGAAGCAGAAATAGGAGGAGATAATAAACAGTTTTTGTCTTACCCTCTCCAGGGCCTTGTGAATCTGGAGTTCCCTCTAAGGGCCTGGTGGAGGTTCATCCATTTGGTCTGTCTTTTACGATGCAGAGTTTTATGGTACCATTGCCTTTTGGGTCCAGTTTTCTGTATCTCCCTCTCTTCCTTACCCTCCCCTCCCTCTCCACCCTCCCTATTGTCCGGTCCTCAAGATGCTTACTGTGTATGTCGCTAACTTGGGTAGATTCAGATTAGGCACTGTAGATGAGTGAGACGATGTGGCAATTATTTTTCTGTGCATGGGTGAGTTCACTGAGAATGAGCTGTAAAAACCACATGCCTCAGCTCAGAGAGATTTGCTCAGCCATGTTTGCAGCTGCTCAATTTGTAACAGCCAAGAGCTGAAATCAACCCAAATGTCCATCATTAGATGAATGGATAACTAAGATGTGGTATATCTACAAGATCTACACTGCAGTAAGGAAAAACGACACAATGAAATTTGAAGGAAAATGGCTTTGCAGGCAAATGCCTTAACCACTAAGTCATCCCTCCAGCCCTTGAGTAGTTTCAAAGATTAAATCATATTGATATACTTGTATCTATCATGAAACTGAAGGGAAGGAGGAACAGAAGGAGGGAGCAAGGAAGGAAGACAGAAAACAAACAGAACCAGACAAGGAAGTCAGTACATAGAGAAGCCAACACGCTTTATCTTTATGCTTCTAATTTAAATCCCTCCCCATCTGTGTCATTGGATGTGGAAGGCTGTGAACTTCCCTTGCTTGAATAAGTTACCTTGATTATTCATGCAGATGAATCCCAGGACTCACTCCTTATAATAAGGAGGGTTTAATGCCTCCATGAAGTAGGATAGATCAAGAGAAGCACACAGACCACCAAGGTTAATTACAATACTCTCTTAATTGTGTTTCCTTCCTTGTCCTGCACCACGTGGAAACAGTGGAATGAATGTGCTGATGACTAAGGCTAGAAAACTCCCCACTGAGCCATCAATAGAAGACACAATGGAGAAGGTCTCAGATGAAGAGAAATCATTGTCTTGTCATCTTTCAAAGGAAAAAGTATCTCTGACAAACAAAAATGTGTTCTTGGAATGCTGATCAGACTTGAAGCTTGTGTCCCTCATAGGATGATGGTGTGGAACCTGCAAGCACTTACAGGTGGGAAACGCTCAGATCCTTAAGCAAAACTAATAATGACATGAGCACAATAATTTTATGGTGAAATCAAGTCTCTTTGTTCTCTTGCATTGTGTGTGACTTGATCCACAAATTATTTACCATTCATTTATAATTAGGATGTCAAACTACAGGAACAAAGTGAAGCAAGATTTATGCTGCCACATTGGGGGATAGACTGCAATTCACTATTTTTTAAAATGCACAGATTCTTTTAAAGGATGCTGAGTTTTTAATTTTTTTTGAAACTAGACTTCATTCTGAGTCACTAAGCCTTATTTTATCTTATTAATGTGCAAAAATAAATAAATAAAACACTATTGTAACTGAAACCACCTGAGTACCAATTTTATCTTGCTAGAGATGTCTGTTATAAACAAAAGGGGAAATGAAACAGTCCACTTCAAGGATCCAATTATTTTCAGAGGCTTGTAGTGTGAATGGAAACCATTTTAGCTTTATCCCAGCACTTATGTAAACCAGCTTCAAGGCTTCAAAGAACCAACTTGCAGATGTCCTCAAGTAAAGTGGATAAATGGTGTGATTTCAAAAATAAAAGGCTTTGAATATGTGATTAGCTGGCTGCTCCTTATTCAGTCATCTGCTCTATCTAGCATTGAATTCACCTAGCTTTCTCTTCAATATGTGTCCCATACCTATAAATATCTATACATGGCATTTTCAAGGTTCTACAAATAATGAATCTCTGACCACTTTTGTTCTTATAAATTAGCTGCTTGTTCCCAATATATTCCACAATGGTGGGTTCTGCTAAGCTATGGAAAGTTCACAATTCCAGCTGCTGAAAGAGGTATTGATCAAATTACATCTCCACACTACATTTATTTATTAACTTTTCCTCTCCTTGTTACTGATCTGGCTCTGGGCAGCACATAATCACAGGTTGGCTGCTTGGTGCATTTCCATGGTGAGGGGCGCGTGCACAACCTCTATGATCAGCATCCACCCCAGGAATGAACCTGTGCAAAAGTTCTGGTGATGATTGTTTGGTTTCGTATTTCACATGAAGACTAGAAAAATTAAATGGCCAAGATGTGATAGGACAGTAGGGAGGTGGAGAGAGAGCATGAGAAAGGCCAGTGTGCAGAGGACAGGGAATCCCTCCCCAGCAGGGCGAAGTCTCAGGAGCATAGTATATAGGAGAAGAGCCCAGGATGAACTATGAAGCGGGGAGAAGGTCGTACTACGCAAATGACTTACTAAGGATTAGCCCCCACATGGCAGGACTTTTGGGCATATGTTTTTTTCCCAGGTCATTGGCCCACTTCTACTACTCCTGCACTGTGTTTCTTCACACATTTCAGGTCCATAGTGCCTATCATATGCCCAGGACATCATAGAATCATGAAGTGATAGAAAACAGAATCCTTTTTGAAGATATTCCTATTGTGTAAGTTTTATTTTTACACTTGTTTCATTGTAATATAATCTATATAACATAAGGTTTACTATTCTATTTAGCTGCACAGTTTAATGTTATGAATACTGAGTGCCCTGTGGCAATGAACAACACCCATCAGCAGAGTGCTCCTTGGAAGCTAGCAAACCCATTCATCTTCTCCTCCAGCCTCTTGACAACTCCTCTTCTCCTTTCTGCATCTATGGACTTCACCACACCAGAGAACTCATATGACAAGATGCATGCAGCCTTTTTCTTCTTATTACTGACTTATGTCCTTTAGTGTAAGGTCTTCGAGTTTCATCTACATTGTAGCCAGTGATAGAAATCCATTTCTTTCTATGACTGAATGATATTCTACTGTGTAGGTATTCGATGTCTTCTTTTCCTGTCCATTATTCTCATTTATAGTGCTTCACAAATGGCAACCTCATATATGTATCATGTAAACAGGACAGATTGAATTGAAGGTCATCTTACAAACTGGGCTGATATTGTTGGTACGCCCTACTAGCACTCTGGAGGGGGAAACTCACGGTTTAATATCTCTTCAGTTTAGTGTGGGTCCCAACCCATGTTATTCTCCTTTTTCTTCCTTGAAATGTGTTGGACCACAACACCATTCTTTTTCTTGGCATCTGAAGGGACTTACGTGACATACCTAAGGATAACCATGCCATTGGAAAGGCACTTCTATCATTGGCTGATCCCTAAGGACAGTGATGCCTGTACGGATGAGTAAAAGGATCCCAGAGGGCTAAAATTGTAATAAAATCATGGACAAACAGTACTCTAAGAGGCACTGGACTTGGTAATAGTATCTCATTTTACAGATAAGAAAATGGAAGCATAGAAGTGGGAAATAGTTCTCTAAAGTCACATAGAAGAAGCCAGGGGTGTGCAAGAAATCTTAACGGTCAAGCCACACAGTTCCACAGATAGGGAAAATGTTAGCATAGATGACAATAGCAATCCCATGAAACTGGTCACAAAATTTTCCCACTCGGATATTAAACTAATAATCAACACGCTCATGTGTATTACATGAAGATAGATATATACACATTACATATAACACTTAGATACATGCATGTATAGGTTTTATAGTTATATATGTGTGTATATGTACATATATATGTGTGTGTGCATGTGTGTATACATATGTATACATATGTTGATTAGATATAGATTTAGATATAGATATAGGCTATCCATTTCTTCTTTTCATTTTGTTTCTGCCAAGGTCACCCCCACATGCCCCCAAGATCTTCCTCAAACAAGGCTCAGAAAACTCACAGTATTTGCTGGCATTCTTCAAGTACTCAATTTAGTTTTATGTCCAAACTCTCAGCATCCTCTAGGCATCTACATTTTCCCTGACCTTTGTGATTATATTAGAATGTACTTTTCTTCTCTCTTTCTTTCAGCCACAAAGGACCACCTCAGAAACTTGCATTTCTCTGTGGAGACAGCACCAATTTCATTATGAGACCATCCGCTAGTGCTTTATCGGTTTGTTTGTGGCTGTTTAGACTGTTTTCTTTATTTTATTCTTTATTCCTTTTGTCTTTTAACTTCCCCTCTCTTGTATGTTGGAGACTATTTTCTACAAGAACTTTTAGCACTTTCAGTAAAGAGCTATCTTCCATGATTTCAATAGTGTTTGTCTAAGAAGAGGTCATTGATAATTATTTCTAGAAAGACAGGTATGTGGAAATGGAGGTAGAACAGAGAAATATTTTAGGTAAATAAAAACATCCAGAATTGGTCACAGGCTCATAGAGGACTGGATGCATCCGGTGAAATATGAGCATAGTTGACTTGGAAAGATGATCAATCGGTACCTGCTTCCTTAGTAACTGCACCAAGCCTGTGACACTTGGTGCCATTCACTTCTCCCCACCTCTCTTCTTCCTTCTTGATCCCTGTGTTTCTTAGTCCTTAAGATTTCTTTGGCAGATGGTAGTGTCTTGGTACCCCAATGCCTGTGTTTGAACCCATCATTCCTCAATATTCTCCACTATAAAGATGGGGATAGAAATATATTAAGATTATCATGCAACATAATTCTATGGAAAGAGGTATAACAAAAAAAAAATTCACAATGGATTTCCCAAGGCTGACGTGTACTCATGGGATTTCTGCTTTCATATCTATTAGGAATTACCGGATATGACCATGAGAGAAACTCCAATAAATTCCTAGTTTTGAAGACCTAATTTTGTTATACCTCACACTCTATCCATGTTCCCCATCTGTCATTACACATTTTCAGAGAAAAATTTCAGCTATTTTAAAATGTAAGACATCTGCTATGCCCTGGTTATGGAGCTGTTAGTATTGCCGGGAGACTTGTACTACACGGCCCTGGAGGAGCCTTGGTTCATAGATGATATACTTCCACTTATTTTCAAAGAGCACTAATGCCTGCCCTTAAAGTTTTCCTGACTATGGTTGGAAGGGCCTCCCTGCATCTGATGCAATCTGCAGTGGTGGCCATAACAGTGGAAACTCACCCATCTGCCCTAACATTGCTACAGCATGATATTCTTGGGGCTCAGGAAAGAACCATGAAATGAAGGAGATTAGAAAGGCTGCTGTGATGTCACACAATGTGGGGGTGGAATCACACATTGTGATTCCAACTCGGGTCTTCATGCTCACTCAGACAGTACTTCACCCTCTGAGCCATCTCTCAAGCTCCCAGTCTATTCTCTTTTCCTAGCCTGGATTTTGGACTTAACTTCCAGCTTTTCCTTGTTCAATTTGCTGCCGTACTTAGAACACTCCCACATCATTCCTCTCCCTGCGGAATAAATCCCAACACCTGGATCCAAATGTGCTTCTAGAAATAAATCTCTTACATCTGTGTTTCTTCACAAATTTCCCCCAGACTCAAAGTTCTGCTCAAAGCCTCTGTCTAGAATGGCATCACACACTCCTACCCAAGTTTTACACTTTTATAAAAATCCCCCTTCTTGCCATCATCTGTCCAAGCAACTCAAAGTGTAAATAACTCAGAACCAAACAACCTGACATGATGCTCACACAAGTGCAATAGTGGCTCACAGCCACGGTGGGTAACCAACTGCTCTTGGCTTGGATAACAGATCTGCTCAGTGGAAAGAAAACCATATCTGGAACTGGCAAACAAGTCAGAACCACATCCAGATAATGATTCTGCTTTCCATTGTCAAGCTCCCACTAACGTTAGAGGATAAGAGGGTCCAAACCTAGTTAGTTCTCTCTAAATTAGTAATAGTTATCCCATTTAACTGGTGTTGAATTAATTTTCCATTGGAGAATCTGCTTTTCTTTTTGAGATGGGAGCTGGACCTGAGGAGATAAACGACCTAGTGCACTCCTCCCTGGCCCCAGCTGAAACCACAGAGGAATTGTGGAAATGAGCAAGAGTCCTGCTTTCTTAGCGAATCTGATATCACCACAAGGGTGATGGAGATAGACACTGAGGACACTCAACAACTACAAACCAGAGAGCCAGAGGCTCCTAAGTGTCCATCACTGAAGTAGTTTTAAAATGCTCCCAGCATGGCTCAGGGAATTTTGCAGAAGAGAGAGTGGAAAGATTGTTAGAGCCACAAGTTGGGACATTTTGCACAGGGACATCACCCCTGCCCCTGCATAATGCACAGCCCATAATCCTCATGGGGTTGACCTGTATCCCCAAAGATGAAGGCCTCTTCAGAAAAGGGGCAGGGAGGAGGGAAAGGATGGTACCAACATGTGTTGTTTACATGCTAAATATGTCCATATCTAATAAAAAGAAAATCCCCCTTCCCATTTTCTGACCTCTGTCGTCCTTGAAGACTAAGCAAATGTGTTATCTTGCTTACTGGCTTCTACCATAGTTACAGACATACAGTAGGCTCAAAAGCTAAGCTAATATCCACAGAGCAGGAGCTCAAAGCTGAGGGCAGGAACAGCAGTTTCTTTCTTATGTCTCTCTTTTTCTAGGTCCTATGTTTCATTGTGAGGAGCAAGTGCCTCTGTGCCTGTGAGCTGATATCTATTGCAGCAAACACCCTGGATAAGAAGTTGAATAAGCTCCAAACCTGCTTCTTTTCTCCATACCCTTCAGCTCTGTGGGATTTGTACATACATTTTAGCAAATAGCCAAACTCATTTTCTTCTAGAAAAAAAAAAAAAGTCTTTGAACAAATAAATAGATAAAGGGCCAGAGAGATGGCTTAGCAGTTTAGGCTCTTGTCTGAAAAGCCAAAGGACCTCGGTTCAACTACCTAGTACCCATGTAAGCCAGATGCACAAGGTGGCACATGCTGCCGGAGTTCATTTTCAGTGGCTGGAAGCCTGGAACCTCTCAAATAAATTATATATAGTACAAAATAGATAAAATTCCAGCTTCTACATTGGTAACTGTTCCCCAGTACAGGTATCTAGAGGCAGTTTCTAGAATGTTTATCACACATGAGAAAACAGTCCTGGGTCACCAATTCCAGGAATGTGTGGAGGTCAGGGCTAGCCAGGGGACTGGCCATGAGAGGGAAAAGATTGATAAGCTCCATCGCTGAGTACAGTAGCTTTCCACTGGTTAAGTCCCATTGCTGATGCTAAACAAGATGTTTAAAAATATTCAGCTGTAACATAAATGACTTTGGAGGCTGTGTTGGGTATCCCCTTCTATCCTGTAAGTTATGTAAATATTTCATGGCAGTCCTCTGACAGAAAACCAGAATGCAAAATGTTCCTTAAATGATAAGCTGTACAAGGCCATCCCACATTATGTGGTAGGCAGCTGGGAAATACATCCACAAGTAGCCTAGCTAGTTTTAATAACACAAAATGCAAACTACACCAAAATGATTCACATTTGTAGCTTTATTTTCATGCAAAAATGTATTAGCACACATGCTATATGTCACATGAACTTTTGGTATGAATGTTTCAATTATAAACCTTCGCTATAATATGTTGGTTCATGCATAGATGCGTATGCATGCAATACTTGCACATATGTGTATGTACATAGCATGGAAATCAACAATAAATATTTAATAAATTTCAAAAATATGCATAACTCACTCATGCATTTAGATATGCACATGTGAACATACCCACATGCCTCTATGTACATTCATATTTTTCTAAACCATTTCTGAATATGTTCATTGATAGTTATGTAAGGAAAAAGCCAGAATAAGTAATATATTTTACAATAAGTGTTTAATTCAATGCCAATCTGACATCTCTTCAAAAACCACGAGGAGTGATTAATACAGTCTTAGAAGACAAATGCATGTTTTGTTCCATTATTTGTTTAAATGGCCCACGTTAGCTCACAATCAGGATGAAAATTAATGCAAGCAGCATTGAACCTCCATACCTTGAAAGACTGTGAATAAGGTACAATTGGTAATGGGAATGCTCTGATCTTATAGACAGAATGGTGTCTGACACCCACTCCCTTACACATAGCCACAGCCTGTTATGCCTTTAGAATGAAGAACAGTAACCTAGTGTCTGTGATGGTTTGATTCAGGTGTCCCCTATAAAATTAGGTGTTCTAAATGCTAAGTCCCCAGCTGGTGGCATTTTGAGATTTAAAGCCTCCTGGAGGCAGTATATTGTTGGGGTGGGCTTATTAGTGTTATAACCAGTTTCCTCTTGCCAGTGTTTGGCACACTGTCCTGTAGTCTACCTGATATTGATGAGGAGGTAATGTCTACCCTGTGCTCATGCCATAGTTTTCCCTGCCACCTTGGAGCTCTCCCTTGAATCTGTCAAATGAAAATAAACATTTTCTTTTTCCCCAGAAGCTGCTCTTGGTCTGGTGTTTTCTGCCAGAAATATGAACCTGACTGCAACAGTAAACTTGGTATTAGAAGTGAAGTCATTGCTGCTAGAAATTTAACTGTGGCTTTAGCCTCTTAGAATTGCTTTTCAGAAATGTGGATGAATTTGAAACCTTGTCCTAAGAGATTCCTTGCAGTACTATAAGTACAGATTGATGGACTAATTTGGTCAAAGTTGAAAGACCTGAATGCAGTAATAACTATGGACTGTGAAGTTTGGCTTATGAAGATGAGAAAGAGCATTGCCTGGACTGGGATAGAAGCAGTTTGTATGAGAGACTTGCTGTTATGCCCAGGTCTTGTGAACTTGTGCAGGGTTGCATTGCATAGAAATAGACTGGTGTGTACAGAGGGATTGGCACAGAAATGAAATCTTTGGGCCAAAACTGCTGCTCATTCAGCTGCACTTATATAAGAGATTACAACCATTGAGATTGGGACAGCTGGCCTGCATTGGGACAACACAAATAATGCAGAGTCTTTTGAAGGGGTTTAAATTCTCAAGGAGTTTCATGTTCTTCAAAGACTGATTTATTCCCCCCTTGGATTAATAAATTGGCGGCCCATCTGGTAGGTATCGTGGAGGATAAGAAATGCAGGAAAGAGAGGGTTATTGAATTTGCAGCACAGGCTTTTTTTTTTTTTTTTTAGAAATTGTTATGGGTGATATAAAGCAAACTTGTTGGATTACCTACATGGAGATCCAAAGGTGTCATGAGGATGAATTGCAGGTTGCAGTGGAGTCCCAGTAGAAAGGCCAGGACTATAGGATGGCTGCCAAGGGGAACTGCATGACCAGATGGAATTTTCTGGGACTGTGAGCCTAGATGGAGGGGCAGAATTGAAATGCCAGAGGCTTGAACTGGTTAGAAATATCAGACTTGGAGACTTGTCACTCACTAGAATTGCTGGACTTGGAACTACAGGGTTTATTGTTTGCCCTGTTTAAAATTTGTATTGGTTGAATATTTCTTTGCTATGCAGAATGCCATCTTTTGCAATGTGAATGTTTATTCTGTGTTATTATGAAATTTTGAGGGGATTTTTTGGTATTATGGTTCAGTTAAAAGACCTTGGATTATGGGGATATTTGAACAACACTGGGATTGATAAAAACTATGGGACTTTTAAAGTTGGACTTAATGCATTGCATTTTACATCACATATGGTTATCAGTTGTTGGAAGCCAGGAGCAAAATGTGCTGGTTTGATTCAGGTGTCCCTCATAAACTTAGGTGTCCTGAATGCTAGGTCCCAACTGATGGCAATTTGGGAATTAAAGCCTCTGGAGGCATTGTATTGTTGGCAGAGGTCTTATGGGTATTATAACCAGCTTCCTCTTGCTAGTGTTTGGCACACTGTCCTGTTGCTGTTGTCCACCTAATCTTGGCAAGGACATGATGTCCATCCTGTGCTCATGCCTTAGTTTTCCCCTGACATCATGGAGAATTCACTCAACTCTGTGAGCCAAAATAAACCCTCTTTTCTAAGCTGCTATTGGTCTGGTGTTTTGTGCCACCAACAAAAACCTGACTGCAACAGTGTCCAAATAATTCTTTATGTCAAAATAGCCATTCTTCCTGAAGACTGTGGGCTCCACCTGGAGTTATGTTCATACTGATACTGAGGTAGTGAGTAAGGTGGCTGGACTAAACTTCTCCAAGTGGCTTCTTACTCCAGGGTAATGTGTTCCCAGCACAGCAAGCAGGTGCCTTCACCAAGGGTGCATGTATTTATTTTAATTGATGTATATCCTAGCACAGAAGGTAGAATTCTGTGATCTGTCCTCAAGGCATGCCATGTTACTCTCTTTTACAGGGATGGACTCTCAATTTCCACCACCTGTAACACTCCACAATTCATATTGTCACATATTTAACTTCTAAAATTTCCAAATATAATTCTTCCAAATGCCTGACTTTTGTTGTCCTTTCTAAATATGACACACACTTAAGTTTTTGATTAAACTGCACCATGCCCTCCTCATTTACATATCATCTGACTACACTCAGTTCTAACACTCTGATTTGGCACACGCCCTCCTAACTGATGCATACTGACCATGAAAATTGAACTTGTACACATACGGGATCAAAGCATGTGGTATGCAAGCGCTCACTGAGATGTGATAAATAGAGCCTCAAGAATGAACCTGACGCCTCCTGAGAGGTAGACACTTTCCTATAGGTCTTATCTCTCTTAAATTGTCAGTAAGTTTAAAAAATACTGTAAGCATGCATGCAAAAATTATAAATTCTCTTGGTAAGGCATAAAAATAAAGCTTTTTCTCTACTCTTTGAAAATATGTTAATAGTTTTTCCACCAAAGAAAGATAGTGGTGTTTTCAGTAAATAAAAAATATATTCTCTAATATCTCCCTTTATCTATGCCTCAGCTTCTGTCTCTTTCTGTCTGTTTCTCTAAGGCTCTATTTCTGTCTTTGTTTCTTTCTCCCTGTGTTTCTGTGCCTTTGCTCTAGGATTCTCATTTAATATCTCTCCCTTTTCTCTCTTTCTCCTGCTCACGTTGCTTAATCCCACTCTCTTTAGAAAGCTTACAGACCTGAGGCCAGTGTGATTCAGCCACTGCATTTCCTTGTGGTGAGTATTTTGCTTGTTATTAAGTTCCTATCATTCTATGTTCATGAGCAATTCAATTCAGAACCCTATAACTAAAAGAGATGCCAGGCATGGTGGCGCACACCTTTAATCCAACCATTTGGGAGGCAAAGGTAGGAGGATTGTTGAGTTTGAGGCCACCCTGAGACTACATGGTTAAACTAGGTCAGCCTGGACCAGAGTGAACAGAGTGAGACCCTACCTTGAAAAACCAAAAAACAAAACAAAACAAAAAAAGAAGTAACATATCATCTGACTAAAATGTCAACCCATGTGGATAAATGCAAGATGTCTTATTCCATCTAGTATATGTTGAAACCAAGGGCATAATTCATAATCTTCTCATTACTTGTTTTTTATAAACAAAGATTTATTGGAATACAGCTATGCCTAATTTTTCTTAAAAATGTGTTGTATGTGGGTATTTTCATTCTCCAAAAGCAAAGTTGAATATTTGTTAAAATATGAATTATCTGGACCTTCCTGGGAAAGTATGTCACCTCCTGGTTCATGGTCTTTTTTTTCTCAATTTTTATTAACATTTCCCATGATTATAAAAAATGTCCCATGGTAATACCCTCCCTCCCCCCACTTTCCCCTTTGAAATTCCATTCTCCATCATATCCCCTCCTCATCTCAATCAGTCTCTCTTTTATTTTGATGTCATGATCTTTTCCTCCTCTTATGATGGTCTTGTGTAGGTAGTGTCAGACACTATGAGGTCATGGATATCCAGGACATTTTATGTCTGGAGGGAGCCCGTTTTAAGGAGTCTTACTCTTCCTTTGGCTCTTACATTCTTTCTGCCACCTCTTCCGCATTAGACACTGAGCCTTGGAAGCTGTGATTGAGATGTTACTCAGTACTCCAGTCAAATTTCATTCCAGCACAATGATACCTTCTGAGTCACCCCAAGGTCACTGCCATCTGAAAAGAGAAGATTCTCTACCCAAAGTGAGAGTAGTGTTAATATAAGGGTATAAATATTAAGAGAAGTGCTTACTGGGCAGTTTGATAAGCATAGTATATACATTTTTCCAGACAGCAGCAAATGCTACACCCCTAGGGCTCATGACTACCCCTGTTTTAAATTTTCAGTATCAGGGATGTATCCCCGCCCCCATGGAGTGGGCCTCCAGTCCAATTGGAGGGCAGTTGGTCTCCACCATGACAGACGTGCCACTATTGCAACCGTTGGCTCATTTGGCCTGTCTGGCCAACTATAAGGCTTGTAGTGTTCACTGTTGAGCATCTTCACGGGTGGTATCTCTTTCTCCCATTGAACTACATGTAGAATGGCTTCTTCCAGGTTTCTCTCAGCTGGTCTACATGTAGAAGGTTATCAGCTCAGTTCCAGCAGGATTTCTTGGTGGCCTTGAAGCCAAAGTATGTGGATTCTTCAGCAATAGGGTCTTACCATCTATTCCTGGTGGGAAATCAAGGGCCTCAATAATGGCCTATAATGTTTTGGGGGCATCAAGGACCTCCCTGGCCAACAACTTACTGGAGGTATCCCATCCCTGGCACTGAAAATTTTCTAGCAATGATCTATGGCTCCTGAGTATTTCATTGTCCAAAACCAGAGGATTCCATATGATTTATTTGCATCCTCTTAGATTTTGATTAGCCCTCCCTCCACCTTTCCCTTACTCAATCTCTTCCCCTGACCTCACTTTGGGCCTTTTCACCCCCGTTAATCTATTCTTATACTTACATATATACAATAACAACCTATTAAGTATCCTCCTCCCTTCCTTCTTTTCCCTTTCTATCTCCTTTTTAACTCCAATCATCTGTAGCTAGGATCCACATATGAGGGAGAACATGTGGTGCTTGGCTTTCTGGGCCTGGGTTACCTCACTTAGTATAATCCTTTCCAGATCCATCCATTTTCCTGTAAATTTCATACCTTCATTTTTCTTCACCACTGAGTAGAACTCCATTGTATAAATGTGCCACATCTTCATTATCCGCTCATCAGTTGAGGGACAGCTAGGCTGGTTCCATTTCCCAGCTATTATGAATTGAGCGGCAATAAACATGGTTGAGCATGTACTTCTAAGGAAATGGGATGAGTCCTTAGGATATATGCCTAGAAGTGCTATAGCTGGGTCATATCTTAGACCAATTTTTAGCTGTCTTAGGAACCTTCACACTGATTTCCACAATGGCTGGACCAGATTGCATTCCCACCAACAGTGTAGAAGGGTTCCTCTTTTTCCACATCCCCACCATCATTTATGGTCATTTGTTTTCATGATGGTGGCCAATCTGACAGGAGTGAGATGGAATCTCAATGTAGTTTTAATCTGCATTTTCCTGATGACTAGGGATGTAGAACATTTTTTTTAGATGCTTATGCACCATCTGTGTTTCTTCTTTTGAGAACTCTCTATTTAGCTCCATAGCCTATTTTTTAATTGGCTTGTTTAATTTCTTATTATTTAACTTCTTGAGTTCTTTGTATATCCTAGATATTAATCCTCTATCAGATATATAGCTGGCAAAGATTTTTCCCCATTCTATAGGTTGCCTCTTTGCTTTATTCACAGTGTCCTTTGCAATACAAAATTTTTGTAATTTCTTGAGGTCCTAGTGGTTAACCTGTGGTTTTATTGCCTGAGCAATTGGGGTTATATTCAGAAAGTCTTTGCCAAGACCAATATGTTGAAGGGTTTCCCCTACTTTTTCCTCTAGCAGTTTCAGAATTTCAGGTCTGATGTTAAGGTCTTTAGTCCATTTGGACTTAATTCTTGTGCATGGAGAGAGAGAAGAATCTATTTTTATCCTTCTACAGATACATATCCAGTTTTCCCAGCACCATTTGCTGAAGAGGCTGTCTTTTCTCCAATGAGTATTTTTGGCATGTTTATTGAATATCAGGTGGCTATAGCTACCTGGACTTGCATCTGGGTCCTCTATTCTGTTTCATTGATCTACATGTCTGCTTTTGTGCCAGTACCATGCCATTTTTGTTACTAAGGCTCTGTATTATAGGTTAAAATCAGGTATGGTGATACCACCTGCCTTTTTTTTGTTGCTCAGCATTATTTTAGATATTTGAGGTTTTCTGTGATTCCAAATGAATTTTTGGATTGTTTTTTTCTATTTCCGTGAATAATGCCTTTGGAATTTTGATGGTGATTGCATTAAATGTATCAATTGCTTTTGGTAAGATTGCTATTTTCACAATATTGATTATTCCAATCCAAGAACAAGGGATGTTTTTCCATTTCCTAGTGTCTTCTGCAATTTCTTGCTTGAGTGTTTTATAGTTTTCATTGTAGAGATTCTTTACTTCCTTGGTTAGGTTTATTCCAAGGTATTTTATTTTCTTTGACGCAATTGTGAATGGGAGTGATTCCCTCATTTCATCCTCTGTTTGTTTGTTGTTAGCATATAGGAAGGCTACTGATTTCTGTGTGTTTATTTTGGTTTATGGTCTTGATACCACTCTTGTCCTTTCATAGCAGAGTGGTCATGTGCCATTGGGCCGGTAACCTAAAGATTACTCTCCAGTAGAGTCTACCCGGGGGATATATTTGTCAAAGTTCATGAAATAGAAGAGAACATGATAGGTAATTGTGGTGGTTTGAATAGATGGCCCCCAATATATTCAGTTCTTTATTGTTTGTAGTTTGCATCTGTAGCCACCTGGCTGGAGGCAGTGTCACTGGGTGGATCTTAAGGTGTGGTGGTGGGTTTCAGATTTCAGTCTAAAGATATGCAAAGTGTGCCTACCTGGAGTTCCTGAAGTGTGCTGTGTGGCTTTTGGCTTTAGGCTTGTACTTCTCTCTCTGCTTGGTCCTATGAAGGCAGGGCAGCTTCTTCTGCCATTATGGAACTTCCCCTAGATCTGTAAGCTTCAATAAATATCCCTTCCTTCCTTCCACTTGGCTGCCGCAGCTGCTCACTACCTTCCAGCATGGTTTGAATACCAGTGCGGACTAAAGACCAGCATCAGCTGAAGACCCGCGTGGATAGAAACCCAGCAGCTCCTCAGGAAGCCTCCAAGCTTTCTGGCACCATCTGCAGTGCCAGGTCAGAAATGCTGAGGCATCTGGCCACGTGGACTGAGCAGCTACCAGATTCGGTGATTCTCAAGCCTGCAACTGCTATTGGACTACTGTAAGCTGATCCAATAAATCCCCTTTTTAAAATAATTAATTCTAGCAGTTCTGTTCCTCTAGAGAACCCTGACTAATACAGTAATTCATCAAAGGATATTTAATGGGTAAATATTCCAAAATTAAATATCTCGAAACATTGCCACAGAGCTAAAGAGTGAAGGAGACAACTAATGTTCTTCTCTCCCATGGTGTGACACTAGCACTTCCTGGTTTAGTTCTCAGATCTGAGGCATGGTCATCTCTGGGGTTATTTCCAGCATTTATATATTCATTCTTGAGCATTAAAACTCCACTTCCATTTTTTTTTCACTACTGCCTCCATCCTTAAAATCCTGGTCCCTTTTCTATAAATGTACCTGAGGTGGTGCTATTATTCAATGTATGGACTTCCAGGTAATTTCATGTACTAGATACAGGACTGTGTGTGTGTTTGTGTGTGTGTGTGTGTGTGTACTATATATCCATATATGTATGTGTTTAAAAACATGTGTTCAGACATGTAATATATGTATGATATATATATGCATAATATATACATGATATATGTATATACATATACACATTACATATATGTAATATCTATCTATCTATCTACATATATGAAAATGTCTATTTTAAATCACTCAAAGACCTGCTAAGAGTACTGAAGCAAACAATCACTATGATACAAGACAAGGAAAAGCCCTCATGGCAGATGCCAATGTTGAAAGAGGCCATGAGCAAAAAAAATGCATCCTGACTACAGTGATGAGTGGCATTCAGGACTGTGGAGCAGGAATTGTTATTAAAAATAAGATTAATGCAATAGGTCTTACTCTCTCCTGAGATGAGGAGAAAGAATAAGCAGTGCAAAGTGCAAGGGTATGGTGGTGTAACGTTTGTTGAAATGTAAGAAGGAATCTAATATTCATTGAAATGAGCTCTGAGTTAATCTTATTGTTCTATTTCTACAAATAGCATTCATTTTCAAGGCAAGTCCAAACTGGGATCCTAAACTCTTATTGGTAACAGGGAATAAATGTGAAATAAAGATTCTAAGTGCACACTTTCCACGATACAAGTTTTGGTGTATGGGTCAGAGCAAAAGGATTGCATGAGATTGCATTTCTGCTCATCTCCTCTGCTCCAGCCCTGTTCTGATCCTTCTTTCCTCTTCCTGTCCAATATGTTGGTGGCTTTAAAGATATTACCTGTCTGTCCCTGCTTCTGACTTAGTCTTATTTAGATAAAAGTTCTCCATGTTAGGTTATCATGAACCCCAGGCAGCAAGAAGACTGAATATCTGATATAGTTAACTTTAAATTTGGGAACAGCAAACTATTTCAAAACTACTGCAAAATTGAGTTTGGAAAAGGTAGGTTTTCTTCTGGATGTCCCTATTTCTACCTTTCTCCCTCTCTCTCTCTCTCTCTCTCTCTTCATTACTTCTACTTTTATCTCTGCTTCTCAATTGTTTGCTATCATCAGATTACTTATATTTTTAGATGTTATAAACCATCTTAGATAATCTCTGTACGTCTGCTTGCATGGACATACTGGAACTTATAAGATGACTTATTGAAAGTATTGGGGAATAGAAAATATTGGGGAATTGGAAAAATGGGTTAATCATCAACCCCATGACTCATTATCTTTATACGTTATTCCAAGTGTTTCCATAGACTTTAGAGGGATTAATGCAGCATGCAAAATCAACCAATACATTTAACATAATATATCTATCTATCTATCTATCTATCTATCTATCTATCTATCTATTTATCATCAGCCATCTACCTATCTATCCAGCCAGCCATCTCTTAATGTGATAATCATGAGGAGATTAAAAAGAGCGATGCATATGATGATTTTATGTCAGCTGATGCTATCTGAGTATCTATTTGGGGCTGAAGTCATATTAGCAATTTTAGTCTGTTTCTTCATATCTCTGTAGTCAATAAAATAACATAATACCTCTTAAAATGGTGCTGGGTTTTAATGACATCAGGATCAGTGATAGACTGGAACCAAATATTTTTCACTGGACCACAGTAGGTCAGAGCTGGCAGGCATCTCTGGATTCGGATTACCCTGAGGCCCTTGTAACCTTTGCAATATTGACCTGAGATCTCTTCTCGAACTTTGAACTTTGATTCAGGATGCGTGTCCATGAAAATGTGAAAGGAAGACAACACAATATGAATCTCCCAGGGTACATGAGTAAAAAAAATGCATGCTCCCTCTATGCCATCCTAGATTATTCTAAATATTCTAATTATATATAACAATGTGAAGTATCAAGCATTACCTCATATGTGCATGTCCATCAGAATTCACAGACCTGAAAACAATAGGTGAGTAGAATACTCAACAGAAGATTCTACACACACACTCATGCACACACACACACACACACACACACACACACACAATGGTACACCTATGCTGAGTTGCACACATACAAGATAATAAAGTGTCACTTATTAAAGCCATGGACACATTTGTGTTATCATGTTTAAAAAAAGATCCATGTATTCTAGTCTGTTCAGCCTACTGTAACAAAATATGTAATAATGAGCAATTTATAAAGAATGGATATTTTCTTGATAATTTTTCATTCCGACATTAATGCCATCATGAGGAGAGCACCTTTATGACTGAATCACCTCCTGAAAGCCCCACCTTCTGCAACCATCACTTTAGTTTCCCCACATGAATTTTGAAGGAATTCTGACATTCAGACCCTGATACCATGATAAAAGAATGAAAGTTCAGGCAGCTCGAATAAGATGCTGGATCCCATGGTCATCACCATCACCATTAGGAAAATAATTGAACTCTGTGTCTGATTCCAAGAACACGTGTATGTCAAGTACAGTATTCTACTCCAAGTGTCAAAGACCTTTCTCCTCTTCAGATCACCCAAGGTCAAAGAGAGTGGTGTTTCCCTTAGAGAAGCACTTTAAGCCTCTTGCTTTCCAACCATCTTGGATCTCTGAGATGGACTTGGATTATATCTTATTGAGACATTTGTGTTCCTATTTTATGGATAAAGACACTGTGACTTGGGGAGTTTAAAGAAAAATCCAGAGAACTTTCGGTTGGAGAAAGTTGCTGAATTTCATTTGCTTTTCTGCTCCAATGTATTTCTGCTTCCATTGTATCAGATATAGACTATTAGTATTTTCTTTAATAAGCTCAGTACTTTAAAATAGTTTTTTTTTGTTTGTTTGTTTTGTTTTTTGCCTGAAAGTAGCAAACTGACTAAATTCAAGGGCGTTTTTGCCATATCTCAGACTCTAAGCCTCTTCCAGAGAATGTAGGCAATATTAAGCATGCTTTCCTCAGAGCACAGAAGTCTTATAGCCCATTACTAACACAGCACAGCAGGGACATTTGCAGCATTGAGCATAAGAAAGGGTGATTAAAATGTTCTTGGTATGCATGTTTTCCTTTCTTGGAATTTGTTTCATACATACTGTGCCCAGGGCATTTTTCAGTTGCCCTGTGGTCTCTCTGAGCATCCTAATTTATTTGGTTTTGGTTTCTTCTGGAATTTTGATGAAGAAAGCAGAGCCCTCTGGCACTGCTCAGCTCAGGGCCCATGGGCACAGGCCCCAGGCTGGCATAGAGATCCAGAGCACTTCCAGCCAGTGAAGACTCACTTCTCCTGGGATCTTCTCTGATTCTTTGCAAAACTCTAAAATAGCTTATGCCTCTGGTTATGCAAAGCCTTGATTTCGATATTTTACAAAAGTGTGTACCATAACAGGTTTGAATTCTCTTCCTCTTAAATTCATATGCTGAAGTTTTAATTTCTAATGTGATTATACATAATGCAGGGATTTTATCAAACTGAAGAGAATGAGGTGAAGTCCTAAAGAGAATGAAATGAAGTAAAGAGAATTGGTGGAGTCCTAATGCCATAGGATTTATATCTTCATAGAGAGAGGAGGAGATACAGGACCCCCTCATCTCCTCCCACTTACACAGAAGACATACCATATAAGGAACATATACATCTACAAGCTAGTGGAATACTCACCAGAAATGGAATTGTCACACAGAATCTTTATCTTGGAAGTTCAATGAGTAAAAAAACTTCTGTCACTGAAGCTGCCCAGTCTGTGACCTCCTGATGTGGCAGTCCATTTATAGGAATATAGTATTCTGACCTTCTTCCATCAAAAGCACCTTTCTGACTTCTTCATTGCTCACACTTCCTTTTGCAGTCTGGAAGCATGCTGGCCTGTCTTGAAAACTGAGGGCAGCCCCCAATCCCCAGGAGACCTTGTTTGTGCTTCCTGGGCTGGGTCTCTTGGCTTCTCCTTGTGTACCTCAAACCTTGCAATGAACCTTTACAGTCACTACAATGGACAACAATTTATTCTACTCAGTGTTTGAATATCTCTCCCCAGTGACATTGATCTCTCATAGCAATGGATAACTTCCTGCTCCTTTTAAAACTGATGATGTGTTGGGCTGGAGAGATGGCTTAGTTGTAGGAGGATTGCTGAAAGTTTGAGGCTACCTTGAGATTACAGAGTGAATTCCACATCAACCTGAGCTAGAGTGAGACCTTACTTCAAAACAAAATAAAACAAACAAAAAATAACAACACCAAAAATGAAATCATTAAGGATAAGACATCACAGGCTGCAGTCTCAGGACACTGACAGACCACATGGGAACATAGAGGAAAGCTAGACCTCTCCTGGTAAACTCTAATGGAAAATGGAAAGTGCTATGGAAGCTACTGTATGATAATGGTCACCAACAGCACCAGTAAGCAGGATACCCTGCAAGCTACGTAATCCACCAGCCAGACAAGAAGCATACACTTGTGCAATAGGGGTACACAGACTTTGTGGGTAACCAAGTGCCCTCTGATTGGACATGGAGCCCTCTCAATGAGAAAGAACTGATAACTGGTTAGTCAGTGCCCCACAGGCAAGAAAATCACAAGCCCCAGAGAGAAGCCCCCATTGTTCTCTGGACAAAGTGAGTGGGTATCCTCATCAAAATGTCTCTCAAAATTATTTGCATGTCCCTCTTATTCAAAGCTGCTCTCTTTCTTGGTTAGAGAATCTGTTTTATTTTAAAGATGTCAGATAATACTGGGGAGAACATCAATTTGACAAAATAAAAGGTAGGCAACTGTTCACCACCAGTTGTTCTACATCTACCACAATCACTGGGGTCCAGAAGAAACCACAGAGGTTGCAGTGACTAGTATAGCTCCCAATGCTATCCTGGCAAGCACCTCCAGGGAAATTGCAACAAACATGGAGGTTAATTCAAACACATCCTGACAGAAATACAGAGGCTACAGTGAGCTCAACACTATAAATAAAATGCTAACACACTTGCCAAGGCTCAGGGATTGTTGAGGAAGAAGGGCTGAGAAAAATGTAAGAGCCACAGGGTGGGTAGAAATAAACTGAGGCAAAGCCAACCTTCAGACTGACAGAGGCCCTAATTATCCCACAGTAAACACTAAGGGCCATCCCGAGAAGGGCCTCCGGGTAAATGGGAACTGGGGGGGGATATAAGACTATAACCTATGATATATATATATATATATATATATATATATATATATATATATATATACATACTCCAATGTCTAAAAACATATTACATGGCACATAAAGAACACAATAACACAATGAGAGATTGTCATAATTGCTGTTTTGTGTATTTTGGAATAATTAGCACTAAACCCAAGGTCTTATGCATGCCAGTCAAGCACTCTACCATTGAACTGCATCGCATCCCACAGCTCTCAATATGTTTGGAGCATGCAATAAAGTACATTATCTGTGAATCCTTACAACAAATATGTAGAAGTAAAAATTGCATTGCAAGCAACTATATCACAGAACATTTTACATGTTACTCAACATTATAGAAAAATATTCATAAGCACATGAATAAACTTGGATGGAAACTATGGATTGCCACACTGTGTAACTCACTTGTTACTAGGCAGAATTATGACCACTTGTTATTGTCTTCATTTGGAAATTAAACATTACATAATATAAGGCTAGGTGCTAAGTTGACAAGGAGTACACTTGTGATATTTCATTTCCAATGTCAAGTTTATTATACTGGGAATCAAGTAAGAGACATATTTCTTGGGAAGGTCTGTGAGGACGTATCCAGGAAAGAGTAACTGAGAGAGGAAGACAGTATAAACAGTCCTTTCTGGGGCAGCTTAAATAGAATGAAATTTCAGGAAAATATGTTCCTTTTGCCTAATTATACTTGCTCCCTCCTGGTGAGAGTATCTACCCTGTTGCTGCCATCCATCACGGACATCAAGATTCACATTCTTCACACTTCTAATGTGGACCGAAGATCAGCAGCTGTCCAGGAACCCCCAAGGCCTTCACGTCAAATTAGGAACATTGAGACATCCATCTTCATGGACAGAGCAGGTTCCAGCTTGTCAGACTCTCCAGCCTTCACACAGCCGTTGTTGGACTGCCCAGGCCATTTCATATAAGCCAATCTACTGCATATTCATTATGTCATTTCTTCTCCTCTAAAGAATCCTGACTACAACACATACCTTAGACACATTTCCCTCCTGTGTTACAAGCTGTTCCCTATTAAACCTTTGAAACTTGTTCCTACTGTTCTCTACATGTCTCAGACATAACAGGAATGTGGTTACTTGTGGTGCCTGAAAGGGTAACATAAGACATATTGAAATAAAAATTGCATAAATAGTTGATCTCTCTTTTGCCATTTGTAAAATAGTGAAAGTCATAACACCTCTGCATAGCTCATAATGTGTGATATGAACACTGACATCAAGTATGAGGATTAGTTCATTTGGTGAAATGTTTTGGGCAACTATTAAATATGAATTGCAGGGAGTTTCCTTCAGTCATCTCTAGAACTCTTCTTTGTGGGAAATGTGAGGATCCAGTTACTTACAAAACAAGTGGAATGCATGTGAAGCTTTTGATGTGTTTTGTCATTAATGAAGGCATAGTGGGCACAACACTCCTCCAAAGTGTAAACTGAATGTATTTGCCAAACCCCTCAGAGGCTTCCCACTACCCAGGACCCGAAGTCCATGCCAAGCACATGCTGTTCATGGTCAAAGAGTCATAGAAATCTAAAGCCACATCTCCATGCAAAGCTTTTCACCCATCACTTACTTTGAAGTTACAACAAGAGAACAGAACATATGCCGTCTATTACAAGTTCACTCAACAGACCTCATTTCTCTGTCCTGTCTTGCCACAGATGGCTTATTGGTAATTTAATTTATCCTTTATAACTCATCTCAAATATTATGATAAAGAGTAAGGCAGAGGTGCTCCCTATGAAGTTCAGTGCTTCTGTGCCTTAGAATGATTGTGCTTGAGGTTATCTGATTGCTTGTTGTATTGCAGAGATGGCCAACAGCATCCCTGCTTACTCACTCAAAGTCTAGTGTACCCCACATTGTGACAAGTAATAATATCCCAGGTTTAGTGAATGACCCTTTCAGGAGTGTGGTCAACCTGATTGAGAGTCACTGACTTAATTATCTGTGCTTGATATCATTAAAATACCTCAAAAAAAAAAGCATTCTTAAGAGGGAGGCAAGAATGTCAAAGACAGGAGAAAAGCTGTGTGTGGTGGCCCACACCTTTAATCTCGGCATTAAAGAGGCTGAGGTAGGAGGATCACTGTGAGTTCAAGTTCAGCCTGGGCTGCAGAGTGAATTCTAAGTCAGCCTGGACTAAAGTGAGAATCTGCTTTAAGAAAAGACAAAAGAGAAAGCCTGAAGGAGAGAGGGTGGAGAGATGCCTTCTGATGATGATGCAAGTAAATGTGAGTGTACTAAGATTGTGATGGCTGGTAAGGAGGAAAAAAAAATAAAGTAGAATATTCCACACAGCCTGAAACTCTGAAAGTGATCCCAGAGCTATTGTTTCCAGAAAGGCAACTATTTGTACATCTGTAGTCTTTATCGCTGCATACAAACTGGTGGGTTTCCCAATGACATTTCTACATACATTTGTCATGTTCCTTAACTCATAATATCCCCTCCAAAATCTCATCTTTTCCTTAGGATCATCCTGGTTTCTAACGTAATGCATAGCTGATGCAGGTAGCTCACCATATTTCTTGTACGGATAATCTACCACCAGGTAGTATAGTTTCTATTTGTATTGTGCTGCACAACAATGTAGGGTTGAACACAATGCATACTTATAGGATTTAAGCTGCTTAATTCTTTTAAAATAATTTTTATATAAAATAACTCTTCTTTTTAATGGAGGTGAAAAGGCCCAAGTGAGGTCAGAAGAAGATATTGAGTAAAGGAAAGGTGGAGGGAGGCTAATCAAAATCTAAGAGGATATAAATAAATAATATGGAAACCTACTTTTTTGGACAATGGAACACTCAGGAGCCATAGATTGTGGCTAGAAAATTTTCAGTGCCAGGCATGGGATACTTTGCAGTGAGTTGTTGGCCAGGGAGGTCCCTGATGCCCACAAAACATTATAGGCCATTGCCAAGGCCCTTGGTTTCCCACCAGGAATAGATGGTAAGACCCTATTGCTGAAGAATCCACATACTTTGGATGCAAGGCCACTAAGAAATCCTGCTGGAACTGAGCTGAGAACCTCCTCCATGTAGACCAGCTGACAGAAAGCTGGAAGAAGCCATTCTGCATGCAGTTCAATGGGAAAAAGAGAAATCACCAGTGAAGATACTCAACAGTGGACACTGCAAGCCTTATATTTGGCCATCCAGGGAAAATGAGCCAATGGGTGCAATAGTGGCACATCTGTCATGATGGAAATGAACTGCCCTCTAATCGGACTGAAGGCTCATTCCATGGGAGGGAATACATCCCTGATACTGATTGTCGCTGCCCTTCCCGTCCAGCAGAATAAGGCAACGGCAATCGGAACCCTTCTCGAAGCAGTTTATTCAGGAATCCTTGACATCTGGGTGTGGGGCCCTGATAACAAGCCCTCCTCCCTTTAAATAGCCCGCCTAACCTAATCAGCAGCTGCCACGTGGGCGTAAGCAACAGGGCGCAGCCAACCACCTGATGGTGATCTAATCATACGTAGCGCTGTACATGCGCACTTTGCAGTGTGTACGAAGGGGAAGCAGGAAGTGATGCTTAGTCATGATACTTGGCAGCCAGCCCAGGCGCCATCTTGTAATGGCCGCCATACTCGCGGAGACTTGGCAGGAAGCCCGGGCGGCCTTGGGGCGGCGACCTTGGCAGGAAGCCCACGGCGCCCTTGGCAGGAAGCCCGGGTGGCCATCCACACCCGCTCTCCACATATCCCCCTTCTTTACTAAAAATGGCAGAGAGAATGCCTGTCTTAGGTTGTCCCAAGGACCAATACTCCTTACCCGTCATTGGGCGACAAACAGCTCGAGGTTTGTTCCCTGTCTTAGGTTGGTAGTATCCTTACCCGTCATTGGGCGACAAACAGCTCGAGGTTTGTTCCCTGTCTTAGGTTGGTAGTATGGTCAAGGAATCTTACCCGTCACTGGCTACTTCTCTAGCATGCCGAGCCACACCTGCAAAGCTTGTACTATGAGCACTCGATCTCGTTATGCTTTGCCCACATGTTGCACATACACCACAGCATGAAGCCACTAATCAGAATCAGGCAAAAGGCCATAGTCCCTATGCCCACCCACTCCTTCAAGGTGAATTCAAGTAGACAATCCTGCAGCAAGGGACGCATCCACTCTGGTAGAGTTGATGTGGATGATGGACAATCGCAGGTCTCTCACGAGCACATCAAATTCATGAGACCAATTGCCTGTAAGATAACTGGAAAGAACTCAAGACAAATTAGCCAAATTGTTATGTCAAAGTTGGAGGAAGCCAAGTACGAGTGCGGAGGCGAATGCCACGAGCCTCATCACGGATATTTGCAATTCGTTGCAGTAAGAACCGTAAGAGAGCAGGTAATAAGCACATAAGAATTACAAAACAAACCCCAAATGTGATGAAATGTCCAATCCAGGCATGAAAAGATCCCCAATCAGGTATTGCTGACTTAAGAGCTGTAAGTAAATCATTAGCTGCCTGAGCAGCATCAAAATTAAGATGAGCATCCTGTATTGCCAAAACTTCTGAATGTAAATTAATTAAATCTAAAGAAATATTATCATGATGCCATATTCCTTCCAAATGCATTTTCACCTTTTCCCAACTAGAATTAAATATTTTAGGTGTAATACAAATCCATTGAAAATCAGCATGACATTGTAACCTAGTTTTAATTTTGAATCCTTGTATTTCTTCCCCCAAAAACCCCACAGTGTCAAATAAAGCATCCAACTTTTCCTCTATCTTTCTATCAATACTTTCTTGTGTACCTAATGTAATAGAAACATTTTTAGCTAAATTATTCACAAAATGCGCAGTATGAACTTCTTGTGTAAGTGCAACAGCAGCTGTAGTAGTAGAAGCTAATAAAGTAATGAAGGCCACAATACCGGCAATGATCAATCCTACAACTCTTTTTTGTCTAGTCAAACTATTTTTAACTTCCTCTATAATTTGCAATCCCTTCTCTGAATACCAAGGCTTAGTGAGCTTAACAGGTATCATAGCAAAAACAGGTTGTTTAACTATAATCATTGAGCTACTAGAAGAAGTAACACAATTAGACAATGAACAATTAATACATGTGACATTAAATATACCCTCTGCAGCATTAATCCAAGTAACTTTAGTATTCCCAGACATTATAGCGTAGGGTGGTGTTATACAAGCCATAACAGTTCCTTTTGTAGGATAAGCTCCGTCCATCCAGCTGACCAGGAGCACAGGGCGGCGGCCATGGAGGCCCTGGAGAAGATGATGGAACCTCTAATTTAATTGAATCCACTCTCTCCACTAACTTTTCCAGCTCTTCATCTGAGTCTTCCTCCTCTGAACTTTTCCCTTTCTCAGACTCCTGGGATCTCTCCTCTTTCAACTGTTCTAAGACTTCCTTGCCTCTTTCAATTTCTGCTGCACACTTCCCTTCTCGGTCAGTCAAACAAGAACAAACAAGTTTCCAGATAGATTTTATTCCTGGAAGAGTCAGTCCCTGGTCTTGTGTAAAATTTATATTTCTCCCTAATTTATCCCAACCAGCAATAGTTAAGTGTCCAGAAGCTACAAACCAAGGAGCAATCTCATCTACAGCCTCTATGAATCTCTGTATAGTGGTACTCTTCAGTCCTAGTCCTTTCACTTTCAATAGATCTTTCAGTACAGATGCTGCAGTTCTACTAGAAGAGGTATTACCCATTTTAAATGCTTATCACTTATTTTAAATGCTTATTACTTATTTTATATACTTATCACTTATTTTATATGCTTATCACTTATTTTAAATACTTATCACTTATTTTATATATAGTTTCTCTTTACCGAGAACTTATACTTATCTCTTATTTTATAATACTTATCACTTATTTTATAATACTTATCACTTATTTTATAATACTTATCTCTTATTTTATAATACTTATCTCTTATTTTATAATACTTATCTCTTTACCGAGAACTTTAAACTAAGGCTTGTCTCTTTACCGAGAACTTTAAACTAAGGCTTGTCTCTTTACCGAGAACTTTAAACTAAGGCTTGTCTCTTTACCGAGAACTTTAAACTAAGGCTTGTCTCTTTACCGAGAACTTGAAACTAAGTCCCAACTTACCTGGGAACTTACCAGCTAGCTGCAGTCTAGCTGCCCTGACTGCTCCGAGTTCTGAGTCCCCGTACGGGCCACCACTTGTCGCTGCCCTTCCCGTCCAGCAGAATAAGGCAACGGCAATCGGAACCCTTCTCGAAGCAGTTTATTCAGGAATCCTTGACATCTGGGTGTGGGGCCCTGATAACAAGCCCTCCTCCCTTTAAATAGCCCGCCTAACCTAATCAGCAGCTGCCACGTGGGCGTAAGCAACAGGGCGCAGCCAACCACCTGATGGTGATCTAATCATACGTAGCGCTGTACATGCGCACTTTGCAGTGTGTACGAAGGGGAAGCAGGAAGTGATGCTTAGTCATGATACTTGGCAGCCAGCCCAGGCGCCATCTTGTAATGGCCGCCATACTCGTGGAGACTTGGCAGGAAGCCCGGGCGGCCTTGGGGCGGCGACCTTGGCAGGAAGCCCACGGCGCCCTTGGCAGGAAGCCCGGGTGGCCATCCACACCCGCTCTCCACAACTGATAACTTAAAACATGGGTAGTCATGAGCCTTAGGGGTCTAACATCTGCTGCTGTCTGGCTAAATGTATATAATATGATTTTCAAACTGCCCAGTAAGCACTTTTCTTAATATTTATACCCATATATTAACACTACTCTCACTTTGGGTAGAGAATCTTCTCTTTTCAGATGGCAGTGACCTTGGGATGACTCAGAAGGCATCATGGAGCTGGAAAGAAGTGACAGGAGTGCTCAGTACTGAAATATCTCTATCATACCCTCCAAGGCTCAGGGTCTATTGCGGAAGAGGTGGCAGGAAAAATGTAAGAGCCCAAGGAAGGGTAGGACTCCTTACAACATGCTCCCCCCAGACACAAAATGGCCTGGATATCCATGACCTCACAGTGCCTGACACTACCTACACAAGACCATCATAATAGTAGGAAAAGATTATGACATCAAAATAAAAGAAAGACTGATTGAGATGGGGAGAATGGAGTTTCAAAGGTGAAAGTGGGGGAAGGAAGGGTATTACCATGGGATATTCTTTATAATCATGGAAGTTGTTAATAAAAATTTTTAACATAAAAATAAAAAAATAACTCTTAATTGTCACTTATGGGGGATTTCATAATGATAAAATGCTATATTCTGAGGGCTGGAGACAAGGCTTCGTGATTAAGGAGCTTGTCTATAAAGCCTAATGACCTGTATCCAATTCTCCAAGTAACCCACATAAAGGCAGATGCACAAAGTGGCACATGCATCTGGAGCTTTTCTACTGCAGCTGGAGGTTTCCACATGCCCATATTCTCCCTCCCTCTCTTTCTCTCTCTCTCTCTTCTGTCTTTCTCTCTCTGCTTGCAAATAAATAACTTATAAAAATAATGTTTTAGAAAATGTTGTATTCTGAAACCAAATGGATGAGCTTTGTTCACAGATCAGTTATTCACTTACTGAAGTATTTTTCCATGTTAGTCTTTCTGGGTGTCTATTTTTACAATCAGTGCAAAGGAATAGCAATACAAAAGCACTTTTATCATAATAAACTAGGTTCTGAAGTAAAAAGCGGTAGGTATTGGCAACAAGATGGTGACTAAGGTCAAAAAGACACAGAGGCACAATAAAAGACTCTCAGATATCAAGACTACAATGATGTCAAAATGAAAATGAAAAAAAAATACAAGTAAACCTCAGGCAGTACATACTGATACCAATAAGTAATTTGATAAATAAGCAAATTTGGAAATTTAACAGGTTTCCAAGGTAAAAGAAATCAAAATAATTTCTCTAACACCTTACTTGTATAATGTACCAAGCTTGTTGCAATTTTGGGCCTCCACATACTGCTGACCTTCCGTACTGACACATGAGCAAGGGTAGGACAAAGATGCCTTCAATAGGGAGATCTGAGAACATTTCTCAGTCTTGTGATCCAAGCCAGCATCAACATAAATCTTGTTGATAATATGTAACCTTCATAAGATATGATGAACATAACACTAGAGTCAGTGGTCCCCAAACCTATAACTTGAGTCTAATTATGGGAGAAGTATCAGAATTACCACAACTGGGTACAGTTTATAAAACATGCTATTATGACTCTTTATGCATGTCAAGGCCAATAAATATTAGGAAAATCAGAGAATTGTTACAAAGAGGAGTGTTAGTAAAAGTAGTGACACTATAACATGGTATCTTCAATCAGATCTGAGAACAGATGTTGGATGATTGACTAAAAGGTAAGGCCATCAAAATAGAGTATGGATTTTGAATAATGAAAATGAACTGTTCTTATTTATGAGTTGTAATGCATGTGCTTCACTAATTAAAGATACCAGTAATAGAGAAGAAGGTGTACCAGGTGTATAGCAGCATTCTGTATGATATTATCAATTATTAGTTTATTGTGTTAGATATTTAAATTATTAGAATAATAATAAGTTGATATTTTCTGTACTTGCTTTGAAGACCTTTGACAAAGTAATGTACCATGAAGACTTAGGATCTTGATTGGAAAAAAAAAAAAGACTGAATCAGTTGCTTTCTCATTGCTGGGACAAAACACTCAACCAGAAGCATCTTAAAGAAGGAAAAGGTTGAATTTGTTGTAGAGTTTCCTGGAGACACTTCCATTGCGGCAGAGTCCGCATGGCAGCATCACATCACCATGTCGGCAGGGAGGACGCAGAAAGCCAGCAGAGCTAGACCATACCCTCAGCACCAACCTTAGTGACACATTTCCTCCAGCAAGGCTGAACCTCCTAAAGATCCTGCAACCTTCCTTACAGTGCCATCAGCTGGGGACAAGGGTTCAAACACATGAATGTGTGGTGGCACATTTTTTATTCAAACCTCCACAGAGACTAAACAAAAGGCAGCAGTTTTTTAACACTTGACCTGAAATCAATGTCTGCGAAACAACTTTGTATTGGGTGATTATTGCTTGGGGACACAGCATGTGTGGGCGGGGTTAATGTCTGTGACACTCCCACTAGAATCTGAAGTCTTTGTGAACAAGAATTATTCCATTTGTATATTTTTAATAAATCAAAAACTACTGTAATATTTGATATGTAACATATGAAAGAATGAATGAAATAATGGGTGTTGGTATGGAGGAAATGATCAAACAGATGGAACACACAGACAGCTCAACTGAGGAATGTGTTTATCAAAGTATGTTATTACTAAACTTCAGTGTCTATCACTACAATGCAAGACATACGCAAAACATAATGTGTGTTAGCTCCCCACAGACCTTAAAGGCTTTCAGGTGACATTGCTTGGGTTTTCACAGAATAAGTAGCCTAATCAAAAGAAGCATTCTCCACAAGAATCAATGAGTCTCAGTGTAGATAGTGATTCTATTTAAATATTTGAATTATCTCCTTTCTGCTCATCAATTGAGGTCTCCTTCAAAATTGAGGATAGCAATTTATGAACTAAATCTTTGTTACACTGGGAGGCAATAAACAGTGATAACAATATCTATGCATGATTGAGGAAACATTAGGCTAATATAATTCTATTATTTTGAAGCCAGTTTCTTACCACATGAGTCTCAGCCCCAGGTGATAGGCTAGAGGTGTATACTACCACATCAACCTCCTCCCTACCTACATGCTACATGAATGGAATAGTAGTAGTGTAACATGGTTAATGAGATTTTTTCTTTCATTTTAATGATGTTCTTCAATCAGAGCATATTGTCAAGTGAATCTTAGAATTTGGTGGCTGCATATGCACACTGCTTCTCAAAGCCTCTGGCTTTGAGCATAGAGCTATGAATTGTCCTCTTTGGAAATTCCATACCTATATTTCTTGGGAAACAGAAAATGTGCATCAAAAGAAAGCTGGGGAGTAAACTCCATGGGTAAAAGTGCTTGCTGCACAAAAGTGAAGTTCTGGGAGCGTCTGAGAAGTCCTGAGATCCATTCTTATCCAGGAGTGATCCCACATGCCTCTAACTCAAATCCTGTGTGGTACAGAGACCAGAGACTTGGGGGAGCTCCCTGACCAAATGTCAGCATGTCAGACAAAATAAACGAACACTTTAAGTTACATGAGATACAGTATCACAAGAAGCAGCATGGAATAGTCACAGGAGGTGATTCCGAACGTTTGCCTTTGCCTTCCTTACGCGTGCACAAGGATGACATGTGTCTGTGCAGACACAGATGCATACACTATACATACACACACCACACTATATTTACACATGAGCATGGAGTATGCGTGCACATGGAGGACATGTGTCTGTGCAGACATGGATGCATACACTATACATACACACACCACACTGTATTTACACATGAGCATGGAGTACGCGTGCACATGGAGGACATGTGTCTGAGCAGACATGGATGCATACACTATACATACACACACCACACTATATTTACACATGAACGTGGAGTACGTGTGCACACGGAGGACATGTGTCTGTGCAGACACGGATGCATACACTATACATACACACACCACACTATATTTACACATGAACATGGAATACGTGTGCACATGGAGGACATGAGTCTGTGCAGACATGGATGCATACACTATACATACACACACCACACTATATTTACACATGAACATGGAGTACGTGTGCACATGGAGGACATGTGTCTGAGAAGACATGGATGCATACACTATACATACACACACCACACTATATTTACACATGAACATTGAGTATGCGTGCACATGGAGGACATGTGTCTGTGCAGACATGGATGCATACACTATACATACACACACCACACTATATTTACACATGATCATGGAGTACGTGTGCACATGGAGGACATGTGTCTGTGCAGACATGGATGCATACACTATACATACACACACCACACTATATTTACACATGAACGTGGAGTACGTGTGCACACAGAGGACATGTGTCTGAGTAGACATGGATGCATACACTATACATACACACACCACACTATATTTACACATGAGCATGGAGTACGCGTGCACATGGAGGACACGTGTCTGTGCAGACATGGATGCATACACTATACATACACACACCACACTGTATTTACACATGAACCTGGAGTACGTGTGCACATGGAGGACATGTGTCTGTGGAGACACAGATGCATACACTATACATAAACACACCACACTATATTTACACATGAACATGGAGTATGCGTGCACCTGGAGACATGTGTCTGTGCAGACATGGATGCATACACTATACATACACACACCACACTATATTTACACATGAACGTGGAGTACGTGTGCACATGGAGGACATGTGTCTGAGTAGACATGGATGCATACACTATACATACACACACCACACTGTATTTACACATGAACCTGGAGTACATGTGCACACGGAGGACATGTGTCTGTGCAGACATGGATGCATACACTATACATAAACACACCACAGTATATTTACACATGATCATGGAGTACATGTGCACATGGAGGACATGTGTCTGTGCAGACATGGATGCATACACTATACATACACATAACACACTATATTTACACATGAACATGGAGTACGTGTGCAGATGGAGAACATGTGTCTGTGCAGACATGGATGCATATACTATACATACATATAACACACTATATTTACACATGAACATGGAGTACCTGTGCACATGGAGAACATGTGTCTGTGCAGACATGGATGCATATATTATACATACATATAACACACTATATTTACACATGAACATGGAATACGTGTGCACATGGAGGACATGTGTCTGTGCAGACACGGATGCATACACTATACATACACACACCACACTATATTTACACTTGATCATGGAGTATGTGTGCACATGGAGGACATGAGTCTGTGCAGACATGGATGCATAAACTATACATACACACACCACACTATATTTACACATGAACCTGGAGTACATGTGCACATGGAGAACATGTGTCTGTGCAGACATGGATGCATATACTATACATACACACACCACACTGTATTTACACATGAGCATGGAGTATGCATGCACATGGAGGACATGAGTCTGTGCAGACATGGATGCATACACTATACATACACACACCACACTATATTTACACATGAACATGGAGTACATGTGCACATGGAGGACATGTGTCTGTGTAAACACAGATATATACATTATACACACACACACCACAATATATTCACCATGTGCACACAAAACTAAAGGAAAAAGAAAAGAAGTGCACATAATATGATCTTGAGTGGTGATAAGACCAGACCAACACAGGTCATGAAAGACGCATGCTTCTGTTCATTCTAGGACGCACTGTGGCACTGTTACAGGACGCCGGCTATTCCCTTAAACCATATCAGGGACAGAAACTATATTACTGTGTTTGATTCAATATTTCCTGTGACCCTAATAGCACTTGGTTATGATGTGATTCCCTCTTATCTATTTACAGAGACGGAGACAAGATCATCAGAGTTAAGTTACTTTATCGAATCACATAGAAAAGAAGATTATTGGGAATTTTCTGGAAAGTGACAACTATAGAAATTTTGATTTCATATTTACAATACTCTTTAATCTATACAAATTTTATTGGTTATGTGTTGTGCATAGATAGATTCTTCTATTAACAAAGACTTAGAATATTTGAAACCATAGGCCATATAAATATAAGCTTTTAAAGGCAGACATTTGTTCTGTGCTGTTGGCTTAGTTATCTAAAGGTTAACTAAGAGTCTCAAAGAGAATGTGATATATGCATGCTTTAATCTTGTGTGTACTTGTGTGTGAGAGAGAAAGAGGAATTTATATATACATATATATATATATATATATATATATATATATATATAGAGAGAGAGAGAGAGAGAGAGAGAGAGAGAGAGAGAGAGAGAGAGAAAGAGAGAGAGAGAGAGAGAGGAGTGTTAAGAAATGTTTGGGTTAACCTGCCACAATTACATACAGCTCCTCAGCAGCTTAAGCAACATGCGTTATTTCCTCACAGTTCTGGAGACTGGAAGGAAGTTCAGGGTCAGTGAGCAAAAGTTTGTTCCTTGTAGAGCTATCAGGAAGGTCCCTCCTGGAATTTCTCCTCCTGGCTCCATGTCCCATTTCTTCACAGATCTATGTCCAATATCCTTTTTTTATGAGGACACTAGTAATTTTCATAAGTATCCTATGACAAACAGTGTAATGTTTTACTTCTATAACGACCCTCTCTCTAAGTGAAAGCAATCTTGGGTAGTGGGAGTTAGGTTTTCAGAAGAGGTATTGGTTTGGAAGTAGGTGGGGAGACAGGTTCTGCCAATTATGGAGGTTTTTTAAAAACATATTTTATTTATTTACTTGGAAGCAGAGAGGAATAGAGAATCAGCCAAGGTTGACAACCTTCCATCTAGATTCCTTTATCTATACCTATCTCCTTTCTTCACAGAAACTGAAAAACAGCACTTTCTTGAATTTTTCCCCAGTCCAAGATGCACAGCCTTCTACATTCTCCAGGAGATTATGTTCCAGAGCTGGGAAGGCCCAGCATGCATCAAAAAACCACTCAGTTCAACAAATAGAAAGGAAACACACTGGAACAAAAGGACCTATTTACATTAATTTTGTGGATGTTCTTGTGTCCAAAAATCCTTCCTGCTCATCATTACTGCTGCCTAAATGTTGGGCTCTTTGTGGTGGCTCAGGAAGTTTGAATGATACCACCTTTACCATCTACTGTTTCCTCCTCACCCTGAATGCCTCCCCCTTCCACTCTAACTTGATAGAAGAATAAATCAACCTCCCACTGTGCCCCCCCCCCCCCCGCACAGAAGTTCTCTCCCTTTCCCCAAAGCCTGGATAGAATCTTGCGATGCGTAGAGCAGATTGCAAAACATACCTTGTAGCCTTGCAATGGAGAGTTTCCGAGCTGGGGCCTGGATTCAGGCAAGGTTACTCCTCATGAAGAGTGGTAACATTTTTCTCAATGGGAGAGGACAAACTGGCAAAAGCAAGATATATGACACAACCTTTGGAGGAAAATGAAGCTTTCTACTAAAGGACCATTTGCCAAGTTCTGAATGCTTATGAAAATCAGGCAAAACAAAACCCTTCATCTTGCGATGCAAATATTCATGTGTATCCATGTAGTATTTGTTGAAATGAGAGGACATGGCCTACTCCCTCACTGTGCAGGAGAATCTGGAGAGCGGAGAGTGCAGAAGACTGAGGAGTGTGTTTTCTCTTCCCCTAGAAAATAGGGCCCAGCAATCCCTCCAGCACATGGAGAGAACGCTGTCTTGGAACCTACTGTCTTTGTAGTTGGAGGATTCGCAGGCTGCTGCCAGACTCCTCTGTGCTTGAGGCTATAGAAGCAAGCAGACCCGTCTTGTATTCAACAATTTAGTTTGAAAGACATGGGCACCATTATCTCCCACCGCCTATGAAAGATTATAATTAAGGGCGACAGCACTGAAAGAGAATTTCAGACTTTTTTTTTCCCCTAGCAACGAGGCTGAGGCTATAAATTGACGATGGTACAGGATTCCGGACAATTGAACCTCCACGCATGCACTCAGTCATAATTGGCATTGATTTAACAGCCTGCGGCTCACCCCCGGCATCATAAATTGATTGGAAATGACAAGCAAGGAAGATTAACACCTTTCAGGGACAACATTCTCCTTAAATAAATAAATATCAGAAAAAATAAAATGGTCAATTTTATAGAACTTCATGCTTCCCTCCACCCTGTGAACCTCACACTGAGCAGTTGTAAACTGCAAACCTGTACCTAGGCAAAGCCCTGGACTTCCAGAATCATGCATGCATGGTCATTCTCTGTTGAGGGCTGTCCAAGCAGAGTAGTTTAAATAAAACTTGGATACATTTGTGCTTTAAACTTTGCAGGTAAAAAGACTTTTAGCTTTAACACTTGTTTTGTAAATGTTAGAGTTTGATTTTTTGGAGAGTACAAACTTCAGGGTCAGGGAGCCTGTGTTAAAATCCACTTGTTCCTTCAGGAAGTGCTTGCCCCATGGTTCAACTGCTCACTTGGAATCTTTGTTAGTCACATGTAAAAGGAGACAGTGGCAGGACCCACCTTGCAGAGAGGACAACACCAGGGGCCAAGGGGGTGGGGAGAAGGGACATGATTGCCTCATCCATCCTTCAGAAAAGGCTTACATTCCTTTTTGTTGTGATACCATCGAGGGGTGTCTGGTTAGTCTTCTCCTTTGAGTAAAGAATTAAAAGGCAGGAAAGTGTTTAAATAAATAAAGTTTATGCAAATAAAGAGGTTAAGATAAAAGCACAGAAAACAGACTCTTCAGTGAGGAGGGGATTCCAGAGCCTGACCGACAATTAGCTATCTTTCGGGTCTGTCATTCACCCCGAGTCCATGGTTGGTCAGCTTAAATGAAGGCAAAAGATCTGGTTGATGCATACTGCCTCCAGTTCTGTGCAGGTCCCAGAAAGACCAGCGAGGCAGCCTGTCTGGGAAAATTCACCCAGGCCAGAAAGATGAAGTGGGCTTATCCTCTGCCATCCTGGGTTAGTTAGAATTTCCCTGCCTGTCTGCTTAGCCAAAGAAATTATTTAGGTCCTATAGTGTTTCAGTTTTCTCTTTGTTTTTGCTTTTGCCTGTGTGCATATTGTGCATGCATTTGTGTGTGTGTTGGCATGCGGGGGGGGGGATTCAGGTTCACATGTGCACACTTGAGTCTGAAGGGCAACTTTAGCAAAGTCATTTACCTACTTTGGAGACAAAGTCTCTTGTTGTCCAGGAGCTCACAGGTTGGGGTAGAGTAGCTGTCCATTAAACCACAGGGTACCACCCCACTTAACCTTCCTATGGCTCGGCTTACAGGTACACAGCACCAGGACTAGTATTTTATGTAAGTACTGGGGAGTTGAACTCAGGTCCTCATGCTTATGAGGCAAGCACTTTACTGACTAAGCTATCTTCTCACATACTTTTATTTTTGAATGTTAATTAAGTCACACATGTCACTACCCAAAACACCTAACAATGTGGTCAAGGAAATAACTCATTCCTATGTCAGCTTAGTTTCTACATAGCTTCCCGTGAATTCCTGGCCCTTAGCAGCTGAGATAATAAATGTGGATGTGTTTGTTATATTATGCAGTTTTGGGTTAATTTGTTCCTCATAACAGAGAACTACTGTATAATGATGAAGGGCTGATAGACTTTCTTCATGAAAGATTGATGGACTTTATTTAACTCTGAAAGCTCTGAGGAACAGAAACAATCAGAGACATTCTGCCCTACAGAAAATGCCTAAGGTAGCTCCTCTGACTTATTGTGGAAGATTCAACAAACCAAGCATTGCTGTTATTCAATTACTTGTCTACCCCCACCAGACTGCACCTGATTCCTGTCTATTTCCTCAGATAGTGCCCTTATAAGCTCAGCCCCTTCTGCTGCTGAGCCTTCAGCCTCCATCCCATGGGAAAGTTGTAGCCCCTTGCTGTATTTCAATAATCAGTCTCTATGTTCAAGTACAGTTTGCTTTTCTCTTTCACTTTCCTTACAAATGCAGTAGTCTAAAACCTAGATGGTGCTGGTGCTGGTGATGTATTTAGACAAACATGCTCAGGTACAATAAATGTGCAAGAAGAAAGGGACTATTTTCCCCCACAAACTTATTTGCTTTCCATATGGATTGCTCCCCACTATTGTTTTCTAATCATTGGTTTTATTTTATTTCTTATAGCACCCTAGTCTGAAGGCTGTTACTTTTCTTTCTCTAGCACCATCAGTTACATAAGCTGGAAATTTACATGGGAAGTGGGCCGGGATATCTTGATACTTGGAAGATTTTGTTCTTCCAAAGCATCTGTCTTTCCAGTGCTTGATTCAGACTGCTTCCTACAAACATGACACCTGGTGAGACTTTTCCTGGGGCAGTACATTTTGGTCCTGCTAAATCTAAGCCATGATACTTCCTAGTTGCCCACCAGTTACTCTGATTCCACTAAAATTACTTCAAGGAAAGTGTTTTTCTACCTTTAGATGTTTCCTTGCGTTTTAGACATGGTTACTCTCCTACCTCTAATGCACTGACTCTCAGCTCTCTGCCCTCTCTGTTTTTCATCTTTTCATGCCATTACCACATGTTGTCTTTCATTTGTGCACTGAACTTCCTGAAAAAAATCTGCATTTATTCTGCAAGACTGGCAACTGATCAGGATTTCAATGTGGAAAGATTGGAACATTGCAGGTCCAGGGCCAAATTTTCGTGGGCAATCTTTAGCCTCCTCGATAGCCAGATATTGCCCACCTCTGTATCTGACTATCTTTAAATCTGTATCTTTGTGACCGTCTTTGAGAAACTTTTCAAGATGTAATAACAGACCACGAGCTTCTACCGAAACAAAAGCTAAGAATGCCACCAGGTGACATGTGAAACATAAGGCAGAGATTTCCCTGCTTTGATGTGACCTGGCTATCTGATGCTTCCACCAATGTATTTGGAAAGTGGGTTGGTTTATGACTATTTTGTTTCATAAGTATAAAAAGTCCATGAAATTAAGAAAGTTAATATGTCTGGAGCATAGCATTTGAGAGTAACCTGAATCTATGTTTCTGGGTAATGGTCACTCATATTTGGCACCAAAATTACCTCTCTCATTTCCTTTGAGGTGAGAGCTGTGCGATTGACTTTTTCTTTTCCTTTTTAACATATATTAAAAAGAGAGAACGAGCGAATGGGCGTAACAGGGCTTCCAGCCACTGCAAATGAACTCCAGATGTGGGTGCCCCTTTGTGCATCTGGCTTAAGTGGGTCCTGGAGAGTTGAACCAGGATCCTTTGGCTTTACAGGCAAACACCTTAATGGCTAAGCCATCTCTCCAGCCCAAATTTTTCTTTTAACACATCACAGCTATTTATGTAGCCTGTGCTCCTTATTAGAAAATGGAAGATTGACATAATGACAACATTGGCAAAATGTGAAGTTTGTAATTCTTTTATTTTTTCCCATTTTTATATTTTATAATTCTGAGATGAACATGGAAAATATAAACTAATTTATCTACCCTTAAAATAATTTAACATGTCTTACACACAAACATATATATGACACATACACACACAAAGGCGCATACATACACACACAGACATCTCCATATCTTCCAAGGAATCTTCTCTTCCAGTTTCATATCAATACTGTTTACATAGTAGAAGTGGAAGGATCTCTGCTGATAATTGTCTAATTCTCCATCATATGACTCTTTTCCATGTTTTCACATTTTGTATTTTAGCTGGGAACCTGAAGACATGGACTTCTTTACACATAGGTACCTATTTAATGACTTCTGATGGAGTATATGCCAGTAACTAATGTGGTCAATACAAATGGACAAGTGTCCCCTTCTTTTCTAGGCATTCCAATGGGAGGAACTGCATTTGGCAACATGGATGTAAAATTTTCATACTGCATTCTGAAGCTAGCAGAGGCACCCTGCCAATAACAGAACACTCACTTCCGATCTGTTCATGAGAGAAGCAATTATCTAGGATAATTAAAGTACTATAGCCATGCATATGTTTTTGCTGTCTCAACAGTGTGTACATTTGGTTCCCAAGTATGTTATTGATTGCTAAACAGAATTTGTCCATCTCTTTGCAGTCATGGGCATATTTGAGAATGAAGGAGGATAGGAAAACGTTAGCTTTCTTTATGCAGTTTCAGTTAGGGATTTAGGATCAAAGAGATCCAGGAGACTGATCTACAGTGTCCCCTGCTGCCCACATTCTACTGCACTAACTGGGTGGGTTGACTCTTGGGTCCATCCTCTAATTTTATAGCCAATCAGGTCTTCCCCTTACATGTCTGAATCTGATGGTATAAAGGCTGTGGTCTTGCAGCCCCTCCCTCCCTTGTCTTATTGTGTGACCCCAAGCTGTGGGAGTCTCTCCAGCTTGTATGCTCTGCTGCTCTAACACACGTGAGACTGGCCTCTATCACCAGCTCTGCAACTTCTCACTTTGATTACATCCATAATTTTCCTCTGGTCTCTGAAGCTACTACCAGCTCTACACTTGCTACCTGTGTAGTTACTCTAAATTCAGGGTAACCAAGTATGTGACCCTCTTCATCACACATTTCTTCTCTAAATTTCTTGCTCTCGGCTTTGATATTTTCCCTCTTCAGAAAAGCACATGACAGGTGCTATGTGCATACTTTCTAAGTCTCTTTACCTACACATCTGTGTTCTATCCTCCACTTAGCTCTGCTCCAGACTTTTTCTAAAGACCTCAGTTTCTTTTGAATGACCTTCATGAACTATCGTTTCTACATAAAAGTGTGTTTCCCATTCCCCATGTGTTTAGCTTCCCTTCTTAGACCCCAATATGCTTTAAATAACCCTCACAATTTGTGATTTCCCCCTAAATAAACATAATACATAATTTATCCTTCTTGGATCCATCTTTATTAATTCTTTATTAAAGGTAAGACAGAATCCAAAAAACTTGGGGTTCATAAATTCTGGGAGACCCCTCCTGAACCCCCAAATCCTACATCAAGAATATGTTAGAGCTGGAGAGATGGCTTAGTGGCTAAGGTGTTTGTGTACAAAGCAAAATGACATCCATTCAATTCCCCAGGACCCACAAAAGCCAGATGCTCAAGGTAGCACATGCATCTGGAGTTTGTTTGCAGACACTGGCGGCCCTGAAGCACCCATTCTCTCTCTCTCTCTATCTCTCTCTCACTCACTCAAATAAGTAAATATTTTATGAAATAAGAATATAATGTAATGTGTGGATAATCTTTTTACAACCCCCCAACACACACACACACACACACACACACACACACACACGCATATGATACAATTATTTTGCAATTGGGTCAATTCTTCAGTATCCCTAAATCTAAGTTGTATGCTTTGAGTTAACAACACAGAACCAGAGAAAAACAGATAAGTGTTACTATCATCCTAATCTATACTCACAAAAATAAACACATTATTTTTGTGTGTACGGTGTGCACGTATGTGGGTAAATATGGGACACGTGTGTGGAAGCCAGGAGTCAATGATGGGTGTATTGCTTTCCATTGTGTTCTTTTTTTTTTTTTTTGATATAAAGTTGGGTGCTGAATGGAGAGCTGTTCACTTCTATTAGATTAGTCAACCAGTGTTAGAGACCGAGACCGAAACTGTAGCTTGTGAAAATGACCATTACAGGAACACTGTGAACTTTTGCTTACTGGCCATACATCTGGAACGATAAGGCTCAGTAACTGTTACATGATAACCATCTGTGACGAGAGAAGCCATGAACTGTTACGGGAACTTACATAATACCTGATCCCCCCGCCCTCTATCCCCTTTTTGCTTCCTCCTTCTGCTATGCTTAAAAACTGATGTTTGAAGCTCAATAAACAGACCTTGACAACTCTTTGCTTGGTCTCGTTCCTTCTTTCTCACCCATCTTTACACAGGCCTGGTCCCCCTCGCACTCCCCGAATAACTGAGTCCTGCTGGACGGGACAAACCAGTATGAACCAAGGAAGTGATGAAAGGTGGGTGCCACCACACCTTGTACTTATGTGAGTCTTCATGCATGGCAAACACATTACTGAGCAAACCATCTCCATAGTCCAAGTAATTATTTTGGAATTTTGCTTAAGTTTTCCTATGACTCTGAGTAGAAAAGTCCCATTCTGGGAGCCAGATGGATTCTTACTTCTGGTGCAGTTCCAAGTCTTCTCTTCTAAGCACATTTTACTCATGGCAAAGCCAACACTCTCCTCAGAATCATGTTCTCACTGGTGTAAGACATTCTCAACTCTCAAGTACTCTTGTTGACAAACACAGACTGTGGTTGCTACTGTATGCAATGCATGCTAGGAACCCACCTTTATTATGGAGGCACCATGTTTATAGCCTATTATAGCGATTTTTTTTGATGTAGTAAACCCATTGCTGCTCACCAGAGCCTTTGAGATAGAGACACTTTTATCCAGAGGTTATTATGCCTTTAAATTATTTGTATCTCCTAGATATGGTCTGTCATGTGTGACACTTTCCCAGGAGATCTCAACCTTGACTCCTACTTTATGGGGAGGGAGAGGAGGCCAAGGGAGGGGGTAGGAGACACATATCTAGACCGAAATGGCAACGGAACCATAAAATTCTACATCCTAAAAGGCAGACCAAATGGTTGAACCTTCACCAGGCCCGTGAGGGAACACCTATGGAATAAGATCATTTAAATAATTTAAGCCTTTCAAACTTCACCTCATTATGTTCACTATTAAGAACCTGTATTTTTGCCTGGAGAGATTGCTTAGTGGTTAAGGTGCTTACCTGCAAAGCCTAAGGATGCTCAAGGTAGACCTGATTTTGATCCACCAGTACTCTGATAACACCAGATATACAAAATGGCACTTGCATCTGGAGTTCTTTTGTGATGGCTAGAGGCCCTGTCACACCTATTCTCTCTCTTTCTACCTGCCTAATTCTCTCCCCCTGTCACACCTATTCTCTCTCTTTCTACCTGCCTAATTCTCTCTCTTAAATATGTAAATAAACAAAATATTTTAAAATTCAATGTTTTATTGTAGCTAACAGGGAGAGTTTCAGATTTTGAGGTGCCATAAGTATAAATTTAAAAATATATGAATATAATCTAGTTTATAGAAGATCACAATACAGAATTCTGTCTCTGCCTCTAATATTGCTGTGGTCTTTAACAAATTCTCAATTTCTTTGTGGCTGTATTCCATATGTTCAATGTTGTTAATATAGTAGCAATTTTATATACCTCATGTTGGGCTTTTCCTAAGAAGGGTCTGGGCCAAGAATACATACTTACAGGGCTTTTCTGGGAGTTAGTCCTATGAAATGCAAATGGGGCTGTGGAAGTACTGATGAGCTTGGAACTACTTGAGGCTTCAGTAGAGATCAAATGAATTCTAAACTTAACATCTTCAGTGAATACATGGCAGGTGGACTTCAAAGAAGTATACTTATTGATATTACCTGATAAAATATGTTTTCCTAAGGAATGAAGAATGAACCACGTAAGAATGGGACCATTTTGTGACACCCCTGTAAGCCATGGGGCCCCTGCTCAGCTGTTCTTTGCTGTCACAGAACTCACAGCAACCCAAGGGCTTCCTTCGTAGGCTCTGTTGATCTTTCATTCGGGAGCTATAGTTACCTAAGCCAAAAATATTTGCCAAGGCACTGAGTCACCTTTTCCTTTGGGAACTTAATGTGCAGAAAGTAGATGAAACTGTAGCACATTTATTACCTGATTGAATCCCTCAGTATTACCTTTCACTGTCTGCCAATGCTCTGTAAATTTGGCTCTTTATTAATTTAACCTATGGCACTATCATTTCTTAAAATTTATCTGCCTCTTCCTTTCTGTGAGCAGACACCTGATACCAAACTGATTTTTGCAGAAGCATGTTTTGTATATTCTGTGAATGATAGCAAGCACAATTTATTTAATTATTAAGCTTTGGCTTGTCACCATTTGGAGACTGTATATATTACTTTCCTCATTGCTGACCAAATGCCTGAAGAAGCAGCTTATGGAAGGAAAAAGATTTATTCTGGCTTTCAGTTTTGAGGATACATTTCACCATGATGTGGAAGGCATGGGATCACAGGGAAGCCAGAGTGGGGAAGCAGAAGGGAAACAGGAAGGGGACTGTCTATAAAACCTGAAAGCCCATCCCTAGTCACTCACTCTCTTTAGGAACTCCTCACCTCCTCAAGGTTCCAGAACTTCCCCAAACAGTACCATCAGCTGGAGACCAAATGTTCACACACATGATCATATAGAACATTTCACATTCAAGGCACAGCATAGATGATTGTCCATTCTGGTCATTTCCATCCCAGTTAGTTTTAGTCTGGTCCATGGTTCAAATAGATTGGTCCTCATAGCATATTAATCCATGTGGCCCAGAATTCCATAAGGTTACCAAATTCTCTAAAACCAAAGATAAAAATCCAGTATCTGACACTTTCTCCACAACATCACTCAACAGAAAGTCACACAAGACAGCAGGGCAGGGTTAAGTGGTGTTTATTATGAAGTGAGTGTAGTCAGGTCCACTCATGTGTAACTCTAATTTGCAGCTGTGACAAGCATCATGAAAGGACAGTTTATGGCCCCTTGATAGGAATTACACAGAACTGAGAAAGTCTCAGTGATTTCCTAGGGCATTGACCTTTGTGAAAAAGGGCTTAGAAGAGCCAGCTGGTGTTAAAATATACTTGATAACCCAAGAGTGTCAGGGGACGTACCAGGAATGTGCTCTGGTGTGAAGAGACTAATGAGTTGTATGTTTTTTCTTCTCTTTGGTGTGAGCACTATTCATTGCTTTCAATTACGCTCTTGAAAAATGGAATTCTACCTAGATAAAATGTGATTATAAGGCCCTCCTAGGTACTTTTACCATTCTGGGCTTGAAGCTTTTCAATTTAGCTATACAGGATTACTGACTTTTGAATTTTTGTTACACCTGAATCATTTTTGTTTTTCATGAATGTTTGTTTTTATATCTAATTTATAGTAATAAACATAACCAATGTGATCTCATTTCCATGTGTCATTAAATGCATTTGAAAGCAGAAAGAATACTGATTTGTTCTTATATATGAAATTCTATATTCTCACATACTTAATACATATCGCATATCCACCTTTTAACATCTTTACACATTTACAAATGTGACATCTCCATGGACCAACAGACCCAAAGCTAGTAGATATTCTTAAGGCATAAGTTTTTGCAATTTTATCCGACCAAAGGAAAACTTGTCACAAAGCAACCGTGCATTATGGGACTAACATATGAAGACCTCAGCTGCCAATGACTACCTAGTCAGGCCCCTCTGGAGGCAAGGAGCTAGAACACCCATCTTCTCCCTAAACGAGTGCTTTGTGTCTCAACCTCTTTGAGATGTGAGATGACTTTTTGCTTTTCATCAAGTTACTTGCCTCAAAGTTCCTTTTTTTTGGGGGGGGGGGGCGATGGGCCTATCAAGCATCAAACAACAACTAGATATCAAGAATTGGTTTTGTTCTTGACTAGTGGCTCCTACTGGCCTGAGCATGGACTTGTTAGATCCTGCAGGACTGAACCCAGTGTGGGGGTCAGCTTTGTCTTTTCACTTAGGCCATACTCCTCCAATTATGGCTGCAGTGTGGATGCTCAGTTGAGCCCACCTCTTGGAGACTTGGAACACTTGGTTAAGTAAATTTTCCTCAAAATCTTTAGGACTGTTCAGTGATTTTACATAATTTATTTCATGAGTCCCAGGGACCAACAAAATCAAAAGTATTTCTGTATTTTCTGTTCCTCTATAGTTTGTAAGAAAGAAGGAAATAAAGAATGAGTAAAGAGAGTTTAAATGAAAAAAGGAAATAAGGTAGGAAGAAAGAAATAGGGTCTTATAAATAAAAGAAAACAATATAATCCACTGATTTGTGTTACAGAGAAAAGAAGAAAGCCTAAACTGTTTACTATGGGAGAAGAAGCTATCTCACTGAAACAGGGGGCAGGCCCTGTGATAAGCCAAACTAATACCTGACCTGAGTAATGAGAAACCCTTCAGCTTTCTTCCGTGATGCTCTTTGAGGCTTGGAGGCAATATAGAGATCTGATTAAGTGTTGCTTTCTCTGTAGACTCTGGATCTCTGTTTTCAGGAGGGTTAAGAGTCCATAGTGTCTGTAGCAGACAGCTTCAGGTTCACTGAGATGAACTTCCAGACCAGGCACAGTTATGGAGGAAGGGATACTTATTGAAGCTTACAGATCCAGGGGAAGTTCCATAATAGCAGTAGAAGCTGGCCTACCTTCACAGGACCAAGCAGAGAGAGAGAAGTACAAGCCTAAAAGAGAAAAGCCACACAGCACAGCACACTTCAGGAACTCCAGCTAGGCACACTTTGCATATCTTTACATTGAAATCTGAAACCCACCACCACACCTTAAGATCCACACAATGGCACTGCCTCCAGCCAGATGGCTAAAGATGCAAACTACAAACAAATAAACAACTGAATATATTGGAGGCCATCTATTCTATTCAAACCACCACAGTGTCTGTTGCTATTTCCCTGGAACTGCTTTTCAGGCTCACCTGAAACAGTATTCATGTCACCGCTCCTCCTGAAATGACTTCTGGGCCAAGGGTAGAAGAGGTAGAGGTTATCCATCTCCTCATAGACAGTTCCCTCTTTCTTCTTGAAGTACTGATGTATCCTATTCTCCCCCATATTCTCCTCCATCTGTGAAACAGAACAGATTCTTCAACAAAAAGTGAAAGTAGTTTGAATAAAAGGGGATAAGCCTTGTCCTTAGAAAGGTGTATTGATGTGTGTATCCGTTCTTCTTTGTCAGAGTCAGTGGAGGTTCTCTCTGGAGTCTATAGGTTTCCTGAGCCAGATGTAAGTCCACCTCCACTGAGTGGATCTCATGTCCTAGCCATGAGCACTTGGTTTCGTACATCAGCTCTGTGCCACTATTGCAAAAGAGGAAACATCTTGCTAGGCTGGTTGGTTTTTTAACTGACCGAATCTCCTATTTAATCAATCTGCTGAAAACTGTTATTCTTCAGCCACACTCAAAGTACTTTCCAGGACTGTGAGTGCTAACTGAGAAGGAACTAAATTCCTTTTCAATCCAACATGACCACTTGATGTCCGATGGCTGCAATATGTACTGTCCTCTACAATATGGATTTACCTCTTAGCTCTTGCAAGTAACCAAGTGTTTTGGAAAACCCTGTATTATTTTGGGGACCTCATGTCTCCCTGACCAATAGCTCACTGGGGGGGGGGACCCAATTCTAGACTTGGAAATGAACAGGCAGTGCACATTGTTTTTAGGTAATGCTTCCTCCACCTTTTGTGGAGCTGTTCTGTTTGGGTGCTCTCCCCTGTATGGAGGGTAACGACTTGTAGAGTGGTATCCCAGAAGTAGGTTTGTATGGGATTAATTCATGTTGCCATTATTTTGTGTATTACCCTATACAAACTTCCTCTACTCCCTAGGCCTTTCCATATCTATTTTCTTTCTTTTTTCTGGCCATTGACTTATTATCCTCCCTCCCCTCATATTTCCCTCTTTTCCTGTCTCCATTCTAATGCCACGTCCATCTAGTAGATATTTATTACAGCTTACAATTACCTGACACTGGACCAGGTTAGGAACTACATATGAGAGAGGTCATGTGGCTTTTGGCTTTCTGAGGCTGTGTGACCTCACCCAGCATGATTTTTTTTTTTTCTGATTCCCTCCATTTTCCTGAAAATTTGATTGTCTCATTATTCCTCATTGCTGGGTAGAGTTCCATTATGTATATGGACCACATCTTCATTAACCACTCATTTGTTGATGGGCATCTGGGCTGTTTCCATTCCTAGCTATTGGGAATAGAACAGCAATAAAAATGGTTGAGCAAGTGTCTTTGTGGTATATAGTAGAGTCTTCAGGGTACATGCTCAAAGCAGGTATACTTGGATCTAACGGTAGTTCTATTTTCAGCCTTTTGAGGAGTCTCCATGCTGTTTTCCATAATGGCTGTTCAAGTTTGCACTCTCACCACAAGTGGATGAGGAGGGCTCCTTTATCTCCACATCCCCATCACCATGTGCTGTGAATTGATTTTTTGATTGTTTCTACTCTGACTGGAGGGAGATGAAGTCTCATAGTCATTTTAATTTGTATTTCCCAGATGAGTACAGTTGTTAAACATCTCTTTAAGTGTATAGTGGCATTTGTATTTCTTCCTTTGAGAACTCTCTGTTCAATTCCCGGCCCCATTTTTTTTTTCAGTGGGATACTTGGGTTTTATTTAGGTTTTTGAGGTCTTTGTAGATTCTAGATGTTATACCTTTGTCAGAGGTATTGCCAGTAAAGACTGTTCCTGGAACCATATACATTTCATGACCCACTCCATACATTTGTCATGCTTCTGAAATCATGACTGTGCAGGACCCATTCATGTTGTTGAGTTAGGGTGGAAATAAATCTTGACCTTAAAGAGCAGGATTCTTCCTTTCTGTCATCTCCTTTCAAAAGAGTTTGCCTTTCTACCTTTCAGTCCCCACCATAGGCATTCTGTCCATTGTTCTAATGTAAAGCAGTTGAACTTTACTTAATCATTATAACACCTCCTTCACAATAGCAGTTTCAGCAACCAATTTCAGTGCCATTAATCTTAAACTAATGTGAATTTTTCCAACGTTGAACCTTAAATTTCTCAGTTATATAACTTTTGCCAAGCCCATAATTTTAAATTCAACCTGTTGGGGATCATGGAACCAAGTTCTGAGGAAAGAATCATGCATTTGGCTTTATGGGGATATCGGAGTGTCAGACCCAGGTCTGTCAGTCTTTGGAAGCAAGTGTCTTTAACAACTGAACCATCTTTCCAACTCTGACCATTTTAAAATATATTTGTATGGCTAATAATTTGCATGAACTGATTGTTTTTGTTTACATATCTGTTATTTTAAAATAAATTTTATTTCATTACATGACAGTATAAGCCAGCATTTTTGTTGTTCATTTGTTTTTGTTTGTTTGGTTAGTTTTCCTAGACAGGGTCTCACTCTAGCTCAGACTGAACTGTAATTCACTATGTAGTCCCTGGGTGAACTTGAAGTCACAGTGATTCTCCTATCTCTGCCTCCCAAATGTTGGGATTAAAGGTATGCACCACCATGCCTGGATCTTTTCCCTTTTTAAAAATTGATTAATTTTTTTCTTTTGCTAGAGATTCTATTTTGGTATAATCAGCCAAAATATAACTTAAAAGTAGAAATGACTTATTCCTACATAATTCACCCACATAAAATAATGGATTAAAAATATCAATTTAAAGGTGATAGAAATTTAGTAATCTTCTCTTAAAATCACCAGTTGAAGGTACTTAGTCCAATAGGCTATTGCATTATAATTCCTGAAACATTCCTGAGTAAGAGTCCAAACAACAACAGAAAGCATAGTTGGTCTCAAATTCTCACAAAAACCAGACCTCTGATATGAAATATACTGTTAGTGTGAAGTGATTAATTCTCTAAACATGTATCTTGCTCACAGGAAATGAATTAGGTTTTGGAGTGAATCCTGCTCATTTATTTATTGATTTATGATTCATTTACTGGTCTCTAGATTATAATTACTGTTGAAAAATAACTATAAAGCATTAAAATGTATTATGGAAGCTAAATAACAAAGCACACAGTATATACCCTATAGATAAATCTCCAGCAAAAGAGAGTTTTGTGCTATTTCCTGCAGAGTGACATTGAAGCTGCAGGAAGCAGAGAGGTATGGGAATATTCAGAGAAAGCTCAAACCTCTTAGAATTAAGATGTGCATCAGGTCAGAGCCTGGGAAATGTTGGAGGCAATACTGGTGAGTTCAAAATACACATTATTACTCACAATACATTAATGGAGGTGCTATGTTCTCCTGTGTGTTTCTCTTTTAACAAATAGCACAGGGTAAGTATCTGTAAAGAAATATCATTGTGAGTGGTCTCCCTCATCTGACTATATTACCAAGTAAGTGATAGGAATGTTTGTCTCCACAGTGGTCTCTGTGAAAGCTGTTTCTTTTGCTTTCATGGGAATTGCACTGTTCATTTTGCACTAAGTGCTCTATACCCCACTGGTGTCTTCATTTTCCCTAGTTCACAGTTTATGTTCTCACCTGCCCTGCCTCACACTCCTGCATGGAGTGCTGATCAAACCTCCTCTCTGTGAATTGGCCCTGTCAGACCCCTCTACTTAAAATGCCTGTCTACAACTGCCTTTCCAGAAGTCCTGCCAGCATTTCAATGTCAGCTAAAATGTCCTGCTATGCAGAAATCTTCCTCATTCCCTCTCCCCTTATGCCATCCGGACACCAGATCCAGCACAAAGTGTTTCACATAGCTTTCTAGAAGATGAAGTGTTATGGGGTATTGCTGAAGTTTAGAAATAGAGTCATTGAACCCAAAACCCTGAGTTCTTGTTTGTATTTAATCAAAGAATTGGACAAACCAAGCCGGGCGTGGTGGCGCACGCCTTTAATCCCAGCACTCGGGAGGCAGAGGTAGGAGGATCGCCGTGAGTTCGAGGCCTCCCTGAGACTCCATAGTGAATTCCAGGTCAGCCTGGGCTAGAGTGAGACCCTACCTCGAAAAACCAAAAAAAAAAAAAAAAAAAAAAAAAAGAATTGGACAAACCAAAGTGAGAAGGATAATTATTAAATTATTATATTTATTTAGGGTAGTAAAAATCCCTGTTGGTGGGAATGTAAGGTGATACAAACACTATGGAAATCAATATGGAGACTCCTTAAAAGGATGAATATAGAGTTACCAACAGACCAAGTTATTCTCTTACTGGGAATTTACCCTAAATGCTCCATGCCCCAGTTCAGATATTTTCTCAACCATGTTTATAGTTGCTCAATTCATAATAGCAAAGAACTGGAATCAACCAGGTGCCCATCATTGGGCAAATGGATAACCAAGATGTGATATATGTACATGATGAAATTTGTAGAAAAAATGGTCAAACTTGGAACAGATCAAACACAGAGAATTCACACAATCACAGAAAGACAATCATCACATTGTCACACTCATTTGTGGTTCCATTCCTGGATCAGCTTGAGTTGCTGACATACCTGATAGGCGTCTCAAGGCCTGGACAATAGGGAGGGTGGGCTTGGGGAAGGGAAATATTGTGGAGCGGCACAAAACTGAACCCTCTCTGAACTGATACACTAGATACCTATATCTTGTAAGATAGACTTAAAGGTTGAACTCTCATCAGGACCTCAGAGGGAGCACCTGAGTCAAAGATCCCTGGAGAGGGTGAGATGAAGCTTATCCTTAAATTTCTCCTGTTTCTCCCTCCCTCCCCCCAGCACTGGACTGTAATACCCACAGTGAGCTGTTGATTTTAGAGAGATCTACAATGTCTCCCAAAAGAAGACAGACTTCTGTCAGAGCACTTGATCACCCACCAGAGGTTAATGGTAAGACCCTACTGCTGAAGACATCATATGCTGTCAGCACAGAACAAGGTCCCAGCTGAAACCACAGAGGAATTGGGGAAATGAGAAACAGTGCTGTTTTCTCAGTGAACTGGATAATAGCGTAAGGGTGAAGGAGATAGACACTCAATACCTACCAAATCAGAGATCAAGAGGCTCCTAAGAGCCCATCACTGAAGTAAACTTAAAATGCACCCAACATGACTCAGGGATTTTGCTGAAGAGGTGGAGGAAAGAATTTTAGAGCCACAAGTTGAGACAGTATGCACAGACAGTATTGCCTCTTCCCCATAACTGACAGCTACCCCCACAATGCATGACCCACAATCCCCATGGGGATGATCTGCACCTCCAATGAGATGGGCCTCTTTGGAAAAGGGGCAGGGATGAGGAAAATGATGGTACCAACATGTGTTGTTTACATACTAAGTATGTCCAAAACTAATAAAAATAAATTTATAAAAAAGAAAGAAAAAGTGATGGTCAAAGAAAAAAAGCAAGGGAAGGAAAATTAATATACCATATGGTCTGAAAGCCCATGTAGTGGACCTGGAGAAAATGCGAAAAGAGATATAGAGCGAAAAGAAAAGAAAGTACAGAGAGCTCCTGCCATGTGGAGGGCGAGAGGGGATAGACAGGGGTCAGTGGAGTTCTCCTCTCAGTCCAGCTGGGAGTGGAGACTCACCAGGTCATCCAGGAGTCATGAATGGACAGCCAAGAGAAGTCTCATCCCTGTAAGGGTCTATTTATAACCTCATTGTAGGGGACTTCACCTTCAGGCTGAGGTGTACCAGAGTGAGTGCTGATAGGTCTGGATTAGGGGCTGGCTCAGGAAGACAAGAGGCCAGCCATGAAGACAAGTTCTGGGGCTGGTGTCGACCAAACACATTCTAGGAAACAAACACATTCTAGGAAAGGGGGACCTCTCTCCCAGAAGGGTCTCAGGTTGTTTATGGAAAAACACAGGTCTAGGGAACTCCTTTTAGTAAGCAATAAGAAGCCAGATCATTCTTTGATCTCTAGCAAAGTGGAGATTGCAAGAACATTCCTACCTTTATTTTTGGGCCTAGTCACCCCAAACTACATAACAATGCTACCTGACTCCATCACTGTTACTTTACATAAATCTTCCAGTAAATTTTTCTTGAAGAAAATCAGGGGACCAGAACAGTTCCCAAGTCAAACTCCAGTGGCCCATGTATTGCTCATGTTTATGTGCCTGTTTTGTGATTCTTCTCATGCCAGATGCAATTCTACATCTTCAGAGCTGGCCTTTCCTAACTGTCACCGTTATCAGCTTGTTGATTGACTCTTATTTGCATTATCATACAAATCCATACGTGAGGGCTACTTAAGTAGGAGACCTACCAGTGACCTTATTGCCACAACAGTGAAGATTATCACATAGTGTGTATGTGTAGAGTAGTTTAGGTTTAGACTGTTTCCCAAAACCTTAAGAATTGGAGACAACATCAATAGAGACATTCTGCTTTCAAAGCACTGAGTTTAGGGAAGTTAAAATGTCTTCAGTAATAATTCTTGATATGTTGTGAATGCTACACCAAATTGTACATACAATATGCTGTTTTGATTTTGTGGGGATTGACGCCATGCCGACTCCACACTTTGGGGATCTTTTTTATAAACAGGCAGATAACTTGGCGCTCAGAGCAGAAATAATATGCAGAGGGGTATCTATATAGAAAACACAGAAGAGTTCCAGGTGTTTTCCATGAGGCACCTATTGGGAAGATGCTTGTTTTTAATGGAAAGTGAAAGGATGTCTGTAATGAATGTCTTTGGGGTTCCTGGCCAACATTCCAATATACAGCAAAGCACAAATAAATTTGGGATATCTCTGGATCCTTGTCTTTTAAATTTAAAGAAGTAAACTCCACAGAGTAGTGGGTAAGGTTTAGAGGGACTTTATTAGATTAAGGAAAGAAGAAAATGCAGAAATCTACTGCCTTGTGGAAAGCAGGAGAGGGGAGAGAGCCCATGTGGGACCAGGGGTCTTCTCTTCTCAGAAGGGGTCTCCCAGCATAGCATAGATGAGACAAGGGGGCTTAACAGAGCAGGGCTCTGGAGGCTCAGGCATTAGAATAGATGAATAGACAAAACAAGAGGTCGTGCCCACCGGGTAAGCATTATTTTTAATCTTATTGTGGTGGGCTTTTACTCTCAGTCTCAGGTGAGTCTGAGAGAAAGGTGATTGGTCTGGACTCAGGATCTGGCTCAGGTAAATGTCAGTACACCTGAGTAGGGGTCCAGAGAGAGCTAATTGGATGAGACTGGATTAGAAGTTAGGCGGTGTGGATTAGATGTAGGCAGCAGGACTTCTCTGGGTTCTGGCTTTGGGCCCTCTCCCAACTGGATACCTGAAAATAAGGTTCCCTGATTAATTCCCTCTCAATGCCCATGCTTATTTGTGGTTGGCCTTTGGAGAGTAAAGCACTGTCTGAGGAGCCTTCCTCAAATCCAGTGTCAAAGAGAAAAGCACACTGGACAAGTAGAGGCAGGCTAGGAGACTTTATCCCCGACTATGGTAGACAGCACCCCACTGGCATGAGCTGTAGAAGGACATTTCAGGGTTTGGGGTTTTATCTGTAAGGTTGTGTTATTCTTGAGTTGGCAAATGTTTTTTCTCTGAGATGAAGCTACACTTATTTGCTAATTGGTTCCCATCAAATTTAGGTTGCCTACACTCCCACTGAGAAGGAGAGAGAGGAGCTCTGCCTGGCTTGAGGATTCCATTTCAAAGACATGCCTCCCGGGTTCTTGAGAAATATATTCCTGGGATGTAAAACTGGTAAAAGTCTTTTAAGAGGATTTACATCTCAAAGGGGCAGAAAAGGAATTTATAATGAAAGGATTTCTTTCTTAAGTCTGTGCTCTAAGACCTGGCAGTCAGGGTCATAGAATCTGCCAGAAGCTCCTCTGAAGTTCAGACTGAAGAACCTCACAGATCTCTGCACTAACAGTAATCATGCCGGCACGTGAGCCCTGAGCACAGCCGGGCCCGTCCCGCTCTGTGGTCAGGTAGTCAGATGCAGGTATGTGTCCGTGAGGAGGGCTCCAGTTTCCTCTGGTCTCAACTCCAGCAACAGTCCTAGTTTTGTGCTCTCTAAAGAGGAAAATCCAGATGGGGCAGGTCAGTAGATCAAAGTATCCAGAGTTTAATCAGAGCAGCAAGGAAGCAAAGGAAGCAGAACCACATTCCTTAGAGTCAGCCAAACTGAACAGCAAGGGCCCTGTTCATAATGGGTAGGGGGCTTGTATTTCGCTTCTCACAGTTTTCCCTCCCCTTTGCCTCCCCCAGGGTGGGCACTTCTAGCAGCAGGATTGTGTTCTTGTCAAAAGCCCATTTGTCCGGAGGTCAGTTTGTTATAAACTAGATATGCATAGCAGTTTAAGTACCCCTAATGTTGACATGGCCTCTGGGCCAAGGGTGACAGCATCTGGCACATACTCTTCTGACTAAAACGTTGAAGTCCCCTTGAGCTAGGTGACCCCCACCACCTATGAATCATGTCCTGTTTCATCAGCCACTACCCCAATCCTTATGTCTTCTTCCAGGCCCTTTAGCTGGCCCAGCTGGAATGAATTCTATCACTTATTTGGTTTTAGGTTCTGATTTGAGGGGCTTACTGCTCAATTCCTCACAGAGCTAACCTCTTTCCCAAAACTATGTGTTTTGTCTGGTAAAACTATCCTGACCCAAAAGACTAAGAGTCACATAATCAAGAAAAGAGGTGAGGAGCATTCCATGTGTGGGAATATCACGAACAAATAAGTAGAGGGAGACCACTGCACACAGTATAATGTTCCAGGCACTTCCCATAGCTTTCCTAACATTCTGCTCAACAGAAATTTTCTGCTCAACTCATTGACTTGAGTATAAAATGTACCTCATACTAATAAATAAGAAACATGAAAAATGTGTAGATTGGTCTAAAATGCATTGCATGTGTGTATATTATCTGGTCTGATAAGAACTGTGTAAGTGTATAGTAGATTTATATGTATATAATATTATTTGGTATAATAAGCATTGTATATGTGTCTACCAAATAGCTACCATTTGCACTTTCCACACACCTTGCTACATATTACAAGCTTGATTTCCTCATGGTTGCTGTAAAATAAGGATTATTAACCCCATTTACCTAAGGGCCATCTCTATCCTAATCAAATGGCCTGTGTAACGTTACACAGCTGGCAAATGAATGTGTATGTTCAAGCCTACTCACACCTGGATTTAAAGTTGGAGTCCCATGCATGCTATCCTTATTCCTTGCAAAATATATCTGTGTTATATGATGTTGTTAAGTCATATTATGCTGATTTAGGTTATATTGTTTACTTTAAATAATCACCCATGGCTGGATAGATGGCTCAGTGAGTATATAATTTGCTGTGTAAGTGTGATGGCCTGAGTTTGGATCTCCAGAATCCATGTAAAGCCAGATGTGGTAGTGGGAACATCTGTTAGCCCAGGACTCCTGTGGTTAGATGGGAGGTAGACAGGGAAATCCAGAAAAGCTTATGGGCAGATGCAGTAGTGGGAGCATCTATTAGGCCAGGGCTCCTGTGGAGAGATGGGAGTCAGAGTTAGGCAAATCCAGAACAGCTCATGGGTCAGTGGGCCTAGTGCATACAGCAGTGAACAGTAAGAGGCAATGCTTTAAGGAAGGGGGAAAAGCAATGACAGACCCCTGGCCGCCATGTGTGCTCAGGGTGCACATACTCCTGTGTTCATGCAGAGAGAGAAAGAAAGAGAGAGAGAGAAGAGAGGTAATTTTGAATAAATAAACTATCCTCTGAAATATTTTCAGCTTAATGTCTTTGTAATTTCCAACATAGATAAGATACTTATGACTTCCCAAAGCTTAAGAAATGTCTGGAGCTGGAGGGATGGCTTATTGGTTAAGGCATTTGCCTGAAAATCTAAAGGACACAGATTTGATTCCCCAGAACCATGTAAGCCAGATGAACAAAGTGGTGCACATGTCTGTTCATTTGCAGTGACTAAAGGCACTGGCATGACCATTCTCTCATTCTTTTTCTCTTTCTGTCTTTGTCTCTCTGTCTCTCTTTGTCTCTCTGTCTGTCTCTCTCTCTCTCTGTCTGTCTCTTTCTTTCTCTCTCTCTCAAATAAATAAAGAAAAATAATATATTTTAAAAAATAAATGTTTGAAATTACATGTTGGATTGTATTTTAATGCTAGAAACTTCCACAATTAGTACTGCTTTCAGACAACCTATCCGGCAATTAATCCCACATTGAAAACCCTGCTTAATCTGATCTCATTCCTGACTGAGATATGGAATGTCTAATTTTATGCCACCAAATCTTCTCAATCATTTGACAATTGACCAACTATTCAGGAAAAAGGAACAGAAGTATAAAAAGAGGAAAAGTGCTATTTGATCCTTGTATGGAGAGATTTTTTTTTTCATCTCTTTTATTTGTCACGCAGCCATTTCCTCTCCCCTATGACCCTTCCTGAATCAGACTCCTTTTGTCTGCCAAAGACACTCAGATGATTACCTTTCTGTGTCTCCCTTTTCAAACTCATTGCCGAGGCCAAGAACGCATTCAGCTTTGGTGTGAAAACCCATGGCCATGTTTAAAGTAATTGTAGCTTTTCATTCCCTGGCAAACAAGCTTTAAAGAAACAAGAGAAAATTTCATGTCAGCTCAAAGTAGCTTTCCTCTTCTCCTTAAAACATTTATCAATGTTTAATTTTTGAAGAATTATACAGGTGAGAAAACTGGTGGATACAATCACAGCTAGAAAATGAAACCCAGGAGAAGTAAAACAAATAAATGTCACGAGAATGTCCATTATGCTAACAGTGAATGAGCATCTGCAGTCTAAATTACCAGGAAATATATGACCTGTTGTTACTAACAAGACTGAAATCCAGCTGGCCTGAGGTTGCCATAGAAGGTAGTGGAACTCATTATCTGGTCAAGCTCCCTGGATAATGGGCTCTGGGCTATCTGCCCTTGGCTTCCTGCACTGGAATTGAGTCTGTTGATGAAAGCATTCTTTGAATGCGAGGACCTGGATGGGATACGCAACCACCGAGGCAACAGGACAAAGAGATTATGCTGGCTCGCTTTATGCTGTACCGGCGATCTCTGTGTGCATTAATCTAAGGTAAGAAAGCCTGTGTTCAACTGTGGTAGAAGTGTGGCTTTGGTTCCTATAAATTACTTTATACCGAATCAATGAGCAACTCCTCAGAAAGCCATCAAATGTAGTATAGGAAGTATGAATAAAACAAATAGATGAATGGTAGAATCATAATTTACTTTATTAAAAAAGGTTATTGTCATGTAACTATGAATTATAAATGTGTAAGACTTTAATATCAAGAAATATGATTAGATAATTTACTCCAGAATATCTAACATTGTTTCCTTTTTCCAATACAAGCTTTAGAGTAGGAACTTCACAACTGTCATGTGGAATATAAAAGTATGTGATAGTTAGGATTTTTTCTTTTCTTCTCTTTTCTTTTTTTTTTTTTCAAATCAATTGGGTTAAGAGTGTCCAGATAGCTGTTTAGTTATTTTTTTAGTGATTTTTGTGGGGGACTTTTCTGAAGAGGAATCATTTCCAGAATCGAATTGAGCAGCTTGAGTAATGTGAAGCCTCGCCAGCGTGGGAGAGCGGTATTCAAAACCCTGAGGGTCCAATTAGACCAATAATAACAAACAAGCACAACAGTGGAGAAGTCATTCTCTCTCCTCAACTCAGATGGCTGATTTCAGGCTACTGGACCAAGACTATACTTATACCATTGGCTTTCATGGTTCCTCTGACAGTTGAGCTTGGATTTGGATTATTTCACTGATTTCCTCACATGCTTAGCTAGAAATAAAATCAGATTATGGAATATCTCAAACTCCATGATGATAGGGAGGGGATTCTTAATAATAAATCTCATATAATCACTGTGGAGGCAAGACCTGCTATTTTCTGAGCCCATAAACATTTGACATAGAGGACAGAAGAGAACAAAGGCCAGAGACAATAAAACAGGGGAAGGACTACCTTGAAAGAAGAGGGTCCTCAGTGGAATGAGGGCAAGGGAAATGGTACAAAAGATGATAATGTTATAAAGACATAAACAAATTACAGTACGTTAGTATATTAAGGTTCTCAGTAATTGTTTAAGCCTCCCATTAGGCATCCTTGGATAGGTCTTTCTCCCTCACCCCCATATATATTATCTATTCTTCAATATTCCCTGTCTTATCAAAGTTAATTGTACAACTATTCAAACCATTGACCCATTGCCTAACCTTTTCCTACTAGTTACATAAAGCTAGTATATATCCTTCCATAGAGTGTGTATCTCTCTCGTTCTCTCTCTCTCTCTCTCTGTATATATATATATATAGATAGATAGATAGATAGATAGATAGATAGATAGATAGAGATAGAGATAGAGATATAGATAGAGATAGATACAGACATGTGTGTGTGTGTGTGTGTGTGTGTGTGTGTATGCGTATATATAATATGTGGAGAGAGAGCAATTGTATTTTGTTTTTTAATCTGTGAATCTTTCACTTTTTCCTAAGCAAAGATATATCCAAAACAAGATCCAGTTTCAGTAACTTCAGTTGAGTTTGCTTTTGGAATAAATATGGGTGCCTTCAGCCTCAGACATATCTAACTTATGTTATTAGTCTCCATCTTGAATGTTCCTTATTTTGTTACTTTTGTATTATTAATTTTTGAGAGAGAAAGAAAGAGAGAGAGAGAATAGGCCTGCCAGGGCCTTCCATTGCTGGGAATGGACTCCAGATGCATGTGCCCCCTCGTGGCTTGTATGATTTGTGTCACTGTGTGTCTGGATTTGTGGGACATGGAGATTCAAATTTGAGTTCTTAGGCTTACAGGCAAGCGCCTTAACCAGGAAGCCTTCTTTCCAGCCCCTTCTTCTTACTTTTTGATGCTTTACTTCAGTTTCCTCTCAGCTATTTCTCTTGACTCCTCTCATACAGTTTTTGTTCAGCAAATCATGCAGAGTTAAGACTCCTCTTAAGTTGTAACTTGATTATGCTATTTCTGTTCTGGAAACCCCAATGTGTCCATGCATCTTAACCCATGTCTGTACAGCTGTCTATAGAACCTCTCATGATCTGATGCTTATGACTCTCTATGACTTACTTTCCTATTGGGTCACTGCACATTGATTTCCTCACTGTGTTTCTCAAGCACACTGGGAACACTTCCTCCTCATTATCTTACATTGCTATGTCAGGCCCTTTAGTGATATCGGTTTTCTCTCCTTTGTTATGACTCTGGTCAAACATAACTTACTTGGTGAGGCCAATGCTGAGTAATTTTCATAAAATACTCACTTAGCCATGTGTGGTGGTTTGATTCAGGTGCCCACCATAAAGTTAGGTGTTCTGAATGCCATGTCCCCAGTTGATGGCAATTTGGGGATTAAACCCTACTGGAGGCAGTGCATTATTGGGGATGGTCTTCTGGGTGTTGTAGTCAGCTTCCTTTTGCCAGTGCTTGGCACACTCACCTATTACTATTGTCACTCTGAAGTTGCCCAGGAGGTGATATCTACCCTCTGCTCATGCCATTGTTTTCACTTGCCATCATGGAGCTTCCCCTTGAGTCTGTACACCAAAATAAACTTTTTTTTTTCCCCCACAAGGTTCTCTAGATCAAGTGTTTTCTGCCAGTAATGTGAACCTAACTGCAACACCATGTCACTTCTAGTCATTTCTCCACCGAATTTTATGTATTTCCATAGTATTTGTCATAATATTTATATATGTAAAAATAGTTTACTATATATCTCCTTTCATAGAACATTAAGTTCTCTGAAGACAGTAATTTTTACTATTATCACTATTTGAGATAGCAAAGCCTAGAATAATAAAAGCATGAAATAGTGTAGACACTTCATAAATACCATTTGTTTGCAAGGTAATGAATATGCAACTGAACTGTCAGTGCTTCCATTCAGTCAGGACTTAGTGAAGAAGAGTATCTTATATCATAAACTCATAAACCTCCATTTAGAAATGTTGACAACTGTGATTATTTTACTACACCTCAGTTCTGCTTGTATGTGCATATGTTTGTGGGTATGTGCATATGTATATGTAAGACAACAGTAATCAGAGTACTATTGCTATATACTGAAATACTTTAAGTATAAATAAAAGAATTTCCATAAACAATCTGAGAAGCATTTTACAGGTTCATAACAGTGTATTTATGACAAATACTCAAATATTTTACCTCCTTTATTTACAGAAAGAGACCATAGCTCAAGCAAGAGAATTCAAGGAATGGATTTTTTTTTTCCTATAGCATTACTACTTTTACTCTTTACAATAAAATTTGGGAAATCTCTACTCCTCAAATTTGTGCTAAAACTTCAGAGTTATTTTATGTATGCCATGGTGGAGGGATAGTGTATTTGTGAATGAGACTTGAATTAAAAATAAAATAAGTATGTAGAAAGTAAGATATAATGATAGAAAAAGTCTAACAATTGCCCTAGGCAGCAACATACATTTGTAATTACATGGTGATACAGAGAAAATTGTCTTTTCAGGACTCTAGGCACACACACTGAAAGAGGTAAGGTAGAGTATGAGGGAAGTCAGGAAACGCTATGAGATAGTCTGAAAGATTGCCAACTCTGCTGTCTAGCACTACAGAAATTCTCTTCTAGTTCAGAGTGAAATCCTCAGAAACATCTCAGTTTTCAAACCATAGAGTTTGATCAACTTCTAAGAGTGAAGAGAATAATAGTAGTAAGTTTGAGTAGAACACAGAAGAGTAGAACACTAATTTCAAATGAGGTGGTGTGGTTATGAAAATAGAATAATGCTTAATTTGGGCCTCTCTAAGAGCCTGTTTGATGTATTAAAACAATGTTGCATGTTCTGTTTCATATAAAGATCCTAGCTTTTATTTTTTAAATAGGTATGTAAGTGAGAGTGAGAGTCAGCAGGGGCTTAGAAATTAGAAATGGATAAAGAGGGGAAGAAAGGGAAAAAGGCATAAGATGAGAAACGACAACAGAAGACATGTAATGTAAAGTATTACAAATGAAAGGAGAAGGTCTGAATACTGGGAGTGCGAATAAAGATAGGAATAGAAAAATGGGTGGGTTACCTAAAATTAAAGACATATGAAGAAGCCACAAGTGTATGTACTTCTTTGTTTGCTAATTAGTAATATAATTGAAGAAAACACTGAACAGAGGCCGGGTGTGGTGGCGCACGCCTTTAATCCCAGCACACGGGAGGCAGAGGTAGGAGGATCATTGTGAGTTCGAGGCCACCCTGAAACTCCATAGTGAATTCCAGGTCAGTCTTGTCTAGAGTGAGACCGTACCTCGAAAAAAAAAAAGAAAAAAAAAAAAAGAAGGAAAGAAAGAAAGCAAACACTGAACAGAAGAGCCCTACATGGAAAGATAATAATGTTCCCAAACCCAAAAGTTATTGTAGGAAAATTTGGTTGCCATGGGTGAGATATATCCTAAGGAGTTGTTGGTTAGGAAGGCCTCTGAGATCCTAAAACAGTACAAGTTATGGCCAGTGCTCTGATTTTCCCACCAAAACTAAGTGGTAAACCCTATTGCTGAAGATACCATTTGATTTGATCATGACAAAGAGAAATCAAGCTAGAATTGATCTGGTTGCTTCAGACCTGGTGGATAGCTGACAGTTCTGGAAGTGCTATGTAGGCTGCTCACTTGAGGACACTGTGAACGACACAACCACACGTCTAGGAAGGATATGCTCACTGGTGCAATAGGAGCATGACTATTATAGGGATAACCAACTGTGTTCTGATTGTATCTGAGGGCCACTCCATGAGAAGTAATTCATGTCTGTTACTGAAAATCTAATCAAAAGCCTATGTCTGGAATGGTCATAGTTTCTAAAAGGGAAGCTTCTACTGTTGTTGAGTAAATTGATATATTGTGCCCTTGAAATTATCCTCTAAAAATGTATGCTTAACACTATGGATTATGTTCTCCTTTTTGGTGGGAGAAGGTTCTTTTTGCAGACTAGTGACTGCTGGAAAGAATCACAACTCATCGAGTGTGGAGAATAAGTTACTCTAGTGTGCTAATGGTGAATGAGACTTCCATATCACTCCTCTAAGCCTCAGGGAACAATGCAGGAGAAGGAACTGAAAGAACGTAAGATCCAGAAGACAGAAGGAGTGCTTTAAATGTTGTTTTTGAGTTAGGACATAGCTCTTGCATCCATGACAATATAGCAACTGTTGTAACCTGCATATGACTCACAGAATACAGGTTCTATCAACATGCAGTCATGGATGTAGGAAGAGGGCCTGAGGTGCCCATCCCTCTCTGTAACTATACGCAGTCAATGGTGACTGATGACATGGAAGATATTTTCTAGAATAGTATATAAACTAGTAGGCTCTGCATTCTCTGGCAAATCATCTCCCACTCATGCACATGCAAGAATCACTAATTAAACTCAGTGGGACAGACAGACAGACACACACACACACACACTCTCACACACACGCACACATGCACGCACGCACGCACACAGAGGAAAAAAAGACATCAAAGTAAAAGAGGGACTAGTTACGAAAAAGAAAGGATTCACTGGAAAACAAATGGGGAGAGGTTAAAGAAAAGGTAATGATAGGGAATTATGGTTTAATATAGTACATTTACATACAGATATAAATATTCACAATGATAGTAAATTTTTGAAAATATGAAAACATAACATTAAGTTGAATTCAGCCTTCTAGCAATATGTTTTCTTTGGTGTTGACTGTTTGTTCTAGTACAAGCAGATGGAATGGACTGAAACAGCATTATGTGAGAGGTATTTGGAGGGTGAGTCCTGGATATAAATAGACCATGAGACACTAATAAGCGAAGGAAAGAAGTCACAGTATTTGGGGGTTGGGCCAAGTTTTGCTGGAGTTTAGGTCCTTGAGGAAGAAAACTGTAAAGGTAATAGTGGTGACATCTTTTCAAACCAGAATGCCTCTGAAAATGCTGTCCTGTTGAGTAGTCATGCCAATCAAAATGCTATTGTGCTCAGTATAAAAGGAAAAAGTGCTAAGTCTCCATTAGTAGCAGAACAACCTTGGAGCCTTACTGTTCCCTGAATGGGCTGACAGCATCTTAATCTGCTTGATTCTGCTGCTGGTGCAAAGTCCTGGGGAGCTAATGGTGTAGCCTCTCCACTCAGCCCTTACTGTTGGCAGGACATCACCTCAGCCACCACTGGGGACAGATGTACTCAAGATCTCAAAATCTGAGCATAGAATAAAGTCAGGAAAGCATTCTAATGAGCATTTACCAACTGCATGCAGTATTTAATGTTCAGAACATATGCTGTCTGAGATATATACCTATATCCATGATAGAATAGATATTAAGTGTGTAAAAATATATTGAAATTCAAAACTATGTTGTTTAAAACAAAATGAATAGGTGTTATTCTATTTACCAATAGTAAGGGTTGATTTTTTTCTCACTAGAATACATATTGAATTCAAAGTTTACACCCCTTATTTTTGTAATGAATTTTATTTTGATAATTTCACACATGCGGTGGTTTGAACATAAATGTATGTCCCCCATAGCCTGAGGTATTTCTGATTAAGCTGGGAGCAGTTCTCGAGTCCAGCCCTACTGTGTGTGAAGAGAGCCATATTGCGCCCTGGCTATTCCTGCTTGCTGGAGGTTGATTTGCCTCCCTGCTGTGGAAGCTGAAGTGAGGCAGCTGCTTCAACCATGATGAAGCTTCCCCTGGAATCTGGAGGCCTGAAGAAAACCCTTTCCTCCATCAGCTGCTTCTATTTGGTGTTTGTCCAGCAATGGGAAGGTGACTGCTACAATATGTATAACATATTTAGATCTTATTCCTCTTGTTACCTTCTCTTCTCTTATCCCCTTCTCAGTCCCACTAAATCCCATATTTTCCCCAACCTCCATATTACCCTCATGGTTTCTTTTTCCTTTTTGGTGATCCACTGAGTTAAATTAGGGTCATTTGTATGAGCATGGATGAGGTATGGCCAATTTCCTGGAATATAGGTAACCTACCAGGGGCTATGGCACTGAAGAACATGACTACCCCTCTCCCAGAAATGATTAACTGTCAGTAAGTAGGGAGAAGTGGGGTTCTGGGAGCCCTCATTCTTCAATGGTCGAATGGTGATGGGCTCCGTCTTGTATAGGGAATCATATCTGTTTTGAATTCATAAGTACAATGAACATATCATGTTTGGAAGTCATCCTTCGCGGCTGATTATCATCCAGTGGCTCAATATTCTTTTTGCTCTCCCTTCTACAGTGATGCCTCAGCTTTGTAGGGTATACTTTCAGTGTCCCATTTAGGGCTGAACACACAATAGTCACTTATTTTCAGCACGTTTACTGGCTGTACATCTCTGTATTAACTTCTGATTACTGCAAAAAAGAAGATTCTGTGATCCAAGTAGGGGCTGTACTAATCTATGAATATAAAAATATATCGAGACAGCATTTTGGCATCCTGTCCATTTACTATACAATAATAGTAGGATTCTCCATAGAGCCTGTGACCTCTCTAGCCATAGCTTTTGACTAGGTTTATAGTACCAGGCATTGATTTCTTCCTGTAGAGCAGGCTCAAATCCAACCAAAGAATCAATCCAATCCAATCCAATCCAATCAAAACAAATGGCTGCTTCCATAACACTAATACTACTATTACACCAGTGGGAACATCTTGCCGTGCAGGGTGGTTGTGGATCACACAAGGTCTGCAACTGGTTAAGAATTTTGATGACTTTTTTCTCCCAGCAGGCTGCAAAATACATTCCCACCAGGGAAGAAGCTTTTAGCATAGATCCAGATGCAAAATAAGGGTGTGGTCTCTTCATAACTAGGGAATTACCATCTAGTTATGGTGGGCAGCCAAGAGTGTTGGAAATAGCCTGCATTGTTGTAAGGGCCTTTGTGGCCTACTTAACCAACTTATAGGGAGGTATCTCATCCATGACCCTGGGATTGGGTATTTGATTAATACCCATTGGTTTCTGGAAGGAGCTTGATTCACCCAGGTAGGGAAGCTTTGTTCACACTCTTCTTTTAGTTTATAATTTTAATTATTTCACAAAGTTTCCTTATGGGCTTATTTATTTATTTATTTATTGGCAACTTCCATAGCTGTAAACAATATCCCATGGTAATTCCCTCCCTTCCCCCGACCTTCCCCTTTGCAACTACACTCTCCATCATATCCCCTCCCCCTCTCAATCTGTCTGTCTTTGATTTTGATGTCATCATCTTTTCCCCCTATTATGATGGACTTGTGTATGTAGTGTCAGGTACTGTGAGGTCATGGATATCCAGACAAATTTATGTCTGGAGGAGCAGGATGTAAGGAGTCCTCCCCTTCCTTTGGCTCTTACATTCTTTCTGCCACCTCTTCTACAATATAACCTGAGCCTTGGAAGGTGTGACAGAGATATTTCAGGGCTGAGCACTCCTCTGCCAATTCTTCTCAGCACCATGGGGCCTTCTGAGTCATCCAAAGGTCACTGCCATGTGAAAAGAGAAGCTTCTCTTACCAAAAGTGAAAGTAACATTAATATATGGGTATGGACATTAAGAGAAGTGTTTACTGGGTAGTTTGGTAAACATAGTATTTACATTTAGCCAGGCAGCAGCGGACATTACACCCTTAGGGCTCATGATTACCCCTGCTGTAGGTTTTCAGTATCAGGGATGTATTCCCTCACATGGAGCAGGCCTCCAGTCAAAATAGAGGGTCGTTGGTTTTCCCCATAATAGACGTGACAGTATTGCATGCATTGGCTCATTTGGCCTGGCTGGCCAAATTTAAGGCTTGCAGTGTTCACTGTTGAGTATCTTCACTGCATGCAGCAGGACCTTTTCCAGCTTTTTCTCAATGGTATACATTGAGGAGGTTTTCAGCTCAGCTCCATCCAGCAGGATTTCTCAGTGACCTTGCAGCCCAAGTATGTGGAGTCTTCAGAAATAAGGTCTTATCATCTAGTCCTGGTGGGAAATCAGGGCGTCAGCAATGGCCTGTAATTTTTTGTGGGCATTGTGACCTCCCTGGCCAACAACTCACTGGAAGGTATACCATCCCTGGCACTGAAAATTTTCTAGTAACAATCTATGGCTCCTGTGTGTTCCATTGTCCAAAAAAGTAGGTTTCCATATGACTTATTTATATCCTCTTAGATTTTAATTAGCCCTCACTCCTCCTTTCCTTTACTCAATCTCTTCCCCTGACCTCACTTAAGCCTTTTCACCCCCATTAACCTTTTCTTTTACTTACACATATACAATATCATCCTATTAAGTCCCCCCTCCCTTTCTCTTTATATGTCCTTTTTATATGTCCCTTTATATGTCCTTTCTTGCTTACTGGCCTCTGCTACTGAGTCTTCTTCCTAGTCACATAAAAGTCCAATCATGTGTAGCTAGGATCCACATATGAAAGAGAGCATATGATGTTTGGCTTTCTGAGCCTGGGTTACCTCACTAAGTATAAAACTTTCCAGATCCATCTATTTTCCTGCAACTTTTATAATTTCATTTTTCTTTATCTCTGAGTAGAAGTCCATTCTGTAAATGTGCCACACCTTCATTGTCTACTCATCAGTTAACGGACATCTGATCTGGTTCCATTTCCCAGCTATTGTGAATAGAGCAGCAATAAACATGGTTGAGCAAGTATCTCTAAGGTAGTGAGATGAGTCCTTAGGATATATGCCTAGGAGTGCTATAGCTGGGTCATATGGTAGATCTATTTTTAGCTCTCTTAGGAACCTCCACACTGATTTCCACAATGGCTGGACCAGATTGCATTACCACCGACAGTGTAGAAGGGTTCCTCTTTTTCAGCATCCTCACCAGCATTTATGGTCATTTGTTTTAATGATGGTAGCCAATCTGACAGGAATGATATGGACTCTCACATAGTTTCAATCTGCATTTCCTTGATGACTACAGATGTAAACCACTGTTTAGATATTTATATGCCATCTGTATTTCTTCTTTTGAGGGCTCCCTATTTAGTTCCATAGCCCATTTTTTAATTGGGTTGTTTTATATCTTATTTAATTTTTTTGAGTTTTTTGTATTTCCTAGATATTAGTCCTCTGTCAGAATCCTCTGTCACAACCCCATGGTACCTTAAGGCTTTTTCATACATGCTTGGTTTGGGTTAACCATCCACTACCCACTGCTCTCCCTCATCCTTCACTCCTATGCCCACTTTAACATTCTACCCACATTCTTCCCCTTTCTATTGCCTGGGTTCAACTCCCCTCCTCTCAGTCTCTTTCCCCTGCTTCTAGCTTCCTGGCTTGTACAGACTCACTCCACTTTAAACACACATATCTAAAAATTCCAAACTATATTACGTAAGAGAGAGACAAAAGGACATTTGTCTTTCTGAGCCAGAGTTATCTTAATCAGTATAACATTTTACAGTTCCATATATTTTTCTGAAAACTTGATAATTTTAATTTTCATTAAGCTAAATAAACCTCCATCTTATATATGTACTATATCTTTATTATCCATTCAACAGATGATGGGCCACTAATCTGATTCTGTTTCCTAGTCATTGTTAATAGAGCAACAATATTCAAGTATAGAACCCTAAGAGTATATGCTAGGAGTAGTATACCTGAACCATATGCTTCTATTGTTAACATTTAGAGAAATTTCTGCAATGATTTCCTCAATGGCAATACCATTTTAGACTCCTACCAACAATGAATAAGGGTCAGTCTTTCCCCTTACTCTCATTAGCACTAGATATTTGTTTTCTTGATGCTAACCGTTCTGACAGGAGTGAGATGGAATCTCAAAATAGTTCTAATTGCCCTTCCCCTTCTGACTAAGGACGTTAAACACTTTTCAATACAACCATTATCCATTGGTATTTCTTTTTTTGAGAACTCAATGTTCAGTTTATAGCCCATTTTTTGGTTTAGTTGTTTGTTTATATGATGTTTAGATTTTGAAATCTATGTGTAGTTTACATATTAACCCTGTGTCTTATGTATACCTGGCAAAGATTTTCTTCCATTCTATAAGCTTCCAGAAGAACAATATTATGAAGAAATAGTATAGTTGTTGTCACCTTTGGTGTTTAGTTTGTAAAAAATAAATTGGAAAGGAAATCTGAAACTCTGAGCTTGATAAATTGCAAAACAAAAGTCCTATCACAAGCTTAGTATTATTCATGGCTGTTCCCAAGCTTAGAAATAAAATACCTTACAGGAATAGGTGGGAGCATGTAGCCCTCTTTCCAATGTTCTTCTTGTATTCCTCTTATATTTCCTGCCTCTCTAGACAGGACAGCTGATGAAAAAGAAATGGAAGTATTTTAACAGGTGATTTGTCATGTTGTAAGCTCCCATTTCTTACTTTAAACCTTGCACTAACAACACAACCACAGAGAACTGTCAATGAGTAGCTCATTGAGATGCAAAATAGATTATAAACAATTTGCTAATATTTAAATGAAAGATTACCCTGCAGATAATTATAGGAACAGACTCATTAAAGAATATTTTATCTGCAGACTTGAAAGGTAGCATACAATAATAAGTTTGCATGTAGACTGGGGAAAATACTAAAGAAAATGAAAGAGTTTAGTGTACTTGAGGGATTTCTAAGGGCAGGGAAATTTGATTTTTTTTAATAAAATGAGAAAAAACATGTTGTATACCTTCTAAAAAATTACTTACAGTTAAATTACTAGTGAGAATCAAATTGTAAAGTTAAAATCTATGTCTATGTCTCTATGCAAAGCTTCAGTTCAGAGCCAGTTCTAATGTTAGCCAAAATGTGGCTTTTATGTTGACTCATCTGTCCAGGAGAATGTTCCCAGTGACATACATATCAGAGTTGTGAATGATTGACCAGGAAGAATCTCATATTTTACAACCATTTCTTGGATGTGGTCAATTAACTTAAAAGGCTAGGCTTAAGGTGTTTTGCTGTCTATATTATGAATTTAGCAAACCAATGGGCATCTTAGTGAACAGCACAGTTATATGTCTATTTATTCATCCATTGGTTTTCTCATTGCACTATGCTTCTTTACATTGTGAAAGCCATGCTAGCTCTCATATGCCATGGGTACTGTGTCATACTCATTGTTCCCTTAAAGCAAATTGTGAAGCCATGAGGCAAATCAGTGTCATGTTCACACTGAAATGTAAAATAAGACAAACCCTTAAATTTATCAGTAGCTGTGATTTCCATTTGCCTCTGGAAGAATTTCATACTCCTGTTTCAAAGCAAAGTTTACAAAGCTATTTAGAATCTAAATGATAATGATTGTAAAACCTTCCCACTAATTGTGTCCTCCTCTCAACCTGGAACCTTGGCTATGTGTCTTTGCACAAACCCTTTAGAAAGTAGGCCTGAGGGACATGAAGAGAAGTCAGTATTTCCTGTAGGAACAAAGCTCACTATAGTAACCTTTGATCTCAGAGATACACTCCTGCATAAATCAGATAAACCCCATGGAATTTTTGTTTACTTCAGTGACTTGCTTAAGGTCTCGTTTATTCCTCTAGATAGAGCGTAGCTACTTCTCACTTATTAATAATGTATCCTGTTTGGCATTGGCTCCTAATAGGTCTATGTGCAGGGACGTTATTTATGAGGTGGGATATCCTCAGGGCTTAGTGAAGAAAATGACAGATTTGGGACTTGACATCTGGCCTGTGTTACCTTACTTATGAATCATCTACCTGGAGATAACTGAAGGTCCTATAGTCAAGATAATACTTTTTATAAAAGAAAGAAAGAGAGAGAGAGACAAAGAAAGAAAAGTAAAGAAGAGAAAGAAAAGAGAACAGAAGAGTAAAGAAAAAAAGAAAAAGAAAAGGAAAGAAAACAAACCCTTCGTGGGCCCTGTGTCTCGCTGGCTGAGGAAGGGAAGGACTGATTCTAGGTCCTGGGTCCACTGAGGACCTCTGAATTTTAGACCGAGTTCCCTTCTTCCTATTTGTTTGGTAACAGCAATGACTACTCACGTCAGATTCAGAATGGATTTTCAGGGGGTTGGCGAAATGGCTTAGCGGTTAAGCCTTTGCCTGTAAAGTCCAAGGACCCTGATTCCATTCCCCAGGACCCACGTAAGCCAGATGCACAAATGTGCTCATGTGTGTGGCGTTTACAGTGGCTACAGGCCCTGACTTGCCCATTCTCTGTCCAGCTGCCTCTTTCTCCCTCTCTCAAATAAATAAATAAATAAAGTACTTTAAAATGACAAAGAAAGGATTTTCAGAGCTCTCTCACACAGCAGCTTGTGATCTATTAGAGTATGTCAGAAAATCAATTGAACCATATTAAGACAAATTTTTGCATGTTGTTTTTGGTGCTGGAGTGTGTTCGTTTATTTTCCCTTACTTATTGATTAACCCAAAACAGAAACTAGTAGAATAGGATGCAGAAGGAATCTATCACTCACATCAAAAATAAATACTTTTCTGAAAAGCATGCTGTGTTAGTCAGGTTTCTCCAGAGAAATAGAAGCATTTCTCTCTCTCTCTCTCTCTCCATTATAAAGGAACTGTTTTACATGTTTATTGAGGCTCAGAAATCAAACAATATTCTGTTTCCAAGGAGGATAAGTATGTTGGGTTGTTCCTGGAGAAAGTCCCAGAGTCTGAAAACTTCAGAGTGTAGGGCTGTGATATCCAAAGTCAGGAAAGGAAAGATAGCTTCATTTGAGAAAAAGAATTTATGTCTTCATTTTTGTTCTATCTGTCTTTGACTAGATTGTCTAGTGTCTGTGAGTGTTGGAATGTGAGTGATGGCATTCACTTTTACTCAGTCCACTGATTCAAATGTCAGTCTCTTCTGGAAACATGTTCACTGATATGTTCCAAACTAACATTTCACCAGGTTGCTAAATTCAGTCAAGCTGATCTCTAAAATTAGCCCCTCTATACATTTGTGCATCTTAGAATGGGGGAAAATGATAGGCTGTGGGAATCCCAGAAGGGCTGCATTGTGAGGAGGTTTAGAATGGCAAAGTCATCAAAGCTGATCCATTTGTGGAACCCTGGAAGGAGATGTCTAACACAGTAACCTTTATTTATATCACAACCCTCCCACTAAGTCAAGGTCAGTCATTTCCAAATGCATCTGTTAGCATGGTTTAGCTAAGGACCTGCTTCATTCCTGAGAGACAGTGTTTGTCCCACCATAATGTGGCATTTACCAGAGTATCCCACCTATAGTGTGGAGAATAGTAGAATTCAGGGACAAGACAAGGAGACTGTGATGTTTAGGATGTCACCAAAGATCATGGGTCAACTTCCTGGCCAGAGAGCCACATGGTTGGGCTGCAGAACACTGAGAAATCAAGCTGGAAGCTTGATTCCTGTTGGCTAGTTGTCATAGTACAGTAAATCGCTATTGAGTCAGAATATCCTGTTGAGGGAGAAAAGTCATCAACCATCTTAATCAGCAGTGAAACCTGAAATCTTCATGCCTGGTCAGCCAAACCAAATCTGCCAACTGATGTAATGTTGACATGTCTGTTAATGGGAGAAACGAACTGCTCTCTGATTGGATTAGAGGCTTCATGAGAGGGAATTCATCCCTGATACTGAAAGCCTAATCAGAAGCCTATGGCTGGGGAGGGAATAAGTCCTAGAGGGAAAGCTACCATTGCTATTTGTCTAGATGGATACATTATGCTCACCAGGTTGCCCTTTGAATAGCTATGTTTATGCCCATATATTAATGCTACTCTCTTTTTTTGGTTTAAGAAGCTTCTCTTTTTAGATGGCAGTGCCCACTGGCTTGTCTCAACTCACTAAAGTGCTAAGAAGAAGTGACAGTGGCGTATACAGCATGAAGACATCTCTACCACATCCTCTAAGTCTCAGAGACCATTATAGAAAGGATAGCATGAAGACTATAAAAGCCAGAGGAAGAAGAGGAGTGCTGTGCAGTACTGTCTTCCACAGTGGCCAAGGTATTCATGATTTCACAGTGGTGACATCAAAACAGAACACTTACTAGTAGGGAAGAAGATGTTCAGTGGAGGAGGGATAAGGGAGGAAAATGAAGGAGGCTGATGGGAGGGGCTTATAATAAGGGTACATTGTGTATATTTATAAAGGTGGTCAATAAAAGTTAAAAGGTGGGGGCTAGAGAGATTGTTCAATGGTTAAGGCACTTGCCTGAAAAACCTAAAAATCCAAGTTCAATTACCCAGTACCCACATAGAATCAGATGCAAAAAAGCAGTACATGCATCTGGAGTTCCATTGCAGAAGCTAGAGGCCCTGGTGAGCCTATTCTCTCTCTCTTTCTACATCTGTCTCACTCTGCTTACAAGTATATAATATATACTTTTTATATATAACTTTTTATCACAAATGTACTCCTCTTATTCATTTTTATCCCCCTACTTCTGTTTCCCAAGTGCTGGGATTAGAGTTGTGTGCCATCATGCCTAGCAACTTGACCTTAAATAATATCTATCTATCTATCTATCTATCTATCTATCTATCTATATATATATATATACATATACATATATATATATATATATATATATATATATATATATATATATATATATATCTTGAACTCATTTATCCCATTTCATCTCCCATTACCCTGGGGCCTCTCCTCATTAGGGTTATAGTACTACTTTGGGTTAAAGAAGGATTCACTCATTGCCTATGAGGCAGTAGGGGCAATGTTCCCCAGAATATTACTACCCATTCTGGATCTCTTACAATATTTCTGTCCTTTTTTTTTTTTCCCCAGTGATCCCTGGGCCGTGGTAAGCCTGTTGGCAGTGTGATTTCATATTGAGTTCTTTGCAATGTCTGCGTTTCTGTTTTGATAGGTTTGACTGGTAACCACGTCTGCCACTATCACCCTGGAGCTGGTTGTCAGGCTGGCAGTACGAAGTATTTTTATATGGCTGAGGATCAAACATTGCTTTCTAGGCAGAACTTTACCACTGAGCTATATCTGCAGCCCAATTTTTTAAATCATTCAGTGGACCCAAACTAATTATGTACATTTGTGGCATACAGAGTAACATTAATTTTTAAGTAAATCAAATTCTACTAACATTTTAAAACATAAAAATGTCAGGGTATTGAGTAATATGACATTTTTATACACATATTCTTTGTACAAAATCTAAATCAGTTTAAAACTCTCTACCTTCTCATTTATTTATTTTTAAAAAATATATTTTCTTGTATCAGGAACATTCTTCTCTACTGACTGTTTTGAAATATATATTAGGATGTCAGGTTTATAAGTTTCTTCTTGCCTGATTGGTCTGAATAGAAAACAGGACTCAAAGGTATGATTGTCATCCATGACCTTATTGTATAGATCGTTAAAACATGGAGATGCTACTGTGGGGAGAAGCAGGCTGTGGGTCACTCTGGTCTCTCTCCTAGAAGCAGAAAATATTCTGATTTTGATTCTGTCATTTAATTTTATCTTCGTATTGCTAGGCTTTGACCCCACACACTCATGGTTCCAATATTTGGTTCTCAGTGGGAAGCAATATTTGGGAAGTTATGAAAATCTGGAACATGTCTTTGAATGTTATACTGAACTCCAGTCCTATCTGTCTGTCTATCTATCTGTCTGTGTGTCTGTGTGTCTGTGTGTCTGTCTGTCTGTCTGTCTATCTGTCTACCTATCACCTAATCTATCATCTATATATCCATCTCTCCCTTTATCTCCTTGCTGCCATTTAAAACAGTAGAACAGCCGGGTGTGGTGGTGCACGCCTTTAATCCCAGCTCTCTGGAGGCAGAGGTAGATGGATTGCCATGAGGTCCAGGACGCTCTGAGACTACATAGTAAGTTTCAGATCAGCATGGGCTAGAGTAAAACCCTATCTCTACCCCCAAAATAATTAGAATAAAAAAATTAAATCAAATAGTAGAACAGCCTCTACCATGTCCTCTGTCTACCATAGCATTCTCCTCAAGTTCCTGAGGCCAAGCAACCATGGACTAAAACCTCTGAAGCCATGGGAAAAAAATCTTCCTCTTTGAAGTTGTTTCTGTCAGGTGTTTTGGTCACAGTGATGAGATGTAGCCACCTTTTTCTGGTTGAAATATTTTCCTTTGTATAAAATAAGTCATTGGATAGGATACTATTTTATTTTCAGTCTGAGAGATATTTTACCTATTTGGAATAAAAACTTCTGTATGTAATGCACCTGTGGGAGTAGCTTTTATTTATGGAACTCTGCATTATGATGATGTCTATTTTCACACTATCCAGTGCCTGTCTGTCAACATTACAACCTATGTGTCTCATGTCCTCTGGGTCATGGATATTTGCTTTGTGCATTGTTCTGTTATATTTTTATTTTCATAGGATATAGTTAATATATAATGGTAACTTCCCTGGAGAATTTTTTTAATCCTGTCACTTTGATGGTACTGACATGAATATAATAAAATAGCCATTGAAGTGTTAGTCAGATACCTGACGTAATGCTACTTTTCCATAAAATGATATAAATTATTGTCATTTGAGAAAGTTAACTGAATATATTCATGCCTGTTTTTCCATCTGTGAATTAAAAGCAGAAATGACTTGCTCTATGTAAATGTTGAAAAGGAAATTAGATAATATATGGAACACAGTCGCTGGCATATGGCAGGCTTTCCATACATAACTGATGGAGACAATTAAGACTCTGAGTGTTTCTCTCCAGGCTTTAAAGCTATATGCAATATGAAAAAAAAAAAAAACTACTGGACTCAATCTGGTTTTTATTCTTATTATTTTACATATTTATTTTCTTTTTCTGTTTTAATATGTTAAAGGCCATTCTGTCAGAAGACCATGATCCTTCTTCCCGAATCCACTGTGCTGCACACAGAAAAGGCCTGATTGATCTGTGCCATTGTTCTATCCATAAACACATGGCAGTTCGAGTCAGAAAACAATGCAAAAGGAAAAATATCCAAACAATTGGACAATAGACCCACTTTTTATTTTACTTCAAACTCTCCCAGAGGAAGGAAGAAACAAAAGTGCCATGTTTGGCTTCGTTAATGTGCACTTTTCTAATTCGTTCTTCTAGCACGATTCTCCCTGGTTAATTTTAATCCTGATGGGATTCTCTGGAATGGTCATTAAATTTCAAAGTACTGCACAATTAAGGATTAGTTAACTATTAGACCATGTAATGCCACTCTGATTTATGCAAGCTTCATTAAAATCTTTTTCAGCTATGATCTGAAGGGGGATATAAAACACATCAGATTTGAGAATTCAAATCAATTTAATGAGATTTTTTTCCTTCTTGAATGCTATTGATATGCTCATGTGATGCTAGATGTTTCAAAGAATGTACAGGGACATAAAAGGTTGGTAGGCATTCCAAACAATACACTTAGGGCTTAAATGAGAGAAGAGAATTTAACCATATAGCAAAATAATATATATGCATATATGATATGTAAATATCATCAGCATAGTGTAGGGATTAAGGGCTTTTCAGTCAAAATACACTGGATGAATTTTGTAGCATTTTGGATTGATTTACCTTATTATTATTATTTTTAATCTGGGATACTATGTTAGCTATTTTACTTATTTTTGTAATCAAACACCTGATAGTATAGGAAGGAATTTAATGAAGGTTTAATTTCAGCTGACAGTTCCGTGAGGTCCAGTCCACCATGGTGGGAAGTAACGCAGGCCTGGGCTGGAGGAAAGCTCTCCCACTTGTCTCCACAGTGAGGAAGCAGAGACCATGAGCGGAAAGCCGGGTCAGGCTACACAGACCCAAGGCCGCCCCCAGTGACTCACTTCTTCAAACAAACGTCCCCAGTGACTGCATATCTCTTCAAGGTTTTACAACTTTTCGAACCAGGTAGAAACCCAGTGTTCAAACACATGAGCCGATAGGGATCATTGCACATAAAACCACCACAAATACCACATTGTCTCAAATGAAACAGTTTGACATAATTTTCATTCACTAAATCATAAGTTATACTTAGAAAGTTGGAGTGGACCCTTTTAAAATATTTTTTATTTTTATTTATTTATTTGAGAGAGACAGAGTCAGACAGAGGGAGAGAGAAGGAGAGAGAGAAAGAATGGGCACCCCAGGGCATCTGGCCACTGCAAACAAACTCCAAACACATGCATTATCTTGTGCATCTGGCTTACATCAGTCCTGGGGAATCTAACCTAGGTCCTTTGGCTTTGCAGGCAAGTGCCTTAACTGCTAAGCCATCTCTCCAGCCCCTGTAGTGGACTCTTTTAAGACTCTTTGTTTAAGAGTCTTCCAAAGGCAAAAATGAAGTATTAATCAGCTACATTAGTGTCTGGGGTGTTTATTGGCAGGTCATTGAGACTGAAGACCATGGTGACTGTTTCCTTCCCAGCCTCCTCAGTCCATCTTACATGGCTCTTAGTCCTAACATGACTCTTCTACCACTAAACCAGCAACGGGGCATCTAATTCTCACATCAAAATACCTCTGGCTTCCCTTTATGCCTCTGTGTCCACGATTTGTGTGATTAGATGATGCTCACTTGTGTATTCTCTCTATCTTAATGAGAACAAACGGGCATGGTTAATTACAGTGCAATCTTATCCAGAGGTACCTAGGACAGTTCTATTATGCATAAGCAGAAAAGTGGAATCCTGACAATGAGGGGCTGCATCTTAGGAAATTTGGTCATACAAACTATACAACAACCATCTTAATAGAAACACAACCCAGAAGATTCTATGATGATAAGGTGATATTATTTAGGAAAAGAACGTATTATCAACACCTAACAATTTTAACAAAATTAAGTAGCATTGTTATCAGTACTGTTATCATTATTAAATTTAAATTTCAAAGATTGGAGTAACACTTAATAGAATTTCAGAGTGTGTTGCTATTTTAAGCTGTCCTTTAAGTACCTTCGGAGAGCAATTTTGGAACTGGCCTTAAAATAAAATAATAATGCAAAGTGACAAAATATAATCGTAAAGCAAAGCCACAGTTCCTTGTTTGTCCTCTGAAGTTCTATATGTTGGAAGATTGGACCCTAGCATAGGGAGGGCTAGGTAGCTACTGAGCTTGAAGAGATGGAGCCCAGTGGAAGATGGCTAATTCACCAAAGCAAGTACTGTGGCATTCAAAAAACCAGGTCAGCCCCTGTAAGAGTAAGGATCCTGCCCCCTGCTCTTCCGCGCTGGCGCATTCCTGCCAGGCGATGTCATCTTCCATGAGGCATTTCTCAGAGCCAAAGGGATGCTCCCAGGCTTGCAGAATTTTGAGCTCAACAACAATTTTTTTTTTTTCTTTCTAAGGCACCCAGTTTTAGGTATTTTGTCATAACCACAAAATTATATACCAATGAACACAATAACCTCTTTAAGAACTAAAATAATACACCAATCAATTAACAGTTTTTCTTCCTAATCTCTGACACTATTTGCTACACAAAGTCAACTATAATCATGATTTTTATGAATACTTATACTTTCCTAACAAAATAGTTTTATTCATTTGATATTAAGAAAGTGGAAGTAAGCTGTTACTTTAAAAGATGCAACCTACTACAAATGATTGTTAACTAGGCTTAAAGGTGGTGAGCTAGATAAATGAGGAGACAAAATGGAGAACATTTGAAGGATAATAGGTGAGAGTTTGGCATAATTGAATCTCAAAAGTCTTGCAAAGCTGCAGTCAGAACTCTGCAATCATCTGAGGTTTAGGAGAGACTTCTGCTCACTAATGAATGAGTGTAGAGAGGCTTTGGAGTGAGGTCCAGTCCCAAAATTTGAAGTAGTGGATACTTAGCACCAATGTTTCCTAATGATCATAATAAAGTGCATCATTCAATTGATGGCAAAACTTCTAGGTGAATTGAACTTTTTTAAATTTTTTAAAAATTTTTGTTTATTCTTATTTATTTGAGAGCGACAGAGAGAGAGAAAGAGGCAGAGAGAGAGAGAATGGACGCGCCAGGGCTTCCAGCCACTGCAAACGAACTCCAGACGCGTGCGCCCCCTTGTGCATCTGGGTAACGTGGGTCCTGGGGAATCGAGCCTCAAACCGGGGTCCATAGGCTTCACAGGCAAGCGCTCAACCGCTAAGCAATCACTTCCAGCCCGAATTAAACTTTTTACATAGCAAAGAAATTCTAATTTAAAGGGTGATAAACATTGTCTGATTTTCTCACAAGAGCAAACACTGCAAACAGAAATAAATGTTGCTTCTCTTCCTCCACTTACCCGAAGTCCCCTGTTCCTCTTCTTTGCCAGGATAGAAAAAAAAAAAAAAAAAAACAATGAACAGAGGCTGCTGTAAGCATCACAGAAATCTTTGTGTATAGTTAATTTTCTACTTACTGAATCTGTTTTCTCTGATTTTATCTTTTTAAAACTCTTTTAAGACTTTCTTTTTGATGAACAGAAGATCCTTTGTTTATTTTAGTGAAATGCAGCATAGGTCAATAGTAAAGGGTTGGAAACATAACTTGTGAACTCTCCACAAAACGATATTGGAATTCACATTTTGATATCTAATAGAAACTTCTATCAGAATATAAACTGCATTCTAATAACAACATAAGGTGAACAAGGTAGATGAGAAAATAAGATACTATAAACATTTATGAAGCTAAAATCACAACTTCCTTAAAAATGAGAAGAAAATGGAGAAATCAGAGCATCCACCTGTGGTCCATCCATTACAGTCACATGAAACTCTGTCTAACTTATGACTGGTGGAGCATTTAGAGGGGGACATCAATAAGAAGTGAAGTTAAAAATGGCCATTCATATGGCATCATATGGCGTTTATGGAGAAGGCAAAGAAACAGCAGCAAAATGTACATTATGTAGAGTGTATCTGACCACTGACCCACCTGATCATCCACCAAGAAGCACCACATGGAGAGGATGAGGCATACCTGCAGGATTTTATATGTGAAGCCATACATATTTGTTCTGACCCTAGTAGAAATAAACTAGAAATTAATAACAGAATTAGATAGGGAAAGATCTCAAGTGTTCTGAAGTTATATATGACACTTGGAAGGCTGGTAGAGTATCTTCCTAGCATACACAAAACCCCGGTGTGATCCAGCACCACATAAACCCAGATGTGGTGGCATATGCCTGTAGTTTTTGCACTAATGAGGTGTTGGCAGGAAGATAAAAAGTTCATGGTGAATACCAGCAGCCCCACAGAGGAGGGTCATCAGTGGAATGGGAGCAAGGAGGAAGGAAATGATGGTGCCAACACATGATATATATATGTATATATATATATATATATATATATATATATATATATATATCCATTCAAAGATTCTTCTTAATAAAAAAGGAAGAAGAAAAAAAGGAAGAAAGAAAGAGAAAGAAAATTTAGAAAAGAACAAACAATCCAAAAGTTTAGAGATGATTGATATATGATAGATAGAGTCACAGATAAATAGAATAATTTATATATGATATAATATACATGACATAAAGGAAAAATAGAAGGGGAACTATCTGGGATGAGATAGATGATTAGCAGAAAAGAGGAGAGAAGAGAATAGTGAGGTGAATGTGATCAAAGTACATAATGTATGTGAATGAAAATGTCATTATGAAACCTATGACTTTGCATAATGAATATATTCTAATAAATATTTTAAAAGTATAAAAAAGTTCAAAGTCATCCTTAAATACAAAGCAAGATCTACAAGCCTGGGTACTATGAGACCCACTCTCAAAACAAAAGCAATCAAAAAGACTTAGAAATCAAGACTATTGCATAGGAAACTATAAAATAGTTTATTTAACATCAGTTTATTTTGACAGTAATTAAAGCAGTACTTGGAAGGAAATTTATATGACATTAAAACTTTATATTAGAAAATACAAATAAATCAAAACTCAGTAATCCCAATGTCTAGCATTGTAATTAAATGTCAGAATATTCAACATAATGGTTAAATAGGCCAGTGAATAGAAATCTTAGTACAACCCAATTTCAAAGTTTCAAAAGAAGAAAAAAATACTATGACTACTACTATAACTATTGTAGAAATGAAAAGTCTTGCAAAAAAAATAAAAGAGAGCTAGAGAAATGGCTTAGCAGTTAACATGTTTGCCTGTGAAGCCTAAGGACCCATGTTTGACTCCACAGGTCCCATGTAAGCCAGGAGCACAAGGTGATACATGCACAAGGTCGTACATGTGCAAAAGGTGGTGCTCACATCTGGAGTTTGATTACAGTGGCTGGAGGCCCTGGCACACAAATTTTCTCTCTCTTGCTCTCTCTCATAAACTAAGGCCAGTCTATCGGCCTTGCCTCAAAAAAATAAATAAAAATGAAAGAAAACGAACACTACTTCTGACTCAAAGATCTTCACTTGGTGAATTATGCTAGGTGTTCAGAGACATGAATTTTACACAGACATTCAGAAAAAGAAGAGAAGTAATTCTGAACTTGTGTTGCAAGGCCAACATTATCCTGATGTTGTCAAAAGAGTTACAAAGATTGGAAACTAGACAGATCTTGTTCATATAATGTCAAGAACAGAAACAAATGCTAGTGAAATGCTAGCAAAGTCATTGTAGCAATCTGTGAAAGAAAAACAAATGTGACCTACTATAATTTGGTATAGTACATATCTGAAAATAATTAAGGGATTTAGTAGGATTATGAGATTGGAAATCAATATGTCTCAACCAGTTACATTTATATATACTAGCAATGAAAATTAAAAATTGAAAAGAACACTAAAATACCATATAAATCAGGAATAAATGAAATACATAAAATATTTGAATATAATCTATATACAACCACATATATATACATATATTTAACCATATATATGTAATATAATATATATATGTATGCAATATATACACACACACACATATATATACACATATATTATATACGTGTATATATATATAACATAACATATGGGAAAATCAAAAAAGTTCAAGAAAGCCTAAATGAATAGAGAAATAAACTATCCTAGCACACGTTTATAAACTTGGTACTTCAAAGATTTTTCTTTCTTAAACAATTGTTTATGAATATCACCAAGAGAACTTTTAAAATTAACACAGAAATTATAAATTTGTTTTGTGTAGCAACAGCATTTTTTCTTAATTTGGAAAAGACTAATAAATTAGGGGGTCCAATTTCAAGATATATCTTAAAAGTAGAGAAATCAAAAAAATCTGTAGTGGCAAAAACATGGACACATAAATCAATGGAACAGAATAGTGAGTCCAAACTCAACCTTCACTGATAAGATGAATTGATTTTCAGCTAGGGTGCAAATGCAACCCAATGGAAGAAGGATAGTGTTTTCTGAAAATATGGCTGTAAGAATTGATCCTCCACATGCAAAAAGATGAATATTGACCCATAAATCTATACAAAAATTAAGTCAAAATGAATCACATTTCTGAATATAAAGATTAAACATCTAAAGCTTGAATAAACACAAGATAGGACAATATTGCATATGTGGGATTTCAGATTAGTCATAGATTTCTTAGATACAATATCAAAAGCACAATCTATAAAATGAAATAATGAAATTGGATTTCAACAGAATTAAAAGTTTCTATGTGGATAACAGCATTGTTTAAAAACAATGACAAGATGCAGACTTAGGAGAATGCATTTTTAAGTAGATATTTAACAAATACTTAGTATAGCTTATATATAAAGAGCAGTCACAGGCAATTAAAAGGAAATAAGCTTTATTATTATTATTATTATTACTTTGGTTTTTCATTTTAGGGTCTCTCTCCCTGGCCCAGGCTGACCTGGAAGTCACTATGTAGTCTCAGGGTGACCTCAAACTCATGGCGATCCTCCTACCTCTGCCTCTCGAATGCTGGGATTAAATGTGTGCACTACCACTCCTGGCCTTATTATTTTTTTTTTTTTGAAAGCTGGATTTAATTTCATGTGAACAGGACTTTAAACTCACTTTCAATAAGAAAGAAGAGTGGTATGTGAAAAGTGACAAGATAGACTAATGGAAGACAATCTAGATCTCCATAAAAATGTCAATTAATTTGAACAAGTGACACCTCTGCTTACCTAATAGAATTGTTAAATAAAAGGTAGACGAAAGGAAGAAAGTCATACTAATGAGGCCGTGGAATGATCAGATTTTCCATATGTTGTTGTCAGAGGACAAACAGGGTAATATGGCTTTGCATTAAATAAGGAAATACCTCGGTGGGTAATATCTTTACATTAAATGGGGAAATATCTCAGTGGATAATATCTTTGCATTAAATGAGGAAATATCTCAGTGGCCATGCAAGCCTGCGACCTGTGTCCAGTACAGTAAGGGCTAGAGACAGGAGAATCACTAGAGCTAAGTGCTCAGTCAATCAGACTCAAACTGGCAGCTCTAGATTCAGTGAGAAACTCTGTCTCAAGAAAACAGCATGGGGGAATGGTGGGGGTGACCTGGCATTCTCCACCAGCCTCTGTACATGTGCACACAAGGGGCGGCACTTTAATCTGCACACACACACATGAACATACACATCCCACATAAAATGCACACAGATGCCAGAAACACCCTGCTTAACAAGCTCATGCCATAAGTAAATGACATATTATGATTGAATCCTACTCATAGGTCTTTATTGATTAGAAATGAAAGAGTAGATTCACACAGGAGTTTGAAGTAATTTTATTCATAGCTTAGAAGCCTGGAAATAACTCAAATACCTTTCAGCTAGTCAGTGGACAAATAACCACAAAGAAGGAAATGAGCCTCGATACATGCAGACATGCAGGTGGACTTCAAACCACCGGCATGAATTAAAGCAAGACGTAGATGCTAACTGCTGTGTGCTTCCATTCACATGCTGTCTGGTTTCTGGGGATGAAGATAGGGGTGGAGGGCCAAACACAAAAGGACATGAAAAGAAATTGAGGGGCTGATGGAAAAGGTCGTCTTAATCATGACGTATTGACATTCATTCTTCCTCCCTTTACTGTGCTGTCTGGAGTCCATGTCGCAGAGGTCCTAGAAGTAAGGGCACCCTTGTCACCTTCACTTTCCAGGCTGCTGTATTTTACCGAAGGTGCGATGTTGGCTGTAGGACTTTAGCAGTACTGATTGGCTTAGAGAAGTCCAGGTGTGTTTGGATCCCAGCAAAAACTTTTATCATAAATGCAGGTAAGCATGGCTATGTGAATATATGTCCTTTATTCTGATAATATGGAGAAAACTATTTTACCACTTCTACCAATTCTATATTTTTTAAATAACCATCATTATTTCATATGTCTGGATTTGATGGGCTGATATTTTATTTTGTATTAATTATTAATTAATTATTAATGATCATGAGTACAAGTAGCCTGTAATTTTCCTCTTACAAAATCTTCATGTTGAGCCGGGCGTGGTGGCACACGCCTTTAATCCTAGCACTCAGGAGGCAGAGGTAGGAGGATCGCTGCGAAAGTTCAAGGCCACCCTGACACTACAGAGCAAATTCCAGGTCAGCCTGAACTAGAGTGAGACCCTAACTCAAAAACTCAAAAAACAAACAAACAAACAAAATCTTCATGTTTGTTGTTCCTATAACAATGATGGAACCGTGATTTTGCCTTTCAATACTTGGGAAAGTTTTTACCACTTTCTTTTTAAGATATTTTATTTTGGGGGGATGGAGAGATGGCTTAGTGGTTAAGCGCTTGCCTGTGAAGCCTAAGGACCAGGGTTCGAGGCTCGATTCCCCAGGACCCACGTTAGCCAGAAGCACAAGGGGAACACACATCTGGAGTTCGTTGGCAGTGACTGAAGGCCCTGACATGCTCATTCTCTCTCTCTCTGCCTTTCTGCCTCTTTCTCTCTCTGTCTGTCGCTCTCAAATAAATAAGTAAAAATAAACAATTTTTTAAAATTATTTATTTGAGAGAAAGAAAGAGGGAAAGGGGGGGAGGAGAAGGAGAGGAAGAGAGAGGGAGGGAAAAGAATGGATGCATCAGGGCCTCCAGCCAAAGCCAACGAACTCCAGACACATGCACCAACTTGTGCATCTGGTTTTTACATTCCTGGGGAATTAAACCTTGGTCCTTTGGTTTTGCAGGCAAGCATCTTGACCATTAAACCCTACCTTTTTCTTCTTAGGATCCTCTGAATCAAGCACTTGAGTCAAAGTCACTAAAAGCATTCTCCAGAGAAGAGCAGATAGGTATGTGGTGACGACTTCACAGCAGAAGAGTGAGGAGAGAAGCAACAGATACCTGCGGGTGCTGGGAGATACGTACAGAGTGTCACAGAGCACTTCGGGGTGCCTTGGACTGGGCAGCCCCCCCTGGAGAATGTAACTCTGCAGGCACTTCTGAAACCACCATGCTTGAGATGTGGCGCTAGTACCCGCAAGTCCTCCAAAGAAAGCAGCAGCTGGTAGCCAGTCCTTAGTGTGGGTACACAGTAACCATGCAGGGAGCTTCTGTGACCTTCAGGGGGAACCAGCATCCCTGGCAGAACCCACAAGCAGAATCAAGGAAACCTCCTGGTTTTCCATGTGTTCCGTCAGGCATCTCGCAGCTTCCTCCCAGTCTCTTCGGAGTTATGGAGTCCGTCTCTTTGTTTACTAATACATGCTCATTCATATAGACATACAGGCATACTTGCACATAATGTGCTGTACACTTACATCATTGAGTGTATGTGCCTAAGCTCTGAGAATTGAGATTGTCCATTAGTTTACAGAGGATTTTACTTAGCTCATTGGGTGTCAGAAGGCCATATCATCTGTCCCATTCTGACCTCTGCCAAGATTGGTGCACTGTTCATAACAGCTCCACCTCGCAGCGGCAAACATCAGGCTTTGGTAGAGATCCTGTGTTGGGATAGGAATATGTCCCAGCCTCATGTGCTTCAGTGCATCCCAATGCTCCCATTTCAGCCCACTGTGTTCAACTGTCCATTGTTCCACTCTAGTGTTTCTTTCCCTATCTTGTTAGAACTCAGAGACACATTAAATGTGCTGCTCCTGATACTCTTTGTTCGATCAAGTTCTCTGGCAGCAGGTGAGCCATTCACATCACCTTAACCAGAGCAGCAGGGGGTTCCCCCTCTGTGGGATCCAAATGAATTTTGGCATAAACAAGAAAGGATGCTAAATGGCTAGGTGTGGTTCATTTTCCCACAGTCTCAGAACAATGCTGTGAAAGGGGGCATACGGGGACTTGCACAAGCAGGAGGAATGAGAATCATGAGATTATCAAATAAGAAATATGTACAAAGGCGAGAAAATCAGAGATAGAGCAGCTTATCTCGTTATGTTAACAGGCCAGGATGCCGACACAGGTAATGCTTTCATACGGCATCTTTATTTCTCTGAACTGATAATTCTTCAACTCAAGCAGGTGGCCAAGGCAACAGTAAATCATCAACTTTAAACTTTGAGATTCCTTTAAAACAAAAAGAAAATAAGAAATATTTTAGCTATGGTAAAATGCAAAGAAAAATAAATATAAGTAGATGCACTCATAGTTTCTCAGAAAGCACATGGCTGAAAATTCAGTCAGTTTATTTTTCATCAGTGTATTTGCAACACATGAGCTTGGGGGTCATAAGAAAATCATCTGCTTTGTCCTGCTTTTTGCTTCGCCTAAAGAAGGGATAGATGGGATGTTATGTATAGTGGAACTCACTCATTAGACATTTAACAAAAGATGATATGCTTGACTTCAGTAACTGTGGCATGATGAATATTCCATGATAGCCCAGAGTCACCTTCCACAGTTAACCTGCTAGTGCATGACAATTTAAATAATGTTTGTCTCTCTTACAGGCTCCATGCTGCTAGGGTGTTACCACCAACATCTCCAAAACAAACCCTACCCTTGGAATACCTCCATGTAGCTAGAAACCTAATAGGTTTAAGTGTCAATTCATTGCCTGCATGTGTGAAAATAGAGACAGCTAAGTGGATATGCACCAAGCCTTTGTGTTTATGCAGCTCCTCTATCTTCAAGCTCAGTGACTCAGTAGATGTCTATCAAATTATCCCATATATATATATGTGTGTGTGTGTGTGTACATGTATATATATATATATATATATAATGTGTGTATATATAATTTATATATATATGTAATGTGAATTGTATGATAATTTGATAACATTTTTCAACATGTACATTATTCAAGTGACAAAGGATATTTCAAAAGTTGCATAATAATCAGTTAATTTAATAATGTGGACCCTAACTTTACATGTTAATTTTTTATTTGCTCCCTGTATATTGTCTGACATCTATGCATTGGAGGACACACAATCTGTTCAATATTGCAGCAATACACATTAATATTTTAGGTCTGGTTCTTTATGTTTAATTTGTTAATTGTAAATATGAGCTTTCAGCACACAGGGTTGTATTTTTTATTCCTTTGCAACAGGATGAGATTTGCCAGTACTGCACTTGAAAAAAAATATGAAAAAGTTAGCTTCTTTCAGGCAGTTTCAGTTAAAATTTGAGGTCAGGGAGTAGCAAAAGATACACCCCACACGCCAACCTTCCTGAGCACAAGTGGGAATCTTCGGTACAGATGGAACTCAGGCCTGATAGCGATTCATCTTCAAGAGTCATCTACAACCCGTGCCCCTGCTGCCCACAGTCTAGCATACTATCTAGGTGGGCTGGCCGCGGCGTCTGTCCTGCAAATTAACAAGCAATCAGATCTTCCCCTTACATACCTGAGTCTGATGAAAGTATACATTTTCTATGCTATAAATGCTACTGCCTTCTTCCTTTCTCTCTCTCTGTCTCTCTCCCTGAATCTCCTTGATCTGGCCACAGGGATAACTGTTTCTCAGTCTGGGGAAACTTTTCTGCTGACCTCTGCTTTATATCACATTAATTACATGTAGAATATTTTTATTCCTAGTCTCTAAATCTAAAAGTTGTGTGTTTCCCTTGCGCTGCAGATCTTCTGCTTGGCTGTTTTCAGCAAATCTACGCCTGTTACCTGTAACTTCTCTAAACTTGTGGTAGCCACAAGTACAACTCTCTTTACTATTCAGCTCTCATCTGAATTCATTGGTTTCTGTTTTGATATTTTCCCCTCTGCTATTCTTCCTTAAGCTCCCACCATTTGCCTTCTTAACTTTCTTTCATAGGAAAGCACAAGGTGGATGCCATACCATATATGTTTCTTCCAAATCTCTCTACATATACACCTAAGTTCTGTCTTCCACATGCTCGTGGCTCTACTCCAGGCTTTCCATAAAACCTCCATTATTTTTTAAATGAACCTCATCAACTATGCAGTGTTGTCCACATGAGTGTATTTTTCTGCCTTCTTCCTCGATCCCAATTTCCCTTAACTAAACTCTGTGATTTGTGATTTCTCCCTAAACAAACTTAATTATTCATAATTTATCCTTCGTGAGTCCCTCTGTATCAATTATTTGTTAATGGTAGACTTGTAAGCTTGGGGGACTTCTCTGAACACCCAAATCCTGCAAAGACATACTTCCCAAATATATACAAACAGCTAGATTGGAGCGGTGGTGTTTGAATTGTTTTTCCCATTTTCTATGCTCTTGATGCTCTGTCATCTTGGCCTTCGCTGACTTGGGACACACACACACATATGCACACATACACACATGTAATACACATATATGTCAATAAATCTTCAGCAGCTGGAGTGACTGTATATTTATATTTAAACTTTTAAGTGTGTGGAGAATAATCAGTTTAAGTTGGGCATTGTTGTTATACAAAGAAAGATATATTCTCTAGAGACTATCCAGGAAAAGAAGACATAAATTTCTAAAATCAGAAAACTGACTGACCAGTTATGAAAACTGATCCCATAGACATTACAAAGTTAATGAAGAAATGCTGCAAACAACTGTTCACCCACACATTTGATACTAAGCTAAAAATGTATCAGGTTTTTAAAAGACAAAACTACCCATACTTTCATTAGAAATAAACATGCTAATAGTGATCTTAAATCTACTAAATAAATTAAATCAATAATTAGTATTCTTTCACAACAGGAGCAATCCCCCCCGTGACTTCACTGGTGATTTTTGCCAAACATCAAAGGGAGATACGTCCAGTGGTCATGAGCCCTTTCAGAATACAGAACTACTGGGAATGTTTCCTAACAGATTTATGAGATGATCACTTCATTACCAAAAACAGATAGACATTTCAGGTGGGGAAGCCTATAGATGAATTTCACCCACAAACACATCCAAGTGCTCTTTATTGAATAGCAGCAAATAGAATCCAACTTTCTAACAGAGAAGCTCTATGGCCAGCCTCATTCAGACACAAGGAAAGCGCTGTCCCACTCAGGAGCTCCACAAAGTTCCCCGGAGTACCCATGAGCATCATCTGCCCCAGATTGTTTACAGAATCTCAGAGGACTCATTGCAGAAGCTGACCCATCTCCAGACAGGGAACAAGAGTAGGCGTGGCCACCAACAGATGAGAGAAGTTTGTTTTCTGAATGGGATATGAGATAGTGTTCTAAGAATGGTGAATAAGATATGTGAACGTGGCTGTCTCTGGAGTTTGAGGTCAGAGGGGGAGGCAGAACCCTGCTCATGAAGATAGTGAGTGAACTATTATAGCAATTTAAAACAAAGACTGTGGAATCACTCTGATTGGGTTCGAATCTCAATTCTCCCCTTCATGGCTAGATGACTTTAAAGAAATACTCAGAATTTAGTATCTGATCTTTTTCACCAGGGAAATGAAGATTTCCAATTTTGATGGAAGCTGATCCATTTAAGCTATTGAAAAATTTAGTATAAAATCACTATGTGTATTGTTATTGTTATTGTATTATTGTTGTTTTAGATAATGGGTATTGAATATGCTAGGAAAGTTATCCATCACTAAGCTATCACTATTCCTTAATATTGCATTTAATTTTTTTTTTTCATTGACATAGTGCGTCACTCCAGCCCAGGCTAACCTGGAACTCATTCTGTATTCTCAGGCTGGCCTCAAACTCATGGTGATCCTCCTACCTCTGTCTCCCAAATGCTGGAATTTAAGGTGTGTCCCACCACACCTGGATAATATTACTATTAATCTGGAATTTATAAACATTTGCCAGAAATTTGGAGTGTTTCTTAAAGGCAGTAGGGAGCTATTGAGACAGTTTAAGCAAAGAGGTTGTACAAGATGGGATTTCCATTTTAATCTATCTAAAGCAGTGTGAAGAACAGCCCAGTGAGTTATTGAGATGGATTTAGGGCCTTTAGTAGCTGTCCAGGACAGGCGAGTGAAGGCTGCATCAACACCCTGCCACGGGGAGAGGACTTGTCGGAGAAGCAGCTATGAAGGATGATGAGGAGGGAGAATCAACAAGCCCTGGCTCCTGATTTAGTGTGGAGATTGTGGGAGAAACACTGCCCTGGGAAGCAGTAAATAACGTGCAAAGAATGAGCACGCCTACTAGACAATTCTTTATTGCCACAAACATTGCTGTGTAAATCACAGGACTGAGTTTCTCCAGGAACTTCAAGAACTGGAGTATGAACACTAACCCTTTATGATCCCTTGCACATGCAACTGGAATTCTGGGAAATATTTGGCTTGAAGTTTGGCTAAGGAATGCATAAAAACATAGAGGGGAACACATAATATTTTCCATATAAAAGTGACAAGTGTCTGGGGCCTATAGACATGGAAAGTGTTAAAAGTGTTCTCTGTGCTATACAGAAGACTAATCAGCTGAGAGTGGTGAGTCAAGGTATTTTGCAAACACACACACACACCTCATACACACATGCACACTTATGTCATTACTTTCTCTAATGTGATTACAGTGTTGAGGACCTCCCTTATACAACAAGCAAATATATATTCATATTTATTTATTTACTTATTTGGAGGGAGAGAGAGAGAGAGAGAGAGAGCACGTTCCAGGGCTTTATGCCACTGTCAACAAACTAAGACACATGTATCACTTTGTGCATCTGGTTTTAGGTAGCTAATGGGGAATAAGACCCAGGCTATCAGGCTTTATAAGAAAGTAGTGAAGACACCAGGGTGTAGGAGACAGACCCTAAGGTTACTCAACACTTACCAAAGCAGAGATCCAGAAGCTCCCAAGAGCTCATCACTGAAGTAGACTTAAAACTCACCCACTACAGCTCAGGGAATTTTGTGGAAGAGGGGGTAGAAAAATTGTAAGAGCCATAGGTTGAGACATCATGCCCAGAGGCATTTCCTTCCCCCCCAAAATAATTGACTAGTGTTCCCACAATGTATAATCTACAACCTCAACATCACCAACAGAATGGGAGCAGGGATGAGGGAAAAGAGGGTACCAACACATGATGTATCCATATGAAACATCTGGTTAATAATAATAATAATCATTAAAAATTAGAAGTATATGTATATATAATAAAATAAAGCATTGATATATACACAGAAAAAGAAAGCTTTAACTGCTGAGTCATCTCCCCAGCCCAACTATATATATATATATATATATATATATATATATATATATATATATGCATATATATGTATATATATACATATATATATAGTTTATAATACAATATACTATAATATATATATAATAAATATTATATATATAATATAATAAATATAATATATTATATATATAGTGAGCTGCCAAAAATAAATCATTTTATTCAATTCATTTCATTTTTTAGATGAGGAAATATTCATAGACTAAGTGGTTAAAGCATAGCATGTCCATAGTTATCCATCCCATAGAGGTAGAATTAGGACCACACTCACAGACATCAACACTTGCTCAGTGCTGTCTTTCAAATTACTCTAAGTTCCCTCACTTTTCTCTTTCTTACTTCTCTCTCTCTTTCTCTCTGCATGTGCCATGCAGGTAGGGAGACATAAGAAGACAATTTCCATGTTAAGTCCTTGTCTTCTAAATTGTTTGAGGCAGGGTCTCTTGTTTAGAGCTCTGGCCATCAGTCTGGTTGGCCTGTGAATATCTGGGTGGTTTTCCTGTCTCTATCTCCCTTGTCTAATAAGCTATAGGAACAGTGAGATTGCAGACACCTGCCTCAGTGTTTGGATTTTTACTTAAGCTCTTGGGATACTTAGGTAATAAGTGCTTTATCCACTAAGCCATTTCCCCTGCCCCTAAATCCATAACTCTTTTATCATCTCTGCTACAAGGTTATACAAACGTGCATGCTGATTTGGCTTCACCACCACCACCGCCTTCACCATCACTATCATCGTATTCTCCTTCCCATTAAAAAGAATTTACACATGCAGCATTTAATTATCTGATAACCAAGAACATCCTCAAAGAATCACATTACTCTCATTTTATATAAAGGGAAGACAGAAGTGCCATCTTTGTAATTGAATTGACCCAGGATATGCTGGTGAGAGAAATAAAAATGTGCACATATATTTACAATATTTTCTCATCATTTTAAACCTGTGTGACATAAAATATAGCATTTATGCTATAGCCAAAATGAAAAAAATAATATGAAAATATGAACTAAACCTGATATATCCAAGTCAGAGTCAGATTTATAGACTCCATTTTATCTTTTATATAGATTATCTCTTTAAAATATGCATCTTGTTATTTCACACCTAACATCTTAGATCTCACAGATAGAGGGGAGGATAAACTTGTAAACTCCCACATTTCTTAATTTATCACATCTCAATTTTCACATACATTTCTCAGAATGAGAAACATCTATTGCAGGCATGCAGACTATATGTAGCTTTCAAATTAACAAGAGAATGCCCAGAATGTAAAAGACTTCTGAAAGCTATACATGGGTTTTCTTTTCTTTTTCTTTTTTCTTTTTTTGGAAAATAGTTTCATTTATTTTCATGCAGAGAACAATAAAGTGAGACAGAAAATAGGTGTACCAGGGCCTCCAGCTATTGCAAACCCCAGATGTATGTGCCCCCTTGTATATGTGGTGTTATGTGGGTACTGGGAATTAAACCCAGGTCCTTTGGCTTTGCAGGCAAGTGCCTTAATGCTAAGCCATCTCTCTGGCCGCTATTTTAAAATATTTTATTTATTTATTTATTTATTTATTTATTTATTTACAAGTGGGAGAGAGATAGAAAGAGGAAGAGAGAGGAAAAGAGATGGATGGAGAGAGAGAATGGGTACACCAGGGCCTCTAGCCACTGCAAACAAACTCCAGATTCATGTGCAACCCTGTGCATCTGACTTTCTGTGAGTACTGGAGAATAGAACCTGGGTACTTAGTCTTTCCTTTGCATTCACCTTAACATTAAGCCATCTCTCCAGCCCATGAGTTTTCTTTTCTAATTGGGGTTGTTATTCAAGAGAGATTGATTTAGATAATGGCAGACAGTGAGGCTGGAGTTTGAATAGATGAAATAAAACTAAATTCATGTTCAATGATTTTGAACTAGAAAAAGAAAGCATTCATCTCACCTGTTTAAACCTAAATTTGTAATAAATGCCATAGCATCAAAAGATCACCAAAAACAATTTTTTTTGAGCTGGGTAAGTTTTCCAGAATTTAGGGGAACGTGGTATATTTTTGATGGGTCCTGATTGTTGATGTGAGATGACTTCCCCTGTAGTCATTTACAGTTTCCTATAAATTTCCATTCAGTTCTGCTTGTGATGATAACATCAAGATCTATATCCATGACGATCATCTTTCCATTTTTCCTGTCAGTCATTGAGAACAGTCTTCATATCTCCACCTGTAACAGCATAGCTAGTGTGGTGGTTTGATTCCAGTGTCCCCGATAAACTTAGGTGTTCTGAATGCTAGGTTCCCAGCTGATGGAGATTTGGGAATTAATGCATCCTGGAGGGAGTGTATTGTTGGGGGTGGCCTTATGGGTGTTATAGCCAGTTTCCCCATGCCAGTGTTTGGCACACTCTCCTGTTGCTATTTTCCACCTTATGTTGGCTAGGGTGTGATGTTCACCCTCTGCTCATGCCATCATTTTCCTTGCTATCATGGAGCTTTCCCTTCAAGCCAGTAAGCCAAAATATACCTCTTTTTTGGGCTGGATAGATGGCTTAGCAGTTAAGTGCTTGCCTGTGAAGCCTAAGGACCCCGGTTCGAGGCTCAATTCCCAAGGACCCACGTTAGCCAGATGCACAAGGGGGCGCACGCATCTGGAGTTCATTTATAGAGGCTGGAAGCTCTGGCACGCCTATTCTCTCTCTCTCTCTGCCTCCTTCTCTCTGTCACTCTCAAATAAATAAATAAACAACAACAACAAAATAAACCTCTTTTTTTTCCCACAAGCTGCTCTTGGTTGGGCGATTTCTACCAGCAATGTGATCTTGATGGCAACAGCTATGGACTTCAACTTTATGTCAGTGCTTCTTTCTACATTCCTTGCCTGTCTTGTTCAGCACATGCAGTCTAGTTTTCTTTGTTTAATTGGGTTACTAACCCTGTTTATTAATGTAAAAGTTCTTTATGACACTAGGATTTCTTTGCTCTGAAATTTACTTTGTCTGATATTTATACTCCATTTATGTTTTCATATGGTTAATGTTTTTAAGACCCATATTTATTTAATCTTTTTAATACTTTTATCATTAATTTAAATGAGTTTTAAATTATTTTTGTTGTTGATTTTTATTTATTTATTTGAGAGTAACAGACAGATAGAGAAAGAGAAAATGAGGTAGAGAGAGAGAGAGAGAGAGAGAGAATAGGCACATCAAGGCCTCCAGCCACTGCAGATGAACTCCAGATCCATGTGCCATCTTGTGCACCTGGCTTACTGGATACAGCATTCTGGGTTTACACATCTTTCATTTAGCACCCGAGTTAAGGCTTCCTGTCCTTTAGTTGGATTTACGTGCTCTTTTAATGGCTTGCAGAAGCATGGTGTGAGTTTTTTGAGCTCTTCACTGGGCAAGCCTAGCAACTGTGCATGGTGGTACTGGTATCTGCTTCCCATCATTCTTCTTGTTAGGTTTGAGACCTTACATACTCCTGATTATGCAAGTGATTTTCCTTTAAAACATGAAATACATTCTGGGCCTCTGGATCTTACTCAATCCTCCTGCTTTCTCCGTCTTTCTGTGGCTCCAACACTGTTTGAGAGACAGCTTTGGTGATACCTTCTTATTACATAAGGGACAGAATTCTAAGCTCTTTTCTCAGCTTCTGCTGATAACGACAATCTGTCTCCTCATCACTATTCCGAGGCAAAGGAATTCTTCCTCTCTAATTTGGCTCCACTGACACCATGCAGGAAGAGGACCTCCTTGTAGACCATGACTGGTGATTTTATCAGCTCCATGGTAGGCTCTCTGTGGAAGCCGGGTGGAGGGAGGATGGTTCAGGTTTGCACTGTGCCCTTACTGATACAAAGATTGGAGACAAAAAGCTTTCCGATGGTGCCCATATGGAGACTCTCCGTCGTTTCTCCAGCACTTCCAATGCTCTGAGGCTGTAGCTCCACGGTCTTGGCCCGAGAGAAAGGGCTTTGCTGGTGATGGTGCCACTTATGTTATCTAAGTCTTGACATTTACAAATTTCCAGGTTCTACTCAAACTCTGGCACACAATGGACAAAATGAAGTCAAAGGAACCTCAATAAAGAATCGTGGCTCCCCCAAGTCATCCTATCCCTAGCTGCTCTGTCACATGCACCTTCTCTCTCCCTGTTGCCTTCCCTTTCTCCGGAGCAGAAAAACTCCATGCTCCCTTTTCCTTTTGTGGGGGTGCCAGAGTAGGCAGTAGATTAATTAGGCAGGATCAGGGCGGCCCTTAAAGGGAGGGCCCTTAGGATGCCACACCTATCTCAGCCTGCCCCACTGAGCCACTCCTGGGATTTAGTGTTTATCTATCCTAGGCTGTTAGATCTCTCTCAAGTGCATCTCTTGCCCAGGTATGGGTGGATTTCTCCTCTAAGCTCAGGCCTGTTGGCTGGGACACCTGGTGTAGGTGTGCCCAGGTGGGGTGACAGAAATTCTATATCCCCTGGATCCACAGGGGGCTGGGGGGGGGGCATTTTTTCCCTCCTTCTCCAGAGCCGGCTGCAATATTTTTCTAATCTTCTGACAGGTAAAAGCTCTTTCCCATCCCAGCAACCATGCCAGGGTCATTTTTGATCCTTCTTAAAAGCATACATTATTTTTGAAATTGCCTCTTGTACTTTTTTCAAGCATCAATACCTGATCACATGGGCTCCTGAACTACATGTGGCCCACATGGACTTTTGGGCTCCACATGGTATAATTTTCTTCTCCCCACTTTATCTCCCCTTACCTCTCAGCCTTCATCTTTTCCCACTCCTTTGTAATATCTGAATAAAATGTGGTATTTTAAAAATCATTCTTTTGAATTTGGAATTGCCTTTTTTTTTTGTTTATTTGCAGATATGAACTTAGGGCTTAGAGTTCCAAGAAGTACCCCAGAATCCCAATTCACCCATTACAGTTTGTAATGCTGAGCTTAGAAAATGTAGTATCAATGACAAATAACTGGACAGATGGACACTATCCTTGAAACCAAAGTTTTAACCGTGCTCCAGAGGTTTTCAAACGCCATTGCATATTAGGAGCTCTTGGGAAGCTTTTAAACCATCCTTTGCTCTCTGTCCCAAGCACAGCCTGTTAGAACATGGAGCTTAGATTCCCCTAGCCATTCTATCAGACATCTCATAACGGGAAGTTCCTGGCACCTCACCCTATTGGTGTTCCCTTCTGTGTTGTGTTCATCATACCGCAGTATAGAAGAGTAATGGTAGAAGGAGTGACGGCTGATAACTTGTGGGCCAGAAATTGATGCTCCCACCTCCCATCCACTGGTCAGCAATTTCCTGGTCCTAGGCAGACTGAATATAGCACTGTGCATTGCCTGGAACACATTCTCCCTGAGATGAGATAATGGCCCTTTGTCACACATCAAGATGGAATTGAGCTCAGTGACAAAGGGTTTTGTATAAATCAATCTATGAAATTTACAGTTCATTGAAACTTATCCAACAGAGGAATTGCAAGATGCTGATTTAACACTTATCTTCCCAAGAAACCTGTCCTGTCCCTTGTTCATGCTTTGTGAACCAAGCTAGAGCCTCTCGGGCACAGACATCTTTGATTCTATAACTCTCTGTAAAAATCCCGGGCTTCTTAGCATGTAGCACAGAACCCTGCGTCTCCACTGCTTTTCCAGTGTTCCTCTCCTTCCAGATCCTCACTACATTCGGACTGATGATTCCTCACCATCAATCCTTAAATAGATCCTGACTCCTGTTTTTAGTTTCCCTTCTTACCTCAGAATCCCTCCACTTTCTGATGCTTTCCTCAGGGCACAGTAAGGATATACTACCTTGATAAGATCTGGCTAGAGAGATACCTTCACTATAGTGAAACGAGTGACATGCAGACACAGGTTGCATATGAAGCACTTTGTTGACTGAAACATCTCACCAACCCCAAGATAGTATCTTGACAGGTCACAGTTACTCTTGCATCACCATTCAGATGGCCTATGCTGAAGCATTGGCTCACTTTTAACTACCAGTGTCAAAAAGTTCCAAAGGTCTTACGTAATGCAGTACTAAGCAGTGAGCTTTTACATTTTAAGAAATATTTGTAAATATTTATTTGCAAGCAGAGAAAAGGGGAGAGGTAGAAGAGAGAGAAAGAGAGAAAGGGAAAGAATGGGTACACCAGGGTCTCTTGCTACTACAGATGACCTCCAGATGTATGGGCCACATACAAACAAGTACCTTAAACTGCTGAGCCATTTCTTCAGCCCTATTTTTAAAAAATATATATCTATAATTTGTATTATAAAAGCCTTAGGTCAGGAACTGCAACTCCTCTCCATGTCATGATGGTTGTTCTTTCTGATCCCTTCTTTCTTCTCTTCTGTTCAGATGCCTTTATTGGAAACTTGTGCTAAGTTAAGAAATCAATCAGCTAAGGACACACACACACACACACACACACACACTCCAAGCAGACAAACAAAACCAAACCACAAATCATGATCTTTTCAATGAGAAACTAACTTCCAGGAATAACTATTAATGTAATCACTCAAGGGCACCCATTCATAGTCAAAGGGAATCCACAGTGCCATGTGGTTGGGAAGAGGGAGCCATAGGCCGGGGGTTGGGGCGGATGCTGAGGAGAGGAAGAAGCACAGAAGTCATAGAGGAACACTTCTGCCAATCATCTGACAAAGAAGACAGCACAGGTGAGGGCTAGGGAATGTAGCTAGAGAAGGTATCTGGCCAAGGTCTGTCATGACTGCCTGTGACTTTATGCCTCACATACACAGACGGTTTTGTTCATGAGTACTTAATAAAGGGGATTTAGAGGAGCATGTGTGGTCTTGAAATGGGGTGTTATGGGTTCAGGAAAGTCCATGAATGACAAACCCTAGGTTCATATCTACTTCTAACCAAAGAGTTGGAAAATAAGACTGATAAAGGATAATTATTAAATTATTATATTTATTGAGAGAATTATAGAACCAGAAGAAGGAAAGTGAATACACCCACGTGGTCTGAGATCCCACATGGTGGGCATGAAAATAACATAAAAAGAGAGTTAGAGAGGAAAGGAAAGAAAATACAAAGAGCTCCTGCCATGTGGAGGGCAGGAGAGCGTAGAGAGCCCATGTAGGAATCGGAGCCAGGGGGTTCAGCCTCATCTCCGCCCAGCTGGGCCGAGACAAGGGGAAACTCACCAGAACCTGGAGGTTCAGGAGTTGTTAGGCAGCCCAGAGAACTTTTCCTCCTCTTGTAAACTTATTTATAACCTTATGGTGGTGGGCTTTGCCTTCTGGCTCAGGTGAGTCAGCGACACAGCTGATTAGTCTGGGCTGTGAGCTGCTCAGGAAGAGGTTAGCCATGCTACCAAGTCCTGGGGCTGAACTTGTCCAGACATAATGACAGGGCTAGATTTAAATCCTAAGAAAGACTCCTCTCCCAGGAAAGGACTAGGTTGTTTAGGCAAGAGATAAGGATTCAGGTCATACTTTGATCTCTAGCAAAGTGGAGACCCAAAGATATTTCTGCTTCTTACTTTCTGGGACTCAGTCATCCTAACTGCCTAACAAAGCTTCCTGATTCCCTCTCAGTCTTTGCTGTAATTCCTAGCCTTCCAACTTCAACATACAGTGGAGAGGGTAAGGGAAAGGGGAATGGGAAGAGAGGAGGCACTTTAGCAGTGGGGGCAATATTTCTAAGGAGGGAGGAGAATGGCACTGCATGTTAATGTGAGGAAATTTGCTGAACACTGGAGGCATGATAGAGTCTGCCTCGTCCCTGTCTGAGCTCAGTGGCTTCTGCTCCTTCCTTAACTTGCCATCATCTTTTGCTTAGGATATCACAGCTCACATGTTTTCTATCCTTCCAGGAGGAAAGGATAGAAGACCTCACTCTCCTCACTTGAATGGCTCCAACCGTTTACACAAGGACTTCAAAGAACAGTCTGTTCTGCTTCCTTGTTTTATGTCTTTTATTACACCATACAAATCCTTTGTCTTTAACATTTCCAAAACAATCTGCAAATATTAGGTAACCAATCTGCATCTCAACCCCAGAAGTCTGGGTCACTGTGATTATTTCTGCTTTACAGATGAGCAGGCAGGATAGGCAAGGTGAAGGAATTTGCTTGTGTTTGCGAAACTGAGCAGAGAGGAGCACTGTGCCCTTCATAAATGCCATCTTCTGGACTGGCAGCCATTCTGCCACTCTGTACCTGACCATCAGCTAGCAGAGACGAGGAGTCTGGGAGGGTAGGTAACAGGGACTCACAGGATAATGCCATGGCCTAGGACAAGATATATCACCCTCCCATGCTCATTTTCTCCCTGGATATAGTCATCTGTTTCTGTGTTTGTTTACTGCCCACTGAGTTGTGCTTTAAGAAAAGGAGATATACCTTTCCAATAACCAAGGAAATTAGAACATACTCTGTGCTTAGTAAGAACCTTGGTGTCTGGAAGATAAAACAGGCTATATGTAATCCCATATTTGGGAGCCTGAGACAGGGGGATTTCCACGAGTATGAGGCTAGGCTGAGTACACTACATAGTGGGATCCAGTCAAACTAGAACAGTTGTTTCAGAAAAAAAAAGGAAGGCAGGAAGAGAAAGAGTAAGGAAGGAAGGAGTTACAATTCAGGCTTTGTTCCATCTCTAAGCTTTTTTTGCTGGGTTAGAGAATAATGAATAGAAATAGTCAGTTTTACATTTATGTTTTACTTGTGTCTATGCAGTTGGGTTGCCTAATTCCAAATTTATTCTCATCATTACATCCCTTGACTACTTGCCTCATGAACCTCATTTTTTCTCATCTGTGAAAAAAATGTGTGGTAACAGGATGCACTGAAAAATTGCTAAGTCTAGAGGACAGAAATAATTAGAATAGAAGCCTATATGAGAAAGACACTGAATTTTTCGTCCTAAACATATACACATACAAAAATATTGTGATTTGTACATTTCTTCATGATACCAAGTACAAAAGGTCATAAAATGTTGAAAGTCATGAAGTTAACTAAAGGTTAACTCCAAATTGGTTTGAGGAAGAGATTATTTTTCTCTCTATAAGCAACAATACTACTCAGAAGGTTTTGATAGGGTAATTATTTTGTTAGTGGGAAGTTGTTCTATTTCTGGAACCATTGACCTATTTGAATACAGCAGTATCCTGCCTAGGTCTACTTTAGGATTTTGCTACAAGTGAAATTTACTAAATATTGACTGCATGTTCAGAAAATTTGCTTGGGCTTTATTTTCACTGGTAAAATCTTTAGTAATATTAAAAAATATGGTATCTGACACAGAAATCTTACACTCTCTTCATAGTAATCTAAAATTGGAGCAAAATTTTTCACAAGAACAAATAGGCTGATGTACTGAGCTGGGGATTACTTTAATGACATTAAGAATCAGCTGTACTTATTATGTTATTCTGGAACATATTCCTTATACAGAAATCTACAGATTAAAATGTTAATATCCACACCCTCCATATGTCAAATATATTATGTAGCTTTCAATTCACTTTTCAGTTTTACTTTGGGTACTATTTCTCATAAAGTGCCATATGGTATTTCCCCATAGGTTTGAAAAGGCCAAGAAGGTGGTTCAAGTGTATTGTGAGACACCTGTAACATCCCATAGGGAACTTTGTTTTCACCAGAACCGAATCCCAAAGCAGGTGGACTGAAACTTCTATTGCAAAACGGCGCAGAAAAGGGGGCGGGAGAGTAGAAAGTAGAAAAACATGTATCGCTAAAATTTATATTCAAAGCTGTCACTCCCATCATACGGAATTGAACTTTTGATACATCACAGGGAATATACAAGAGGGCAGCAACACTTGCTTTAAAAAATGGATGTCAGTAACATCTTCCCCAGAAGTAGATTATGCATGCAGTATGCAAATTTCTTCTTGAGAGTCTTGCGGAAGCAGGAACACAGAACCTCACAGACCACATGAACACGCTCTGATTACCTCATCCTAAAGAAGTGTGGGGGAGGGTACACAGCCAGCCAAACATTGAAATCTATTCTAAAAGTATCACATTATGTGGGTGAGTTCTAGTGGCATTATAAGTATTTTACATCATTATTATGAGTGCAATGAAAATTTTCTGCTTTAGATAGAAGTTTATCTTTTAGACTTTGCCATCTGTGATTAATCTGAGATATCAGAGAAATTTTCATGAAGATCTTTGGAATGGTGCACACATTCTGAACACATTGTTCCCCTAAGCATTCTTGTTATGACTACATTTCCTCGACCATAATAGTATTGCTTTAGCTCTATTTACAAATTAAAAATTTTCTCTTTCTTTCTCTCTGATCTCATTCTGTCTCCTTCCTCCCTGCTCTACTCTTCTTCCTCCTCCTTCTCCTCCACTTCCTTCTTCATCCCCTTCCATTACTAGCAGGTATATACCTTCATTTTACCCAACATATGCTAACTACAATTTCTACATGATATATTTCTGCCTTCTTTTCTCTTGGGCAACTATGAAAGTCAGACTGAAGAACCTCAACTATTATGAATTTTATGAATTTGGTGGAAAACAAAAAACTCATTGATTGGTTTTCTCCATTCAAGCATCTTACAAAAAGCAGCAGGAGCCAGGCGCACACCTTTAATCACACTACTTGGAAGGCACAGGTAGGAGGATGGCCATGAGTTTGAGGCCACCCTGAGACTAGATAGTAAATTCTAGGTCAGCCTGAGCTAGAGTCAGACCCTACCTAAAAAAAAAAAAAAAAAAAAAAAAGTAGCAGGAAGGAAGAAAAGAAGGGAGGAAATGATCCATTCTCAGAGAAAGTAAAGCACTGGCTATATTCAGTATAGAAATAATACAAAACCCTAGACAGAAGAACTCTAGAAATGACAATTGCAATTAATTGGCTTCCAGATCACCAGTTTTGTTGAACCCTGTTGATTGGCAGAATTATTAGCCATAGCAACATAGAAAACTCAATCTAGTTACTGAGAGAATACTGGGGAAAAATAAAAATGTCAAACTTTTGTGGCACAGAATTTACAGTAATCTATTTGTTCCATAATCAACACATTGGCAATATGGGAGGCTCTTCCCATGTCAAGACTGCTGATGGTAGCTGAACTCAGGCTCAGGTGATCAGACATAGAAACAAAAGCTGATGTGAAGTGTCACCAGGCTAAATGACACAGGGGTGAAGGTCAGTGATTGAGAGTCCTGGCCAGTGACTTGATTCCAGAAAGCAAAGGCAAAGACGGAAACATCCCACTGATCAACTTATCCTCAGCATGATGCTTCTGTGTGCAAAGGGAAAGTGCTGAAAAAGCTCATGTTCAAGCTGTGAACAATCGTGGTGTGTCATGACAAAAAAAGGCAGTTCTCTCTGATCAAAAGCTCATTGTGAATGACTGATCCCCTCACTGGTATGGGACCCATAGCTGGAGCTGGGAAACAAGTCAGAACCATATCCAAACATAAGCCCACTAGCCAATATCAAGCTACCATCAATTGTGGGCTACAAGAGGGCCTACACCTATTAAATTCTCTATTAAAAAAAGGGGTTATCTCATTTGTCCTGATGCTAACTTACTCTCCGTTGGAGAATCTGCTTCTCTTTTTCAGATAGATGTAGATCCTAAGGAGAGAGCCACCCCATCATACCTCAAAAGGGCCCCGTCTGAAACTAAGAAAAAATGGAGAAACAAGCAAGGGGGCTGTTTTCCTGATGAACCGGATACCAGCACAAGGGGGAAGGAGATCAGCACAGAGAAAAATCAACTCCTACGAAATCAGAGAGCCAGAGCCTCAGAGGCCCCCAACACCTCATCACTGAAGCAGACCAAAAATGAACCCAACATGGCTCAGGGAAATTTTGCGGAAGAGGGGGCGGAAAGAATGTCAGAGTCACATGTTGGGTCATGATATGCAGAGACATTTAGCTTACCCATAACTGTGGGTTAACTCCACAATGCATGACCCGTATACCTCAACAAGGAGGGGCCAAGGGGAGGGGGTAGGTCATGGATGAGCCTAATAATGGTACCAAACTGACTGTATTTGCTGAATAGAAAACTAAATAATAAAGAAAAAAAATATTCTTGACAAAGAAAAAAAAAAGGTAGTTCTGGGAAAATGTCTGGCAGTGAATCAGATGCTAATGTCATGAGCTGACGATTGTTGTGAACCACTAGCCCAAGAATCTATTAAAGTCCAGGTTTTAATCATGACCAATGTAAAGTTCCTTCAATGGAGATAATAACTGTGATAAGTGGATCTCCACTTATTATCATTGCCATAGTTGTGCCCAACCAATGAGAGCCGGGCTTTTCCCAACTTATGGAAATTAAAACACCATACCTTTTCTCCCTTCTCTCTCTACTGGGCTTTGTAGCACTCTGTGGGAGTAGGGTTGGACGTGATATAGCCACGTATTTATCAGAAGCCAGTGGACGTTAAGTTGTTCTGAAAGGAAGCACATTCAGCCATGGCCTCTGATGTCAAGGAATCAGAGCTTTGCATGGCAAATGTCTTCTCATCAGGAATTCCACAATGGGAGAGCAGTCACACTGCCCACTGGAGAGTAGAAATAGAACTGGGGAATTAAACAGAGTTTGGACAAGCTGCTGACTCTACAGCCCCTATAATGGGTAATCTAGATGGTGAAGTTGACATAATTTAAAATCACCATGGAAACAAATCTCTGGCCATGACTGTGAGGGATTGTCTACATTAAGTTAATTGAGGTGTGCAGCACCATTCCTTAGGCTGTATTTCCTGGCCTACACAAAAAGGAACAAAAAAATATCTTTTTTATGGTTAAGAGAGATTTTATTAAATTAGAGATAGAATTTTTAGAATCTGTTCTTGTAGATCTTATAAAGAGACATTATCAGAAATATCAAGAATATATATATCATGTAGCCTTGATAATGGCACAGATATCACTCTAGTTGTCATGAGCACATCTAAAGTCACACTGTTTTGTATACTTGTTTCTTTCATTTGACCTTTGGAATGGAAATTCCCTGGGCTGTGTCACCTAAAGCTTGTAAGACATACTTTTATTTTTGGTTATACTTTACTCTCTACTTAGTTGTTAAGACCAAGTAAATAGCCAATATATATATATATATATATATATATGTAAATTTTAGGGAACTGGAAGGAACTCCATGGCTCTCAGGATTTGAACCATCTTCTAAGGTAAGGTCTATGCTTACCATGTGGCTTCCCTTAAAAGCATTGAACTTCTTTTCTGTTCTAACTCTCCTCCTATAAGGAGTCCATACTCTGAGTCTTCATGAACTCTTTGATCAAAAGAACAGGCGACATACTGGAGATGTAGGATCATTTAGAAGTGTGTCCTCATCTCCCGGGGCTTACTTGACCTGAGAGCAGAGACAAAAATATTGGTTTCCCTTTTTAGCTCCAGTGTTTCCATTTTGTTTTGGCTTCTACATATGGTTATTAAACACTCCGAGGGAGTTATACCAGTCTTGAACAAAAGCATGGATTTGTAAGTTCAGGAAAAACATGATAACAGCCCTGGATATAATTCTTACCAGTGAATTTAAAACACCAGGGAATGGTTTTGTTAAAAACAATTAAAGCAGAAAAATGTCCTGAGATCTCTGTTTTAAAATATCATGACAAATGTCCTCAAAGTTAATTTTATAGCCTCAGGGATTGAGAGAGAGCTTATGTTGCCATAGCCCAGAGGCAGGCTGACTTCAAATTCCTGATTCTTCTGTCTCTGCCTCTCAAGTACTGAGATTAAAAGTGTGAGCCACCACATCTGGCAGAATTTTGTGACTCTCAATAATCCCCCTTGCTAGAGAAAGCTGATTTTCTCTCTCATTTTCATGACTGTGGATCCAATATGGCCAGCTGCTTCAAGATCTGGCCATCATGTCTTCTCCCTCCATGGACTATACCCCTTGAATTATAAGCCCAAATGATCCTTATTCTTTATGGTTCTTTTGTCTGGTATTTGTTACAGTAACAAGAAACGTAATTAATAATATGTCCCCCATTAAAAAAATAATCAGATAAACAAAATAGTAAAAAAGTATAAACTATGTCCTAGGATCCTGGAAAGGTAAGGATTCTAATAAATGCAATGACATCACATATTATGAAATGTTGGTCTAGAAGTCTAAAGGATTTATCAAGAAAAAATGTATTTGGGCATGTAAGAAACAAATGTAGACCTTAAGTATTTTGACCAATATCTGTCAAAGCAACGCATGGTCTAACCTACTTAGCAGCAAATAACTTGTTGTGATGCCCACACAAGTGCAGTGGTGGCACACAGCCATGGTGGGGAACCAACTGCTCTCAATTCGGCTAACTGATCCCCTCACTGGTATGGGACCCATAGCTGGAGCTGGGAAACAAGTCAGAACCATATCCAAATATAAGCCCACTCTCCAATATCAAGCTACCATCAATTGTGGGCTACAAGAGGGCCTACACCTATTAAATTCTCTATTAAAAAAAAGGGGTTATGTCATTTGTCCTGATGCTAACTTACTCTCCATTGGAGAATCTGCTTCTCTTTTTCAGATAGATGTAGATCCTAAGGAGAGAGCCACCCCATCATACCTCAAAAGGGCCCCAGCTGAAACTAAGAAAAATTGGAGAAACAAGCAAGGGTGCTGTTTTCCTCATGAACCGGATACCAACAGAAAGGGGAAGAAGGTCAACACAGAGAAAAATCAACTCCTACCAAATCAGAGAGCCAGAGCCTCAGAGGCCCCCAACACCTCATCACTGAAGCAGACCAAAAATGAACCCAACATGGCTCAGGGAAATTTTGCGGAAGAGGGGGCGGAAAGAATGTCAGAGTCACATGTTGGGTCATGATATGCAGAGACATTTAGCTTACCCATAACTGTGGGTTAACTCCACAATGCATGACCCGTATACCTCAACAAGGAGGGGCCAAGGGGAGGGGGTAGGTCATGGATGAGCCTAATAATGGTACCAAACTGACTGTATTTACTGAATACAAAACTAACTAATAAAGAAAAAGAAAGTATTTTGATTTGGGAAAGTCAAGAAATAAAGTTGTTTTTTGTTTCTTCACTCCCTGCAGTTGGGTTTTGACCTTGGGCACTTCCTGTCATATTTAGGGGATTTCACAGTAGTTCTTAGTCTCATGACATAACACAAATTTTTCAGTTCCTGAAGTATGAACATTTTATATTTCTTAGGGGAAAGAGAACCACAACAATTCTCAAAGGACATTTCACTAGGGCAAGGATGTGTGGTTGGATTTTGGTAACATTTTTCTCACTAAACTTGGATGCCTTCTTTTTTCACTTTATAAAGCTCCACTTTCATCTCTGCTTTGAGGTCAGCACAGTTTAATTGTCTAGAAGAGAAATAGATGACCACAGTGCTCCACCATATTGTTCAAGGTTTTTGTCTATTTCGCCTTTTGTGCTCCTGCTATGGCCAACAATGCACTAGAAGGTCCCATGATAAGAATATTGATGAAGTTTCTAAGGCAAAGAGATAATACAGTTCATCTGGAGATTCCAACTAGAATGTTTCCCAACCATCTGCATCCAAGGATTTTCTTCACTGTGCCACTCTGCCAGGAGGAAGGACAATGAGAATATCAAGCCTGGAATACATGTGTGCTTCTCTCTTCATTGTCTCCTGTGTCCATACCTGACTTTAGATATTAAGTGGTAAGATCTAGACTTGGAGAGGCAGAATAGCTCAGTATCTGTTTACTTTGGTTTAGCTCTACCATATGTCCTGACAATTCCCAGAGGAATTCTCTTTCTTAAATTTTATTATGTAGTTGTTTATTTGAGCAAGAGAAAGAGATAGATAGAAAAATGGGTGTGCCAGCATCTCTAGTCACTGCACACAAACTACACACACATGTGCCACCTTGTGCCTGGCTTATGTGGGTCCTGGGAAATCAAACCTGGGTCCTTCTGCTTTTGCAGGCAAGCACCTTAACTGCTAAGCCATCTCTCCAGCCCCCTCCACCACAGGCATTCTTGTACTACATCTGTCCTACTCTGTAATATAGAACTTTCTATGGGTCCCTACTGCTCTCAGATAGATGGAACCCAACTGAGTAAATGTCTTGGTAACCTGCATAACTACTGAAGATACAGCTATCCTTTATCCACATGTCACATTCTATTTCCTGGAAACTATCATTCTTTCTTTCTTGTCAAATCTTTAACAAAGGTACAAAGGGGTCTTTTAGTCTCAATATGTTGACATTGCCCCACTCCCTGTTCTTATCCCACCCTGCTTAATCCACATTCTTCATTATTTTTCATCTTTGCCTCAGCTTTCCCAAGAGACTTATCACTAATCGAGGCTCTCTTTTACTATATATTTTTAGCACTCTGCATTGGTCTGTCTGTAGCACTTTGCAAATTTTGTTGGAATTACCTGCATATTGACTGTCTTGTCGTGAAAGGATAAATCACTCAGGAAGATGATCTGCGTATGGTCCCTTTCAGCCCATGGCACAGCCTAGAAGCAATGCCCAGTGGAAATAAAACCTGAAAGCCATCATCATTTACTGCAAAACTTGGTCAAATTCCTACAGTTTTCAACTCACATTAACTGTAATTGTAGTAGTACATACTATATGTATTCTTTACTTTCTATTTCACGTGTAACTTGCAATAAAGGGAATTGCAAAGAATTTGATAAATGGAACCAAACCTAGTAGGAAAATAAATGGAGCACTCATCTAAGTTTAGATTATATACAGTGGAGAATATTGACAACCTAGGATTAGACAGGACAGATTCCAACTTCCTCAGAAGTTTATGACCATATGCCATTCACCATGTTTCCCCTGCCTCCCCCTTCCCTTTTGAATTTCAATTTAGAATAGTTTATTACATCAAATTTTAGGTAGAGATATATGAAATTTCACAAGTTACTTTTAAACATTGAAACATAAAGAATATTTGATTGATTGCATTTTATTGTCTTTTATCATAAAGTCACAAAACCAGGATATATCATCAAATGCAATTATGCAAAAAAAAAAGACAAATAGGATAAGGAGGAATATCTATCCTGAGACTTGAACAAAATTAAAGTTCTAGCTTTTAAGAAATGGCTCCCCAAATACCTAAAAGCCACCCCAAAATTAAAAATATTGTGGCATCATGTTACAGACAATATTAGAAAATAAATGAAAACAGCACCAAAAAATCTCTTAAAATGTTTTCAAATATTTACATGTGCTTTGAGCTCAGAGGAGAAATACTGATTTTAGGATTAGGAAATGAATGGGTATTTTTAATAACAATGCAATACTGACAGGCAGGAACACAATGCAGGAGACAGCTGCCTCTGTTCTGAAAAGCCTATGAAAGCGTGCTCACTTGGCTGCAAAGGATAAAAGGAAATTCTTACCAAAGAAAGAAAAATAACAAGCAGAAAACTCCGAGGAAGAACAAGCGAGCGGGGAGAAGATGATGAAGAACAATGACTGACACATTTACAAAAAGATGCAAACTACAGGGGCCCTGGGAGCCATCATCAACCAAGATCTGTGAGGTTGGGCTATCTATCTCTCATTGCCCCATAAAATGTGTACATAACATTTTAAAGCTCTAAAAATTATTGTCAGGCTTAGAATAAATAAGCTGTACTGCTGTTATCTCTCCATTTCCTAAGTACCGGGTGTTATGAGAAAGTTTTTATGAATAATAAAAACCCAGAGAGACATGGTAGGAATAGGAAATAGTAATGTCAGAAGATCAGAACCCCACAACCTTGAATTATGCTATTTACACACCTATAAAATGGGGCTGTGTGGCTGAAGAATGGGTGTGGAGCTGTGAAGACTTGTGTATTCATTGAGCAAGTGCTTAATGATTCCCCACTTTGAGCACTTATTGTTCTAGGGCGTACTACACAGTCCAGACACTGGCAGCAAGGGGAGAGTCACCAATCAATCAATCAAGCAAGCACAGCTCAGTGATTTACGGTAGAAATTCCCAAGTGTATTACAATTATAATGGGGTCATGCAGTGCAGAGTGGCTATATGAGGAGGGGAAATACTTCCGTTAAGCAGTGATGTGCATGTAGGCATAATGAATCATACCTCTGATCTTAGCATTTGAGAGAGAGGCAAGAGAATAGCTGCAAGTTCAAGGCCACCCTGGTCTACACAGTTAGTCCTAGATACCAGGCTAGCAAGGGATACATAGTGAGACCTGTGTTCAACTTCCTCCCTCACAAAAATAGCAACGTGTATGTGAGAACTCATGAAGCATATCTCAGATCCAGATGTATCCAATGGATAGAGTATTGGGCATTGTATGAAATAGACTATGGCATCACTAACAACCTACAGGATTCAAAAAAAAAGAGGCTTTTAATGATAGAATAAAATGAAAATTTAGGTCTCAAAGACCATGTTGTATAGATACTTTCAAGCCAGGGTAGTCAACATAGGTTTGTGTTTCATACCCAGGAATCCAGTGAAAGGCTTTGCACTGGTAAGTACCAGTTTGATTTTGGTTATTAAAATGCTATTCTCTAAGGTGCAGGAAATTGACTCTAGAGAGGTGGAATGAAAAGGAAAAAGAAAAATATTAGGGATTCAACTAGGAGATGACAGTGAATAGATTTGCGAAGGAATCAGTGGAGATAAAGTCTGAACATAGAAAAGATTTAAAATAATTGACTCTAACATTTTAACCTGAGACATCTGAAAAAGTATGTTTGAGGTAAACAATGTAAAGATTTATGTTTAATCAAAGTCAAAATTTAAATGTCCACTTAGCCTATAATTGGCAGAGGTGAGTATGCTGACAGATATACAAACCTGTAAGGGATAAAAGCCCAAAACACAGATGTGGAAGGATGATGATTTTAATGGCACATGAAGACAAGTATCTTCAGTTCTTAAAATTTAGTGGAAGAGGAAATGGATTTCTGAATTAGTTACTTTCTCAAGTTTGAAAGAAGGAAGGGGTTATCTCACTTTACGATTCCAGGTGACAGTCCTTCGTCACGGCAGGGGAGGTGAGGTGGCAGGAGTGCGAGGCAGCTGGTCATGCTCAGTCCACAGTGAGGAAGCAGAGGGGGAAGAAGGCTGCGGCTCAGCTGGCTCTCTCCTCTTTGTAGAGCCCAGGTTTCCGGGATATGTACCAACCATAGTTAAAGCGGTCCTCAGTTCAGTTACCATAATCAAGATAATGACCCACAGGTGTCCCCAGAAGCAAAACTAAGCCAGTCTACGTAACGGCTCACAGGTGATAATAGGCCCTGTCAAGTTAACAGTCAGTGCAGGCATCAAATCCCCAGATGGAGATGAGATGTGATTTAGCATCTAACTCTCCAACATCAGACAATTATTCATCTGGGTGGTGCCATGCAATAATAGGAATGGATACTGAAGATGCTACATTTAAAGCAAATAAAAGTTTTTCACTGATCAAAGTGCACAAAAATTGTTGAGAAAAGTTATTTCCAAATCATTCTAAGTAAAGCATGAATTGTGAGATGACACTGAGTTCCAAGAAGAGAAGAGAGATGAGATGCTTGGAGAAGTCAGAGAACATTTCATGGGTAAGATGTAATGACTGATGGGCGATGCTGAGAGGTCAGCCCCACACTGGATGACTTCAGTGCACTAAACACACAGGTCAGGGTGTCCACAAGGGTGGGATTTACATGCTGACTAGGTTTACTATTGCTGACCACGGTGCCATCTCCCCAGTCAGGTGCGGAGGAGATCTTCATTCATGTTGTGCAAACATGTTTGCATGAGGAAAACTCCATGCCTTTACTTTCCCTTTTACTGAAGACATACATTTCCGTTTATGAGGCTGAGTGATCTTACATAGAGCACCTTGCTGTGAAGATTAGCCCAAATAATGGAACTCTTTGTCCTGTCTCATGTTTTCTGTGCACAAAATCTGGAACAGCCCAGTGGGGAAGAGCATATTTTTGTCAACTCCAAGGTTTGAGTACTCTAGAAAATCATGGGTTAGTCAACATCTCATGTCAAAATCTTTACAGAACCACTATTCTCCAATCTCTAATAATCAGTCTCTAAGATACTTAATTCCCATGATAATTCTGTCACAAATTATTGTCAAAGACATTATAGGATGAAGAGTGTGGTGTAGTATACCAGTTCTGCAAATATTTTTGAAATTCTTTTTTTAATATTTACTTGAGACAGAGAGGGAGAGAGAGAGCGAGAGTAAGAATGTTTATTCCAAGCCCTTTTGCCATTACAAACAAATATGCATGAGCTACTTTGTGCATCCAACTTCATACGGCTAGTGGGTAACTGAACCCTAGCTGACAGGCTTTCCATATAAGATCTTTAGCCATTGATCCATCTCCCTAGCCCTAATTCTACAAAAATTTTGCAGAATGAATCTCAGACAAGAAGCAGAATGAAGAAAAATGAGGTGGTGCTGTGAGAATGCTGAGTTGCCATGGAAATCAAGAAAATTAAATAAGCATAAAGACAAAGAACTAATATTTGCTAAGTGAACACTGTATATGACACATTCTGCTAAAGGCAACCACCCTTTCATGTGGGGATTTCACGTGACTGAAATAAAGGCTGAGAGGTCAAGAAAGTCAACAAGATGATGGAGGAATTCCCCTGCAGCAGCCAGACATTAAGCTACTGTCTTACAGTAGTGCCTCCCAGTGATCTCTCTCTCTCTCTCTTCCTTTTACTCTCTCCCTCCTCTCCCTCTCTCTTTACTAATTATTTTTTAAATTTTTTACTAAGAACTTTAATTTATAAACATATTGCGCTGCGGGACCATGAATAGAGCAGCTGGTCCCTGTGGGAAGATAATGCCTCACAGTGAAGCTTTTCACCCTTTGGCTCTTACATTCTTTCCACCCCTCTTCTTCTGACCCTCTCACTGACTCTATCTTTAGACTTCATTGCTTCTGACTGCTTATTTGTTTCTCTACTGGCCCACTTCATCTCTTACCTGGTCCAGGAGCCTCCTCTGAAGCTACAATTTTTTATTGCGTCTGCGACAAAATATGAACTTCTCACAAAATGTAATATACCTACTAGTTTGAAAACTTTTAAATGGTTTCCCATGAAACACATGAGCCTAGAGACTAAAAGAAGCAGACGTTAAAATCTCTTAACTTTCAGCCTTCTGCTGTAACAAAGATGGTGAGATCATCGTAAGGTCAACATGTGCATTCCATGAGCTGCTTATGTTCTACCAGAGCTGGAAGTCCTCTGGTTTCCACACAACCAGGATAGAGGTACTAGAATGCTCTTCTGCGCTTGTATGTGCCGACCTGTGATTATTTGTCCTGGAATGTATTTGGAATATTTCAATATTTTTTATATATTTTAATCTACATGTTGAATATGTCCCAAATCTAAATCCAGAAGTGTTTCCGATGCCTGTAGTAATTTACATGCACAATGGTCCCTATTGAAGATGGAATCCAGGTATAAATATGAAATTAATTTGTTTCATATACTTTTGTGTTTCGTTTTCATATGCATTGTGTGTGTGTGTGTGTGTGTGTGTGTGTATGCATATGTGTGTTATGCCCATGTGTATGTAAATGCACATTAACATGTCTGGAAGTTAGAGGAGGAGGTCAAATATCCTTACCAATCCTCTTCTGCTTTGTTTCCCTGAGATAAGATATCTCAATGAGCCTGGAGCTTATTATATTTCATTGGGACTGGCTGACCAGTGAGCCTCGGCAACCATCCTCTCTGCCTCGCTCAGTGCTGACAATACAGGCTACACAGATATGCTGAGCTTCCTAGTTGTGCACTGGAGATGGAACACTGGTCCCCATGTTTGATCAGCAAGTGTTCTTTCCTGCAGAGCCATCAGTTCACCCCAACTATTTATGTTTCTTTATATATTTTTAGCACCCCAATTTATGATTCTTTATATATTTTCAGCTATTTTATACTACATCCTTAGTGAGTTTCTATTTTCATCATGAAGTATCATATGGAACATATAGAATTTTTGACTTGAGGTATCATGTCAGTCCTCAAAGGGTTTCAGATTGTAGAGCATTTTAGGTATTGTATTTTTGCATTTGGAATACTCGATCTGTGAATAAATTAAAATCTATATTTAAATGCATTTGGGTGGGTGTGTTATGTGCTCACTGAAGTTAGATTTAGGAAATCAATATGAAAGATTACATCAGGAATTGTGAGGAAAAATGAAAGTTTTCATGACTGCTTGAAGTGAGGACAAGAGAGGGCATGAATGACCCTGGGAGCAGTTAAAATCCTAGGAATGGTCTCATTGTTCACAAGTTCCTAACTGGATATGAAGTGGTGTAGAATGTGTGGTGGGCTGAATATAGATTATGTTGTGAAGTGGTAACTAGTGGGCATCTGCATGCATTTGTTTTTTGCTGTATTTATTTATTTGAGAGAGAATGAGAAAGAAGAAGAAGAAGAGAGAGAAAGAGCAAGACATTTGTTTTTTGCTGTATTTATTTATTTGAGAGAGAATGAGAAAGAAGAAGAAGAAGAGAGAGAAAGAGCAAGAATGGCTAAGCCTGTGTTTTCAGCCAGTGCAAATGAACTTCAGACACATGTGCTACTTTGTGCATCTAGCTTTACATGGGTACTGTGGAATCAAACTTGGGTCCTTAGACTTTGCAGGCAAGTAACTTAACTGTTTATCCATCTCTCTAGCTCCCCCTTTACTGAGGTATAGTCTCACTCTGATTGACCTGGAACTCACTCTGGAATGTTAGGCTAGCCTTGACCTCACAGTGATCCTCCTACCTCTGGCTCCCAACTCTTGGGATTAAAGGCATGTGCCACCATACCCAGTTTCTTTATGCATTCTATTTAAGATATAAAAAGAAGGTAATAACATCCTGGATGCTTTTGGACCTCAAAGAAAAAATAAAACCACAGATGAGTTAGAAAGTTAGAGTAATCTCTAGTCAACTCCTTATAGAAACTTTTGGAATATGGAAGGGTGTAATTGCATAGGTCAGATGTGCTGTCTACAATTCCACAATACGCAGTGTTCCTTCACAACTTGAAATATGTTTGTGTACTCTATACTGACTAAAATGGTCTTCATGGCTACGGAGGTTTGAACACTCTAACCCATAGAATCCATGCTTATATTTCTTACATAAAAGGGAATTTGCAGGTGAATTCATTAGGTTCTGGGGGTCAGAGTCATGTGATCAGGGAGATAATTAATTAGCATCAACTAGAGGTAGCAAGCCCAAAACTATAAAAATGACAAGGAAAAAGATTCTTGTCTGAAGCTTCCAGAATGACTGAGGTCATTTTAAGACTTTGACTTTTAAGGGATTCCAGATAATCAGGCCATGTGAAATTTAAGACTCTGATATATCACAGCAGCCATGGAAAACTGACACCTGTCTCTCTCTCCAGATAACTCCTAAGAGCTTTCAGAGGTGCACCTAGGTAGACTTTCCTTTTGTGAAGTGAGAACCATTCTACAGTTTATAAGGAAAATGGATTTTCTCCTTCTCTAAGCCCATAAATAAGCTTTTAGTGCAGATTCTCCTACAGACACACTGTAATGTTCTGTTATTTATCTTGTGATATTATTTCTATGGGCAAAGTACTGGCATTTGAGAAGCCTTCTTACCGTGTGTTCAGATACCTAAGAAATGACAGTGGTCTGTGTGTGGTATTGCCACATGTAATTTCCCAAGTCCCCAGAGAAAGCACAAGGACCTTTCGTATTTGGAGCCCAAACACAGTCACTTTGATTCTGCTTTCAGGGGTAAGATAGCTCTTATAGGGCAAGTGATCATGGAAGTGTATGTTTTCAGTATCATAAAAGGTTTAGAATCAGTTAACATCTTGGTCTATTAGAACCAAGAACACAATTGCTCTGGTAATGTTTACTCCAGAAACATTAGCTGTAATGGGAAAAAATTGTAAAGCAGCTGAAATTTTGTTAAATCCACCAGTCATCTTGGTAATTTTCTATAAGCTGTAGAGAACAGTTAGACTGAACTCTGTTAAGCACATAAATCCCATCATGCAGTTTAGCCAGGGTCTATGGGTTCTCATGGCCAGTGTGATAAAAGCCCTGGTAGCTGGATTTATGGACCATTGTGTTCCATTTGTTTCTCCACAGAGCAGAGTGATGGCTTAGGTGGGGTCTCCTGGGAGACAGGGAGCTCTGACTTCTGTCAATCCAAATAAATTTCTCAAGAGTTAAGCAAATATATGGGTGAACAGGGAAGTTGACTTACAGCTCCTTAAGTGATTGAGACATTCATGAGTTTCCTAGAGCATTTTCCTAAGGTCATTCCAAGCCTCCACTTTATTCATCATCAAACTTTATTTTCAAAGCATCAGTTAGGATGACACCTTCATTAAAATCATTATAATTTTAATAACGATGATAACTCTGGAAACTGACAGCTTACTGTCCTCAGGAAAAGAGGAGTTGCTGCTGGTTTATGCATCTTGGTGTGTTGTCAAAATGGAAGCTTGCCAATCCATTCCTCCCAGCTTGTTCCAGCAACCAGCTCTTTAAGGTAGAAGGCCTGTGTAATCCTGCTCCCGGTTTCACCTCTCTGCACATTTACCCGTCCTCAACCTTGATTACCAACTATCTCGAAGATGTCTTAATCTCCTTATTCACTTTCCCAGGGGCTTACTGCACGAGCACATGTATAACCTGCCTAGAGGTGCTGAAACTGCTCTACATTTCTAGCCACACACAATTACAAGCAGAGAGCAAAGAAACAATGAGGAAATCATGTTAATGGTACTTAAAAATAATGAAAGCATAAGTGATACTTGCCTCAGAATAGGGAAGGAACAAGAATTAAGAGTGACAATAGCTCAGTGTGTGTGTGTGTGTGTGTGTGTGTGTATGTGCATGTGTGTGTATATCAGAATCTATTCTTGACTTTTTAGTCTGTAATAGAGAATACCATTTCAGATCTAAAGAATGGGATATGTTTATTAGCAATGTTAAAGAGACTGGGAAATAGTTTTGAAAAAACAAGTCAGATACTTAATTCAAGTATCTCTTTATATGATTTCTAGTTTAAAATACTACCAATAAAAATTTAAAAGTGTTAAGAGAAAAATAAATAATTACAACCGAAGGATGGAAATGTCTCTCTAAGAATAATACCATGAAGACAATCATCATGAAAAATGTACATAGATTTGATAATATAAGATGATAAAATTGTTAAACATCATAGGGCATAATAAAATATTTAAAGACCACAAAAGATTAAGAAAAATATATTACAAAATATAGAATTGATGCATTTCAATGAGTTTAATAAAGATAAAAAGCAATTCTCCTATAATGAAATGAGCAAAAAAGACACACACAGACACTTTTATAGTAAAAAGTCTCATAGCACAAAAACATATGATAAAAGAATTTAAAAAGTTTTCATTATACCAACTAAAAAACAAACTATCTTAACTTTTAAAAATATTTTTTACTTCAAAATTGGTAATATTCAAAAGAAGACATCACATGCTAGTTCAGTTTCATGTTCTGTCCACTTAAAATAAAACAATGGTAGAATTTACAGGAAAATTCAAAATTATTTATGTATGTACATACATGACTTCATTTTCTCTAGAAACTTAGCCCACCTTTTTATAAGAAAAGATTCTTTATACTGTGGATTCAGAATTTCATTCCTGCAAGGTGAGCAGGTGAAGATGTATAAACACTCACCCCAGAGTAGCATTAAGTGGCAGCTCTCAACAGGCCAAAGCCCATCTTCTGTGGTGTACAGAGTGGGAACACCCTAGGATATTTGACTCCTCCAGAACACAAATGGGCTAAAGAAGTCTACTGCTCTTGCCTCCAAAACTCAGCTCAGCAGGTTTACCACTCTCCTCCATCACAGGGATTTAACCATTGCACAGTTAACCTGGAGTGAATAGAACCTGAGTTTGCTTTGCCCACTCAGTCACCCATAACAACCACAATATTTGGCATAGTCTATAAGTTCAAAAATACATGAGCTTGAAAATAGTGTACCAACTATTTGTCTTGTGGCTATAACCAAACATCTGATAGAAGCAACATAAGGGAGGGGAAGATTATTTGGTTAAAATTTTAGAAGGACACAGTTTACTGTTGCAATTAAAGCATGGCACTACAACTCTGTGGTGGTGCAGTGTGAGATGTCTGCAGGTTACAACCAGGTGGAAACAGCAGAGATAGGTCTACAAGAAGAAGGACCATGTAATAACTGAAGTGGAATTGTCACATCAGCCAGCCATGCTCTACATTCCAAAGGTTCTACAACCACTTAAAGGAGTGCCACCAGCAGAGGACCAAAAGTGCAAACAGACGGGCCTAAAGACAGTGTACATCCAGACCATAATGAGTAACTGCATGCATTCTTGAATATATTCATAAGTGGCTCGAGTAGCTGAGAGTTCAGGATTTTCTCTAGAAGATGCCTGAAGTGAAAGCTTTCCTGGGTGTGATGAATGGAAGATCCTGACCCCTGTGTGGACACTTGGGGGAGGGTTGAGCACAGCTATTCACGAACACTTAACGACTGTTGATTATTTTCAATAGGAATGAAGGATAAATGAAGAAAAGACAATGGAGAAAAGGTCACTAGGTCATGCATGGGGACAACACAAGAACCCACCATTGTTTGTGCCATGACTAAGCTGCATGTGGTGACTGTTCCATGATCCCAGAAGAACATGAGTCATAATTGTCAGAAAGGAAAATGGCAGGTGAAGATTTCATCCTGGAAGGACCATATTAAAACTATCCTCTTTTCTAATTGACATAAAGGGAAACTGACCACCTGAGAGTGGATAGAGGCTGATTATAGTCACAGAGAAAGTCACTTAACAATAATAAAAAAATATGGAAAATAAGAACAAAACAAAATAAAAATGAGAAAGTGAGTTTTGGATGTGACTGCCCTTCCTTCCCTTCTTCCTCATTTCTTCTCCCTGCCCTCTTTTCTTCCTTCTTGTTTGTTCTCCCCACGACATTCCTCCCTCTTTTCCTCTTCATTTTTTTCCTTACTCCTTTCTCCTCCACTACCTCCATTTTCCTTCTTTTTACCTCTTCCTTCCTGAATTATTTCCTTCCTTTTTTGCCTCCCTCTGTCCTTCCTTCTTTAGCTCTTCCCTCCCTTGTACAAAGACCTGCACAGTGAAGGGGATGATCATAAGTTGTTCATGTCAAACAAGAACCAGAATTATCTCCTAGACCTATAGAATTGTGAGTAAAACAATGCATTTATTTTGGAATAAGTAAAGGAATGCACATTTAACCATTTGAGAGACATGTACTAAGTCATTTCTATGACTAGTAATGGGTTCAGGTAAGATGTTATGGTTTAAGGTAGAGAAGTAGGGGGACAACTACTCACTTGGCAACCATGTAATCCTAGAAATGCACCTGCACAGGAATGTTTGAAATAACACATGGAGCACAACTCTTATGGGAACATGTTGACCAAGGACAGAAAATATCTAGAAAATTATATGCCCTGAACTGGTAAATGAACTGGGTTCCAGTATGAAACTGATGATGTCATAATTCCTCAGTATGCACTCAAAACATAAACCCTTTGTTAAGTGGACAACATTAGACATGGAAATAAAATCTTATCACCTAAAATCTACAGGCACTTCAGGAATGCTAATCTTTTCTTATAGCTTCAATTCTTCATACTGATGGAAGGAGAAGTTTCTGATGGTTTGGAAAAGGTTGGGGCACACTGTGGATGCGCATTTCAGAAGGCCTCAATCATTAGTCACTCTAGTTGAAAGGAAGCAAGCAGCAGAGTCTTTACAGTACTCCATGGAATCTCGTTGGTTCTTTAATGTCAGGTTTTTCTATGGCTGTGTCATGGCAGTAAAGGAAGAAATCAGGTAATATTACAAAATACCAAAGCCAGGTTTCTGAGGCTCATGTCCGGCATCATTTGGGTACTCTTGAAATGTTTTAGTGACTCAAAATTGGAAGAAGAAATGTCTCCACCACATTCTGTTCATTTCTTCCTATGATGTGAAGTTTGAGTTAATTTTTTTTTAAATTAGAATGGTGGTAGGATTCGCTTCTGAACAGTGTATGCAGGTATGCATCAACCTGTCATACACTCATGCTAGCCCTTCTGATTGGGTCCCTCACTTCTGCCTCATGGAGACTTGAGGTCCAGACTAATTTACACTCTTTTCTTCTGTTTCAACGGTGTTTTAGTTAGGGTAATTATATCAGCTTCACCCGAACTTTGAGAAAAAATGTAAGCAATTTAAAATGAAACTAGACCAGCAACCATCAGCTGAGACAGTTCAGTAAAGTGGTCATTCTAGAACTTGGTACTAGAGAGATCCAAGAAGATTGTCTTGTAGGTCCTTGAGGAGAGAATTTCTCCATACATTGAATGCAATATAACTCTTGAGTACAGCTCTGAAAATAAATCAGATATCAAATGCTAACATCACATTACCATTAACCATAGTATTTTCTTTCTTTCTTTTCTTTTTTTTTTATGCTCATTGTCACTGAAGGGTGATTATCAAGAACACAAGATTTCTTGGCATTAGTGTTAGCAAATGAAACTTCAACTGACAATTCTTCTGGCTCCTTCTGTTTCAACTTTATTTGGCCAGGGGAATGCCTAACTACCTGCTTGAACATGATTTCTAGCTGTGTCTATGAAGGTGTAAGTGAAAGGCATTAACACTGGGATCAGTACACTAAGGCAGATTACCCTCTGCAACATGTACATATGTGTTGGGAGTTGGAGTGGACTGTTGGCCCCTGAAGAACAAATTTGTAAAGGAATATTCATTGATCCTTGCCTGGTTGTTTGAACTAGGACATTAATCTTCTGCCCTCCACTTTCCAGCTTTGGAATTCTCTGGATCTAACTGCTTCGAAATGATTGCCTTGTGTACTCAGGTCTTCAAGCTATATACCAGCACCTTTCTGCATTTTCAGCTTATAGGAAGATTATGGCAAGTCTCCAGAAAGCATGAACTGATTCCTAATAATAAGTCCCTTCCTGTATATCTACATTTGTAGCTACATTTATGTCTACATTTATGCGAGCATTTTTGGTTCCATTTCTCTAAAGAAGCATCATATACTCACACATTTTTTCCAGATCCCAGACCACCCTTGCATAAGGGGTGGAGACACACACCTGAGACCTGGCACTAGAAAGAATGAGGCAGAAAACAATTATGTAAATTATTTTCTGAAAAAAATACAAAACATAAGATAAATACCCTTGATATTATACTAAGGTATGGTACAGTTCTTCTGCCTATATTTCCTCATTTATTAAATAAAACCTTGTAACAAATTGTTTCCTTTTTGCTTTAGAATATTTTACCAAAATGTAGATAATATGCTCATCTTTCATGATTAATTGATAGTTACCAATCTATGTAAATCTATATCACTAAATGACTGTAGGCAGTGTAGTATGTTCTCCTTAAGAAGAAAACTAAGAGGAATAAGCTGTATGGATGTGTGATTTTTTCTTACCTTATCTAGTGTTATTATTTTTATTTTGTTGTTGTTGTTTTCAAAGTAGGGTCTCACTCTAGCCCAGGCTGACCTGGAATTGACTCTAGTCCCAGGCTGGCCTCAAACTCATGGCAGTCCTTCTACCTCTGCCTCCTGAGTGCTGGGATCAAAAGCGTGTGCCACCACACCCAGCTTCTTAGCTTATCCAGAAATAGTTTTCTTAACATTCCATTCCTTTGGTGGAGTGAGTTATGTATTTTAAGAGTTAGAGTTTAATTGAAATAGATCATGAATAGCATTTCATTGGTCAAGTAAAGCTTAATGTCAAAAATATATAGCTGCTTTCAGTTTGACCCATCTTTTGGTGTTTGTACATTGGATTTATTCAAGTGAAGAGAACATCCATTTTCTGCCCCAATGAGACTTGGATAGTTATAATTAGATTACATATAAGTATAAAATGCCAAATAAAATAGCTATGCATTTCTTGTTCCTATATTTCTGCTATTTCAAATGCGAAAAGCACATGCCCCTTTCCTTAATTATCTATCTATAAGATTTCCTATGCAATCATTTGTATTTTCCATGCAAAATGATCCTTTTTGACATAGCAGTGAAACATGGTTCAACTTCCCTCTATCTGAAGAAAGAAAGTGGTATTAGCCTTCTCTATCCCTAACAAATGCCCTTTAGTGAAAAATATGTATTTTGTGTCCTACAATACTTTGCAGATGCATTCCCATACACCCCAAAAATCCAATGGGTTTTGACTTCCTCCAGCACTAAATAGTGAGAGTGTTAACCATGTTTATCTGTATGTTTTTTTTTTAATTTTAGATGACATTTTAATAAGAGACATAAATGTGACTAAATAGAAAATTGACATTTTATACTAGTATGAAGTCTAATAAGATTAATTATTAGGGCACTGGGGTCATTAGGTATCAATTAAGTAAGGTTCTCGGAGAAAACAAAGTCCGCAAACCAGGTCCAATGCTACACATGTAAGAAAGCAGATCTTGTAGCAGCTGAGGTGCATTAATATTCAGTGAGTAAAACATCTGTACCGGTTACTTTCCTGCTGCTGGGAAAAATATCTTACACAAGACAAGTTAGAGAAGGAAGGAGTTCATTACTGCACGCTGTTCCAGAAGGTAGAATGTGTCATGGTGGGGAAACATGGCAGTAATGGAAGCCAGTGATCCATCATCACATCAGCAGAAGTAAAAGTAACGAGAACAGTAAGTGCAGCATAAATACCTCAAGTTTTATCCCTAATATCCCACTTCTTCAAGCAAGTCTTTTGCTTCCGAATCATTTCACAAACTTCCAGAACAATGCCAAAAGCTGGACAATGAGTATTCAAACACATGAGTCTATCAGGGTTTTTATACTCAAACCAATAAAACATCTCTGCTCATTTTTTACACACAAAAATTTAAAAACTGGTATAGCTTTCTCTAGCAATTCCAACTTACTAAAACATTCAATTTTAACTTAGAATTATTTCTTGAATGCATATTTATAACTTAATCGTTTAAAAATGTGTAGATTTTCCTAAAAGTGAACATTAAATGAAATGTTATGGGAAAAATGCAGCCACCCCAGCTGGGGAATGCTGCCAAAGTCTTTATGTTCTCAATTATCACAAACATGCCATCAACAAAATCTGTAGCAATGAAGCAATTATGTTGAAAAACTAATGGAAGACATGCTAATTATCTAGATTGTTCAGGTGAGAGGATGTTCTCTTTCTTTCTTTTTTTTTAACTCAATTAACTGACTCTTAAGTAGAAGCTCTAACTTTGGATTGATTGTGATATTAAAAATCAGAGTTTATTTGTCATATTCCAAAATGAAGCACTAGAAAAATGCAATTTTCTTTTCCAAATTAAGTTCTTGACAACTGGCTGAATGCTCATAAATGCTTCTCCCACCAAGTGTCAAAGTATTGTTAAGTAAGCGGTATAGAATAAACGTTAACAACTTAGAATTTGTACAATTTTCTCAGATTAACAAGATATATATGCCTGTAACTCAGTTGCTATGATCAAAACATTTGCTATTCTCAACCCTAACTATATCCTTTTGCTCTTTGGTTATCCTTCATCCTTCCCTGATATCTTCCTCTATTTAGACAACAATGTGTCTTCTGTCACATTTTATAGACCTTTTAAATAGAGATATGGAATTAATGAATTGTTTTTAGAATAGAGATCTACTCTATGCTCATTGCCATCATAAATAGAGATGTTACCTTCTCCAAAAACACAAAGTAAGGGACCAGCTAAGGATCCCATTACATGACTTTTTGAGTCTGGAGCCAGGGATAACTGGTAGACCAGCTAAGGAGCTCATTACACAGATTTTGCTGTCTGGAGCCAGGGACTACTGGTCTCTGAGTTACATTGGAAAGAATCAACAGATGACAGGCTGAAGACAGTATTAGAAGATAGGGCTGGATTTATGACAAAAATGGCATGTATCAGTTACCTTCTTGATGTGACAAATACTTGCCCAAGATTGATTTAAGGGACTAAGGGTTTACGTCAGCTTACACTTACAGATTTCACTCCATCATGGCGAAGAAGACATGGCAGCAGGAGCTTACAGCAGCTAATTTAATTCAGTCCATGGTGAGGAAATAGAGCAGAGTGATAAAGGCTGATGCTCAGCCAGATCTCTCCTATTTGTATTGTTCACGACCTTAGTGCCACCCACACTTAAGGTGGATCTTCCTACTTCAATTAAAAACATCAAGAGAATACCTCACTGTTATGCCCAGAGGCTAACCTAATCTTGACCATCCCTCACAGGTGATTGTATACCCTGTCAAGTTGGCAATAACTATAAATCATCAGTGTATCACCAAAACATTGAGCATGAAAGGTATCACAAATACTCTCTCATGGAAAAGATATGGACATCATGAGCTGAAGAAATTCCTTCTGAGAAGTTTCTGTAGAACAACAGGAATCCTGAGCATGGAGAGAAAGCCAGCATGCCACGGGACATGACTTCAAAGAGCCCATGACAACCAGCAGGAATCAAGCACTTTTCATGTCCAGAATAAAGCAGTGGTACATAACCCCAAGAATCAACAAGTGCAACTATAAAAATTAAGGTTTCCTCACAGCTGAGCAAACAGAAGCCTACAAAATGGGAGAAGATCTTTGCTAGCCAGCCCTATGATATCTTTAGTATATAAAGAACTGAAAAATTTAAACACCAAAGAGACAACATGGCTAATCAAGAAAAAAAAAAAAAAAGGCAGACAGTCCCCAGACAATTACCCCATCTAGTGCTGAAAAGTGCTACAAGAGCTACTGGGGGAAAGTGGCCAACATCTGTCCAAGCAACTCAATGTCTGAGTGACTCAGAAGCAAACAACCTGACATGATGCTCACACAAGTGCAATAGTGGCACACAGCCATGGTGGGTAACCAACTGCTCTTGGGTTGGCTAACAGATTCCACTCTGTGGAAAGTAAGTAACACATATGTGGAACCGGGAAAAAAGTGGGATTCATATTCAAATAATTATTTTGTTTTCCAATATCAAGCTTCAACTAATCTTGGTTTATAAGAGGGTCTACACCCATTAAATTGGCTCACCTTGCCAATTCCTGTGTGGTTTTATCTGGGCCCTAGCTGCTGTGCAAGGGAAGTTCGTAGGTCAGGGGTCAGCTATCTATGCTTGTCTTGTTGATAGTATTTGGTTGTCCTCTGTTCTCACTGCTTTATGAAAAAGAAAAATAGATACTCCAATAGAGACTGAGATCAGGATAGGTTAAAAGGGATAAAATTGTTAATTTAAAGAAATATTGATGGGTCTGGCCTCACTTTGGCCAAAAACTAGTGTGAGCTGCTCATTTTTTTTTTATTAATTAGTTTTGTACTCAGCAAATACAGTCAATTTGGTACCATTACTAGGCTCATACATTACCTACCCCCTCCCCTTGGCCCCTCCTTGTTGAGGTATATGGGTCATGCATTCTGGAATTAGCCCACAGTTATAGGTAGGATAAATGTCTGCATATCATGACCCAACATGTGGCTCTGACATTCTTTCTGCCCCCTCTTCCACAAAATTTCCCTGAGTCATGTTGGGTTCACTTTTGATCTGCTTCAGTGATGAGCTGCTCATTTTTATTGACAATATGTGTACCTGAAGACAAAATGCCATGTGGATCCTAGCTTTTGATTTCTGAGTAATGCAACTAATGGGACTTGATGATGAGTATAGGCAATACAAGATAGGAGAAGAGAGCACTAAGAGGTGATAAGATGGGGTACTTCAAGGAAACATGTACTATGGAAGTTGAAAGGGATCTCTGCTGGGTCAGACGGTCAAAATGGGAAAATGAGGAAGAAGGGTGTAGTGGTTTGAATAGAATAGATGGCCCCCAATATATTCAGTTGTTTATTTGTTTGTAGTTTGTATCTGCAGCCACCTGGATGGAGGCAGTGTCACTGGGTGGATCTTAAGATGTGATGGTGGGTTTTGGATTTCAATCTAAAGATATGCAAAGTGTGACTATCTGGAGTTACTGAAGTGTGCTGTGGCTTTTGGCTTTAGGCTTGTGCTTCTCTCTCTCTCTCTGCTTGGTCCTGTGAAGGCAGGCCAGCTTCTTCTGCCATTTATGGAACTTACCCTTGATCTGTAAGCTTCAATAAATGTCCCTTCCTCCATAACTGTGCCTGGTCTGAAAGTTCATCTCAGTGAACTTGAAAGCTGTCTGCTACAAAGGGGAACAAGAAACAAGGTGTAATTGAAAACACCACCATGAAACAATTCTCTGCAGGCCAGTGATAATTAAAATCTAAAACAAGAACAAAGCAGGAGCAGGGCATCTTGTGGATTCTGCCCATGGGACTTGTACCCAAAATATTTGTCACATTTACATCATTGCCATGATATGGACCAGTACTGCAGTGGAAGCAAGAGAGAAGTTTTCAGGACACCTCATTGTTCCAATTTTCCTTCTTTAACACATGCGAGGTCTATTGCCTTACTGTGCTGAGACAAATTACCACTAACTTAGTGGCTTACAACATCATATCCTTGTTACTCTATGATTCTGGAGGTCATAAGTCTGAAACGATTCCCACAAGACCAAGCAAAGGTATGGGAAGAACGGCATTTCTACAAGAGACTGTAGAGAATAGTATGTTTACTTTATCAGTCAGCACAGCTCACCCAGAGCTCTTGGTTTGACTGCCACCTATTTCACAAAATCCATTTATGTCAGTTCAAATCTTTCTCACCTTATCTTTTAGTCTTCATTCTATACCCATGTTTTACATGGAAGTTGAATGTAGGGATCTGTGTGATTCCAATGAGAAGCCAATGCAATTCAACAACATCTCTTTTTTATATGATCATAAAAATTAGCATTTTTCCTCTGCCATCCAACCTAACACATTCACAGGTTCTCAGCACTTGGACATTTTTTGTTTGTTTGTTTGAGACTAGTATCCTGTCTGGTACAGATATAGTTACCAAAATGGAGAAAATAATGTCAAAGTTGAGGAGTGGAGAAAAGGAAGACTTCTTTGGCAAATAGAGTTTTCCAGATAGAGGTAGAGTTGTGTATAAACATGGGCATGTGGAAAGAGGTCTTACCTGTGACTAAATAATGAGTTCCAACTTGTATATAAGACTAGATATGGTCAACGGATTGTAATTTAAGATAGTTGTCTTTGGTTTATTGATGGTTTGTGCGTAGTTTTGCTCTTAATTTATTATTTAAGGATGTGTTTTACCTTTGGGAACAGGTTTTACTTGTTGATAAGTTGAGAGTTTTTTTTACATATATATATTTGGCAACTTTTTAAAATAGAACATTTTATTAATAAATAACCAGTGTTTTGGCATATCTTTACCATTGGTTTCATGCACTGAGCACACTCCTGTGGAGATAGATGGTTGATGCCCTTGGTGCCTCCAGATACTGCTCTACCTGGACATTTTAGCTTTTGTGGTTTGTCCATCCAGCTTTCACAGGAATAGGGGATACAATCTGTGCCAACTAATATAATAGATTTTTTAGCTTGCTTTTTCAACTGCATATGTATGTGGTGGCATGACTTAAAAAATCAGGGATCTGATGAGTTAAGATATTTTGCTTATAACTTCACTTATACCCTTTGTGAAATTAGCAAGATGCTTCATTCCAGAACCTTGTTATTAATCTATTAACTGGAAAAATAATGCCTACTTAAGTAGGATACAGTGGACATTAAGGAAATTGTGTCATATAATCCTATAATGTATGTCAGACACAATAATATTCAGCAGAAATATGATGTGACCACCACCCAGGACTTTTAATAGAATTACCTAAGCTTTTTTTTTTTTTTTTAAATATTGTATGTATCTAGTTGAGAGAGAGAGAGAATGGGTGTGTCAGGGCCTTCAGCCACTGCAAATGAACTCCAGATGTATGCGCCCCCTTGTGAATCTGGCTTACCTTGGTTTGGGAGAATTGAACCAGGATCCTTTGGCTTTGCAGGTAACACCTTAACTGCTAAGCCATCTCTCCAGCCCCTACGTAAGCTTTTGTACAGATATGTATAGTACATTGCTGCATAGATTCCTTTTGTTACATAAACATATGTATATTCTCCACCAAGAAAACTCAAATCCAGACTGTCATGAAATAAAACCTGGAAGTGTTCTTAAAATTGGTTATTTATTTCACAAACAGAAAACAGGCTTGTAGAAACAATGTGCCTATTTATAATAACCTATCAAATCAAGGTAATAGATGTACCTATAATCCATGCCATCTGCTATCCTACATGAGAGTAATAATGTTGAAAAATAATAGTAAAAGATGATTATCTTACTGAGATATTGACATGAGGGACAGATGGAGAAATAGGGTCTTCACGTGAAACTGATTTGCCTTTATTCTTGAGCTTATGTGCTGAGTTAACATTGATCGTAATGTACTCGACCCAGCTGTACTGCATTGCATTATGATCTGCTTATTTTGTGATTCATGGCACAGTCCCCAAAACCTCAGAAGTCTGTAAATATGTTTATGTATCTGACCTTCATTGATTCTCGATAATACATTGAGAGTGGCTTCATTGTCATTTTACAGATGACAGGAACTCAAAGCTGCATATCTGAGAGAATGATGTAAATTCACAGCTCATTTTGTGAACTAGAATATAACATTAGAGACGGGATCAGTGTGAGAGAAGAAGAGGCACGAGCAGCAAACCGACATTCAAGTTTTGGCACATCTCTTAGGCTTGGGTTTCCATCCCCATGTCACCTTCTGTACTGATTCTGCTGGCAGTGAGTTCATCAGGGAGCAATGTTATAACAGACAAGAAAAAAAATAAAAAAAAAACTGCAAATGAAAATATCTGGCTGGGAAGAGGTACTTGTTGGCAAGTCTACCTGCTTGAGTTAAATTCCCTAGCACCCACAAGAAGCTGGATGGATCTGTGATCCTGACATGCCTATGGCAATGGGAGAATGGGAGGTGGAGCCAAGATAATCCTGAAGCTTGTGGGCCAGCTATACTGGTGCACATGCAATGGTAAAACAATAGAAGAGGCCATACCTCAAAAAGAAAGTGTTGGGAGGAGACAAACACCCTGAAGTTGTCCTCTGACCACTACGTGGATGCCACAACATGCACACACACACACACACACACACACACACACCCTATACACATACACACACACACACACACACACACACACACACACCCTATACACATACACACATGCATTTCCACCCAGACATCAAAAATTACAAATTAATTATATTCTGAGTATTTCCCACTTGTTGATTATGTGCTTGGTATGTATCATCTTTGGAACCCTCAGTTTTAGTCTACGTGCATGTCAGGTTCATTTCAAGGTTGATTATACTTCCAGATGTTCTGATATGTACATCTAAGCCCCATATTACAGTATATCACATGTCAACTTCTCTAAACAATCTTGCTTTTCTATGGAGAGGAAACATTCCCAAGAAAGTACTTCACCTTGCCAACCCAGCTCAGAGTGTATTCCTTCAGAGATTTGATGGAGAAGACTCAGGTTCAGGAGAACACACGAGACAAAATGTAAAATGGGGTGTTAGAAATAAATTATTCAATGTCTGATGTTTTAAAAAGGCCTTCATCACTGATGTTGTGGTCTTTAGAACTTGATGGTTGCAGATTGTGGCCCAGGAAGACAGGAATACACCTGTGTTTGTAATTGCTTGGTATCTGAGTTCCATGAAAGTAGTAATTATAAGGAAATAAACTTGAAAGACTTGCTTAGTGCTACATGGTTGCATTCTAAAATGCCAATTAAAAGATAATAGAAACAAATCAAACATTTATGGAAAAGCATAAAAGATAGAAAGGATATATATATATATATGTGTGTGTGTGTGTGAGTGTGCATAGTGTGTGTGTGTATACATATATATATAGTGTGTGTGTGTATATATATATATATATGTGTGTGTGTATGTGTGTGTGTGTGTGTATCATCCATCCACCAAAATTAGAGTATTAAAAATAAAAGATGGGCTGGAGAGATCGCTTAGTGGTTAAACACTTGCCTGTGAAGACGAAGGACCCGGGTTCAAGGCTCGATTCCCCAGGACCCATGTAAGCCAGATGCACAAGGTGGCACATGAGTCTGGAGTTTGTTTACAGTGGCTGGAGGACATGGTGCACCCATTCTCTATTTATCTGCCTCTTTCTGTCTGTCTGTCGCTCTCAAATAAATAAATAAAAATAAACAAAATAAACAAAAATAACAAATAAATTTAAAAGTTAAAAATTAAGAAGATTAAGCCCCTAGTTTCCATGAGCAGCTATGTCCACCTCAAGATCTTGATTAAGAAATAAAACAAAAATACATGTACCGGGCTGGAGAGATGGCTTAGCGGTTAAGCGCTTGCCTGTGAAACCTAAGGGCCCGGGTTCGAGGTTGGATTCCCCAGGACCTACGTTAGCCAGATGCACAAGGGGGCGTACGTGTCTGGAGTTTGTTTGCAGTGACTGGAGGCCCTGGCACTCCAATTCTCTGTCTGTCTGTCTGTCTCTCTCTCTCTCTCTCTGCCTCTTTCTCTCTCTGTCTGTTGCTCTCAAGTAAATAAATAAAAATAAACAAAAAAATTTAAAAAACCACATATACCAAAAGATTAGATATGGTGCTATCTGGATCAAAATACTCAAAAGAAGGGCCACCAGGGGGCCCCTGACAGCACGAAGGCGGCTGACTCTGTACCCCGACACCTAGTGCCTCCTGCTGGCAGCAGCTGAGCCGTGCCCATCTCCAGCCCTGTCCAGCGGGACCATGGGTCCATCATTGGCCACCTTAGAAGCCAGAGGCATGGGCAGGAGACCCATCACCCTCCGGAGCCGCTGTGGACACAGCGTCCATGGGAGCCTCAGTGTCTACACTGAAGTACCTCTAAGCCACCCTCCCGGCCGGGTGTTGAGAGCTGCAGTGTCCAGGCTTCAGCAAGGCCTGATTCTCTCTCCTGAGCGCTGTGGAAACACACTGCTCTGGATCCCTTCCCCCGCAGCAGCAGAATGGGGAGATTTTGCTGCCTCTTTTCACCCCTCAGTATGTGTGCCTGCTTGTTTTGGAAAGGTTCGTGACATCTATCAATTTTACAAGTCTCTGTGCAATACATTGGGCATCCATAAAGCACATTCACCTCTAAAAATGCATTTTACTTGTTTTTCATAAATAGACATTTCTTTATCTCTGAATTAGTTTCTTTGTTAAATTTGTACATAGATTCACTCACCCTTCAGAACTCACCTGCCTATCAAAAAATTTTAGCCCATATCTGATGCCAGGAAACATTTTCCCTGTGGCAATTTCTTCCTATAAAATTTACTCATGGTATCAAAACATTGTGGCTGTAACTATAGCTCACAAAAAAACTAAATATAAATGTGAAGGTGACCTTCCATTGGCATAGCTCTATCTTTTTATTTTTTCTTTCCTTGGGTAATGACTTTCACAGTGTTATGCCTACATATGCTGGACTGCTGGACATGCTGGTAATTGACTTTTGTAAAAAAAAAACAATTGCCTAGGAAGAGAACATGAATGAACCATACTTTAATCTTAACTGAATAGTAAACAATACTTAATTTTGTACTGCCCTTGGTAGGGTGAAATGGAAATTATATAGGCTTTGAAACTGAGCAGACCTAAGAGTAAATTCTAGTAGAATTTAGAAAGACAAAAAATATACATTTTGAGACCTCAAATGTCTCAGTATAAAATGTCTTCAATGACTATGGTTTAGAGGAAAATTGTTGTAGATATGTATAGCTGTATATGCTAAATATTGCAGCGTGTTTCATGTGGCTTCTGGGGAACGTGGATGCATTTCAATGCTACATCATACATGTCTATCTTTTTTAGGCATCTTAGTAACCAATACTCAACTTAAAGATTTTCTGTTTTCTTTGTACATCTATCTCATAAATTACATCATAAATATTGACCTGCCTTATTGAATACCTTTTATAACTAATATGATGCAGGGCTATATAAAGTTATCAGGTGGAGTGACTCAGGGACTGTGCTCAGACACAGACACATATTACTAGTGATTAAATGCACAATTGCTCCCAGGGGGGAAAAAAAAAGTAAGGTTGTACATGGACTTGCGACTGAGCACCACTCCAAAAAGTCTAAACACAGGGGTGAGAGAAAGCAAACACAGTTAACGTTAACTAATATTGACTGGAAGGGGAATGGTGTTTCTCAAAAGCAGAAAGTTCAAAGCTTCAGATCACATGGTTTGCATATGAGTGTTGACAGGCCCAGATGTCTACACCTAGAGCACATGCCTCCTACAGAAAATACCTGCAGAACTCATCCAAAAGCAGTGTCATTTTTATAGCCACTTAATCAACACAGCATCTGTTCAGAGGGCAACACGGCAATGATGATGTACTTTTAATGACACCTTTTCATATCTTCATTTAGGTGCCAGAGACAAGAGATATCGCTATAGTCTCCCTTTGTTAGAAGGAAAAGAAAGTCTTAATTTTAAAAAAGAAACTCCTTGTAAGTCTCCTCTTTTTGTTCTTTGACTTCCCCTAGTTTCCAAGTTGTGTCTCTCAAAGTAAAGGCAGGAATGAGGAGTGTTCAAGTATAGAGTCATAGGAGCGTGAATTTAGAGGTCACAGAGACCTGGATTTTCATCTTTCTCCTTCTCTTTATATACTGAATTATTTTTCATTTGCTATTCAAATTGTTGAATTTTCTTCTCATTGTTCATCTGAGGATACAAACCATATGCAATAGTGTAAGGACAGATGTAATCACAGAGGAACCACTTGACAAGAACTTCTCAATAACAGGTGTAAGGTAGTGACAATAATGATTATATCTGAAAAGGTGGTTGGCTAAAGTTTCTAGCTTGTATAACTAGCATATTTATTAATTGAAGGTAGAAACCCATGGAAGTCTATGTAAATGATCACATTGACATTTCAATTTGATGTTTTTAAAACTTATTTGGGCTATTTTGAGGCTGCATAATATCCATTATTGTCATGCATTCTGACTTATTCCTGGCTATTTCCCTTGCATTTCAAGGAGCCTAGATTCTGTACATTGTTTGTAACTAGTATGTTACTATCTGCTGACAAGAGCAAGGTTTATAAAAAAAAATGTCTACATGTGCTGTCTTTTCTTGTTTCTTGTCTGTATTTCTTTGTTTGAAATGAGGTCTGACTCTGTAGTTTAGGTTGACCTAGAACAGTCTATGGAGCCAGAGTTCATGGGAGTCTTCCTGTCTCAGCCTCCAAATGCTGTTAGCGTCAGTTAAAATCACATTTAAATTTTTCTGTCACTGGCAGTGTTCTGCCTTCTCAAATACCACACCATGTCTAAGACTTTAACCTCTATATCTTCAGGTCTTCATCTTCTGATAATTTGTATCAAATTGGTAATAACAATTTAGCTTATCACATTAACAATTAATTAACAAGTGGATGTGCCTTTGGTATTTCAACTCACCTTGATCTAAACAATAAACTGCTATTCTTAGTGAAGATCTTAACCTGTCATTCACACGGGCATTTTCGCACCCTGGGTCTGACCTGTGCTCCCAGCTTCTAACTGGTCACCAGCATGTTGAGGACAGAATGGCTTTCAACGCTATCCTTTTCTTTGCTTTTACAGAGATACAGTCCCTGACATTAAATGTTCATGTTTACCTACCTTTGAGTTTTGTTCACCATTTCCCCAAATCTTCCCCAAATCACAAATCATAACTTTGAAATAATCTCTCTTCTTAGACTTCAAATATGCCAAAATAGCATGGCATGTTATATTATCGTTAAATACATGCTGCTTTTTTTGTCTAGAAAGCTCAGAAATATCATAAGGACATTTACTTATTTTTTGCATATTGCACATAGTTTGGGTTCAGTTATGTTTATTCCCAACCTCTCTCACTCTCAGAGGGACTATCTGAATACAATTGTAAAGACAAAAAAGCAAAAACAAAATTATGATCAACTCTTCCATTGGAAACAAAAGTGTGAGTCTGTTTATTTACCCACCATTGCTCTTTCTTATCACCGTCATACTCCTACTGAACTGAATCCTTCACTTATCCCAGATGGTCCCACTTCTGTGTGTGAGTGTGTGTGTGTGTGTGTGTGTGTGTGCACTCACATGTACGTGTTCCACTAAGTTTAATTAATTTATTTGCATGAGCATGAGTGAAGTGCTATATAATCAAGCATGGGCAACTTACCAGTGGTTACCAGACTAAAGAAAGCTTTGTCCCTGCCTGAACTACTCAATGTCCAGTAGCTCCTCAGAGAGAGGGAGGGCCTTGTGAAAGTTTCCCCCATTCATGATGTAATGTTTGATGTTTGATAGACTCAATCTTGTACATCTTCTTCCCTTTTTTTTTTTCCCTGAGGTAGAGTCTCACTCTAGCCCAAGCTGACCTGAAATTCACTATGTAGTCTCAGGGAGACCTCAAACTTATGGCAATCCTCCTACTTCTGATTCCGGAGTGCTGGCATTAAAGTTGTGTGCCACCACGTGCCTGATAGTCTTGCACATCTTAACTACAGTTCACTACAGCTTCCATGAGTTCATGACTACAATGGCCATGGATGTCTGGAAGACAACACTTGCTCTACAGCAATCCTCCAGCTCATAAATTCTTTCTGCCTCCTCCTCTACGGTGCTCTCTTGCCCCTGGATGGGATTATACAGATTTCCCCTCAGGACACGGCGCTAAACAGTCAGTTATTCTCAGCACTTTGACCAGGTATGTTTTTTTTTTCAGTAGTTACTAGCTTGTGCAAAAAGAAGCTTTATCTGGCCACATATGAGCACAGCACTAGCCTAAATTAATAATAAACATAACTAATAAAAATGTTAAAAGTCTGTTAGATAGACAAAAATAATATGTTTCTTTCCTAGGATGAACTGCAACTAATGTACTTAAGCAATCTTCCTGCCTTAGCCTCCCAATTACCTGAGTATAAACATCTACCATCTGACTCTGCTAAGGAAAAATATTTTAAAATCTCCTTGGGGATATTATGGTAGATCAGCATCAGAGCATTTCTCTACCACATCTTAGACCCTGCTTTTAATGCCCAGTACCAAAAAAATTGCAGAAATTACTGTTGGTCATTCCTAATTGATTTCAATGCAACTTTGTCCCTAAATACAACTCTACTATTTCAATTTGGTTATATTATATGGAATTTCAGGGCCATATATTTCCATAGAGTTCTGTCCATAGTTTACCTGTAGATATCTTTATTACACAATAATAATGTTCACCTAGTCAAGAACACCTTATATGTACAGTATAAACAGGGTATACTTTTAAATACTTTTTAATTTATTTATGTGAGAAAGTTTGGGAGAGAGAGACAGAGAGAGGTAGAGAGAGAGAAAGAGAGAGAATGGGGTCTTACCACTAGCCTTTGGTGGGTCATCAAGTACTCTGAAAGAAATCTGTCTGTCTTTTAGGAAACCTTGTAGGTCTCTCTGATCAAAAGCTCATTGTGGATGATAGCCCCATGCTGGATCTGGGAGTTACAAGTCAGTGCCCACTAAGAAAATGAGGAAAAAGATAACTAATATACAAGAGTTAGAGATAAGAGAGAGAGAGACAGGGAGAGGGGAAGGGAGGGAGGGAAGATGTAGGAGATTAAGGTTAGTCTTAATCTTACCCTCTCCAGTGTCTTGTGGTTCAGGTGTTCCCTGTAAGGGCCTGGTGAAGGATCAGCCATTTGGTCTGTCTTTTAGTAAGTAGAAGATTATGGTACCATTGCTGTTTGGGTCCAGATTTGTGTTTCCCACCCCTTTGATGCCCTCCCCTCCCTCCCCTTCCATCCTAGTGTCTAGTCTAGGAGATGCTTGCTGGGTATGTAAGGTATCTTCAGTAGATTCAGGTTAGGTGCTGTAGATGAGTGAGACTATGTGGCGATTTTTTTTCTGTGATTGGGTAAGTTCACTGAGAATGATCTGTTCCAGGTTCAACCATTTTTCCTCAAATTTCATTGTGTCATTTTTTCTTACTGCTGTATAGAATTCCATTGTGTAGATATACCACATCTTAGTTATCCATTCTTCTAGTGATGGACATCTGGGTTGATTCCAGCTCTTAGCTATTACAAATTGAGCCACTATAAACATGGTTGAGCAAATCTCTTTAGTCTGTGGTTTGAAGGTTTTAGGGTAGATGCCCAGTAAGGGAATAACTGGGTCTGTTGGTATCTCTATACTCAGCTTTTTCAGAAGTCTCCATATTGCTTTCCAAAGTGGTTGTACCATCCTACATTCCCACCAACAGTGGATGAGTGTTCCTACTTCTCCACATCCTTGCCAGCATTTATTTTTATTTGATTTTTTGATGTTTGCTATCCTTATTGGGGCAAGGTGGAATCTCATAGTTGTTTTAATTTGCATTTCTCTGATGATTAGGGATGATGAACATTTTCTTAAGTGTATGAATGGGCACACCAGGGCCTCCAGCCACTGCAAATGAACTTCAGATGCATGCGCCCCCTTGTGCATTAACTTGTATGGGTCCTGGGGAATTGAACCTGGGTCCTTTGGCTTTGCAGGCAAATGCCTTAACCTCTAATCCATCTCTCCAGCCCATAATTTTTGAATATTTTATTTTTATTTATTTGGGAGACGCAGATAGAGAGAAAGGGAATGTTTCTACACTTTTAAAGTGAAGAAAGATTAGAGCTCTGTGATTCTGGAATTATAGAGGTTTATGGAAATGGCATAATTCAGAGATTATTTCACAGGTAAAGGGAAGGTGAAAAATATCTGTGGAATGGGGGTGGGAGAAAGGGTTTATAAGTGTATAACGCAATGGGAATATTAAAAATATGCCATATATACATATAGTAAAGTTCATAATTAACAAAATAATTTAAAATAAAGTTTAAAAATATCAGTTTCAAATTCCCAAGCACAGTAATAATGGACTGTCTTACTCACATGAGACATGAAAGGGAATTCCTCCCAGAGCATTCTGGGACCTCCCTGCATCAGAACAGGATCTCTGTCCTGGCCTCCCCTCTGCATTGATTGTGTGGTTTTGCTGGACTGCAATGGAGCTGAGCAAGCAAATATAGTCTTTTTGCCAAAGATCTCTAATTGTCTTGGTAACTGCTTGGAGCATTCAAGTGAAAACAAGCAAACAAGCATATGTTGCATCCTATTTAAAAATGGATAGAGGTAGCTATTAGGCTAGAAAGAATGATCTGTTCATACGATATTACCTAGAAACGGCCATTCACACACATTCATTTATTTAAAAGTATAATTAGCACTTTCACTGTTCTACCCACTGTACTGTTCAAAGTGCCAAGTCACAGAACAATAAAAATTACAGCCTAGCTGTGTGAACTGTACAAAGCAGTAAACAACCAAAAGCCAGCACTGCAGGCATCCCGCTTGTAATTACATGTTTGTCCATTAATGGGAACACAGTCTGTCTCCTGCGGTAGACAATGCATGCCTGAGAGAAGGGGCTGTTCTCTTTTTCGCTCATCTCCTTACTCCCAAAGCATAGAGTCTGAAATACATAGGTGCTTTAAAATATTACTAAATAACTAATGGGTGATTATTCATTAACTTAGATAATAATCACTTTTCAGACAACAGTAAATTTGCTTGTTTTGTGAACACTTTTAATTAATATACAGTGATTCAAAACTTTTGCTTACATGGAAGTGGGTAACCAAATGTTCCTGATTGAAATAATCATCATGACAAGTTTTAGTGAGCATTGATCACCCTCTCCTCCTCAGTTGCCTCAATTAATTCTACAATAGGCTTTTGGGTCTCTTTCTTAAATTTGCAACCATATCTTCTTGCTACTGGAGAAATTATAAAAGGTGTCTGTATAGGACACGCTTCCTGGAACTTCATTTGTACACCATGGAAACGTGAGAGCATGACATTGAAAAACTTTATTAGCAGATGTAGGCCAGGTTTATACCTAGCTAAGAGGGCAGTTGGGAGAGCATCCACACATTGTTTAGAAGATATCAGGAGCCTCTCAGACTGGGCAACTGTCTTAGTGTTGCTAGGACACAAAAGGGGAGAGGTATGTTCTAGCCATTTTTGAACAGCAATGACATTGATTAGAATACCAGAGTCAGAGGAATGTACATGAGCTTTCAAAACCATCATCTCTACCATTTCTAAGCCATTGAGATCCCGGTTGAATAGCAAAAAGTATAAAGCATTTTTAAATATTGTTAACCTCCTTAATACATATTTATATTATTGATTAATATCATACTGTCTAAAATAAAAGAGCAACTGGAGATTGATGCAGTGAAAATTGTATTGAAAAGCAAGTTTTGGGCTGGAGAGATGGCCTAGCAGTTAAAGCATTTGCCTGTAAAGCCAAAGGATCCAGGTTCAATTCCGAGGACCCATATTAGCCAGATGTCCAAGGTAGTACATGCTCCTGGAGTTTGTTTACAGTGGCTGGAGGCCCTGGTGTGCCTATTATCCCTGTCTCTCTCTCTCTCTCTCTCTGTCAAATAAATAAATAAAAATAAATATATTTAAAAATCAGGTTTTATTATGAGCTAAACATCACCTTACCCAACCATTATTCCTTGTCTGAATCCAGTCCTTTGTAGACTTCTCCAGAGGAATGCATGTGACTCACTTCACCTGAATGTCCTCCAAATTATGTAAAAATAGCAAAGAAACAATTCCGTCAAAGTGGCTTCAGAATTATTGCTCTTACATCAACTCTAGTTTGTTGCTTATTAGTAATGAATATAATGTGTTGAAAATACAGTAGAAGGAGATGTGAATCTTAGGTTATATGCTGTGAAAGAATTTCCTGGTTATATTAATCAAATACAGAGTGGTAAATACTTAAACCGGAGAGAAATAGAAGCAGACAGCAGACCAAGGATCAAGGTGTGCTGGTTGGGAGCAGCGACAAACCCAGAGGAGTGACAGAGTGTGGACAGATGCTGAGGGGAAACAAAGCGCAAGAACTCAAGTCACTTCTCTCTGTTAAGCCCCCCATCATCCATATGGAGCGTTTCACTTCCCTGACTCATCTGTCACCCACCCACCTCAAGTAGCGAAAGCTGGAACTACTGTTGTCTCCACTATGGTCTGAAATAGGTCTTTGCCAAAGGCATCACTGCCTTTATAATATCTAAGGGCAAATGGTGGACACTGCACCCCGATACTGAAGATTTCTCAAACACCTCCTGGGTGGATAGTCTCAAAATTGCATACAAAGTATGTTGTACACTGGGAAGGAAATGAATGTTGAAATTCCTCCTGCTCTGTGGTGCCCACCTGTATTCATGCTCATTCTTGCAGGAGCTGTAAGAGGCTGGATGTAATGAAAGTAGGTGTTGTGGCTTAAGTATACCATGCCTCCCACAGGCTCAGGTGTTTAAGCATTTGGTCCCCAGCTGGTGACACTGTTTGGAAAAGTTGCAGAACAAGTAGGAGGTAGAGCCTTGGTGGAAGAAGTGGATAACTGAAAGAGGACTTCGAAGTTGTATTACCTGGTCCTACCTCCTGTCCACTCTGCACCTGAGTGTGATGTGACATGCTCAGCCTCTTGTGACTGCCACCGCACCTTCGCCACTGTGACAGAAGGTATCACCCTGGAACTGTAACACAAAGTAAACTTCTCTTCTTGAAGTTGCTTCTTGTCAGGTATTTTGTCCCTGTTCAAAAGAAGAACCAGGGCTGGAGAGATGGCTTAGTGGTTAAGCACTTGCCTGTGAAGCCTAAGGACCTCGGTTCAAGGCTCGATTCGCCAGGAGCCACGTTAGTGATGCACAAGGGGGCACACGCATCTGGAGTTCATTTTCAGTGGCTGGAGGCCCTGGCACTCCCATTCTCTCCCTCTCTCCCTCTCTATCTGCCTCTTTCTCTGCCTGTCACTTTCAAATAAACAAATTAAAAAAAAAAAAAAAAGGACCAGGGCTGGAGAGATAGCTCAGTTGTTTATTTGTTTTCCTGCAAAGCCTAACAACCAGAGTTCAATTACCCAGTAGCCATGTAAAGCCAGATATACAAAACAGTGCATGTATCTGGAGTTCACTTGCAGCAACTGAAGGCCCTGACCTTACCGTATTCTCTTTGTGTGTCTCTCTCAATCTGTCTGTATCTCTCTGCTTGGAAGTAAATAAATAAAATACTTTAAAAAAAAAGGAGGACCAAATACAGTGATGCTGAAGTTACTTCTCATTGATGGGGGAAAACACCCCACCAAAAACAACCCATCAAAAATACCCCACCAAAAACACTCCATCAAAACACCCCACCAAAAACACCCCATCTAAAACACCCACCAAAAACACCCCATCTAAAGCACCCACCAAAAACACCCCACCCCAAACACCCCATCAAAAAAACCCCACCAAAAACACCCCACCAAAAAACACCCTACCAAAACACCCCATTAAAAATTCCCCACCAAAAACACGCCATCAAAAATACCCCACCCAAAACACCCCATCAAAAACACCCACCAAAAACACCCCATCAAAAATACCCCATCAAAAATACCCCAACAAAACCACCCCAGCAAAAACACCCACCAAAAGAAGTTGATGAGAGGGGAGGGTTTACTTGGCTTGCAGTCTCAAGGGGAAGCTTTGTCATGGCAGGGTGAAGCATGGCATGGGCACAGGCAGGCCATCCCATCACATCTTCTCATAGCAGCTGGCATGAAGTAGCAAGAGTGAGCTGAGATCTGCTGGCAAGTGTACCTGACTATAACACAAATCCCCTAAATTCATCCCAAAAAACACACTTTCTCCACTACAGAAAGACTCCACCTTCCAAATTGCCACAAGCTGGGAACCAAATATTCAAAACACATGAGGCTATGGGGAACATTTCACATTCAAACTATCACAAATGATCATGTCAGATGGTGTGTTTATAGGCCTGTGACAACTCTTCATATGTGTTCGTGAAAATGGACTTAGTTTTAGAGTTCTTCAGTCGACCATTTTCGCTGCAACAGTCACTTCTACATTATTATCATAACAGAAGCTTCCCCATCCTATTAACAATAGGGAAAAATTGAATAAGTTGAGTCACTTAATGTGACATTGTCTCGTGTGATTATATTCCCAGAGTGGATCTTGAGCACTCATGATAGCTCAGTAATAGAGGAGTTTCTTAGTATTCATAAGCACAACACCATTAAAAAATAAAAATAAATCTTAGAACTTAATTTTCTAACTACTAAGAGAAAGAAAAAGGTGATTTTCATTTCCATAATTGTATACCTTCAAGAATAAGTGCATTTATTTAACAAATGTTATTCAAGCATCTATCTTATTCAGTGCCCTATAGTATATTTTCTATAACATTTGTGTCTATACACACATGCATATGTATGCATGTATAGAATGCTATAAATATGCATGTATAGAATGCTATAAATATATTTTATTTCTGTGTATTAATATACACATGTAGATATACACAAATAAATGTGTGTACACATTGTGTGTGTAGGTGTGTTTGCATGTGTAATTTCACATAGGGGTCTCAATAGAATAAATGTTTGAGGTACACATGAGCAATGTAATGACATCATTACTGAAAAGGTGTTTTTATTCATAAACTTAGTTACAATTTTCATAGATGTACATAGTGTATTATAATCATACTGCCCTCTTGTTATTTTATTTTGTCTTTCCTTTCCAATACCCCTTCCACTAATCCCTTCTTCTTTACAACTAAATATTTTGATGTCTTTTTACCCATCCTTTACTTGATGATGATACCAACATTATGTAGGTAGACAGCTGTATCCAGGACAGAGCATTCCAACTCACCCTCCCACATCCATTGGCTCTCATAGTCTTACTCCTAGACTCACCTCAAGAAAGGACCTCTATCTCTCAATTCCAGTTCATGGATTTTTAAAAAAAGTATCTACTTATGTGTGTATGTGTACATGTGTGTTCATGTGTGTGAATTAGGGATTGTGTGTACCACAGTGTGCATGGTGAACACAAAGGTCAGAGGACAATCCCTAATGTCAGTCCTTACTTCCACCTTGTTTGAGAAAGGGTTCATTGTTATTTACCACTGCTTATGCTAGGCTACCTGGACAGAAGATCCCAGGGATTCTCCTGTCTCAGCTTCCTCTCTCATCCCAGGTACACTGGGATCATGGATGTCTGCACTGCTTCCTCTGGCTTTATGTGGCTTTGGGGTATCTGAGCTCAGGGCACCATGCTTGCCTAGCAAGCGGTTTACTCACTGGCCCATCACTCCAGCCACCACCCCCCCCCATCAACTATTTTTATGAGCTGTCTGTATTTCCATGCTCCATTTCTTCCTTCTTAGTCTAACTTCTATAGGGATTTTCGTACCTCTTTGCTACACAGCAGTGATGCAGCAGAAATGGCTGGTATGGAGTTACTTCAAACCTCTCTTGCTCTGCCCTCGAGTATCTAAGCAACAGTACACTGAACTGATGAGCACTTCCTCCTATTGAAATGTTTTAGTTGTTTGGTGACCATCACACCCTCTTTTTGTTTTTTATTCTCCCAGATCTCAGGCAAGTCCTACATGTCTAATCCAACCCTTCTTCAATAACTTATGATCTGTTGGTACCGGTAAGGGGCAATCTCCAGCTTTTCCCTCTGCAGGGTGACTTTGAGCATATCACAGCTTTAATTAGCTTCCAGGAATAGGTGAAAGTTATATTTATAAGTCAAGCCAAGATTTCTTTCCTACACCTCCAGCACACGTTTCTAACTCCCCCCCCCCTCAGATTTTTTGCCTTAATTATAGAAGTCATGTAAAATTCAGGACATTGGAGAATAAATTCAATATTTTTTATTCAATGCTTTCCAGTATTTAAGGACTACAACCTCTATCTACTCAGTTAAGAAAATAGATAAACTAATATTTCCTGTTTTCAGCTCTCATTGAATCCCTAAAACAATTTTATTGAGCTCACCTCTTAAATACTTTCCATATTTCCTCCTGTAGCTAAGTCACCCTGGTTTACATTATCATTTTCTCTCATCTGGATGCCTGCAATTTTCTCCTAATTGGGCTATTCACATTCCCTTCTCTAATTTGCTAGTCCTCCCTCCTCCTCACCCTTACCCTATTTCCATCTGCTCTCCATAAGACAGCCAAGATAATTTAATCACATCATAAACCAACACTGACTTAAGACTCAAAAAAAATGGCTTTACACTGCCCTGAGGATAAAGGTCAAAATGACAATGTAACCATGGCTCTGCTCCTCTCAACCTCCTTCTCTTGCTCCTTAATATACCATCTTTCTCACCATTGGAAAAACCATATCAATCCTGAACTTAAACAGTAGGATCCCACTGGTTGCAAAGCCTCTGAGCCATATCACTTCTTTTTCTTGGTGTGTGCTGGTCTCATCTCCAACTACAACTCATCTCTCCTGTATCTCTTGACCTAAGAGATGTTTGCTAACCTGGCAAGGTTTCACTGATTCTTTTTAAGAATCCAGTTTTCACTAGTGCACACAATGAAAACAGGTAACCTTTGTGTCACAGAGAAAAGAAAGGTAGCCAGCCCTAACTGGCCTACTCTGGTAGAGTGTGCAGATTCAAGTGGCCACAAAAATCTCACCTAGAACAATGCTTTCCTTCTACTTAAAAGTGTAGACCTGGCATTTCCTCTCTGCTCTATTTTGACTGAGATAATATCAATCATTCTCCTTCCCTTTCTCTTTCAACAATTCCTAAATTATATCTCATCCTAAAATTCATAAATTTCCTTAAGAAAAGGGCTATTTTTTTTCCTTTTTTAAGCATACTTCATGGATGATTATATGTGTAATTCATTGTGTCTGTGTCAATGAATAGCCAATTTTCTCTACTTCAGACCTGATAAGACAAGAATCAGGGAAGCTTTGTTGTGGTCTCATGTTGCCTCCACAATGGTGATATTTTGTTCTGGAGTGTAGTCAAAATAAATAATTTTAATACCTACGGAACTCATGGACATATTGTATATGAATGAAGATACAGTATATATAAACCTGTGGTTTGACTGTATCCCCCTCCACAAAGTCACATGGTAGAAATTTAAATCTCAAATTCATTTCAATGGTATTTTGAAGTGGAGCCTATGGGAGGCATCTAAGATTAGTGAGGTCTGGAGAATGGCGTGTTCAGGATGGCACTGGTGGCTTTGATGGAAGTTGGAAGAGACGTTACCTGGCATGCTTTCTTCACCGCCCCACTCGAAACTCTTCGCCACACTGTGAGGCAGCAGGCGGTCCATCAGCGGATGCTGACGGGATGCATCCTCTAGAGCCATCAGCTAAAACATCTCTCAGTGCTTATAAACTACCCAGTGTGGCATTTTGTTGCAACAGAACATGGACTAAGGCCTCTGTGATACTAAGTTTTCATGGGGTGGGAGGAGTGCATAAGGAAAATGATGACTGACGTGCGTCCTTAGGAGAGCCACATTGAAATGTATGCTGGCAAAGACCTGTCATATTCTGTAACCTCCTTTACATAATCCTATACCTTTATCGTACAGAAAGGAATCCAGTTGTTTGTCAAGAAAATAACTTGCCATGTCCTTGCATATGTGAAAACCTTTAAAGCCTGTGTGGTGGTTTGAATGGACATGCATCCCATGGCCTTGTTTGTTTTTGATTAAGCTTCCTTCTTACTCCTCCTTTGGGAGGTGGGGCCTTGCTGTAGGAGGTATATTGCTGGGGGTGGACATGGCAGGAGGAGGAGACCCATTCTATGGCATATTCAGAGCCAGCCTACACTTGCTGCATTCTCTTTTTGTGTGGTGAGGATCTATAAGGAGTGAACCACCTTCCTCTGCCATGATGAAGCTTCCCCTCAAAACTGTAAGCCTGGAAGAAGCCCTTTCTCCCATAAGCTTCTTCTGGTTGGGTGTTTGGTCCCAACCATGTGAAGCTAACTGCTATAGCTAAATTGTGGGTTAACATCTGGCACAATCAATCTTGGATGCCTTTGAGAACTATCTGTATACTTTTGTGAGCTAAACCAAAGTAGAAATATTTTACTATCCTCTAGACCTGAGCAGGGAAGAACTCCTTACATCCTGTTCACCATGATGGCTGTTCACCAAGCTGCAGAGACGGAACTTTATGTCCATCTTTACTGTGGGTTGTGTTATCTCCTAGTGGCCCACATGTGGTCTCCAAGGTGGTAATATTGGGGGATGCTTTGGACCTGTAAGTGATAGGGGTTAAGAGAAAGTCCTGAAGGCTTTGGGGGTGTGTCATCGGAAGTGGTTATGGGGTCCCAGTCTCTCAGTCTTTGCTTTCCTGCCCATGCTGTGGGCAGTTGCTCTAACACATATGTCCCACCATTGTTGCCGCTGCAGGCCTTCATCAGAGGACTGATTTGAAGCCACTCACTTGTGGATTTGAGCCACAAGAATTAAAAAAAAAAACAAAAAACAAAAAACAAAAAACATTCTTCTTTGTAAGTTATTTGCCTCAAGTATCTTCAATTATAGTAACATGAATCTAAGGAATACAATCTTTATAGTAAAACTTCTTAGCAGATTAACTGACACTAACCAGGAGAAAAATTCTAGGAGATTAACAAAATGGCAGCTACAATCATCAAACACCTGCTATTTACAGATACTAGTGTTGCCTTCTAGGTCTCAAATAAGACTTATGTCTTGGTGTTATTATTCTCACAAAGTCTATGGAATGAAGGCACATTGGGCTTTGATCAAATTCATATATCTAGAACATGACAGTATAGCAATAAGGTTCTTTTGTTTTTGTATTTCTTTTATTTTGCATCTGAAGATTAAATACTTCCACTTAAAATGCAGTAATTCTGTTGACACAGATTTGATAGAGTCACCAATTTCTGTCTTATACATGAGCCTCTGCGTGTTGACATGTATGAAAAGTTACCAGCAATCGAGTCTGAAGAAGATCAATATGGTACTTTAACTAGCATCGCAGCAGTGAAAAATCTTCATTAGATGAATTACTGATTAATTTCTAGTATGTCTGGTGGTCTGAATGAAGAATCCCATAGTGCCCTTGTGATACTTAATTTCTACTATTCCTGGTGGTCTTCATGAAGAAACCCATAGAGCTCTTCTAAATTAGCTCTTATCATTATGCAGGCTTGTTATGAAGAGTAGAGGAGAAGTTAGTGCTACAGTAAGGGCATATCAGCATGGAAATGGGGATGGTACACAGAGGTTTACCAAGTTTTTCACTTTCTCCTGGCTCATTATTTCTCAACCAGGTCAAATAAAGAGATGCAAACATTCCAGGACAATTGGGTACTTTCCATCTTTTCTTGGCAATCTTAGAAAGGCATAGGCTCCATGTATATCAAAGGCAATGTATTACATTTCAGTGGATTCTAGACTGATTCCCTCTGGGAATCCGGTCCTGCACAACTCTGTTCCATCGAGTGGCACAGACTCTCTGCAGCCCACTTACTATCATCCACAGATTCACTGTGAGGGCTGTGACTATGTGTCCACTTGTCTAAGTCTACAGCACTCAGATATTTGCTCAGTGAGGCTGTTTTTTTTGTGGGGGGGGGCAAGATTAACATTTAAATCAACAGAATGAGCATAACAGATTGTCATTCCTTGAAAGACTGAGACAAACAACCTGGTTAACTCCAAATAAAGATGAAAGTCCTTTGCTTTCATGATCTTCAGCTACCTCATCAGTTTATTTCCTAGTTCCACTCTTGAGCAGATTCATAAGTCCTGTAGGTTTTCAGAATTTTAACTCATCCTGACTGCCTTAAAATTTGCTCTTCTCCATAATCACTTGAAAAATTTCTTAAATGTATATGTTTAGGCACATGGGTGTACAGAAAGATTGCAACCATCTATCCATTTATCTGTCATCTATCTATCTCTCTTTCTATAATATATCCATGCATCTATTTATATAAAAAATAGTAATATGCATAGATGGAGATATATGGCAAATTGTGAAGGGCTAGAAAGAGATAAGAGAGTGGTAATATAATCAACATACACGAAAGTATCATACAGAAACTTATTATGCATAATTAACATATGCTAATACAAACTTGGATAAAGAAAATTAATAAATTTATTTCATTGATTCTAGTTGTCTATCTATCTACTTATTTGTCTATTGATCAACTAACATCTATCTATTCATAATTTATCAACCTACCATGTATCTACACTTGTCTAGTAAGCTTATATACATCTATGTTTCTATCGAAACATTCACATACGTGTGTGTGTGTAAATATCACTTATCACTTGTTCTTTTTCTCCTGGGCACCCTGAGTTGCATAACTGGCTTTGACTTTTTCTTACACTTGTATTTCATAATTGTGTGACTTCAGGAATTTATTGCATTTTCTTCATAAAAATATTCAAGTAGAATTATTGAGAATATGTTTCTCAAATTCTAGTTGGCCACTGTAGCGATCAGCTGGAAGTTTGTACTGTGTGAAGGATCTTGGGTTGCTCTCACACTTTCTGTGTCTCCCCCTCCATTGTGTCATCACTCAGGAGCATGATGTACACATGCATATCTGATCAGCACAAGGATCAGCAGGGAACTTTGATGCTTGCATCACACTGAGTAGATCCACGGAGGCATATGTCTTCTTCATGGCTTGATTCATCGTGTCTTCAGGTTGTAATTTTTTTTTTTCAAATTGTAGAAAAACACTGTGGTATGGCTGCTAGTACTAGAACACACAGGTAGAGAGTGTCAGAATTATCATCAGCACAGCCTTGGAACAGTGACATGCTGTGAGAATGGTCAGTGAGTTTAAAGGGACCTTTCATCTAGGTTGCTGGCATTGGTTAAATCACATTGGCTCTTATATCTCACACCACTGAGTTTGTGTGTCTCCTGTGTAGAGAGAGGTGTGGTTCTGGTTAAAGAGCCATGGTTCACCAGTGACTAATTGTACCTTCCCAGGTTTAAATGTCCTTCCATTGACATAGTCCATTTGGCTAGCCTTTAAGCACCAGGAATAATTAAATGAATTGCTTCAAAATAATTGACATCAGGGGGAAGGACAGTTGTCTGCAGGACTCTGTTGCTTCCCAATTTTATTGCAAACCTACAATAGACACATGAACAGTTCTCCCTCATCAGAGTTTACATGGTGAAATTTACACTATTGAAGCAAGTTTTTTTAAGCTGATATTTCATCATCCAATAGCCTAAATTCCATTTCAGGACTTTGCCAGGAATACTCCTGAGATGTTGTCTTACCTGAAAAATGTTATTTCAATTAGTTGGATATCATTCTTTACAAGATTTAGGTCAAATGAGGGGCAGTACTAAATCCAAACTAAACAATATGTGTCTGCAATAAATTTCTGTTCCTGAATTATTCATACATAATGGCATAGGTGACTCTTCAAGCCTTCTGAATTAAGTAGAATTGATTTCTCACTTTCTTACGCTCTGTTGTACAAGCCTTTTTTTGTACTTTTACTTCTCCCTAACAAATAAAGTATTGATTCATCTGCAACGAACATGTTTTATTTAAACTTTGGTCTCTGTCAGCAAGTTCGTCCTTGGCACCCACAATTCTCTATTTGAACTTCCCCATTGTCTTTTGATCCTGATGGCAAAATTCGTTAACCTGGCTATGCAGTATGAAGAAACAGAAGAATGGGTTAAGAACCTGCCAAGAAGCCTAGTGTAGCATTCTTTCACATTTACCTTGAGTTTTCACTACATTAGAAACCCAAAATGAGTATTCTAAAAGATGTTATTCCTTTTATATGATTTATAAATTAGGATTAAATAGCACTGCCCTTTCTCTGATATTATTTTAGTCTACAAGATTTCTATTTGAAACAAATGAAAGGAAACACAAACAGAATGTTAGCACTTCCATTTTATACTGTCCATGAAGTAGCAAGCATGCCCATAAGCATACTTTAAAAAAAAGAAAGAAAACTAGCACAATAGCAAATAGCATGAAATACCTACCTGAATCAAAGTTATAATTCAATAAACATTTGTCTGGCAAATGTACAGGTTAAATTTGAATCAGGCTAATTAATTATTTCTTCTAGCTATTTGACAGAATATGAGTAAAACTTACAAGTATTTAACAGTTGCTGGTCTATTTTCTTGCATTCAAGTTGTATACAAAATAAAATCATTAAAAATTGAATGAAATAATAAATAAATAAGATGAAGAACTGATTGCCAGTCATGGGTATATCATTAACTTTGAATAACCTTCATTTTCACTGTTTTCCCACTTAGAGTAAGAAAATATTGTTCCAGGTAATAGCACCAAAATGGGGCATTGTTACTTGTCAGCTTATGTGTACAGAGTAAGGCAGTCATGCTTAACACCCTCTCTTCATGATTACTATGGTGTTTTGTCTTCTGACATCTTCTGACATTTCTGCACAGGGTCTGCATCAGAACTTTCAAAACCAGTTCCACGCACTCGCCCATGGAAATCACTGTTAAACATCCCTGTTAAACGTATGTGGGCTTCAAAGTGAACGTCTTCCATCAGTAGATATGTTGCTGTAGACACCCACTTATTTATAGCTTCTAGTACAATGTATCTGTCATAATACAATGTCACGTGTAGCTCAGTAGTTGAAAAGGCTTCTTTCCTTATCCAAAATACTATGTCATTCTTTCTTTGGCACAACATCTTCTCTGACTGCATGCCTCTGCTCATTTATGTGGATCTAAAAATGTCATTGAGTGGGTAAGAGTAGTTTTTCATCTTAGGCCATAGGTCTGAGCTGCTGCACATCCCAGACCAGCTCTCTAATCCTTCCCTGGAGCACGGGTCAGAAACATATGCACTGAACACATCCTCAGGCTGTGAGACAGGTGTAGAGTAGACTGAGCACAGCTCTGCCTCTGAAGATGTTCAGAAGCCATTTTGCAAGATATGTTTTGAAGACCTTTCCATGTAACGAAGTTGATAACCTCTGCTCCCATGGATGCAAAATAAAACTCTTTTGAAGGCATCTCTCTACATGAGTGAGAGTATTGAAAGGCAAGGTCTTTCTCTGTTTTCATTGCACTGTGATGGCTATGGGTCTTTACTATGGTAATCTTTATTCAAGCAACTTACTTCCATTTGCTTCCCAGCTCTTGAGTTCAATGTGGGTTCTCTAGAGGCTATTCCAAATGCAGATCCCAGGAATTGGTTCTAATTATATATATTAACAGTTCTTTCTCTGGACACCAATACTTTGCCTTGTGTTTCTCATACCACTTGATCCTTTTCCTAGGGTGAGTCCTCTGCCTGATAATCTGAAGTGTCTTTCTTGGTGAAGACGGACAGCTTCTTTATCTCGCCAGTGTTATAGTGAGGAACACTTGGATTCTATTGCCCTTCTTGCCTTTTATCTGCCATGTCAGATATGGTAACATCAGATAGCTGATCTTTGTAAACATTGGCTTCCCATGGCCGTGATGTTCTTCAAGTGACATCCCTTGGTGCAGATAAAACCCTGATGTCCACCTACCACTTCAATAGAGGAAACAGATTTGATTCTCTCCATTATCCTTGTAAACAGGTAAATCACTTTCATTGGAGGCTTAGCTTCAATTTCCTTATTTGGTCTGCTTCTTTTTGAAAAAAGGGATCAACAACAAACAAGACAGCTGTACATGTATGACCCAAACACATCACCTGATGAACTCCTATCTCATGCCATGGAATGATGTTCAGGCCCACCATGTCTGGGTTTAAATCCCTTGTAGTTTCTATGGGCTAGTAGGGTATACTAACATTCTCACCATTTGTACCATGATTCTCAGAATAGATCTGAAATACTGGCCCAGGACTACAGATGACTGAGCAGTCGTCCATGGGCAAATCAATTGCTCCCTCAAGAACTGAGAGATGTGAATTAGAAAACTGATAAAATATAAAATAAAATAAAATAAAATAAAATAAAATAAAATAAAATAAAATAAGATAAAAATTGGCAGCCTTTCATAATTTACAGTCACTGTCTTTGGTGTAGTAAACCTAATCACATTGGTTACTATTTCACTACATCTGCTGCTAGAGTCCATTAGAGCAGGCTAATTTACGTGGCAGTGTAATTCATCTATTTTGTTAAGGTTGTTCTTATATTTATGTTAGAAGTGAAAGCGAGCCCGGGCTCAATGTTACACCATCTTTCTGTGAAAATGCCACAGGGCACAGCAGTTAATAAACCTGGGAACTAGAATACAGAACCCGCATTGTTGACATCTGACACATTTACGCTGTGAATGCAGTTATGCTGATTCAGAGTCTTATAAAATTAGACATTAGCATCATCATTTCAAGTCCATTCCAAGTAATTATAGATCACATTTTAGAGGCCATTAAAGGTTCTGTGCATATACTTCATTGGAAATGTTAGCTTTAATCTTTCTTCCATCTTTTTGACAGGAAAACTTACTTACATTGAATTTACAACTTAGGATGTTCAGAAAATTATATCATCATAGAATAGTGACAATTTGAAAATGCACATTGCATGGTTAAGGTATGCTACAATTCCATAAAAAACAAACCTTAGCTACTGAGAATAGTGTAGGAGTTCCGTGGAGTTCTAAAATCCATGTCCCTATATAAATAACTGGCTGTGATAACTGACAAGGTACTATCTATGTGGCTCCCTCAGTGATACTCACAGACAAAGCTTTCTTACGATTGCAAGATGCAGTCACTGTCTGAATGTGAACTGAGAACTTCCTTACAAAGAACGCATTCGTTGCTCTGGGATATGAATAGAAAAATTGTCTCTCCTAGAAGGGGAACACAAAGGAGCATGGGAAAAATAAGCTGATGCTAGCTATAATTCAAAAAATATGGAAGAAACTGAAGAAATAAGTATTACTGAAAACAAACCAAAAACTGTTCTCAGCTTACTAGGCTCTGTGTGAGACAGAACATCAATTTTGACATAAGATAGACTTGCCCTTGAATCTAGGTATTAAAACTCACATTCAATGAGAAAAGTGCTTTGAGCAGTGTCCAGCAATGTGGCAGATACACAATAAAAATATTGATCTATACTAATAAGGACACAGAGGGCAAAACCAAGACCTAACACAATGCCTGCTAGATAATGGAAAATCATCAATATTTATGGAATGAACGAATACATTTTCTCAGAATCATTTCAACTGGACATCTAGATGAACTTCAGTGCATGGCACTGATGGAGAGAGAGGTGTCAGACGAAATCCTCTGAGCCTTGACATGCATGGGAGTTAGACATCTTCACATAGCAGAAGCCATGAAAAGCGACATGATGAGGGGAAGGAATGGCAACCTCAAATTTTGCAGACCTAGTTCCAGCATTGTCTCTGTCTTTATCCATTTAGTGACTTCACATTGGTAACATTGCCTGCCAGTATCTTCATTTTTTTTACGTAAGACTATAAGGCAAGAATACCTGAATAGTCCATTATAATATGCTTGCCCCATGATTTAGCCTTCTCTGAAAATTCTGGCAATTTAGATATGAAGCATATCAATTTGGACAGTGTATCCTTTTCTTTCTCATTGTCAGGATCAAACCTTAAGATGAGTGTAGCAAATGTGGCATGCCTATACCATTGCAAGTCCCAACCCCAGTAACACATGTACTCCAGGATGTTTACACCTACCAAATACTTCAGAACCTTCCTAAGCAGCATCAACAACTGAATATTAAGTATTCAAACATATTATTTGATGGGAGACTTTTCTGATTTGTATAATACCACATTTTATTTAGATTTTACAAAGGAGTGGGGAGGGAGAAAACTGGGAGGTACAGGAAGATAAAGTGGGGGGAGGAGAAGTGCACCATGTGGAACCCAAAAGCTAGGCCATGTACCCCAGGAGTCTGTAACTGAACATGGATCTTAGAACCCAAAAGCTAGGCCATGTACCCCAGGAGTCTGTAACTGAACATGGATCTTAGAACCCAAAAGCTAGGCCATGTACCCCAGGAGTCTGTAACTGAACATGGATCTTAGAACCCAAAAGCTAGGCCATGTACCCCAGGAGTCTGTAACTGAACATGGATCTTAGAACCCAAAAGCTAGGCCATGTACCCCAGGAGTCTGTAACTGAACATGGATCTTAGAACCAAAAGCTAGGCCATGTACCCCAGGAGTCTGTAACTGAACATGGATCTTAGAACCCAAAAGCTAGGCCATGTACCCCAGGAGTCTGTAACTGAACATGGATCTTAGAACCCAAAAGCTAGGCCATGTACCCCAGGAGTCTGTAACTGAACATGGATCTTAGAACCCAAAAGCTAGGCCATGTACCCCAGGAGTCTGTAACTGAACATGGATCTTAGAACCCAAAAGCTAGGCCATGTACTCCAGGAGTCTGTAACTGAACATGGATCTTAGGGGGGAAAAAGCATGAGAAGGGATTTTACATTCAAACTACATAGACAGATTCAAGAAAGCAATATTGTTATTTTAATCTGGCAAATATTCAAGAAAGCATTGCACCATTGCAATTTCTCACATCCATATGCACTAAGTCTACAATCATTATCACCAATGCTTCTCAATATCTCTCAAGGACATCCTCCCTCTCAGCTCTTTCAGCTACTTAATTAATTCGAACCTCTATCAGTTCTTTCTAGAATTACAAGGGTCCCTTAATGTGATGCTCTGACACCATCTTTATATAATCTGTGTTTTCAAAAGTCCAGAAAACTCCACCCATATTTCCTCATGATTTTGGAATCAATCAATTTCATTGGCCATTGTGATTATTGATTAAATAAGTATGCAAAAAATGGTTAGCAAAGTACTGCTTAAGTATAATAATCAAATTGGTAGTCAATATTAGTATTACAACTTAAATAATGATGTCAAATCCTGGAAAGAATGTGATAGTAAGAGAATTTATAGCTTCTATTCATTTTACAATGCAATATATGAAGAGACATTAACCAGTTGGTTTGTCTTATCCCCTACATCTTATGAGTATGCAGTTGTCTCCAGAAGACTGACTGAGCTAACAAAACCTCTGAAGATGAGCAGGTTCCAGTTGCTTCTGTTTCTGCTTAAGGATATGTGTTCAGAAGTTTCTCTTTATTCATATCTGTGTAACAGGAACACACAGAATCACTTGGCTCATATTGAAAATTCAATAAATGTTGAGAGAATAAATTAATGAGTGGATGAAACACAGATGCAGTTATTTGATGATGACTGCTCATGAGTGCATGACTGAGAAGGTAAATAGCATCCACCCTGCAGTAATATCCAAGACTGGGAAAACCCACTCATCCTGCTTATGCACAGCTTCCTTCTATGTGATGCTTGTGGTTTGTGTCGTTCTAAAACATAGTCAGGGAACTTGAGTATTATTCTCAATGTGCTGGATCACTGCTCTTCTAGACACTTCCATCCATGTATTTCTGTGTGATCATAATCACTTTGTTTTCTTACACAGGCAGGTTAAAATAGCTGGAATAGTGATGACTTCATTTATTATGCTCCAAATTTGCCAAACCTGCAAGTATAACTCTTTCCTTTAATTTCTTCTCCTAAGTTTGGGCCTTTTATACCATCTTTAAGTGTTTTGGCCTTACAGGTACAACTCGGGGCTAGGGGGATGGCTCAGGGGATAAATCTCTTTTCTGCAAGCATGAGATGTCTAGATGTACAACACGGACATAAAGCCTGATGGGTAGAGCTCCCCAGCGTGCCAACAGTGAAAAGGGAGGAGGAGGTAAGAGAATCATCAGCTCATGTTGATAGTAGCAGCAAGAGGTCTGCCTCAATTAAAGTGTAGGGCGAGGAACTTCACCCAAAGCCGTCCTTTTCTCTCCACATGCATGCCTGAGCTAGCTAGTGCCTCCCCTCACAATTAAGGGCCAAGTAAACTGCGACTGGATTGAAGAAAATGGCAGGATGTTTTCACTCATCGTAAGTCATCCAGAATAAGGAACTCAAATAACCATCATGAATTTGAAATATGAAAGGTGGAACTCAGGTGGACTTGTGTGTATTTGATGCAAGCAACTGGGAAATGGAGTGTGGTTATGCAGTGCACAGATGTCCATTTGCAATGGCATGGTTAGTACCGTGAATGGAAGGTCATTAGTGAACCCACGAATGTTAACAGTTTAGGACAAATGCTCACTGTATACTGTGTAATGTTCTCCACAGTGAAATTGGATGGAATGGAAGGTACTGGCTGGTGATTGCAGGTGATAGAATTGGTTTTCTTTTGTAAAGCTGCCCCCACCATCAGCACCTTGCTTGGACATGTGCTTTATTTAATATTTAATTTAATTTATTTTGATAGATTCTTAAATCTATTCTTGACAATTTATCCACATGTATAATGTAGTTTGGTCTTCTTCACTTTGTCTTTCTAAGACCATGTAACCTTGTAAGAAAACAAGAGAGATGCACTTGATAAAATAGAAGTTTCTTTCCTATCATAACATTCCACAATCCAAGGCTGAGCCAATGTGGAGACATCATTGAAAAAATAATGACGAAATGCTAAGAGCAATCAGGAACAATGAATTAGGAACTCCTTACCTTCAGGGGAAACACAGCTTATATCTGAGAGGGCAGGAGGTCGAGTCTGCCCCATGATGGTACGCCTCTAGGAAGCCCATGTGTCCTTTCTGGGCTTCCCAGCCTTGCAAAGTATCTTTGTGTAATTAAATCCCTTTGTGAAAACTTTAAATACACTTAATTAAAATAGGTAGACTCGGGATGATTAATTCCAAAAGTAAGTAGGTTAAAGTGCAGGCTCATTTCTTCTGCTAATTAGCTGAAGGATGATCTCCCTTGCCGAGGGGCCAAATGGCAAGAGATTCATTTCTTCAGTTCAAATCTGTTTCTAAATGTCTTTAGGAAGCCTTTAGGCTTTGGAATTTAAATTCTATAAAAATTGAATGCTGGGGATTATTTCTTCTTATTTTATACTTAGTTAAGCCCAAGTCAGGGCTCAGTAAGGATCCAAGGATTATAGATTGCCCAACAGCTGTGGAATCGGCACACTTGGTCAGCAAAACTAGACACGTGGTAATTTTATTCTCATTTCATCACTCTTGAGAGGCTAGCCTAACTTCATCTGTTATGATAGCTTTCAGAAACTGTGACTTATTCATTTAGATTTTGGTTGTTTCGCTTGCAAAGCTTGGTACCGATAAGGCAAATCCCCAGAACAGCAGCCAGGCAGATGTTAAGTGTACTTATACTTGTAAGGCCTTCCCAGCAAAGAACCAATGGGATAGTCTGGTGAAAGGGGTGTGCAGTGGTAGAACATAGACCCTAATGGTTTGAAAAGAGATCTTCACAGGGTGGCTCCTATCAGTTTGAGTTCTATTTTATATTTTTTCAAATGTAACTGTTCCCTCTTTCAGAAAATATGCACTTATGGTATAAGCAATCCATAATTGATATGGATGATATGAAAGTTCTATCTATAGGTAGAAGAAATAAGATTCTTCTGGTATTGTGGGAACATTGTGATGAAGATTCCTGGTGACACAGTAACATGCTCTTAATGGCTTCTAAAATTAGATTCTGTGTAAGAATTTTAAATTTTATCCACAAATTTCAATAGGGAAAACATGCTTGCTTGCTGTATATGGGAAGAAATGCTTGAGCATCCACTAAGAGATTCAGGACATTTGAAAACAGGAGGGTGTTGCCACTGCTTCCACTCAGCATTTTCTCATTAAGTGAACGGTATCCACCTGCTTTCACTTTCCTTTGGCTCCCTTGCTATTTCTGTAGAATTTTCCCCTCTCTCTCTTTCTCTTGCTCTCTCTTTCTCTCCCTGTATGGGTGTGTATATGCATATGTGTGGTAAGTGTGTGTATTGTATGCAATATGGGTGGTGTAGGTGTGATATATGCACATGAGTGTGCAGCTGTGTACTCAATGGGCATGCACATGAAGAGGCTGGGTACCCTCCAATGTCACTCATCAGTGTGTTTGCTTGAGATGGTATGTCTCACTGAACCCAAAGCTGCCAATTTCAATTAGATTGGCTGACCAGCAAGCCAGAAAGATTTGTTGGACTCCAGCCCCCACATGACTAAAGTTACAGGCATGTGTGTTCATACCTAGCTATTTTACATGGGTGCTGAAGATCACACTCAGGCCATCACAGGCCTCATGCTGTTACCCACTAAGCCATCTTTCTAGCCTCTATATTGAAGGTTTTCAATGCTTTCATGCAAGGAAGTCATTATTTGTTATCCATTTTAATTCAAGAAATATACCTTATCTGAGATTCATGGGGTCATGATAATTTTTGATTTTGTTTTCAAGTTTTACACTATTTGCATATACATAAGATACAAACGTGCACATGAGATCTATTTGCCAATGTGCAAAGCGTAGGGGTCACTGTATGCTATATACCGAAAATTCAAATATGGATTGGAGAGATGGCTTAGCAGCTAAGGCGCTTGCCTGTGAAGCATAAGGACCCATATTTGACTCTCCAGATCCCACTTTAGCCAGATGCACAAAGTTGAGGCAAGCACAAGGTTGCACATTCCCACTAGGTGGTGTAAGCTTCTGGAGTCCAATTTCAGTGGCTGAGGCCCTAGCATGCCAATTCTTTATCTCTACTCTACCTCTCTCTCTCTCCTTTCTGTCTCTCCCTCAAAAAATGCAAATATGTATTGACAAATACTTATTGACAGCAATACCACACATTTTAATGCAAGCTAGTTTTGTTTGCTTCCTTTTGCTTGTGCATACGTGGGTTATGCACTTGTATATTATGTTTGTATGCATATAGGTACACATGTGTGTTTATGTGTGTGTGCCTGTTTGCATAGAAGTCAGAGGTTCATGTCAGGTGTCTTTCTTTTTTTATTTTAGTTATTGACAACTTCTACACGTGCAGACAATAAACCATGGTATTTCCCTCCCCAGCCCCACTTTCCCCTTCATAACTCTGCTCTCCTTCATATCCCCTCCATTAGTCTCTTTTTTAATTTGATGTCACCATCATTTTCTCCTATCATAAGGATCATTTTTAGGTATTGCTAGGCACTGCGAGGTCGTGGATATGGAGGCCAATTTCTGTCCAGACAGTTGTATGTAAGCAGTGGTACCCTTCCTTTGGCTCCTACGTTCTTAATGCCATCAGGTGTCTTTCTTGATGACTCATCACTTTATTTTCTGAGGTAAAATGCTTGAACGCAGAGCTCACTGACAACTAGTCTAGCTAGCCCATGTGCCTGTGGGATTTCCTGTCCCTACCTCCTGACTGCTTGCATTACAGGTGAACTACTATACCCACCTGGCATTTACATGGGTGCCAGGTTCTGAACTCCAGTCCTCATATTTGTATGGTAAGTGCTTTATTCAATGAGCCATCTCTGCAAGGTCCATGTTTATTTATTCTAAATGATCAAGTGTACAAATAGAACATACAAGTTTCTGTTTCTCTTTGATTAATGTATTTAGACTTTATTATAGAACAGTTTTAGTTTAAAAACACAATTCATATTACAGAGATTTTCCATCTTCCTCACGCACAGGTACAACTTCCCTCATTACCAACGTCCCTTTGCCACAAGAATGGTAAATTGAAGCTTTACTGAGCTCATGTCTTAGTCACTGAAAGCGTGTGGGGCCCACTATTCTGCTGTGCATTCTGCAGACTCAAATACATGTGTAGTGGCCTGTGCCGGTCATGATAGTACCACACACAATACACAATACTTTAACTGTCCTAAAGGTCCATTGAGTCCCACTTATTCACACCTCTGTCTTATTCTCCATCTTCCAGTCAGAGCTGCAACAACTAGAACAATGTTTAGAACCCGATGGGAACATTGTTTTATTTTGTTCTGTTTTGTTTTGGTTTGGTTCAGGCTTCTTCCCCACCCCCCTCCCCGAGGTAGGGTCTCACTCTAGCTCAGGCTGACCTGGAATTCACTATGCAGTCTCAGGGTGGCCTCGAACTCATGGTGATCCTCCTACCTCTGCCTCCCTAAGTGCTAGGATTAAAGGCGTGAGCCACCAAGCCTGGCTACATTATTTTAATTTTAGAACATTCTGTTTCAGGTCGAGTAATTACAACATGGAAATACTCTATAAATGTGAGTTGAATAAAGAATACTCTCCTAAAACTTGTAAAGAAATCATTAACTCTCCTTCTAATTTATCTTGATTTTACATAGGATTCAACCTGGGGTAATGAAATACAGAGACAGGCATTCCCTCCTCCACTAAAGTTGCACTAACATGGATATTTGATAAGAGTAACATTTAATCAGTGTCAGCAGCTTTCTTCTATACCTTAACATCTCCTTCCTCTTTACTTTTTCATCTCTTCTCTTCAATACCTTGTCAAGTACAGAGGTTTTAGAATATCATTTTTTTCTGGCATTCTATAGAAAGCACTCTCTAGGCAGAGCATAAGGCATTTCCAGTGCTCTGTGGCCTTGAGTCCATCAGGGAAATAAAGATGTATGAAGTGAGAGTATTCCTAGGAACCCATCTGGGAATGAGTATCAGCAGCTCATCTCCATGGTGAAATTATTTTCTCTACATGTCGTCCTCACATCTTGAGTTCACCAGGCTAAATTATATCCAGGCAATCTCAGTGTTGGATTACCCCAAGGGTTTTCTCCAGAAAGAAAGTAAATGTCTTAATTTCACATTTGACAATGACTTTAGTTCTCAGTTTGCACACCTGTCTTGACACATCCAAGTTGCAGTCCTTTTCCATCCCAGCGCAGCTTCTTCTCCACTTGGATCCTCTGTCCTGACGCCTGCATGGGGGTGTTACCTCTGGTGGTAGAAGTGGGCACAGTTAGGGATTGCAGACACAGGAGGGGGGTTTTGGAAAGACACAAATATAATGGGAGAATCAGATTCATAGATGTTAAATTGAAGGCTCTTGCAACAAATAATGCAGGTTGGAAAGTATACATGCTATGATTTGCTCACTTAAGCACAAAATAGTTTGGAACAGTCCACATAAGCTAAAACAATTAAATATCTTGCTAAGCCTTTTAAGTTTTGGAAGGAATGATGTAGTTACTGTCTTAGTTTGAATGTTAAATATTCCATTTTGCATCATGGATTTGTGATTAAGACTTATACTTATTCTTCAGCTTTGTGAATGAAGAATTGCCAGGGGAGGTGTGTTCCTAGGGGTTGGCCTTGAGGTTTTATAGGTTAGCTCCAGTTGCCACACTGAACTCTCTCACTCTACTTCACAATAATGCTGTGGAGTCATGATGCCAAACTGTCTGCTCCAGCCATGCTTCCCCCACCCACAGTGAAACTTCTCCTTGAAACTATAAACTAAAATGAACTCTTTAATTCCACAAGCCACATTTTGTCAGATGTTTAGTCAGGCAATGAGGATATATGTGCTGCAGTTAAAAAGCAGTATGATGCCAAGTGTGGTGGTGCATGCCTTTAATCCGAGCACTCAGGTGGCAAAAGTAGGAGGATTGCCATGAGTTTGAGGGCACCCTGAGACTACATAGTGAATTCCAGTTTACCCTGGGATAGAGTGAGATTCTACCTCAGAAGAAAAGAAAAAGAATAAAAAAGCACTCTGATGAGTGATGATTAGGATTTCCCAGAAAGTGAGATGAAAAGAGCAAAAATAAACTTATATGTGGATTGCTCAGTGATTAAAGGCACTTGATTGCAAACCCTGCCTGACAGGGTTCAATTCTCAAGCTACAAAAGTAAGCAAGATGCAAAAAATGATACAAGATTCTTATGATCATTTGCAGTAGCAAGAGGCACTTATACTCCCTACCCACAACACGTATGATCAGATAAGTAAATGATTAAGATTTTAAAAAACAAAACTCAAAGATGACATTTGGTTTTGTGTATATTTGACTTGCCTACTGAAACTCGTCTTGAAGAATAAACGTTCTACAGATGCTCAATTACATCTGAGTGATTATTGCATAACTGGAAAAATACTTCTATTTACATATTTAATTAATATCTGATAACTAGCTTGTGACTTACATTGAAATTCTTGATACATGTGTATTAACATATACAGATTGTTTTAGATTCTCAGTAGAACTAACACATTATTAATCAAACATTCATACACACATATTTACACAATAAATATACTATGTATACCTCCAATAGATCTATTTATATATAGATAGATAGATAGATAGATAGATAGATAGATAGATAGATAGATAATGTATAGTTGGATATGTGCTATATGATTGTGTGATTCAAAATTGAGACAATATTATTCAAAGTATTGAGGTGATCCAGGTATATTCTTATAACAAAATACTCATTTCATGGGTAGGATAGATGGCTCAGAGTTTAAAGGTACTTGCTTGCAAAGTCTGGTGGCCTGGGTTTAATTACTAAGTACCCAGGGAAAGCCAGTTTCACAAAGTGGCACATGAATCTGGAGTTTGTTTGTAACAACAAGGAACACTGACATGCCCATTGTCTGTCTGCCTATCTGCCTGTCTTTCTCACCCAAATTAATAAACCTTTGAAAGATAGATAAATAACAGTTACACTGTGCATAATATACTACAATGTTATTTTCACATACTTAAGAAAATGTTGAACATATCTAATCATCAGGGAAATGCAATTTAAAACAATATGAGATTCCATCTTACTCCAGTAAGAATGGCAATCATTAAAAAAATCAAACGACACCAAATGTTGCTGAGAATGAAGAAGTGTGGAAAGAGGAACCCTCATCCACTATTGGTGGAAATGTAGACTTGTACAAGCATATGTAAATCAATATGGAGTTTCCTGAAAAAGATGAATATAGAACTGCCAGAAGGCCCAGTTATTCCATTACTGAGCCTTTATCCTAAATGTCCCATGAGTCACTACAGACATATTTGCTCAACCATGTTTATAGCTGCTCAAGTCATAATAGCTAAGAACTTGAGTCAACCCAGTTGCTCATCATTGGATGAATAGATAAAATGAAGTTGAGGTACTTTTCCACGATGGAATTCTACTCAGCAGTGAGGAAAAAGTGATACAGTGAAATTTGTAGGAAAATGGATGGACTTAGTACAAATTATACTCAGTGAACACACACAATCACAGAAAGACAAATGCAGCATGTTCTCACTCATCTGCAGTTCCTAATCTCGATCACCTTAAGTTGCTGCCATACCTGATAGGCATCTTGAGGCCCAGACAATATGGATGGAAGGGCTTAAGGGGAGCAGAAGGGGAGGTTTGGGGAAAACAACACAAAACTAAACACAAAATGAACTGGTAACATAGAAATCTTTCTCCTTGAAGGTAGACGAAAATATTTAACCCTCAACACGAATATGGGTGGAGCATGTAAAAAGAAGAGCCCTGGAGTGGGTGAGATGAAGCCTAACCTTAATTTTTTGGGGGCTCTGGCTTGTATTTCCCCAGAATTCGATTGCTACCCACAATGACCTGTTGAGTCAGAGAGACCTGTGAGTTCCCCAAAACAAGAGAGGTTTCTGTCAAAGCACTGAATTACCTGTCTAAGGTAAAAGGTAAGACCCTATTGCTGAAGACACCATATGATGCTTTGTCAGTACATGTAGAGACCTGGCTGAAATCCAGAAGAGAGGCTGTTCCCAGACAGTTAGTCCATTAGTGCTGGAAAGTGCTACATGAGCTAATGGAGAAAAGTGGCCAACAATGGTCTGAGGAACCAGAGGTCTAAGCTACTCAGAAGCAAACACTCTGACATGATGTACACGCCACGGTGGCACACAGCCTTGATGGATAACCAGTAGCTTTCTGATTGGCTAAGAGATCTCCTCAGTTGAAAGGAATCTGTCTAGAACTAGGAGCCAGGTAAGAATCCTATGGAGACAAAGATTATGTTCTCCAATGACAAGCTCCCACTAGTCTTTGGCTAAAAAAGGCAATATACCAGCCAATTCTTCCTAAATCAATGCTTAACTCTTTTAATCTATGCTGACTTCATTCTCCACTGGAGATTCTTCTTCTTCTTCTTCTTCTTCTTCTTCTTCTTCTTCTTCTTCTTCTTCTTCTTCTTCTTCTTCTTCTTTTTTCTTTTTCAGAAGGTAGTGAGACATGAGGAAATAAATCACACCTCACACTTCAGTCAAAGCCCAGCTGAAACTACATAGGAACTGGGGAGATGAGCAAGATTGCTGCTTCCGTGGTGAGCCTGACAATCAGCACCAAGGTTAAGGAGACAGATGCTGAGGTTATTCAACACTTACCAAAGCAGAAATCCAGAGGTTCCTAAGAGTTCTTCACTGAAGTAGACTTAAAACATACCCACTAGGGCTCAGAGAATTTTGGAAAAGTGGGGGTAAAAAGATTGTAAGAGGCACAGGTTGGGATGTCATACACAGAGGCATTTTCCACCCCAATATTTGATTGCTGCTCTCACAATGCAAAACCCACAACCCTATTGGGAAACCAGCAATTCCACTGAGGACGACCCCCAGTGAAACAGGGGCAGGGAGGAGGGAACGGATGGTACCAACACATGATATATTCATACTAAGTATGTCCATAATAAAAAATGAATTAAAAAAGTACTCATTTCCAGAAAAACCCTTAGGAAAAACATAATTATTAGCTTGGGAAAAAATAAATATTTGGTGCATGAGAATATATAAACAAGCAAATAATGAGAAGCATGGGGACTGTTCTATTTCATGAAAACAAATGAATAACGTTAGATGCAGTTTCCTTCAGACCCTTAGTCCTCACCCACTTGACCCAACATTGTTTCTGAGTTTTCCAAATCTAAACTGTTCGTGTTCTATTACTCCTAGGACACTCCCCATGCCCCCAAATATATATATATATATATATATATATATATATATATATATATATATATATAGACATCAGTGACTCTTCTGCCCTCTCAATTTATACTTTGAGCGTGTTTTTTAATCATTCTATTAATCTTGAGAACAGGGTCTACTGTTATGGCTTGCATACTGCTGTCTCCTCAGGCATTGTATAATAAAGACTTAGCCATTTATTGCCACTGGAGATGGGGGCCTTTGAATAACAAGTTTAAATATATCTTACCCAAATGATGTGATTACCAGTATAAAAACTGAAGAACCAGAGTGCTCTCTCTCTCTTTCTCTTTTACTCACATATCTGCCCACACTTGCTCTATGATCTCACACTGTAGTCTCCAGACTATGAGAGGAAAAAAAAAGTCCCTGTATTTAAGTTACCCACACTGCTGAACTTTTATGACTGTCTGAGGTGACTAAACATTCCCCAAAGAATGTACGGGAAACCATAAGAAATCATATAAATTCTCTAGTGGAGCCAATTAAAGATGTTTCCTCTACAGGAATCATCTAGTTAGTTTAAACCATGGAATTTTGCTTCTGGACAGGAGGAAGTATAGGTCATACAACTCTTGAGTATGACTATAGATAATTATAGATCTGTATGTAACATATGAGGAAGTAGAGTACAGTCCTTGGACTGGGGACCGCAGCAAAACACTGACCAGTGAGAGAATGGAAGTATACCTGGTTCCCATATTAGCATGTCTTTTAGACTGAAGGCATATTCTGTAACTAATTTCTCTGAATTCAAATACTCCCTCCTAGAGGAAGGAGACTCATAAGATGGTGGAAGCTCAGATTGCTGAGGAAATCACAAGATTCTTAAGGTCTCTCCTATGTCAAGGTTATATAAGCAAAAGAAATGCTGAAGAACAGCTCTTAAGTAGAGCTGCCTTCAAATTGGACAGGTTTCTCCCACAATATAACTTTCAGGAGTATTCAGCCATCCTGAGGTGGGCTTATTGGAGATACGTCTGCTGTGAGTCATCTGTGCTCCTTTAACCCTTCCCCTGTGCCCCTATAATTACCCTTTCACCCATGCTCCTGTATGTAACCCCTCACCCATTCTCCATAAGTAACCCCTTTCCTGAGCTCCCATAACCTCTTACCCATGCTCCTATAAGTATACATTCATCTGGGCTCCTAGAATTATCCTCTCATTCATGATCCTGTAAGTGACCATAACTTGTGCTCCTGTTAGTAACCTCTCACCCATACTCCTATAAGTAACCCCTCATTCGTGATCCTGTAAATGATCCTTCACCTGTGCTCCTGGGAGTAACCTCTACCCGTGACCCTGTAAACAATACCTTACCTCTGCTGCTGGGAGTAACCTCTCACTTATGCTCTGTAAGTAACACTTTGCCTGTGCTCCTGGGAGTAACCCCTTACCCATGCTCTTGTAATTAAGTAACCCTTCACCCATGCTCCCATAAGCAACCCCTAAATTATTTTCCTTTGAGTAACCCCTCACCCATGCTCTGTAAGCAACCCCTCACCCATGCTCTGTGAATAACCATTCACTCATGCTCTTATAAGTTACCCCTAATTTATTCTCCTGTCAGTATTCCTTCACCTGTGCTCCTTTGGATAACCCTTACCTGTGTTTTTGTAAAACTAAATAAACCATTGGAGCATAAGTTAGGGCTCATTGAATCATTTATTTGGTTTGCTGTTGGTGCCTGCTCTGGGGTAAATAGACTTTTGATCACATCTCTCTAGAAAAACTCATACAAAGTGGACATTTTCCAAATTACAATGTAAGTAAGCACATCTAAGGAGATGCCTCCTGTTTCCTTATCTGATGAGGACAGACAGAAGTTTAAACTACTGCATCAGTGTTTATATGCTTGGCCAGGCATTCTGTGTCTCCTGGGGTCTATCCCTCTTCTAATAAAGCTGCCACAACTCAAGCATGAATCCCTATCCTAATGACATTTTGCAAACTCAATATCCCAAAGACCCCACCTCTAAGCCACATAATCAAACAGGATTTCCATCCTCTCAGTATTTCACATTGGGTTGAAATAGTCAGCACATGGCTTGGGAGATGCGCAAGACATCCAAACCACAGCAGGTGAAGAGATAGGAGTCACTGTGCAGGTGCCAGAGAAAGAGACGTGGGCACTGCTCTTGCGGCTTTTCTGTAAGCTTAAAATTATTTTCAAACAGAGAGAAAATAATTGTTCAAGTAAATTTAAAATTATTATCATAATAAATGCAACAACGAATGAAAATAAACCACTAAAAGTGAAAAGACAAGACATAGGCCAGGAGATGGCACTATTTCAACTCCTTTATCTGGAAAAAAAACTGGTGTTAGTAACTTTTGAAGAACATTTACAACTCTTTTAAAAGACAATAAGGAACTGGATTAAACATGGGAAATAAAACATGATTAGAGATCTAAAGATATATAATGGCCAATGAAATCCTAGAACTGATTAACATCCATTGAAAAAGAAAAATAAAGCTTCAATGGGATGTTAGTTTTCTCTCAAAAAGTAGCCAACATTGAGAAAATCTTTCCATAAAAAATATTGCCAAGAAGCTGAGAATCTTACACTTGATAAATGATGAGAAGTGCAGTGTGATAACTGTAATGTGGGTTCTACATTGTAGTATTGTGGATGGACGGAAAGGCCTGGTGCTTGTTCTGTGAGTGCTGTGCCACTGAGCCACTCCCATGGTCCAAGTACCACACGTTTAGTGCCGACGTCTTAGTGTTATTCTCTGTTTTAATGTAACCGTAACCCCACACCTCTTTCAGAACCCAAGAAGTATATCCATCTATCATCTTTCTACTTATCTGTCATCTATCTATCTTTATTTCTACCTATTTTAGCTATTTCTGTAAGTATATTTATATATGTATATATTTATACATAGACATATAGTTATATATATATATATATATATATATATATATATATATGTATATAGCAAGAAAACATGTGATAAAATATGCCCAAGAATGTTTAAAATAGCTTTATTTCTCATAGGAAAAAGTTTGAATGAACTCAAATCTTTGTCAACAGAAGATGGGTAAAAAATTCAGCTATATTGATATAAATAGAATATGGTTCAGCAGAAAAGACTGCATAAATTCTGGAACTTGCAGTGACTAAAATGAATTTAGCAAGAGAAATGTATAAGGAAGACATACATACTAAATATTCACTTACATAAAGTGTAGGGCAAAAGTCAAGCTCTGTTGATGAGATATGACCAATAGTTGTTTCAAGGTTACAGACTGAATGCAGTAGACAATGAGTCAATGGTCTGGTGGGAGGAAATGTTCTGTGTGTCACCTGGGAGGCTGTTCACATCAGTATACACATTGGTCAAAACTGCATTGGTGCATATCCTTATAATTCATTCATGTTACTCTGAGGGAAATCATGGTTGGTACTGAAAACCTAGTGCATATCCTCTGGCTGGGAAGGTCAGAGACTCTAAAGGGGGATAGCTACTACTGCTGTTTGGCTAATTGGATACATTGTGCCCAACAACTTGCCCTTAAATATTTATGTTTATGCTCATAGATTAGTGAGACCTTCACTTTGGGTTAGAGAAGCTTCTTTATACAGATGACAGTGACTATGGTGGAGAAAACTCTTCAAAGTGCTGAGATTAAGTGACTGCTGAGTGCTCAGTGTTAAGCAAGACATCTACATCGCCTCCTCCCAGCCTCTGGACACAGTGCAGCATAGGAGCAGAAAGAATGTAAGAGCCAGAGGATGGGAAAGAAACACCATCATCTGGACATAAAGTGGACATTGCATTTACAACCTCTCAGCAACTGTCATTACCTGCACAAGGCCTGCATAATACTGAGCAAATTAACATTTTGTTATGAAAAATGGAGGAGAGAGAAAAAGACCTCTACATTGCAGAGGGACTATTTGGAGAAAAAAAAAAAAAAGGAAAGGCATTCAGTGGCAGGGGTATAAGGGAAGGGAGACAAAAGGAGGTAATGTGAGGGGATTATAATCAGAATACATTATGTACATGTACGAAAATTGTCAATAAAAGTTTATAAATTAGCTGGGCATGGTGGCTCATGCCTTTAATCCCAGCACTCGGGAGGCAGAGGTAGGCAGATCACCATGACTTCGAGGCCACCCTGAGACTACATAGTGAATCCCAGGTCAGCCTGAGCTAAACTGAGACTCTACCATGAAAAAAACACAAAAAATAGTTTACAAATTTTTATTCATTTTACTCTGTTTCATCTCAGTTTTAAAGTTAATCAAGCCTAAGTTACTATGTGCTAAGCACCTTTATAAGGAATATTCTCTGTACTGGATGTGTTCTTCACACTGAATGAGCATTTAGCAGGACTAAAAAATGAGTGAGTGACTGCCTGGGATATCAAGCTGAATATCACCAGAAAAGCACATTTTTGAACTAAGTTCCATAGTATTAGATGGGCTTTGACAAAGCCATTTAAACACATGCAAAGGAATGAATGGAGGGTATACAGGCCAAGGTAAAATTTTCCCACATTTTGAGAATGGGGCAAAAAATTCAAATCTGTGAGCCCTGAGCAGGGCAGTGTGGAGGGATCTGGGAACCTAGAACTACATAAGAAAATAGTAGGGATCCAAGTGTGGTGGTCATGCCTTTAATCCTAGCACTCAAGGGACTTGAACTATACAATAAAAGTGAGCCCTTGCCTCAAAACCACAAATAAAAAGAAATTATGAAGGTAGAGTTTGGGCCACATTGCTTGTAGTGGAAGGCAAAAATGATAGCCTAGGAGGTGTTTACATGATCCACTTTCAGGAGCAACCCTCAGGTCAATGATCATGCTTGTCACATGGTTGTATTGACAATCCAGCTCAAAAGACACTTGGTTCTACAGAAATGGGGTTTCCAAGGTGCTTAAGACCTCTAGTGGCACACAGGGTACTTAACCATAAATAACATGTTCGTGTGGTTTGAGTGGAAGTTCCCCAGTTGATTCAGAAGTTTTATTAAAGCTTATGACTTGGTGTAACTGTGGTGGGGCCTAGGATCCAGCCCTAAGGTGTGGGGCAGACCCAGAATTCAAATCTAAAGATATGCAATGTGCTGCAGTTCAGCATGGGGTTCCTGGAGCGCACTTGCTTGTTTTGGGCAGTGGTTGCTTTTCTCTCTGCCTGGACCTGTAAAGGGGGCCGCAGCTTCACCTGCCACTATGGAACTTCCCCTTTATCCATAACTTTCAATAAATTCCCTTCCTGTCATAACTATGTCTGGTTTGGAAGTTCATCCCAGCCACCTACAGCTGACTGCTACAATGTCCCTCACCCTTTCATGACAACACAGATGGGATCCTGGACTCAATCACAGAATATAAGCCATGATCCATGATCACATCAGAGCCCTTCTCCTAGTGTGCTCAGTACTCCTATACTGTCAGAGCTCTTGGCAAGAGATCTCAGTGTCCTCATGATGTCACAGCCCTTGTTCCTACTGCACTTGGTACTCCCATCATGTCAAAGACCATCTCAACAGTGAGCTCTGTGCTCAGGCGGCTGCTTGTGTCTGACCCAGCAACCCCAAGAGATAATTCTGGTGGTAGCAAGAAAACATGTAATAATGAGAAAGTCAGTGGCATAAGTTAATACTGAGGGATGGCTTGGCTTAATATTCATGGACCATGTTTTAGGTACCACAACCTCTAGTATCATCTTGTCTGCAAATGAAACAATTGAGTCTTAGAGAAATTTTGATCGCACAAGACTATAATGTGGAAATTTTACAGAGTCAGGATGCAGATTATATTCATGCTTTAAAATAATAGATACTTTGAGGGCTGGAGAGACGGCTTAACAGATAAAGTACTTGCTGCATAGCTGATGACCTGAGCTTGAATTCCAAGAGCTCATACAAAAAGAGTGTCTGAAATCCCAGCACACTTACAGAGACAAGGGTCATAGAGACAGAAGAATCCCAACTGTGCAGCCAGCCATCTTGGAGAATACGTCCATAAACAAAGAAAGAGACCCTCTGACCTCTACACACTCTGTGGTACTTCTCTATATTTGCATTCACACTTCCATCATACACACACACACACACACACACACACTTAAGAAATAGAAATTTTTAGCCAGGCATGGTGGCACATGCCTTTAGTCCCAGCACTCAAGGGGCAGAGGTAGGAGGATCATGAGAGTTTGAGGCCACCCTGAGACTACATAGTGAATTCCAGATCAGCCTGAGCTAGAGTGAAACCCTACCTCAAAAACAAACAAACAAAAAAGAAATAGAAATTTTAATTTATTTTTATAAAATAAATATGTTGCAAAGAAAGCTCCTTGTATTCCTCACACCATTTCCTCTATAGCTAGTATTTTGCATTTCTGATTTGCAGTTGATGCAATAATTCCATCTTGTCAGTTTTCCTAAGTTTTCATACAATATCATGTTTATGTTTTAGGATCCTACCCAGGAAACCATCTAACATTAGTTGGCATGTCTCCTTAAGCCTCCCTTGGTTGTGACAGTTTCTGGCACTCTCTGTCTTTGATGACATTGACAGTTTTGTATTTTGTACAAATCTCTTTGTGATTTGACTGATGTTTTTATTATGATTAGTCTGTATTCTTGTGATAAAAGGCCTGGAGGACTATACAATGTCATTACATTAACCATGCAGGAGTCCCACTACTGAGTCTATACCTAGTGTAAATGAGATGAGTATGTGAAAGAGACACTTGAACTCAGGTTCATTGCCCCACTATTACCAATAGCCAAATATGAAACCAACAAGTGTGTCCAGTGACAAATGCATAGGTAAATTAAACGTGGTATACCTGCCCAATGGGAGATGACTCACCCATGAAATATATGATATTGTCATTGAAGAAATATGGATGGGACAGAAAGAAAGTATGTTAAGTGAAACTAAAAGGACAAACACTGCATGTTCTCAGTCACAAGTGGATGGTGACAGTGATCTCACAGAGTAGCAGTTTCCATAGTTACCATGTTCCAGCAAAACTGTGTGGGTGGGAGCTTGGAAAGAAAATGGCTCATGGGTAGAGAGCTAAAGTTGGCAAAGGGGAGAAACTTCGAATGTTCTAAAGCAGGGATTCAGTCTGTGGCCCATGGGTTGGAGAGCATGTCTACACATAAGACATGTGTTGCATGGCAACGTCCTCTGAATGGAAGCATTCCCTCCTGCGGGGAAGAAGGAGGCTCTGGAGACTCAGGAGATCAACAACTCTGGGAAAATAGTTGTAAGATTACTCTCTGTGTTTACACAAGGGGAAAGGAACCTATTGAGCTGCTGGTAAATTGTTCAATGAGCTCCAGAGAGGCAGCTGCTTCCCTGAGCCATCAGCTCTGTAAAAAAAAAAAAAAAAAAAAGAAAAGAAAAAAAATCCCAATAAACTCATTGGTTCACCAAAACTTGTTTTGGTGTAATCATACTTTGGTTTGTCATCTGAGCTCTATGTAGGGTTAGTAGGTCTGTGTTTGAATTGCCCCAGGGGGAAAAAAAAGTTTTATGTGCCAACATTGCAATGTCTTTGGTGTGTACAGAGTTCATCCTTGAGAAGTTTACAACTGAGTTAAAAAAAAAAAAAAAAAATAATCAGCAACTGGAGAGATGGCTTAGAGGTTATGGCACTTGCCAATAAAGCCTAAGGACCAAGATTGATTCCCCAGTCCCCACATAAAGCCAGATACACAAAGTGGCCCATGCATCTGGAGTTTATTTGCAGTGGCTAGAGGCCCTGGTGCACCCATATTTTGCACCCCCCTTGTGTGGTGACACATGCATTTAATCCTATTACTCAAGAAGCTGAGGTAGGAGAATCACTATGGGTTTGAGGCCAGGCTGAGGCTGTATAGTGAACTGCAGGTCATTCTGGGCTAGAGAGAGACCCTACCTCAAAAAAAAATCACAAAATAAAATCTTGAGTTGTAAATAAGTTTACAGTTTTGTGTTGGACAACATTCATAGTAGCTCTCCTGGGCTGCATGTCGACTGTGGACTGTGCAGTGGACAAACTTTTCCTAAAGTACTTGGGATGTCTATTGTTGGCAACATGTAATTGAATAATTAAGAAGTGGTGAAGTTTGTGAAAATTACCAATGCAGAGAACTGACAGATGTTTGATGTGATGGATATGTTAATTACTCTGATCTCATCATTACACATTACATAAAACAGGGTCAAACAGTAGACTATTTAAATAATATAATCATATATCATTTTTTTTAGAGGGAGAGAATTGACACGCTAGAGCCTTGGCCTCTACACTTGAATGCCAGATGCTTGTGGCACCTAATGGGCATGTATGACAGTGTGCTTGCCTCACCTTTATGCATCTGGTTTATGTGGGATCTGCAGATAGCAAACATGGATCCTTGGGCTTTTCAGGCAAGTGCCTTAACCACCAAGCCACGTGTCCAGCCCCATGTATCAATTTTTAAAATTACAAAGATGCATGCTAGAACATGACCGGTCATTGACATTAAGCTTGGTCATCTGGTTGTGACAATGATTGCCTATAAAGTCACATTCTGTTTCCTCTTCCTGTACAGTGCTCTTTGGAGAAGAGTCACTGTGTGAGACCCAGATGTAGGTTCATGTTTTGAAAACTACATTCATTGAGTTCATGCCGTCCTGAGAATTGCCGGCTCCTGTGTCTTTAATGTGTTTATTTCTCCTTTACAATGGGTGTCCCAAGCCCCATCAAGGTGTCTCTTCTTTTCTTAACAGAAACTTCTGATTGCTAAGTGACTGTCCAGACTTTATCAACAGAATACTCACACAAGAATGAGGGGCAAGCTATAAAGTGTCCAATGGTAGGATAAGCATTGCCAATAACCAGGATGCTATTTTTTTTATGAAGTGGAATGATGATGTTCCTAATTGCACTATAGAAACTAATCGTGCCTTGTGGCTACATCTGCTTGCTCTTTCTCATTGTCTATAAGTTCATTCCTTCCTTCATTGCTTGGTTCAAGATTTAATCAAATGCGAAATATGAGACAAAGACCTCCTGGACCACAAATTAATTGTTACACACCCCACTAAACTATAAGGTCAGTGATCATTTCTTGAGTAATGATAGCCTGTGAGAAACATTGTTGGCAATGGATATTCTAGCACATTCTTTTAGTACTGTCAAGTACTCTCAACCTCACCTTAAGGATGGTATTACTTCAAATTTTTGAACAATATATATTCAAAAATAATTTATAATGATGTTATTGCTTAGAAATTAAAGCAAAATTTCAAAATCTGAGAAGTGAAGAGTACAACTAGACTTGGAACTGAGCTTCATGGTATCATTTCTACACTTCAGAACATAAAGCAAATGCTTCCTAAATCCACCCAATTTCCCAGTTATTTGGGAGTCTGGTACTCCTGCATATATAGTTAATTGTCAAGGCAAATTGCACTATTTATACTACTGACCAAACTCTATCAAATTGCAATAAGAAAATAAAATGTTCAACAATCGTGTGAGTACTGAGTGCCTCTGCTGCTTCTTAAATCTGAGCTCGAGTAAGTGCAAATCTGCCATTCCACAGATTCAACATGAGGCAGTATCTACTGCTTTTTCAAATTCAATGAAATAGTTTCTAAGTCTTGGAAACAAAGGTTGCCAATGGCTTATAGATTCTAGAGCCTTGTTCATATAGGCATTATTATTATTGTTAGTATTTTTGTTTTATGAGGTAGTGTTGTATGCTAACCCAGGCTGATCTCGTATTCACCATGTAGTCTCAAGATGGCATCAAATGTACTGTGCTCCTCCCACCTCTGTCTCCCTAGTGCTAGGATTCAAGGCATGCACCATCACACTCAGCTGTCACTAATTTTTGATAGAAAAGAAAACATTTATTAAGGTTATTTTGTGAAGATCTAGTCCTGATTGACAACCCTCAACCCATGATATCGTGGTTTGATTCACGTGTCCCCCATAAACTAAGGTGTTCTGAATTCTAGGTTCCCAGCTGATGGAAATTTGGGAATGAATGCTTCCTGGAGGCAGTGGATGGTTGGGAACGAGCTTATGGTTACTAGTTTCCCCTTGGCAGTGTTTGGCACACTCTCCTGTTGCTGTTGTCCACCTGATTTTGGCCGGGAGGTTGATGGCCACCCTCTACTCATGTTATCATTTTCCTCTGCCATCATGGAGGTTCCCCTAGAGTCTGTAAGCCAAAATAAACCTTTTTTTCCCCACCAGGTGCTCTTGATCAGGTTATTTCTGCCAGCAATGCGAACTTGACTGCAACACATGACTAAAGGAAAAATACCAAAGGTGTATTGAAATACTCTTCTTCTCTCACACTCGCTTCTTCAACTACACTTGCAATCAGCTCAGTAACGTGGAGCTTTTGTGATCAGCTCTTCATGGAATTTTTTTAAGAAACTAGAACCCTAGATTCTTGGCCACCTCCCTAATTACAACAGTTCACTGAGCCCTCTACATCCTCGTTTTAAGTTCCACTCCATTAAGAAAGGCCATCATATTTTCAGAACTGATGAAATTAAATGCACCCATATTTTTCTGGTCATCATAATTTTTACAACAAGCTCATCTAATCAATTTTTGGCAAGGGAATGGCAATACTATGCTAGAAAGTATCATTATGAGGACACACTAATGTCATCAGATTAGAGATACTTAAATCAGGTGAACTAAAATTTAGTCTGGCTTTTATTGTCCTCATTCTTCTAACTCTTAAATACATGTTTTGCAAGGTGGGCCATTTAGCTCCTATCAATATTTCTCTTGGTGCAGAAAAGAAATATCAATTTTCAGGCATCTTCAATCAGCAATGCTGTGTGCAAACTGAATTTGTAAGTTAATGTACATGTCATCAGATGATGTAATGACACTACTCACCTGCCTTAGCTTACAAAAATCCTTAATGCAATAGTTGAGCAATAGCAACATTATTATTGACCTGTATCTGCTACTGGAATGAATTTTAGACCCTCAACACTCAATTTCTTCTACTAAACAAATATTAACTAATTACTATCTACTGGTACCTATAGAACATCAAAAGAAATGAAGAAATGCATGAGACACAGAATATGCTCATTAAGTTTCATCTAAGTAAAACAGAAAACTCCATGTTAAAACAAATTGCTAGACAGTAAGATATTGGATGAGATCAAATAATACTTACAGGAAATAGCTTTCTGGGACAGTCCAGAAACAGACTACTAATGAATGCATTTACAATCAACAAGAATGGTTAGAGAGGTAAAGTAGTAACAAAAAATCAACTTGTAGGAATTATTACGTTGTCTGCCATATTCTGTATTCATGATGGTGGACAGGGCAGGGGTCAGGACATAGGACTTATGAAAAGCTGTTTGTAGGCTGTGTTGTAAGGGTGGAGAAGTGACACATGAGAAATATTGTGCATAGGAATGACTTAGTGCACAATTTAGGCCAGGTGTCTCATAAATTACCATGAAGGGAAACCCAGGAAGACTTACCTTTGTAAAAGGAGGAAACTTAGAAAACCAACAAATATAGAGCCTCAATTATCAGAACAAAAAACTCATAGGAAAAAAAGTCTGTATTTAAATAAGAAACTTCACATTATATTGAAAAGTTTCTTAACATAAGGAGAATAAATGTTGGGACTCAGGCCACATTTAAGAAACTGAAAAACACAGCAAAAAGAGGTTCCACAAGCAACACTGAGAATTAAAATATAATAATGTACTGCCTGGATATTTTGAAAAAAATCCGCACACTTTAAAACTGCTCATTCATTCTCAACATATACTGATACTTGCATCAATTCTTTGATGGGTTAGAAGAAGTTCATTTCTTTCTTTAAAATGTAGAGGACAGATTTAAAAAAAAACAATTATGGGACCCACACAAAGTCACAATGCTAATGATAATAATAGAAAAATAGTTAAAAATCTCACTTATTTTTTTATTAACAACTTCGATGATTATAAAAAAAATCCCATGGTAATGCCCTCCCTACCCCTACTTTCCCCTTTGAAATTCCATTCTCTATCATATCCCCTCAATGTCTCAATCAGTCTCTCTTTTATTTTAATGTCATGACATTTTCCTCCTATTATGATGGTCTTATGTAGGTAGTGTCAGGCACTGCGGGGTCATGGATATCAAGGCCATTTTGTGTCCGGGGGGAGACCGTTGTAAGGTGTCCTACCTTTCCTTTGGCTCTTACATTCTTTTTTTTTTTTTTTGGTTTTTCGAGGTAGGGTTTCACTCTAGCCCAGGCTGACCTGGAATTCACTACGGAGTCTCAGGGTGGCCTTGAACTCATGGTGATCCTCCTACCTCTGCCTCCCGAGTGCTGGGATTAAAGGCGTGCGCCACCACACCCGGCTGCTCTTACATTCTTTCCACCACCTCTTCCACAATAGACCCTGAGACTTGGAAGTTATAATAGAGATATTGCAGTACTGAGCACTCCTGTCACTTCTTTCTAGCTCCATGATGCCTTCTGAGTCATCCCAAGGTCACTGCCATCTGAAAAGAGAAGATTCTCTACCCAAAGTGAGAGTAGCATTAATATAAGGGTATGAACATTAGGAGAAGTGCTTACTGGGCAGTTTGATAAGCATAGTATATACATTTACCAAGACAGCAGCAGATGTTACACCCCTAGGGCTCATGACTACCCCTGTTTTAAATTTTCAGTATCAGGGATGTATTCTCTCCCATGGAGCGGGCCTCCAGTCCAATTAGAGGACAGTTGGTTTCTACCATGACAGATGTGCCACTATTGCACCTGTTGGCTCATTTGGCCTGGCTGGCCAATTCTAAGGCTTGCAGTGTCCACTGTTGAGTATCTTCACTGGTGATTTCTCTTTCTCCCATTGAACTGCATGCAGAATGGCTTCTTCCAGCTTTCTGTCAGCTGGTCTACATGTAGGAGGTTATCAGCTCAGTTCCAGCAGGATTTCTCAGTGGCCTTGCAGCCCAAGTATGTGGATTCTTCAGCAATAGAGTCTTACCATCTATTCCTGGTGGGAAATCAAGGGCCTCGGCAATGGCCTATAATGTTTTGGGGGCATCAGGGACCTCCCTTGCCAACAACTCACTGGAAGGTATCCCATCCCTGGCACTGAAATTTTTCTAGCAACAATCTATGGCTCTTGAGTGTTCCATTGTCCAAAAAAGTAGGTTTCCATATGATTTATTTATATCCTCTTAAATTTTTATTAGCCCCTCCCTCCACCTTTCCTTTACTCAATCTCTTCCCCTGACCTCATTTTGGGCCTTTTCACCCCCATTGATCTGTTCTTCTACTTACATATATACAATACCATCCTATTAAGTGCCCCCCTCCCTTCCTTTCTCTTTCCTTTATATCTCTTTTCTAGTCTACTGGCCTTTGCTACTGATTTTTTTTTCCTACTCACATAGAAGTCCCATCATCTGTAACTAGGATCCACATATGAGAGAGAACATGTGACATTTGTCTTTCTGGGCCTGGGTTACCTTACTATATATAATCCTATCCAGATCCGCCCATTTTCCTGAAATTTTTATAATTTCATTTTTCTTTGCCACTGAGTAGAACTTCATTGTATAAATGTGCCAAATCTTCATTATCCACTCAGCAGTTGAGGGACATCTAGGCGGGTTCTGTTTCCTAGCTATTGTGAATAGAGTGGCAATAAATTTGGTTGAGCAAGTATCTTTAAGGAAGTGAGACGAGTCCTTAGGATATATGCCTAAGAGTGCTAGCGTGGTCATATGGTAGATCTATTTTTAGCTGTCTTAGGAACCTCCACACTGGTTTCCACAGTGGATGGGCCAGATTGCATCTCCACCAACAGTGTAGAAGGGTTCCTCTTTTTTCACATCCTCACCAGCATTTATGGTCATTTGTTTGCATGATGGTAGCCAATCTGACAGGAGTGAGATGGAATCTCAATGTAGTTTTAATCTGCATTTCCCTGATGACTAGGGATTTAGAACATTTTTTAGATGCTTATATGCCATCCATATTTCTTCTTTTAAGAAAGAATCACAATTATTGTAATGAAAAAAAGTATTTGTTTCTTGAAATACTTCTGCTGAAATTCACACATAAATGTATGGTTATTTAACAATGGGAATGTGTTTATATGGGAGAGTTAAGTCAGATGTTATTCACATTCTTATATGGAAATGACTGAAACAAAAACAAATTAGTTTTGGCTATCCTATCTGTAAGAGTGTTATACATACATTTTCTAAATATGACTACTGTTGAACTTGTACTGGTTATGTATTTTGACCTCCATCTAAAGTGAAAGATATTTCAAGATAATATGATCAATGCTGATACACTCTGTCTTATTTTTTCTCCACATTACTCTGGGAATCTTCTCTTCAGCTATTTCTGTAGCTATTCCAGCAATTGCGATCTATGCATTAGGGCTATTGACCTAGCTCTCTAGTTCCCAGAATCTGATGCTTACACAGAAATAGGAGAAGCCAAGTTCTGGAGGGCGAATCACTGCCTACTGGTATCCACTCTGGATGTCAGCAAAGAGCTCAATCACATTTTACAGTCCCAGCAAATTACAGCGATGACAGGTAGGCCTGCCTAAGTGACAACTTACAAGTTGTTTGGATCTAGCATCAGGTTGACAACACAGTCAGTATATACCAGGAACTTCAAAATTACAGCTCTAGGTTATCTGAGTTCACTGTTAATATTTTTTTGTCCCGCAGGATGCAACCATTAGAAAATTTTTGAAATCCATTTTCCCTCCTCTCAACTGTCATCATATTTCTTTCAGGTTTAGAATTGAACATAGGATGGTTAATGTGCTCTCTTCCCTTCAGTGTAACTCAATATTCATTGTGTGTTGGGGTCAGTGGGGCGTATTTGCAAGAATGCAAGTCCAGAAATGAAGACAAAGCTATCTTGAGATCTGACATCCCACTAACTAGATGCCAGCCACTATGGCCTTGAGCCACAGATTTTTTAATGTGGCAGATATGGAAAATAACTATGTGCTCAATTTTAACTAGTGTATTACATAAGTGAGAAAGATGCATGTGCCAGTCATTTATAACCCAAAGGCCTTGCACTTGTCAAAGGCTGGTGCTTCAGATTAATTCACAGTTATGAGACGAAACAGAAGCCTTCTCTAGGATTTGTTTTTTGTCCACATGGTGTGTATCTTTGGCTACATCCCTCAGGCTTTTTCACCTTATCTGTGACCTTCAGCTCCTTTGTTCTAGTATGCTAGGATGCCTATTTATGCAGGCTCTGTATGATCCATTAGCATTTCTTCCAGCTGTTCCTAAGTGACCATTCTCAATTATTTCACATCTTCTATGACTTTTTTCCTTCACTATATTTGTATGAGAAATACCACACTTTAAGCATGTCTACCTTTCAAGAAATATCTGATACTCTTCTGCTATTTCTCTCTTTTTATATTCATAACATTTCCAAGTTAAATAGCATTGGTGCATTTAAATTAGAAGACATCTACTTTATTCTTAGTGATAATCTACATGAAGGGAGGCAGAGTACATGAGATTCAAAGAGAATAAATAGCCTGTTAATGTAATCGACAAATTATGCTAAATTGTAAAGATGTAAAAATTACAGAGTGAATAGAGGCATATACAGATGGGCTTGGAGGGGTTAGACATGGCATGCAGATCTTCGCAAAATTATATCTGCTTAAAATCCGTTCAGTCAGTAACAAGTGTTCTGAAAATAATTGCTAAAAAGGAAGCTAGGGTGAAAGGGAACGGTAAGGAACATTTAAGATTAGCTTGTGATATATTAAACAGTTGTAAAGGCATGGAGCAGAAAATGGAACATGTTACTATATATCTATCATTGCATGTAGTAAATTCACTTAGTTGTGCACCTGGAAAACAACCATTGAGTGCCCACCCAATGCCTACCAATAGGACTCTTCCATCATCTAGAAGGAAGGGATAAACAGGACAGAATCTTTTCTTTCCTAAGAGAAGGTACACCCTAGAAGGGTATAAAGACAGGTGCCACTGATTGTATTTTATGATGATGACAGAATAGAGGCACTTGTGACAGGTAGTGGATCCTGAGCAAGGGAAAGAATATTTCATTTTCTTATCTATCAGGAAACTGAGTTGAAACTTAACAGAGGGACAAAACATAGAGGAAAGGGAAAAAACCATTTGAATGGAGTGAGCACATTGAACCTCTCAATCCTTTTGCATTCAGAAACCCCATCTCAATATATCTCTTCCTTTAAAACATGGTCTTATCATTGAGGCCCATTAAAATCTCTAATAGTTTCTAAATTAAATATGTTCATGTCTCCTCCAAAGTGAAACAGTTTTGTTTTGCAAATGTTCTTAATTTTTCCACTTGCTAAGAAAGTTTTGTTCCTTACATTTTTTCTAATATCTATATATTTTTATTTATTTTCAAGAGTGAGAGAAAGAAAGAGAGAGAGAAGAGAGACAAGCAGAAAAAATGTGCACTCCAGGGCTTCTGGTACTTGCAAATGAACTCCAAGTATATTTGCCTCTTTGTGAATCTGGCTTTACATGGGTACTAGGGAATCAAATGAGGGTCATTAGGCTATGCAGGCAAGAGATTTCATAGCTAAGCCATCTCTCAAGCCCTGATCTTTCTTTTTAATTAAGGAATTACCCCAGTGAAAAATTGCACAATGACCTATCTACTCTTCTCATTGCATTGATGAACCATTCTACTCCCACAAAATAGTCTAATTATCTGGATTTCTGTGTTTTATACTACCTTGTGAGGTCAAGAAATAGCCTGGGGTTTCTTTTCTGTACTCTTAGGTGTATAATTCTGTGTATAACTCTGGGTAAGGTCTCAATCAAGGTTTGTTAAATAAATGACTAAAAATTGTGTTTCTTCTTTAAGAAGAATAGATGTGTTGGAGGGATGTTGGGGCAGAGGCATGATTTTATGCCAGAATAATAAACAGGGCTACTGTTTACGAAAGCATATTTTAGTCAGTGATAGGAAACACCCAGTTCTAACATTCACAGTCAGAATTAGAAGGCTCTGAGCAATTCATTTTACCCCACTTATTCATGATACAACTAACAGCCCTCAAAACTTAGATTAAGTGGGATATGAGATTTTAAAGATGTTAAAATGCTTAGTAATATGCTTGATGCATCCAGACAGTCTGTATTTTCACTTCATTTTCCTCTTTTAGCCTTGACCTTCAAAAGGTCATGCATCTGAGTTTCCATGTCCAGGTGACAGAGCACATGCTTGCTTGTAGGAACCTTAAGGAGCAAAGTGTGTATTTGTGAAGAAAACAGCAAGGCAAACTAAGTCAGGAGTCAGGATGGGGTGAGCAACATCTAAATTTCCAAGGCTAACAGAGAGACAGCTCTGGGATGATGACAAAGTTTCTCTTTGGGAAAGTGAATGGGTTAGTACTGCTTGTGCTTTCTAAAACAATACCAAATCTTTTCCTAGCATTTCTATGGAGATGCCAATAGGTCTTAATGATGGAATACACCTGAGACAAGTGCCTTCAGTACCCCCCATGGGAAGGAGTTATCTCTTTTCTACCTGGTGAACTAGTTAGTGTCTGAAGAGAGCTGCATCTGAAAGTACAAAAGAGAAGGGGGATTTCTGGTGGGAGACTAAAATTTGAATTCCTGTGGTCAATTTTTTCCACATATGATGAGAATCATTTTCCAGAGTCCCATATATGGAATCAGAATTAGAATCTGTTTTCATTTAATTGCCAGTTGCTGAGGAAAACAACATCTAAGGGTTCCTGTTCTATTATCAACAGGATTCTATTATAAAACTTAAAAAAAACCACATTTTGTAGAACTACTTGAATGGATTCAGTGTCTCCACTAAGAAAGAATGTGCTTTATAGAATAAAAATAATATAAGTTATGATTTCCTGTAGCTTATCAGAAAAAAAGCATTAGCTATTCATCTATAAGTGATAGATGACAAACAAACTGAGTTAGGGTTATTATTAAGGCTTCATTAAGTCAAGCAATTTGAATCACTCATTTATGCTCTCTTTAAACTTGACACCCTAATTAAAATAAGGAGTGTTATTGTTTGGAAACTCATTGAGATCTTCTCAAGATCCAGCTCTTTGTAGAAGTTCTGCTTCCACACTTCGACCTCACAACTGGGGTCAGGTCCTTTACTACTCACCCAAGAAAGACTTTACAAGTAAAGCTTATGATGAATGTATAATAATGCTGGTGAATTCTGTTCCCATTCATGAGGGAGTAAAGTACTCTAGAGTCATGCTACTATCAAACAGCTAGAAAACAACAAAATAAGAAAACCAAGGATTTGGTTTTTGTTGACATTGAATTATAGGCATCATTAGAGACTATGATGCCTGAGGAAATACCAAGGGCCTGACAGCACCCCAGTATTCTGTTTTCACAAGTATCCCTCTAAAGGATGGGATCCCAAACAAACTTCCTTAGAAAAAGACAACAATAGATGTGTGAGAAAACCAGAAACGCACATGTCAATGGATTTTACAAGGATGATTTGAGTCTGTGTCTGACTTCTCATGTCCACAGAGCTAATGGACTTGTATGTTAATCCTTATAATTGACAGAGGCATTGGGAGATGTCTTCAAGGATAAAGTGCTTGCTATACTGGGGTGAGTACCTGAGTTCCGATCCACAGAACCTGCATAAAGCCAGACACTGTAGCAATAGTGTCTTGAATCACAGTGAGCCTCAGGTGAGAAGGGAGGCATAGGCAGCAGAATCCCTGGAAGCTCATGGATCAGCTCTGCTAGCAGAACACAGTGGTGAAGACGAGACACCTTGCCTACAATGAGGTGGAACATGAGGCACGACACTCCAAGGTGTTCTCTGACCTCTGTACACATGCCATGTGCTTGCATCCAAAACATGAACATGCACACTTACACATACGCACATATACATACCCACAGCAAAAATTAATTATCATCAAGCCAGCATTTATTTCTTGATTGCATAACTGAAAATTCAAAGGACTGTAAAGAGAACAATCTCCAGCATCATGAGAGACTCAACATTAGTGACATTCCTTGGAACTAGAGTGGAGAGATCACATCGAATCAACAAGAGGCTCCAAGACAAGAGTGAGGACCTCATAAATGGTGCTTACACAATTTTAGAATAAAAATTAAACTTGATCTCCCCTAAAACATCAAAAACGAAACTTAATGATCAAATGAACATACAAGTAGCTCAGTCTCCTGGCAGCAAAAGCTCTATAGTCTTTCTTTAAAGGAATGATTGAAATAAAACCCAGGAACATAAAATATACAGTGCCCTCCATCCAATTAAAAGGAGCAGGACAGTGAGAAATGTGACCTTAAAAACATGGTGGGGGCTGTAGAAAATGTTTGTTATTCATATACTGTCCTGCCTTCCAATAATGGAAAATGTGTGATAATATCATGAAAAACGGGAGTTATGAAAATCATTCAATCTCCTTCTTCTAAAGATAGGAGACAATATTCTCAGAAATGAATGCTTCTATCATTGGTTGATTTCTGTTTTCCATTGATTCTTCCGGAGTAATGTTAAGAATTAGGCTCAGATGTCTGGATTTGGGTATTGAATCTCCACTCAAAGATTGTGTAACCTTGAATGACAACCTTGTTTGTTATCTCTGCCTTCAAATCTCTAGGACATAAATTCATAAATTAGTTTTGATATTTAGATAAAGAAATGCTTGGAAGAACCTTTTAAAAGTGAACATATTGTAAGAAACTACCTGTGGCTTGTTGTTCAAAGTGAATGCATTGAAACAAGTCTTACAAAGCATAATGGCCTTAGGGGGTGAGTGGCCCCAACAAGAAGTAGATATCAGAAGGTGCAGGGTAGGCTGTCATTATAGCCAATGCTCACATAACAAAAAGCTTCATCCTGTTCACTCATTCCCTCCTCTTTCTGTTCTTGGATTGTGAAATGGGTGAATACTTTGTCTTGCCAGGTTCTCCCAAGAGTTTTGCTTCCTAGACTGTTCACTTTCTTTAATCATTTGATGAACAATTATTATTCAAATTTGACTCCCAGTTCTGCATTATTTTCTATTTGTCATGAATGTGTGGGTATAGTATGAGCATGTGGTAGGTACATGATCATATATGTGAAAATGTTTTGCTATTTTCTATTCTACCTCCACATCTTCCTTCCATTGTATGTATGTCTCAACACTAGACACTTTACCACTGTACTTTGATGTGGAGAACTGGCTACATGTATTTGAGAAAATGAATCATCACCATGCTCTTCTTTTAAAGTTTTGGGCATCACACATATGAATAATTATTTTTTATCCTAATATTTATTATCCAATTGCATTTTCTGAAATTATAAGTCCTTCTGTGGGCCATAAGGATGGGTACAAATATAAATTTCTTGATTAAAAGTTTTATATTTTACCCTGCTGTTTTTTCTTCTTTGCACATATTACTGTTAGGCCTTTGCTAGAAAAGTTTGCCTATGTTTACATCAGTGATCAATGGATGAGGATAATAGAGGATAGCTGCCTCTTCTTCTTATGAACACTCCATGTTCATGGAAAAGTCAAGGGCTAACCAATTCACAGAAGCTTAGTGTAGTTGAAAGTAAGGGTATTTCTTCAAATTAATAAACCTTGAACCTCAAACAATAAATATTATACAACATTACCTTACACATCCTTTCTCACATCACCTCACCAATACATTGCTAAGAGAACACAGTTCATATCTTTCTATTTTTTTTGTGTGAACTGTGAGCTCTTCCTGATGAAACGTCTACCTTGCAGTATCTCTCTCCAGTTGGTGCCACTGTTTTCTACTATTGTATGCTATATCTTTGCTCTGCCCTTTATCAGTCCTTCAAAAATCTTGTTTTCTTTGTTTTCACTGTTTTTAGAAATAGTTTTCACTTCTTTTTAGAGATAGAGAGATAAATACAGAATGGGAAGCTCTGGGAGTGGTGTGTAAGGCACCAGAGGCCCTTTGATAACACTACACTAAGAGGTCTGTCCTGAAAAACCCATCTGAAAAAATTTATCAGTTGAAAATCAGTTTCTTCACATTCTAGTTGTAATCTTTCTTTCTCTAATGAATCTCAGTCCCTGGCTTGATGATCAAGGTGGCTTTCTGTTAATCCACCCTAATTTAGGGAAGGGAGGAAAGAGAGGAGGCCATTACAACCTGTCTTCAAGACACAATGCCTTAAAACAAAATGAAACAGAATTATAACAACCACCTTCAACATCACATGCAAAAACAAAAAACAAAAGAAAAAGAAAAAAAAAAAACATTTAGCAGAAGAAGGGTGTGGTTCCATTCAACTCCAAGTTTGTTGTGCCATTACTTGTTTTAGATTTTTGTGCTTTCTTCCTCTTCCCCTTTGAAGTAATTAAAATATTCCTTGGTTTAAAAAAATCTTATTTTCTGTCTTGCATAAATGTATTAATGTCTTCACCAGGAATCCTTACTTTAAGGTCTTCCAATCACTGATTCCTCTCATTTTGGGTGATGGTCTCTGCTTCTGAAGGATTTCCAGTGGCAACACTATAGATCCAACTCCTCTCCATTCCTCTCACCTTTTATCCCCTACATTCCCATATTTTGCACTATTAGTCACTGTGTAGGCTTCGCTACAAATGCTACAATTTGTATGTATGTGTATGTGTGTGTTCATTCTTGCTAATTTCCCACTTTTTATACTAAATAAGAATCCCATGATAAGAGGAGAGATGTCAGCCAGGTGTGGTGACACAAGGGTCTGGTCAGCACCTGGACCAGGACGGATCTTCGGAATATGTGTGGATTCATCTTTCAAAGAAAATCAGGAGGAGCATACACATTTTGGAGTCTAGGAGATTTTCTCCAGCCTCCAAACTTTCACTTTGCTGACTTTCACTGCCTTCCCCAGTAAAATGGAGATGCTTATGATGTATGAAGGTCAGTGAAGGGTAACTGCTGCATTGATAATTTGTGTGTCCATGGTTCTTTTAGAAATAGATCTAGTTAGATCAGATTTATTTTGTACCAGGAATTAGGGCAAACTTTGGGAATGTAATCAGTTACATTAAATGATGGATTTTTACATAGAAAATGTAATTTGTGTGGCTTTACAAACAAGACAGGTCAAGGGAATTTTGCAGAAGAGGGGGTGGAAAGATTGTTAGATCCACAAGTTGAGACATGCTCAGAGGCACTGCATCTCCCCAGTAACTGACTGCTGCTCCCACAATGCATAATCCACAACCCCAGAGGAAAACCTGCCACCCCCAATGAGGTGACCCCCCAGTGGAATGGGAATGGATGAGAGAAAGGATGGTACCAACATATGATGTATCCATAGTTGGTATAACCATAATTTAAAAAAAATAAAATAAGAAAAAGAAAAGTAAGATGGTGATAGCCAAGTGCCAATGAAATATCTTCCAATCTAAACCCTCCCTCAAAGAACTATAGTACCTATATGTCTGCCTTTATAATTGAAAGCTGTGCATTAAAACAAAATTTTGTTATCTTTAAATGAAGGAGGCTGTGGTGTGAATGTTTTCATTCCCTCTCAAATCCATTCGTGGAAGTCCTGAATCGAGAGAAAGCAGTCCTTTGCCAGTCAAGAAACCTACTGGAATCATGACCTCGGGCTTCTACCAGCCTCCTGCACTGACACAAAAAGGTGTGTTGCCTTCCTGTCACTCAGGTTATTGTGCTTTTGTCATAAGAGTACAAACAGACTAAAACAAAAATGTGACTTCTCAGAATCCACATTTCCTAAGAGAAACAAGATGCCTCAAGCCAGTATTTCTTACTGTGTTCAAATATTTATTAGGAAAGCTAAAAATAAGATGTTCACTCCTGTCAAATTCTAACTCGAAGCAGTAGGTATATCTTAACCACAGGAATGTTCCATGGGGACATCTTCCCTTATAGATACGACTTCTGTGGTAGTTTCACTGAATGGTCCCCAATATGTTCAGGATTTTATTACTGTTTCTAATTTAGCTCTACAGCCACCTGGGTGGAGGAGGTGTCAGTGGGAGGATCATAGAGTCCACCCCTAAGTTGTGGCGGTGGACTGGAAATTCCAGTCGAAAGGTATGCAAAGTGCCTGCACCTCCTGAAGTGTGTTTGTATGTGGCATGGATTTGATGTTTTGTCTTGTGGCTTTTCTCTCTCTCTCTGCTTGGACCTGTGAAAGCAGGCCAGCTTCTTCTGCCAGTATGGAATGGACCTGGGATCTGTAAGCTTCAATAAATATCCCCTCCTCAATAACTGTGCCTGGTATGGAAGTTCATTCCAGCGACCTGAAACTGTCTACCACAACTTCATTGGGTTTATTAACTGAACAGCTCATCCTGACCCCTCCATGTAAGAGCGCAGAACTGAAATAGACAGGATAACAGCTCAAATTAATAAACCAAGAAGGAAATAATATGGTTGCATATTAAGTATTTTCTTGTGACAGATCTGAAGTCAACACAGAATGCAATAAAACGAATGTGCAACTAACGCCAGTCTATAGTGCTGCAGTTCTGGTAATAACTGGGCCCACAGAAACCACAACCTCTTCAAACCTTAGACCAACACACTGCCATAGACTTTTTAATGTGTGAGTTACAAAATGCAGTTAGTTTTACAATATAGAAAATTAATGGAAGAAGCAAAATCATTTCTTAGCCATGACTTTTTGGACCACATGGAAGGAAAATCACTGAATAGAAAGAGAAGGAAAGAGAGAGAGAGAGAGATAATAGATTGATGAAACATTAGATAGATAGATAGATAGATAGATAGATAGATAGATAGATAGATAGATAGATAGATAATAGATGATAGATAAAGGAGACATGAACATTATATTACATGAAATAAATCAGGCTTAGAAAGACAAATACTCCACTGTATCATTTAAATGTAGAATTCAAGAATTTAAAAATCATAGAAACAGAGTTTTGTACAGTGGTTTTCAGGGGCTGTGATATGGGAGAAGTGAGGACATATTTGCCATAAGTTTCAAACTTTGATGCAAACGGACTAAGTTCTTTGGATCTAATAGATTCTATGGTGACTAGAGGTGATAAACCTCAAAATTACCTTTTGTGGCCTTCATGAAATCTGTTAAGACAGCAAATCATACCCATCCTAATTACAGGTAAACACAAACATACAATGGGAGGCAGATTTGAGGATCAATTTGCTAATTTGCTATGGTAATGATTTAACACACATATATCAAATACATGTCATACATATATTTTTTATTTTGTTTTTAAAATTTTATTTATTTGTAAGCAGAGAGAGATAGAGAGAGAAGAGTAACAGAGAATAAGAATTAGTGTACCCGGGTCTCCAGCCACTGCAGACAAACTCCAGACACATGCAACACCTTATGCATCTGGCTTTCATGGGTACTGAGCAATCAAACCTGGGTCCTTAAGTTTCACAGATATGAGTCTTAACAACTAAGCAATCTCTCCAGCCCCCATTCTCTCTTTTTATTTGCATCTCTTTCTCTCTCCCCCAAATCAAAAAATAAAATTAAAAAAAATAACAATGACTTAGGTGTATGAATGTATACATGTATGCATAAGAGTATATTATGTAAGTTTGCCCACTGTAAACATATATACAACATATTACTACATAAAATAAAAGTAGCTATATGTATGTGATTATAATTTGTACATATATAATCAAATGTGTATAGCTGAATTAAAAATATAATATATAGAGAGAGAGAAAGAAAGAGAAAATAATATATATGGAAATAAACATGGCTAACAATTAGAAGTTGAAAGGCAGGTGAACATGAGATCTTTGAGATAAAATATTTCTAAATTGGAGATCACTATTTTGTCAGTTTCTGGTTAGCTTAAAAATGAAGAGGAAAATGATGCACCATTTATTATTCTATTTTTGTGTGTTTTAAGGATTCTTAAAACTATCTATAAAGAACATACTTAATCAGTTCTTCTGACTTCCAAATTTTAGAAAAAAAATGTCCATTAAAAGAAATACATCACCTCATCACTGAAGCAGACCCAACATGGCTCAGGGAAATTTTGCGGAAGAGGGGGCGGAAAGAATGTCAGAGCCACATGTTGGGTCATGATATGCAGAGACATTTAGCTTACCCATAACTGTGGGCTAACTCCACAATGCATGACCCGTATACCTCAACAAGGAGGGGCCAAGGGGAGGGGGTAGATCATGGATGAGCCTAATAACGGTACCAAACTGACTGTAAAAAAAAAAATAAAATAAAAAATAAAAATGAAAAAAAAAAGAAATACAGCTATGGTAAAAACAAAACACTCTGATGTAGCAGGCCATGTCTCCCCTGTCAGTAAATATTGTTTTCCCACAATACCACACTACAGCACAACCTGTGCCTTAAGTTTCCCTCACCCCTCCCACACTCACCATGACTTTTGTGGTCCTTGTCTCTCCCTGTCCAGCATTATTCCAACAACGAAGTATACAAATATATTTTGAAAAAAAACATTGAATTTGCAGAATTGTGGAAGTTTCCTTAATCAAAGCTGCCCACATACTCTATTGAAGTCTAAATTCCCACTGGGAGAGAGGAATTCCTTTGAACATTATATTGTAATACCTTGATATAAACCAAAATGGTTTCTAGTATTCAATAAATTATTTTTGGAGTAATAAGTATGTTAGCAATCCTAAGGGCACATCAAATTCAAGATTGTATTTACTTTTAATTGATGTTGTTACCTACAATAGTTGAGAATCTTCCATTAGAATTTTCTATGACCTAGTGTTTGTGTTTTTAATCTTCATATTACTTTGTGTTTCTCAAACTAGGGATCAAAAATTATCACTGGTTCTGAAATCAATTCAGTATTTCTGGAAGACTTTAATTTTTATCCTAATGAAATAAAATACAAAAGCAAATGCCACAAAGAGAAGGATTTTCTGAGACTTTCTATTATTAATCATAAAAATAAAGATGCATGTAAACAGTGTTCTTCAGTAGCTATAGCTACAGACTTGGACAAAATAAATTGAAAAAACTCTGCCTTGAAGGCTATGGGATAGATTCTTCTCATTTCTCAGCCCAGGTTAAATCCCACTGCTGTTGTTTATAAAGATAAAGCTTTTCTGGAACATAGCCACCTTACTTCACCAACATGTTTATGGTAGCTGAAGTGAGGAACTGAGTACTTGAAAGAAGCAATTATATGCCCCCCCCCAATTATTTGCACCAGTGTTTGCAATTCTTAGATTAGAGCACAGGGTCAGTGAGAGGTGGCTCTGAGAAGCCAGAGATAGTAGTAGGGACATTGCTGTTTATTAAAGGGAAGGTACACAGAACATCAACTGGATACTAGCCCTGAAATGCTGACTTACTTGCATGCTGGTTTAGACTTTGAAACTGTGAGTTAATAATCCATTGCAGAAAATATTGTCATCCAAGAATCCTAAAGCTAAGAATAGTTAAGAACACTGACAGGGGCCTGGACAAATGGCTTAGTGGTTAAGGTGCTTGTCTGCGAAGACTAAGGAACAGGTTCTACTCTTCAGATCCCATGTATGCCAAACACACAAGGTGACACAAGCATACAAGGTTGCATATGTGCTCAAGGTGACACATGTGACTGGAGTTTGATTTCAGTGTCTAGAGGCTCTGGTGTGCCAATTCTCTCTCTCTCTCTCTCTCTCTCTCTCTCTCTCTCTCTATCTCTATCTCTTCCTCTCGCTTTCTCACATTAAAAAAAAAAAAAAAGGATCAGTCAGTTGGGCTTTCCTCAAAAAAAAAAAAAAAGAAAAAGAAAAAAATAACTTTGTAGAAATCAGATCAATGGTACTAGAATTCTGAGTACTTGATGTATATACAAATATAGAAGGCTAATTTGCATATATAAATTAATAACATGGAGAGACAAATATCAGTAAAATGGATGGGGGAGGGTGCTTAAAGGGCAAAATGCTTGCCCAATAAGTGTGAGGACCTGAATAGTGTGTCCCCAGAATCCACTTGGTAGAGTGGTGTGCATTTGTTATCCTAGCATCCCTACAGCATGATGGGAGGAGGAAACGAGCCATCCCAGATGCTGAGATGTTCATGGTAACAAACAAAGAAGAGCGTCTGCCTCAAAGATGGTAGAAGCCAAGAAACAACACAAAACATTATCTTCTAAATTCCACACACACCTTGGAACACACACACACACACACACACACCCTCATTCATACACATGAACACACACCTACATGCACATCCGTACACACACAAGAGGTTATTCAATATAAAAATAAATAATTCATGTATTAACTTAGCTCATCCATGGCACACAGTAAGTATTGAATGTATGACGGACATTAAATATGGCAGCATCTTGAGCTATTACAGCCTCATGTGCTCCATTCATCTATTTGACAACTATCTGCAGGTACTGGCTTGAGTGTAGGACTGTTATCCTGAGCCATGACTTTTTCCTCTCTCCAACCTGACTTCAAGTCCTTATGTTACTTCTCCCTTCTAGTTGGAAATTGGATTTATCCAATTTTTCTTTGCGTGGGCCCAGCTCCAAACTAAAGCTAAATGTTGGTAACACAGCAGTCCATTGCAATTGGCTATGTGAGGAGGAATATAGGAGAACTCTGTATTTTCTGCTATTTTACATAAGTCTAGAAATATTGTACTAAATAGTCATTACTTTTCAATTCTTTTAACATTTTGTTTCATTTTCATTTTTAACATTTATTTATATTTATTTATTTTATGTGTTTGTAGTGTATGCGAATTCATCTGTGAGTATCCACAGGTGTGTGGAGATGCATGTACACATATGTACATGTGTGTGGAGGTTAGAGGACAATTTATGTGTCATCATCAGAAATGAAGTCCACCTCTTTTTGAGACAGGGACTTTCATTGGTCAGGACCTCACCAATTATGCTAGACTTACTGTCCTGTAAGCTCCAGGGTCCTCCTATGTCCACTTCCCCAGTACAGGGATTGCAGCATCTACCCCACAGCTAGAATCTTCACTTGTGTATGGGAGATCAAACTCATGTACTCATGCTTGTGAGGCAAATACCTTACTGACTGAGATCTCTCATGGCTCTTTCTTATTCTTATGAGGTACTTGGGATCAAATACAGGGCCTTATTGTAACTGGCAACTGGCCTAACATTGGGTGCTGTAGTGTTTCCTGGAACCACAAGCTCTGAGTTTGTTGTCTGAAAATTAACCAAATAATTGGCAACCCAAGCTAAAGAAATTGATTTTTATATCACGATATTTTACTCAGATATAACATGCATGTAAGGAAGAGAAATGACCAAGGAAGGGAAGGTAAAGTGGGGAGAGGGGAAATCCACCACATGGTCTAGGAGCCCATGGAAATGAACATGGACCTTAGATTAAAAATAATATTAGACGGCATTTTAAAAACACACACTTCTTTAGAGACTAAAAGTAAAAATAATAAAAGTGCCCCTTTCCATGCTGGTGTGGGAGAGAGTGATAATCTTATTAATGCAGAGACACAGGCTTGTTGCTGTGTACAGCTCCAGGGAAGAAAAGAAGGAAGAGGAAGTGGAGGAGAAGGAGAAGAAGAAAAAGAAGAGCAGGAGGAAGAGGAGGGGGATGGGTACGAATGAGAGGGGGAGGGGGAAGGGAAGAGGATGACGAAGATGAAGCCCTCTTTGTGGGTCCAGAAAAGATGTTTTAGAGTCCACAATCAGCATACCTGGATATACCTGCATCAGGTTTCCCAGCCAATCAGTCTGGGATCAGATGAAGAATCCACCCACAGCTGGGCAGGGTGTGCACTCTAGAGAGATCTGATTGGGTAAGATGGGCAAGTCTTGAATCCCGGAACTGAAACATGCAAGCTGAGATAAGCAAGGCATAGTCCTGTTGAGATAGTTTGAATAGATGGGCCCCAGTATATTCAAGATTTTATTACAGTTTGTGATTTAGGTCTGCAGCCACCTGGCTGGAGGCAGTGCCGTTGGGTGGATCTTAAAGTGTGGTGATGGATTTGCAATGCAAAGTGCCTGGATTTCCTGAAGTGTGCTGTGTGGTGTGACTTCAGGGTTTTGGGTTTTTTGTTTTTGTTTTTTTTTTTTTTTTTTTTTTTGGCCTGGGGCTTCTCTCTCTGTGCTTGGACAAGTGAAAGCATGCCAGCTTCTTCTGCCATTATGGACCTTCTCCTGGACCTGTAAGCTTCAATAAATATCCCTTCCTCCATAACTGTGTCTGGTCGGGAAGCACATCTCCATGACCTGAGGCTGTTTGCCTCAGGTGTGATGTAAGATCCTCCTAAGATCCCTGTCTGAAGGGCCATCATTTTATCCCTAGTCCAAAAACAACCTTCCTAATCTGGTGCCTCACATTATGTTTGCCACCCAACGTTCTACACTTAGCTCCACACCCAGCTCTAAAGTGCTTTTTTTTTTTTTTTTTTTAAGACTGAAAGAGGTTACCCAATCAAGACAACAAAAAACAAGGGTCTCAGCTTCAAAAGTATCATATTTACAGAATGATGTAGAAAAGGCAACAGAGAGGCAGTGGATGGTGGACCATGAGGACCCACACAGAATATTTACAGGACTTAGGCCAAAGCCTAGGAGATAGGACTCATTTTATCTGTGCTTAGATTTTTTTTTTTTTTTTTTTTTTTTTTTTTTTTTGGATTTCTTGCTTTGGAAATTCTTTGAACACTTAGGAAGCGGACCGAGAATATTCGAGACTGAAGGATGAGTTTCCACAGAGAAGCCCTAGATCTAGTGTCATAGTGAAAAATGAGTATGGGTGAGGCCAGAAGCCTGATTAGAGCTGCCATCCAAGTGGGGGTGAATCAGCGTCTTGCCACCAGGAGGTGCGCAGGACACGTTATGCATATCAGTAACTCTTCATGTCCCTAAGAGCAGAACCCTGACAAGAAGCAACTTAGGGAAAGAATTTATCTCAGCTCAAAGTTTCATAGTGAGGATGGCATGCTCACTGGGTTTGGCTGTGGTTTCAGGATATTCCAGGAAGCCTTGCTACATTCCTGAAGAAGACAAACGCCCAGAGAAAGACCAGGGAGGTCATAGTTGGATCAGTCTTTAGCTTACAAATTTATCTCCAATGGCCCACTTCCTCCAGAGAGTCCTCGCTGCTTAAAGATGCAAGACCCTCCCAAAACATTGCCACTAGTTAGAAACAAAGTGATCAAACTTAAGAGCCTGTAGAGAATATTTCACATTAAAACCACAACATGGTGTAAGCAAAACCTCTTCTCTTCTCTTTCTTTCTGTCTCTCTAATATTTATTTTATGTTTTTAGTAGAAGAGAATGACTATGATTGTGAACACAGGATTACAACTGCCCTGTCTTCTCTGCTGATGGGCAGGAGGATGGCTGGCCTCATTCCCTCTGCTTTCAGGGGAGTGTGGACACCAGGGAAGTAGCTGTATGAATGGCATGCACATCTTACAGGTCTGTGTCAGACTTGTTAACATTTTTTTATGAGAGAGAAAGAGAGAAAAAAATTGGTACACCAGAGCCTCCAACCACAGGATCAAACTCCAGACACTTGCACCACCTTGAGCACATGTGGGACCTTGCACAAGATAGATGTTTCACCTTGTGCATCTGGCTTACATGGGACCTTGGGGATCAAAGGTGGGTTTTTAGGCTTCACAGGCAAGTGCCTTAATTGCTAACCCATCTTTTCATCCCTTGGTAATATTTTTAGTCACAAGAAAAAAATCAGGTTTCCACAAGCTAAGCTATGTTGCCAAGATCAACCCCAGGAGCTCAGCTTAGGCCTTGCCACTTGGGAAAAGTACACACATAGAAACAAGTAGCATCTTCCCATAAATAGAGAAGAGGGCCAGCTATAGGTCTTCCAGAATTTTCCTGATCATGTCACATAAAAGAACCATTCCTAGAAGTACCATTGAAGTCCAATACTGAGTTGATATGGAAGGGGAAAAATGCCATGGACTGACTGTGACCTACCTTTGAGACAGCATGCCTAGACCGGTGATGAGAAAAAGCTAAATTGTTATGGAACCTGGGGAAAGCTCAACAGCAGTTTCAGGTTAACAGACCACAGTTACTAAAGTATTTTGTGAATGTCAGGAGTATAGAAAGCCATCAGGCATTAAAAGAAAGGAAAATGGCCATCTTGTGACATACTGAGCTGTCCTTAAGTCCACAGGACTCTTAGAAAAAACCTAGAAGACTGGCAAATAGAAAATCTAGTTGCGGCTGCAAGATTTCTTAGACTGGAGCCTCTGGTGTTAGACGAATAATAAGCATAAGGTCTGACATCTTTGTCTGTGTGTGGCCTGTCCCATAGGCAGGAGATGAATTTGGCAGTATTCTTGGCTTTGAGAGTCAAATTACTCAATAATCCTTACTTGTACACTTACTGGCTACATCATTTGCATCAGATTACTAAGCCTTATTTTTTTGATCACAAACTTTGGTTAGCAATACCTGATCTTGAGGATGTAAAAGTAAAAAAATAAAGACATTGAGTGAGATGTGCATATTTCTCAAAATAGCTCCTAAGTCTTTTATAGCTGTCCACCTTCTCATCTAGAAGTACCTCCTGGGCTGAGGAGATGGCTTAGTAGGTAAAGTTCTTGTCTCACAGGCATGAGGAAAAGAGTCAATCTGCAGACCTTATGTAAATCTGTCATGTGTGGAGGCATGCATCTGTAACCCCTGCTCTAGGGAGGCAGGAATAGGAGGGCCCCCTGGAGCCCACTGGTTAGTCAATCTTATCCAACTGATGAGCTCTAAACTAATGAGAGATCCTACCTCAAAAAAGAACTGAAAAGGACTGGAGAGATTGCTTAGTGGTTAAGGTACTTTCCAGTTAACCCAAAGGATCCAGATCCATTTCTTCAGTACTCACATAAACCCAGAGGTGCAAGTTGGCACATACATATTGAGTTTGTTTGTGTTGGTAAGAGGCCCTGAAGTGTTCATTTTCTCTCCCTCTGACTCTTTCTCTCTCTCATAAATAAATTAATTAATTAACAGTGTTACTGGGAAAGACACCCAAGGTTGTCCTCTGGTTACCACATGCATACACATGAACATTTGCATCCACACAAGAATTTGTATCCACATATATGTACAGACATACACACACACACACATACACACACACACACACACACACACAAGTGCACATTCATTAAAAAGAAGTATGTCTTATTTATGCATACTCTTCAAAAGTGGCCAGCTTACCAACCCATCTGTGACTTTGTATGATGGAATGAATGACCTCAGGGTGGTCTGGGAAGGACTGAGTTTTGCACATGACAGCTTTGGTTCTCCCTGGTAGGTGTCCTTCTCCTGAAATTCCAGCTGAGTCGTAGAATCCTCAGGTGTTCGCTTATTGCACACGACGACTTCATTCACACTGTGTCTCTCTGTGAGAGAGCCTGGCAAGGTTGATTCCGCTAGGCAACAGGCTTGTACTTTTTGTCCTTTGATTGCAATTAATGAGATTAATTGTTTATCCGCTTCCCCATTATGCTTTGATGAGGCCCACATGAGTGCATTTCCAGGAATATAAGTATTTAGTATTAGCATGTTGTCTTATTGGGAGAGCAATGTTATTACACTACTTCATTAATGCCAGGACATGTGGCTCAATTAAGATTTACAAATAAGGTTTAATTAAGGTTTATAAGCAGTGAGGTGAACTCCTGGCTGTGTTCATATTGCTGATCCCTTCTCTCATTCTTTCTTTCTTTGCTTCCTTTCAGAGTCCTAGTTGTGATTAGAAAAACACAGTGGGTGCTGGAGTTACAATGTGAAATTGTCTACTTGTAGCAATGATTCCACTTGTCATTTTGTGTGTGTGTGTGTGTGTGTGTGTGTGTGTGTGTGTGTGTTTTGCTACAGCACTTATGTACGAGAAAATTCACTGCACCTGGGAAGTACCAAACACCAATTCATATTAGCCACACAAGCCTAGGTGCTCAGAAGAACTCTGTTGAGTCTGGACTCTTTGAGGCATGAAGATAACAACAACATAATAATATAATACCTATGTGAAGGTTTCGGTATAAAATGTCTCCCATAACCCCATATGTTTGTGATTACACTTGAAAGTGAGTGACCAGCTGGCATGAGCTCTGGGAGGTGGATCCTAGCTAACAAGGTATGCTGCTGGAGGGAACCATGGGGTTTGTTAGTCCAGCCCACTGGGTGTTCAGAGATAAATTACTCTGTTGTGACAGGATGTGATGCCCTGGCTCTGTCACACTTTCCATGCTATGATGAAGTTTCCCCTCAAAATTGTAAGCCAAAATAGAACCTTTCTACCCATTATCTGCTTCTGGCTGTGTTTTTCCCAGCAACGAAAGCTAACTGCTATAATCCTCATGTGATTAAACTGTGCTAGGTCTTATCACTAAATTTGTGTCTTCTTTGTAAAACTATCTTTATTTATTTATTTGAGGCAGAAAGGGAGAGAGAGAGAGAGTCTGGACATGTCAGGGCATCCTGCCATTGTGCTCATACTTCAGATAGATGTACACCTTTGTATATCTGGCTTTACATGGGTACTGGGGAATAGAACCTGGGCTGCTAGGGTTTGCAAGCAAGTGCCTTTAAAAGATATGCCATCTCTCCAGGCTAATTTATTTCTTCTTAAAGTGATATCACTACCTGCTCTTTTTCAATGTTGCTCAAGGACATTGAATATATTCAATTTCTTAGTAAGGTGACAGGAAGATTCCCCACACTGCCCCATCTGATTCCATGTGCACCCTAGTAATTTCTACTTATGAAATAGTATATCCAACAAAGAACAGCAGGCTGAGTGAGTGACAGGGACCACAAAGCCCCAGTGTTTAGTTCACACTCTGATGCTGTTTATGCGTATCTCTACAAAGCCTTCCCATGGAGTAGGTAATTGTCATTGCACTGTGTAAGGGATTGAGGAGGCAGTGTCTTTTGGTTGAAACTTTGAGCTAATATGATCCCGAAAACAGTAAGAAAAGAAAGTTATCCAGATGTGAAATTTCACACCAAATGTCAAAACACCACCCAGGATTGAACTTCTTTGAGAGACAGGACCTAGACATGGCTTTGCCTAACTCATAACCATGTAAAAATACCCCTGTGAGTCAAATTTGCTAGTGTAATAAAAACAAAGTGTGGGGACATTTCTCCCTATTTTGCCCTCCCCTGAACAATTTTAACAAAGTCCATAGAGATGGTGGATATACCATTGTAAAGGATGAGGAGATGTTCAGTATGTTGTATATGGCTCCATAACAGAGGGAGTTATTAGTGTGGTGATTACCAGTGATGACAGCTTGTACAAATGGGCTAATTCTACTCATAAAGTGAAGATGCAAATGTGTTAATCTGGACTTTCAAGAGATGCTTATTATACTAAAAAGAGTGATTATAAACACAAAATATCCCTTTTTATTACTATTACAATAACTGTTCCATGTAATATTAATAACAATAATAAAATGTAAGCCACTTCTACATTATTTTCAGAGAAAAAGAACATAAGAGATAAAAAGTGGAGGGAGCAAAAACGTGTTCCCTTTAATGGTGTCTGTATAAAAAAGCAATGAATAGCCTAATAAATCTATGTCTCCCCCTCCCCTTTTGTGCATTTTCCTAATTCAAAGTTCTTTGTTGTTTGGGACTATTTGTGACCCCACTTGATGGGTCAATAAGAATGACCATGATAAGCCCTGTAGCTCTTTTTTTTTTCTATGATCCAATGAATAAAACTCTTCCAAATTGTCCGATCATGTCCATTAGTATTTATCACTGTGTTTTTATGGACTTCTTAGATAAATTTTGATTTCATATTACAAGGTTCACTTCACAGGCTCCTTTTAATCTGGGTTGCATATCCCTATGCTTAAGCTTCTATCTGAAAAGACTATGGCAATTCAGTTTTCTATGGCATTGGCGAAGTGTGCTTTGTGCAGCCAGGTGGATCTGATGAGAAAACATAACTGTTTTGAGTATTGATGACCACTTCTGATGGCCGTGTCACAATTGTACCACCTCACCTCAGGTGAGGGCCATGTCTGCCTTTGAAACATTGTAGGTGCCAAGAAGATGGCAGCAACATATGTCTTTGCCCAAATAGCTTCTAATTTAGTTGTGTAAGTATACAGTCCCTATTGTTATTATACCAAAGGAATATAAAATCAGAATCTTAAAGTATCACAAATTTATCATCACTAAGTTCTGGAAGCCACAAGTCTGAAATGTGTCTCTCTCAATTAAATCAATGGACCAGCAGGACATTCCTTCCATAGCCCATATGGAACAATCTAATTCCTTCCCTTTTCCATTTTCTAGCTGGTGCCTCTGTTCTTAGACATATGATTCCTTTCCTTCCTCAATATCAAAATTCATGGCCTAACATTGTCAAATCATGCCTTCCATCTACTATTCTGCCTTCTCATCATATAATCACCCTTGTGATCACATTAGGCCCATCCACAGAGATACCCCAGACCTCTTGCCTCATCTCAAGATCAGAAGACCAGAAATTCTACCTGCAACCTTAAATGTCATGTCCCATGTAAGATGATACATTCAAACTTCCTGAGAGTAAGACATATGACCCTATTATTCTGCCTATTGTGAATTAGGCATAACTTGAGAATTTGTAGGTATTGCTAGAAACCCCAGTAATATTCATTATATGATTCTTACTATCTATGTAAAGAATAAGTAATAAAGAAGAGCACAGATAAGAAAAAAAAGTCACAGCATACATCAAAAGATACTACCATAAAAATGAAATAAAACAAAATATATCAGCTAATTTTCTTGTGATTTTACCTTTGAATAATGAATTTGGCCAAATACTGTGACAATTAGTATCATTGATTATCAGAATGAAATAAAACAAAAATATGTTTATTTTCCTCTGTTGTTGTCTAGATAAAGCAGTTAGGTCAGCAAGTAGATTTGGGGAATTAAATCTTTTCCTGCCTGATATCTCCAGATGCTTCTCAAGCATCTTCCCTGAATCCAACTAGTGAAGGAGAAAAAAACTGGGGGGAGGCGACCCATCCTACCTACATCCCCAGGCAGTAGAATGTGGGCCATTTTTGCCCAGTCTCTATCAAGCAGATGCCAAATTCAAGGTTGAATAGGTCAGTTACCTTTGTCTCATCTGTGACCATGTGCCTAACCGAAATTCTTTAAGGGAGGAAGGATTTATTTTGGCCCATAGTTTTAGAGGAAACAGACCCTTATTACAAGGGATCAAACATGGCAGAGCAGTTCACATCCTGTGGAGCAGAAACTAGAGCACGAAGAGGCTGAAGAGCCAATGTGCCTTACCAAGGCCTGTGTCCAGTGACACCCCTCCAGGTCAGATTCCATCACCTCCCCCAAAAGTGTCACCCAGAGGGACTGGCTGTTCAAAACATGGGCCTGTGGGGTTGATTTCAGATTCCAATATTAACATTGTAAAACAATCTAGAGGAAGGTATTAAATGAAGTTTGATCAGGCCACACTGTTATCCATCACAGAAAAGAAAGGGGATTCATTAGACTTTCAAAAATCTTCTCCACAGATCTCTGAAAATACTGCAAAGAGCTGAACAGGCAGTTCACAGAGGAAGAAACACAAATGACAAACACTCACTTAAGAAAGTGTTCATCATCCCTAATCATCAGAGAAATGCAAATTAAAACAACTATGAGATTCCACTTTACCCAGTAAGGATAGAAAACATCAAAAAAGCAAGTGAAAATAAATGCTGGTGAGGATGTGCAGAATTAGGAACACTCATCCACTGTTGGTGGGATTGTAAGATGGTACAACCACTTTGGAAAGCAATATGGAGACTCCTGAAAAAGCTGACTATAGAGATACCAACAGACCCAGTTATTCCCTTACTGGACAGCTACCCTAAAACGTTCAAACCACAGGCTAGAGAGATTTGCTCAACCATGTTTGTAGCAGCTCAATTCATAATAGCTAAGAGCTGGAATCAACCCAGATGTCCATCACTAGAAGAATGGATAACTAAGATGTGGTATATCTACACAGTGGAATTCTATACAGCAGTAAGAAAAAAATGACACAATGAAATTTGAGGAAAAATGGTTGAACCTGGAATAGATCATTCTCAGTGAACTTACCCAATCACAGAAAGAAAATCGTCACATAGTTTCATCTACAGCACCTAATCTGAATCTACCCAAGATGCATTACATACCCAGCAAATATCTCTTGGACTAGACAATAGGATGGATGGGGAGGGAGGGGAGAGCAAGGGAGAGGGTGGGAACCACAACTCTAGACCCAAACGGCAATGGCACCATAAAATTCAATATCCTAAAAGGCAGACCAAATGGCTGAACCTTCACCAGGTCCTTAGAGGGAACACCTGAGCCACAAGACACTGGAGAGTGTATGATGAAGACTGACCTTAATCTTCTACAGCATCTCTCTCTCTCTCCCTCTCTCTCTCTCTCTCTCTCTCTTTCTCTCTCTCTCTCTTCTCTCTAACTCTTTTATATTAGTTATCTTTTTCTTCCTTTTCTTAGTGGGCACTGACCTGTAAATCCAAGTACCAGCATGTGGCTAATATCCACAATGAGCTTTTGAACTTGAACATTGGGGTTCCTTCTTCCCAAACTTTTCGCAGCTGGTTCTCCCTGTAAGGTATTTTGCTTTTTTGTTGTTATGTGGACTGCCCAAAACATATGTGACCTCACTTTTCTTCTTATGAAGCCCATTCAATAGCAAGTGCATTTTCTGGGACGTTGAAGCATGCCACACATTCCACAACTAACACTTAATATGCAATTGCAAAGGGAATATTTAGAGAATCATTTATGAAAAGACCCTTATTTAAACCAGAAACATCAAAAGAATGAAAACTAACAGGAATCTACCTGACCTTTTTTGCTTCTAGGGAAAAAAAGACAATTAAATAAATTTAGTAACATTTTTTGCCCTTACCTGAAAGATGAGTATAATTAAATTAAGACTATGCTGAATGGATTGTGATATGCATATAAGAGGCATAAGCTTCACACAACAAATAGAACATCTTAAATAAAAGATAATTATTAACACCATAACTACTCATATTATTTCACAAAAATGGCAATCCACCCCCTACACTCCTTTATTTTATTTCATTTACTTGAGAGAGAGAGAGAAAGAGGCAGAGATAGATGATAGAGAGAATGGGGATGCCCAGACCTCTAGCCACAGCAAAGGACCTCCAGATGCATGGGCCACCTTGTGCATCCAGCTTTACATGGGTACTGGAGAGTCAAACCTGTGTCCTTTGGCTTTGTCAACAAGTTCCTTAACTGATCTTTCCAGCCCTATACTGCTTTTTAAAATGAATGAAATTAAAATTGGGAAAATTAGAAAAATATTCCTCAGTATATAGTTCATTTGTGCTAAGCTGTAAGCTTTATCTGTTACTATGCTGAACATATTTCTTTGGAATCTTTTGTAGTGTGGACCATGGGACAACAAATCAATGTAACATTAATAATTAAACAGAGATTATTACATTTATAGCTATCTCTCTGGCAAAGTGAAAGACTGATAAATACTCACTAACCCAATCCTTTAAACAGTGGACAAAGCAACATAAATTTCTATACATATGTGCTCTCATTTATAAATAAACATCTCTCTGATATCACCCCAAGTACAAATTCTGTCTGTATTAGGCTATTTCATCATTTCACAGACAAAAATATACTTCTCCTAAAAAAATTCTTAAATAGGGATAGATTTAATTTTCAGTTCATGGAATCAGAACCTGGTATCGGTCCAGACTGAACCTATACTTTTGCAAAATTTCATCTGGTGTTAGATTATTTTGACACATGCTTCCCAACTGAATTTCTACTTTTTTCCCCTTAATAATGATGGTATGTCTGCAATTTCAAAAGGAGTTATTTTACCTATGGAAAGTTTTCAATATCTGAAGTTCACTAATTAAATAATTGGCTAATTAAGTCAATATGGATAGTTTAATGTATCCTGATAACTTTGATTTAATTAGAGTACATAGATACTTTTAATAATCTGTGGCTATTAATTTTCTAAATATTTGAAGCTACCCTCTATAAGCTGGGCATACACACATTCTCATTTAATTTTCCAAAGGAATTTATCATTAAATTTATTATTAGTCCACATTTAATACTAGAAAAGTCAATGTCTAGAATGCTGAAAAGAATTTGTTTATTATTATTATAATACTTATTTGTTATATAAGTACCTGTTTGCATTGGTGAGACAGTGTTAAGTACAGTGTTATTCTAACTTATTTTGTCATTGATTAATTTTAATTATTCATTTGCATGTTTATATGTGCATATGCATGAATGTATGTGCACTACAGACTTAGGTATGATTATATTCTAACTTATTTTCGTGTTGTCATTATTATGTATTTGTGTGTATGTATGTACATGTTTATGTGAATGTATGCATGTGTGTGCATGTATGGGTGCATATACAACTTTGTGCATGTGGAGGACAAAAGTTTACCTCAAGGTGTCTCTGCTCTTCTTTTCTGTGACACAGCATCTGAATTTCAGATTCTGCTGACCATACTTCACATTGTCGTAGATACAATGTGATCACATACACATAGTCACTTTGCATCAGGCACTACATTGGTCCTAGGGAAGATCAAACCTCATTGGTAGGCAGAGTATGTGGTAGTTTGAATGTGATAGTTTGAGTGTATGTCCCCATAAACTCAATCATTTTTTAAATTAAACTTCTTATTTGAGCCCCTAACAGGTAGATCTCTGCTATAAGGGGGCGTGGCACTGAGGGGTGGATCCTGAAGTTCAGAATCAGCTGCTTCCCCTTTTAAGGATGCAAGCAGAGAGAAATCATCAACAGCCAGCACGAATGTGCAGGGACAGCCACAATTAAAACTGCTCTTTTACTAGAATCAGATTTGCCCCTGCGACATGTTCCTCTGTACCAGGAATATGCTGGTTAGGGGGTAAAGTTGCAAATTCAGTTATAATAAAACACCTGAGTCAATTGGGCCATGCATTCATATTATCATAGTCACACTACCACAGGTCTGTTGGGGTTTAGATGTTCAGTGCAGCCCTACTAAGTGTGTTCAGATCGGTTTGAGCTCTGGGTATTTGGATGTGTTGCTATTAGTGTTTCCTTGCTGCACTTGTTTCACTCTGCTTGGGTCTGTGAAAGGGATCCAACTTCTTCTGCTATTGATCACGCTCCTCTGGGGTCTGTAAACCTGAAATAAACCCTGTTCCTCTCATATGCTGTGTCTAGAGGGAGGTTTGTCCCAGTAACAAGAATCTGACTGCAATAGAAAACAAGCATCTTTAGCGACTAAGCCATCTCTCTAGCCATATTCTGATTTATTTGAGTGTTAATCACTGTTCATCATAGTTAGACTAAAGTTTGAGATACTAAGATATATTAACACAATTTAGAGGGGTATATTGCATATGTTTGTAGTATAATGGGAACCCCAAAGTAGGACATAATAAATATATCTTTTTATTTCATTTCAACATATATATAAATTCTTATAAAAATAAATACTTTGCTAGAGATCAGAGAATAATTGGTCTTCTCATTATCTCTTTTTTAAAATACTTTATTTTTATTTATTTACTTTACAGAGGGAAAGAAGGAGAGAGAGAGAGACAGGGAGAGAATGGGCACACTAGGGCTTCCAGCCACTGCAAAAGAACTCCAGATGCATGTGCCACATTGTGCATCTGGCTTATGTGTGTACTGCAGAATCGAACTGAGGTCCTTTGACTTTGCAGGCAAGAGCCTTAACTGCTAAGCTATCTCTCCAGCCCCTAGATCTGTTTTTTTTTTTTTTCATTTTTTAAAAATTTTGTTCTTTTTTTTAAGTAAACAACCTGAGCCCCTCCCTGGGAGGCAGCATTCCTGGAAAGTTTAAATATGATTCTGATATTGTGGGTCATTAATCTCAGACCCAAAACTCCATGGCTGGTTAGCTCAGCCCCATTCAGAATCTAAAATGACCCTACTTTGGGTCTCAGGGTGGGCTTCACCCCCTCTTGTCTCCTTCATGGTGGGAGCTCTCTGTAGTTCCTCCTCTTTCCTTCTCTTAATCTAATAAAATGTCTCTAAACCCTAAAAATTTACTTATTATGCACTGTAGATGTACCTCAGTTGCTAAAATGCTTGCTTACCATGTAAGTGTGGTGGCAATGCTTGTAGTGCAAGCATTTGGGAGGCGGAGATAGAGGATCAAAAGGCCTATGTCATTCTCCTCTGTACAGTTTTGAGGACAGCCAAAATTAAATGAGACATTGTCTCAAAAAATTAAGTATGATGGCTCTGATAAAATCCTGTACATCCCTTAATGGTAAGCCTATATATTACTGGATGTTATTTGTAGATTCTAAGACATTAATGACATCAAGTAGCTAATCTATCAAATTCGAAGAGTCTTGTTAAGGCTGAGATTATAGATCAGGTGAGAACACTTCCCTAATATGGGAAAGGCCCTGAGCTTTATCCGTAACATAGCTAAATAAAAAAATAATATTTTATAAATAAGTCTGTTATAATAAGTACATAAAACATTATTTTATTATTAATTTATTTGAGAGAGAAAGAAGCAGATAGAGAGAGTGAGTGTATATGAGAGAGAGAATGAAAGAGAGAGAGAATGGGTGTACCAGTGCCTTCAGCCACTGCAAACAAGCTCTAGACATGTGCGCCACCTGGTGCATCTGTCTTATGTGGGTATTAGGGAATGGAACCTGGGTCCTTAGGCTTTGAAGACAAGCACCTTTACCACTAAACCATCTATCCAACATACAAAATGTTGTGGTTTGTTTTGTTTTGTTTTGTTTTTCCTGAGGAAAATGTGTCCACTAACTGATTCCCTTCTACTGCTGTCAGCCTGGGCTCAAGAATCTCACTCTGTGACTGTATTGTCCTGTCACAAGTGCTGTGTTCACTCTGTTTTCACACACTAAAACCAAAGCATTCCAGAAAACAGACTGGTCTACAGAGGCCATGAGGATGCCACTTACCCCAGGAAGGCTGCTTGGGGATTCTAAGTAGACCACCCTTGTGTTTAAGGACAGGGACACTGGACTGGAGTTAAGCTTCATCTGGCACCATAACACTAACTTTGTCACCTCAAGCAAGATACCTGCAATCATCAATTCTTTTTTTATTATATTTTATTTTTAATGAGGGAGTTAGATAGGGGAAATTGGCACACCACTGCAGTCGCATTCCAGACATGTCTGCCACCTTTGTGCATACATGACTTGCTAAGCCATCTCTCCAGCCCTGTTCTCATCAATTCTTATTAGATTTCTCATATGTGAAGGCCACCCTATACTGTAAATTTCAATGTTTTTATAAGGATGACATGATCTTTCTAAAATGGTTAACACATTCCTAGCACATGGAATTATGTAACAGATGTTGAACATTTATGAAATTTTGTTTAATCACTTTACTATTTTGGAATGCAGAATGAAGGGTGTACCTTTCTCCCATCAAGTCTTATTGTGTGTAGCATAGACAAGTAGCCCTTCTGAAATACAAAGGGTATAGAACATAATGGTCTCATTTCGACAATGTAAGTCAATATTGAGGAAAAGGCAAAAAGCCTCCCTGGAACTTTTAGTGATTCTGTAATGTCTGACATGATATAAACTAGAAGCACTAAGTTAAATTAATGATATCATCTCAAACTACAAAACTTTGTCTTCCATGTTATATATTTTAAGACATACATTTTACTATATCAAATTTAGTGAGATTTATTTTATTAATTAATATTTCAAAGCATTTACTTTATTTAATAAGACAAAGTCATCCCACTACATTTCAATGTAGGCCATAATTAATGATAGCATCATGATAATTAATGATTTTCCATTATGACACAATCAGTGCTAATGATACTCATCAGCTCTCTGCTCCTGGCAGTTAACAGAAACTGAATTTGAAGAGAAAAAAGTATAAAATTGTTTTCAAATGGGTCAAGCTCTTTACATTTACAGAATATTTTATTCTGTAATCATGAAGCAAACATGTTAAAAAATAACCAGCATCCTAAAGCCCAAAGGCGTATTTATTCAGTTGGCATGAAATGACTGATACAACGTAAAACAAAATTTTCTAAATATATTTTCCCAGAGTGTTTTTCCTTTGGGATATCACTTCCAACATATGTGGTACTCATTAAAGGAACATGAAATGGGAAAATGGGGATTTTTTTTAAAGTAGGAAGATAAAATTATGTTTGTATATGTATTACTTATTTAATACCCACTGAATCTTTAATAAAATGCAACCCTTTAATTTAGCATACCTGGAATCTGGGACTTCATGCTTCAGGAATACAGAGGCAACAGAGGAGGGGCCTAATAGATTCATAACCCTCCTGGGATGGCACACCATGTCAGTACCTACCTACAAAAGATGTTTCCTTGCAGGAGCAGGTGGGAGATGTGCCCAGTTTTTCTCATGGAAATGGTATCCTATCCACTATAGAACTAGAAACGTATTTATTTATAGAGATAGTTACTTGAAAACATATTCTATAAATAAATAATTGATAAGAAGATGAGTGATTTGCCATAAAAGCAAACAGAATTGATGACTTTGTCATAAGCCCTGCCTCCATTGGGAGAGCACAAAATGTAGTCCATAGGCATGCAGGTGAAGTGTAGGGTCTGTACTTGCAGATGCATGTGTGCGTCTTCTTAGCACTCCCTCTCTCTCCCACCACTGCTGATGGCACAGATTTCCTTTATAAAGTTGGTGAAATGACCCTATAAGACAGCATTTTGAGTCCCTGCCCCCCACAGAAAGTAAAAACGGTAGTTATCAAACTTTTGTTTTCCGTTGTTTCTTTTTTGGGAAGATAATGAACATAGTGTTCTTCCCTGCATGGAGTCGGGATTGTCTTGCCTCGCTTTGCTGACTCAGCAGGAATCCCCTTCCAATCACTACCTTTACTGATCCCAAGAATAAAGGATACTTAGTTCCTCTTCATGGTCATGTTTCACACAAAATATGGATTGTCAGAGGAAGGATGTTTGCTCTCTCCTGTTACACTGTCATTCACTGGGCTCTCCTGTTACCACAGATACACACTATCAAGGCTTCCTTTTGGAAAACTTAGAACTGTTAAAGTATCCATGTCTCCAGTGTCACTCTAACTCCCCCACAGGGAAGTTGCTTTGCTTATTTGAGGTTACTTAAACTGACCATGAGTGCACTAGCCTAAAATATCCAGTCTCACATGCTTCATGAAGACATTTTCAGTTTCACGAAGATCTCATGCATCAAAATTACAATAGGACTATTAAAGTCATCTCTGTAGCTGGTTAGGCTGAATATAACCCAGAGATCTGAGCCATGCATTCAATTTAAAGTGATGCAATTCAAATTAAGTAGTGAATCATGGCGAAGGGGTTGCAATGGAATTATTTCAGGCAGTTCTTTTCTGCTCCATTCAGATTCCAGGGCACTCTAGGAATAGAACTCTATTTACTTGTTCATTACCATCCTTGTAATGTGCCACTGTTACACACATATGGAAGAATCATAAAAACTGTAAAATAAATCAGAATCAGAAGAAAATAGAAGCTTAACATTCAGATGCATGATATCCACTAAGCACTCTCAAACATAACTTCCTCAGACATATTGTATATGTACAAAGTCCATAGATGTTGATATGTCTAGCCAGTGCAGTGAGCTATGATTTAAGAGGCACTCCTTTAGACCAATTTCTGACAGCTGACAAAGAACTTGGTTACCTTGTACCAGGAATATATGGAATAAATGAGGAATATTGGTCTATTTCTCTTGATTTCTACAAATCATGTTTAGGTAAGAAGTACAGAAAAGTCTTAACCAGATGCCCTATTTATTTCAACAAATATAGAATTCATATGTGTGATAAGTTGGCCATTTCTAAGGCATAATTAAGAATGACAATGATATAAAATGCTTATGTAGCATTTTATAGAATACTTCACCAATATAAATGTTATGCTAGATTTTGCAAGCATTTTTATGAATTTTGTTTAAAAATACCATGCTAGTGGGGCTAGAGAAATTGCCCAGTGGTTAAAGTGCTTGCTTGCAAAACATGACCCCATTACCCATAAGAAGCCAAATATACAAAGTGGCACATGCCAGCTGAGTGTGTTTACACCAGATAGAAGACCTGCATGCACATTCTCTCATTCTCATTCTCTCTCTCTCTCCTTGGGAATAAATACAAAAAAGTCTTTTTAAAATATCCAAACCTTCTAATAATTCCAGAGTTAGGTAGAATTATTATTGTCTCTTGACTTTGAAAACAACCTCATACTGTTCTACTATACAAAATTATTTGAAAAAATGGCATAATTCAAACTGAAATCAAAAATAGCAATTTACTAGCTCTGAGAATCTACATTTTGATAGGCAGAAGGAGAGTGATAATCTGCTTCCTGGTCTCCGAATTGCAGAACATACCATTTTCCGTTCTTTTTGCCTTCCTCATCCTCCTCTTCCACTACTACTTCCTCTTTTACTCTCTCCAGCTCTCCTAAGTCAATGGATAAGACTAATACGTGGTGCTCTCAATGACAGACTATCAAGAATTCAAAAAAATAATAAGGGTATAGTGTATCCGGACAAGACATAAAGATTATTAACAAGAAAAATATAACAAATATCTGTTCCATGAAGAGAGTTTGGATGCTGCTCCCAATGAATACTACAATAAGATGTTTGCTGGACACTTGTCACAAGGCCCCTCCTCCAAGTGACACTCATCCATTAGGATGTGTACACCATGGTTCAAACATTGTCCACTGCTCCTCTGTGGCAATTAGAGGTACCTATTTCCAGTTTCCCTCATACAGGAAGGGCTCACAAATATTTCTCCCATAGTTCAGCACCTCAACTCCTCAGTACCCCTACTGCCCTTGCTGGAAGCTCTTACCACCATAACATCTTCTCTATACTAGTTTTAGTAGCATGATGTGTGTGGTTCATATCCTAGTACTGCCACTGAAATTATAAGTCCTTGTTGTAGACAGCAAGTCTAATCTCAGCTGAGCCTTTGTAGGCATCTACCACATGCCATGCCCACAACATTATCATTCCTTTTGCAAGACTGATAACGTAGAGGATTCCCTAGCCCCAGTATGTATGCCACATGTGACCTGCAGCATACATCCTACACCGAAAGACATAAATTGTTGCTAAAGAAGATTTATAGATGCTAAATTACCAAGCTATAACCAAAGCCAATGTAGCTCAACACCAATGCCCTCAGATTCAGCTTCACAATATGAAGTCCCTAACATGAAGGCTATCCTATAAAATTGGAAGAGACAACCAGTTTGCTATATGTGTACTTTTCAGTGTAGAAAACAAGACCTTTAAAGAACCAAGGTAGCTTTCTTTTCAGTTCTCCTGCTGTAGGTGCCTCTTTCCCCCTTTCTATTTTTCTCTGTTTCTCTCAAACACATCCTATTTCTCCTTGTCTTTCTTCTCTATCTTACTGTCTCTGCCTCCCCTTTTTCTTCCTCCATTACAATAAATATGAAATTCAAAATTTAAAAAAATAAACAAGGTTGTGTGACACCTCCACAGGTGCACAGTAATATCCTGGCAACACACCACAAATAAAAAGAAAGTTCTAAAATGTTTGATAAATTAATCAAAGAAAGATGTTGAGCTCAATAATCAAATACTCAATAATACAAATAAGCTTTGTACACGAAAGCCTCCACAGGCAAGATTAAGGAGAAGAATGCATTCCAGAACTTGTAAACAGGATTTTAAAAAAATTATTCTAGTTAAGAAAAAGTAAGTCAAGGAGAAAAGAAGAAAAAATAAGAAAGCCTGAGACATTTATACAGCACCACAGAGTACACATGTGTTGGAATTGCATTGATTCCAGTAAATAAAAAGAAGACAAAAGTTCTAGAACTACTTGATGAAATAATATCTGAAAACTGCCATAATTTTTGGAAGACATGAACATCTAGGTGCAGAAGTCCAAAAATACCTTTAGACCTACACAGATAGACTAAATAAGGTTTTGTGTGGGGGGGAGGGGGGTTATGACCAAACTGTTAACAACTTACGAAAAGTATATCTCAATAACATACACAATAACAATTCAAATTCACATTTAAGGTACGCTTCCCAAGAGAAAAATAACAGGACAGGACAGAGTGGAAGGAGATATACATTACTGCTATTCTTTAGAAATGATGGAGAAATTTCCAATAAAGGCCAGTCTGTTGGGCTTGCCTCAAAAAAAAAAAAAATGGGGTTGGGAAGCAGGATAGAAAGATAAGTAAGAGTCAGGTAGCTCACACCTTTATTTCCAGCACTGAGAAAGCTGATGCAGAAGGATTCCATTAAATTCAAGGCCAATTTGGGCTAGAGTGAGATCCTGACTTAAGAAAGAAAGAAAGAGGGAGGAAGAAAGAAAGAGAGAGAGAGAAAGAAAGAAAGAAACAAAGGAAGAAGCAGAGAGAGAAAGGCTGGAAAGATGGCTTAGAGGTGAAGGTGCTTGCCTCAAAACCTAACAACCCAGGTCCGACTCCATAGAACCCATATAAGCCAGATGCACAAGACATATATGCACAAAGTGGCTTGTGCATCTGGAGTGATGGCTTAGTGGTTAAGGTACTTGCCTATGAAGCCTAAGGACCCAGGATGGATTCCCTAGTACCCATTGTAAGCCAGATGCACAAGGTGGCATATGCATCTGGAGTTTGTTTGCAGTGGCTAAGCCTCTGGCATGCCAATACTCTCTCTCTCTCTCTCTCATAAATAAATAAAATTAAAAAAAAAAAAGATGGGCTGGAGAGATGGCTTAGCGGTTAAGCGCTTGCCTGTGAAGCCTAAGGAACCCGGTTCGAGGCTCAACTCCCCAGGACCCACGTTAGCCAGATGCACAAGGGGGCGCACGCATCTGGAGTTCGTTTACAGAGGCTGGAAGCTCTGGCGCGCCCATTCTCTCTCTCCATCTCTCTCTCTCTCTCTCTCTCTCTCTCTCTCTCTCTCTCTGTCTCTCTCTCTTTCTCTCTCTGCCTCCTCTCTGTCACTGTCAAATAAATAAATAAACAAACAAACAAAAAAAATTAAAAAAAAAAAAAAGAACTTGCATGTGATGGAGACTGATATATACAGCTTTCCTTGCTGCCCACAGTCTTAGTGCTACCTGGATGGGCTGCCCCAAATGGGCTGACCCTTAGGTTCATCCTCCAAATTTACTAGCCAATCAGATCTTCCTCTTACATACCAGAATCTGATGTTATAAAGGCTTTGATCTTCCATCCCCTCCCTCTCTCTTCTCTCTTCTCTTCTGGTGCAACACCAGGTGTGCATGGGTCTCTCCAGCTCTTAGCCCATGCTGCTACAGTACATGTGAGTCTGGCCACTAACCCCACTCGGTAGGGGTAGGAGAGCATAGTATTGTTTCTTGGTTTAAACTTATCCACTTGCCTCTGCTTTGTAATTTGGGGTAAATTCTCATTTTTATTACATGTATGATTTTTCTCCAATGTCCAAATCTGACGCGTGGGTGGCTCTCACCAACTCTAGACTTGCTAACTTTATAGTTACTCTGAACTTGGTGTAACAATGAGTGTTACTCACTTCATCATTCATTTCTCCTCTGAATTTCTTGGTCTCTGTTTTGATATTTTCTCTCCGCTATTCTTCCTTAAGCAACAAATTTGCCCTTTTAACTTCCTTAAACAAATCTCACGGATTATGCTTTTTTCCACCTAAATGTGTTTTCTACTTCCCATGTGTTTAGCCTTCCTTCCTAGCCCCATTCTCCATTAAATAACCCCCACAATTTGTGATTTCCCTGGCATAAACTTAATAATTCAATTTTCTTGCTGTTTTCCCTTAGATTGATTAATTTTTTTCCTAACTTTGGAAACATTTAACTTCATCAATTTTCTATTTCATTGAAACCTCACCCATTTCTAATTTTGTTACATGGTGATTACATGGAAATTGTAGGAAAAATGAAGCAGAAAATTCATGTTACATAATTACATTTCAAAGGCCAAGACGTGGCAACCACATTTCCTATCATTAACAATAAGGGGACCTCTTATCTTTAGCAGCAATATAAAAATCCCTTGTAATGATAATGCAGCAGTGGTTTGATAAACATATTATATTAATATGAATGAAAGAATTAGTTTCAAGTTGAGTCGATACAGGTATTTAAGATACACTAGAAATGTGCTGGAAAGATGGTTTAGTGTTTAAAGTGCTTGCCTATGAAGCCTAATGACACAGGTTTGATTCCTCAGAACCCTTATAAGCCAGATGCACATGCTGGTGCATGCTTCTCAAGTTCATTTGCAATGGCTAGATGTCCTTGTATGCCCCTTCTCTCCCTTAGTAGATAAATGAAATTTTGAAAAAATACACTAGACATGAAAAATTATTTCAAATGTAAATAAATACTTCACTGAACACTTTACGTTCTTAATATTCCATACAATTTTATTTTTAATTGTGTGTTTTATTGTATGAATGGAATGCATTTTTATAATGTTCACATCAGATTTTCCTCTTATGTTCCATCTCCCCCACCACAATTCACACGGGATCATGAGTGTACCAGTCAGTCTCTGTTAGGGGGAGAATGCCTTAGATATCCTGACACTGTTTCTACTCCCGCTTCCATAACAGTTCCTGAGCCTTGGAAAGCTTGTTATAATTCTCCTTTAGAGTTCAGCTTTTAGCAGCCTCTGATTTTCTGGCTTGATGAGGGTTAAGGCTCCTCAATGTCTATTGCCATCTCCACGCAGGAGTTTCTCAGGCTAGCCACGAGAGCAACACCATATTCATTTCCACTTCTTCTATAATACCTCCGGAGCTCCAGCAGACATAATAGAGATGACTGAACTTATGCTTGGAAGTCAGTTTTAATTTCTTGTCATATTGATAGAACTTAGATATGCCCACTATTCACCACCAAGGGTAACAAGCACATTCTCAAACAAAGCTTGTTTTTTACAGATGAACTGCTTGATTGATGGACTGAAAATACATTGCTTAAGCAGGGATCATGTCTTATACTGAATCACATTTTAAAGTGGAATAATATCTTAAAATTTATGTCAACAGTGCTAGGGATACTCAACACACACCAAAGCAGAAAGCCGGAGGTTCTTAAGATCTCATCACTGAAATAGACTTAAAACACACCCACCAAGGCTCAGATAATTTTGTGGGAGAAGGGGCAGATAGCTTGTAAGGGTCAAAGATTGGGTTGTTGTACCCAGAGGCACTGCCTTCCCCCAGTAAATGACTGTTGCACTCAGGTTCACATTGCTGGAAGAAATCACCCAACCAAGACCAGCTTCTGGGAACAAAGGTTTATTTTGGCTTACAGGCTTGAGGGAAAGCTCCACAATGACAGGGGGGAAATGATGGCATGAGCAGTGGGTGGATATCACCCCCTGGCCAACATAAGGTGGACAATAGCAACAGGAGAGTGTGCCAAACACTGGCAAGGGGGAGCTGGCTATACCCAGAAGCCCACCCCTAACAATGCAGTGCCTTCTGGAGGCATTAATTCCCAAATCTCCATCACCTAGGAATCTAGCATTCAGAACACCTAAGTTTATGGGGGACACCTGAATCAAACCACCACATTCCACCCCTGGCCCCATAAACTGATACCCATACATGATGTAAAATACAATGCATTAAGTCCAACTTTAAAAGTCCCCATAGTTTTAATCAATCCCAATGATATTCAAACATCCCCATAGTCCAAGATCTTGTAACTGATCTGTAATACCAAAAAATCCCCCCCCAAAACAATAATGGCACAGAATAAACATTCACACTGTAAAAGATGGCATTGGGCATAGCAAAGAAATACTCAACCAATACAAGATTTAAAACAACCAGGGAAAACATCAAACTCTGTAACTTCAAGTCCAACAACTCTAGCCAGTTACAAATCTCCAAGTTTAATAATTCTGACCCGCAAGAAGTCTCTGGCATTCCAATTCTGCCCCTCAAGCTAGGCTACTCAGAGTCCTGGAAAACTTCATCGGGGCTGGCAGCTTTCATTAGCAGCCATCTCATGGTCCCAGCATCTCTACTGGGTCTCCACTACAATCCATGGTTCATCCTCATGGCCCCGTGGGGTCTGCATGCAGGCATCCAGCAAACCTGCTTTACACTGCCCATGGCCATTTCGAAAACACAAGACCGTGTTGCAAACTCAATGACCCTCTCTTTCCTGCATTTCTTATACTCCATAGTACTAGGTAGGGTGCCCAATTGTTAATCCAGGGTGGAATGCTTCTTGAGCACTCAGGCCCCTTCACAGGAGTCTACATTCTTCCTGTTGCCCCAGCGCATGTCAACTGGCCCAATCTCAAAGGTTGTAATCTCTCAATTGCAGCTGAATGGGCAACAGTTCACTCAAAGAATTTTCTTTCTGTGCCATATCCCTCTGCTCACACCAGTTCATTTCTACACAAAGCAACCCTGCACAACTTCTCAGGGCATGAGCATAACAGCAAGCCTCACACAAACTGCTAACCCAGTCCAAGCAAAGCTCTTTCTCACTCTCATAAGCCAAACCTCACAGTCCATAGTTCTCACTGCATTCAGGTCTTTCAACTCTGGCCAGAATAGTCCATCAAGCTGTACTTATAGCACTGCGAGTCATCTCTTAGGCCAAGGTTTCAAATCCTTCCACATTACTCTTGAAAATCAGCTCCAAAGGGCCAAAGCCACATAGTGAGGTGTGTAGCAGCAACCCCACTCCTTGGTACCACTTTACTGTTGCAGTCAGGTTCACATTGCTGGTAGAAATCACCTGACCAAGAGCAGCTTCTGGGAAAATGAGGTTTCGTTTGGCTTACAGGCTCGAGGGGAAGATACACGATGGCAGGGGAAAACAATGGCATGCACAGAGGGTGGACATCAACCCCTGGCCAACATAAAGTAGACAATAGCAACAGGAGAGTATGTCAAACACTGGCAAGGGGAAGCTGGCTTTACCCATAAGCCTGCCCCCAACAATACACTGCCTCCTGGAGGCATTAATGACTGACTGCTGTTCCCACAAGGCATAACCCAAACCCCATGGGGATTACTAGCAACTCCACTAAGGAGGACCCCCTGTGGAATGGGGGCATGGAGGAGAGAAAAGATGGTACCAACATATGATGTGTCCACAAAAAATATGTTCTTAACAAAAACAAATAAATTTTTAAAAATTAAGTGAAAAAAAGGAGATTTCTAGGTTAGATTATGGAAGTCCAACAGTGGCAGCCTCCAGGCCTGAGAATCAAGGGACCCAGTAGCTTCTCAGTACACTTGGCTGGGTGCCTCAGCAGTCCCAATCCAGCTCTGTGGCATGGAGGCTTACTAGAGAGCCGCTCGTCTTCAGTCCACTTTGAAAAGTTGAAGAAACTTGGTTCTAATACCAACAAAGCATAGGCAAGCAGCACAGAGGCAGGTACAAGTGAAGGCGCTCACCAGCAAGCAGCACAGGCAACCAGCTGTGAGGGAGGGTGATCTTCCCTCAGAGATTCCTTACATAAAGACCACTATCAGGAGGACCACCAACTCTGAGGGAAGGGCTCACTCTGGAGGAAGGGCTTCCTTCTTCAGTGAATCACTGAAGCAACTTCAGAGACCTGGCCAAGAGGAATGTCTGTGGATTCCTAATTTGATCAAGTTGAGAAGAGCACTTAACCATCACAAGACCATCCTTTGTCAACTTGACACCAAACCATATCTCCTTAATTCCTAATTGAAGACAGTAACAAGGTCATAGATTCCACCATAAGTACCCAACATAAGTATCCTATATACAACCAGGAACACACAATCTTTCCTCCAAACACAAGGCATAGACCCTTGAGGAACTTTTAGCTTCTAACATCCAGTGATAAACATAAATTTAATGACAATTAACTAGTGATATAATCTAAATCAATTCTAATCACATAATAGAGAAACAGAAGAAAAAACATCTTAAGATTTGTATACATATGCATAAAGACTCTTAACAAAGTAGGACATTTACAATCCCCATTCTTGTAACTGGCCAGGTGGCCTTACCCGGCATTTGTAACAGCCTTCTCCTACTGTCCATTATGTATCACCTCCACCTTCAACAAGTGCCTCATCAGGTCTTGGTTCTTGACCTGGAGGGGTGACCCATACCTTTATTCCTGAAAGATCAGGGCCATTTATCACACTACCTTGATTGGGTTATTGTGCTTTCCCATGGGACCTTAACCAGTATTCTAAACCCTAGACATATTCCTCCTTACCACCTTGTGGAGGAGCAGTACAATTTCCCTCTCGTAGTCTGGATCAGTCACTACTGCTAACACTGTGACTCCTTTCTTAGCTTTTTGACTCAAAGGTATCACAAGCACAAAGAGTCCAGGGATAAGTGTGTGTTTCCAGTTCCAAGGACTATTCTTTGTGCCTCACAGCAGGAGCTCATCAGGAAAACAGTAGGACCACTTCTTCAGTATTTTGTGGGAGCCAGCAGTGGTGGTAGAGGTGGCAGGTCTTATGGTAGGCAGTCGCATATCTTTCCTTGTTGTATTGATGAATCTTGGAACTCCTGACTCTTCTCTGTTGACTGTAAAATAAAACAAATTTTCCAACCAAGAATGAGAGCAGCTTGGATTTAAAGGGAGTATGCATAGTTATTTGAGAGAGTTTTTGGTGTGTAAGCCTACATATTTTTATTTATTTGTTTATTTATCTATTTATTTATTGGAGAGAAAGACAGAAAGATGCAGATATAATGGGCATGTCAGGGCCTCCAGCCACTGCAAAGAAACTCCAGACACATGTGACACCTTGTTCATCTGGCTTATGTGGGTCCTGGGGAATTAAACCTGGGCCTTAGGCTTCACAGGCAAGTGTCGTAACCACTAAACCATCTCTATAGTCCCAGCCTACACTTCTTATTCAGATAGAAGTGGGAGCCTTTTACTGGGCTCTATCAGTTTCCTGACCATGGGATTCTGACTTGGTTTCTACTATCAGGTATGTGAAAGTGGTTTGGCTCCTGGATTTTAGATTCTCATAACTCCATCTCACTTTATTATTGGGACAAAGAATCACAAGTAGGACACAGTGATAACATGGGCTTTTTAAAGAAAATAAAGCATACTACTTCTGCTACAAGAATTACAATTTAGGAGTCAAGTAATGGCAGCTACTTTTATGAAGTAGATCTCCATGATTTTGTCGCCTAAGTTTCACTTACCTGCCATATTAACATGAATATAAGAATTTATGACAGTAAAGTCAATGCCAGAGTTTAGCAATATGGATGACACATACAATTATATTGTAGATTATAAGAGAAATATCACCGAAGGTCCTAAGATCCATACACATAGATTTTAGGCTGCTCAAACATTGGATATTCTTTACTAAATGAAACTATCACTGTATGTGCCTATTGCGTATTGATCATCTGACCATCAGCTTATCATCCTGTGTTCATTCACCACACTAACCTTCACTGTGGGGTCATATATGTACCAGTTAGTCTCTGAGTGGTAGAGAGTTCCAGAAAATACTCTGTCCTACCCTGAGGCTCATAATTATTTCTGCCCTGTCTTCAGCAAGATTCCCTGAGCTTTGCAAGATGTATTAAATGTTTCCTTTAGTGTTCAGCTCCAAGCAGCTGCGATATTCTGCTTTGAGGAAGTCTGAATCTCCTCAAGGTCTATTACATCATCATGCAGGAGGGTCTCAGGCTAGAAGTAAGTGCAGCACTCGTGTTGAATCCCTCACTTCCTCTGTAATGTCTGCTGGTTCAGAGAGGACTCATATGCAGGGCAGTTGGCCTAATTTTCTTGTCATGCTGACAGTTCTTGGATCTCTCTGATTTTCACTTTCAGCTCAAACTTGCAGATTCTATATCTGCAGAGAATCTTGTGTTTAGAGATAAATTATTTGTTTAATTGACTGAAAACATAGCACTTACATACCAATCCCATGTTAGAAGCTTATTTTAAGTAAAATGTCTTAAAAATATATCTCAACATGTAGCAGTCTAATAGCCTTGAGTACTGAGAGTATCTTAAAAATTAGTGGAAAGGCTACACAGGGAATTTGTCAATATTGATTATACACCCTAGGTCAAAAGATGTATGTTAGTGTTTATATAGGTGTATAGAGGCCAGAAAACTAGAGAGGGGATCATAAAGAAAGAAGGAAGAGATCTTATGGGAGATAGGAATTAGAAAGAGTTCTATAAGTACATAATAAGAAAGCAGAGGGCATTAATAACCACTGGACCAAAAGGAACCAAGTGGAGTTCAAGGGGAAGCAGTGGGAGGTAGTGGAGTAGAGGAACAAACAAGAACCGATGATCAAGAAGGCGTGAGAACAGGCCATGAACAAACTGATTAATTTTGCATCCATAAATATGAAAACTCCCACTGCGGAGGACCCACAGAAGAATGTGGGTAGGGGAAAAGTCACAGATGAGTTTATCACAATGGATTTATGACCAGTATACGATGTGTTCATAGAGAAAAGTTCTCATTTATGTGCACATTAAACAATGAAGGAATATTTTCACAGTCTTAAATATAGTGTAATGTACATCATTCTGTTGCTGTTAATTTTATTTATTTGCACATTTCTATCATATGTGTGTCAATGTGTGTGTGTGGTTTTTCATTTGTGTGTGTGTGTGTTTTGTATGTTTCTATCTTTGCTTGTATGCTTATATAAGCCACATTGTGCAAGTTTAATGAATACTTTGAGGAGTTTCTACTCAATTTTCTGTTAAATGGGTTCAGTGGTTTAGCAAAACTGGTTTAGCTTTTAGCTTTTAAATTCTTCTGGGTCCGGGGTCCACCTCACTTTCATTGGGACTTAGAGATTACAGGTGTTTCATGGTAATGATATCAGATTATGTAAGGAAAATGGAGAACATTATTTCTGTTACATAATTAGGTTTAATAGCCAAACAATGTCAGTTACTTTTGTTACCATTGACAACTATAGATATCTTAAGTTTAGATGTAATACAGAAGTACCTATTTATGATTTTGCAGCCTGGATTTCACTTACCAGTCATATTAACATAAATTTTTAGAAAATGTTGTGAAGAGATGGCTCAGCATTAGCAACTCTTGGTTAAAAATGCTGATGGCTCAGGTTAGATTTCCCAATCTAACTAATGGCTTTTCAACAATATTTTCCATCTATATAAGTATAAACAATAGGACATGCATTCAATATTCTCTCCGTGAATTTTATGAGCACAAGAATGCAGGGAATCCAGCATATTATAATTATTTCATAGGTTGAAATATGTTTATTTTCTCCTGCCTGGTCTTTTTCTTCCTTTTGTTATGATTTCTTTTTTTCTTCTGTGGAATCCTTTTGAACGTCTTTCTGCTCTCTTTGTCCTGCTGTATCTGTCTGGGTTGGGAGCTCCTAGCTCTCTTTTAGCTTCTTTATTCCTGGTTTCTCTCCTTTTTTTTTTCTTTTCTTGTTTCTTTCTGTATTACTACAGTTCTTCTTGGCTTGCTGCTTACCTTTGCTTTTACCTCCAACTTGTACCAACATGTCTCCCTCACTGCTGGATTTCTGACAAAGTGAACTCCTCTAGACTATAAACACCTTAGTCTTACTCCATTCACAACAACGTTTACACTCTTACCTGCCTCTTGCCTTTTTTAGGCCATACTCTTCTTTATTTCTCTTGCCCTTAAACTTAGTCCCTCCTCTTAAAATGTGTCTATGTATACTCTATCATTGCCACAATGAAGTTAGAGTTGTCTTGGGTGAGAAATGATGCAGGACCCATCTCTGCTGTGTTTTGACCTTGGTTGTCCCCTGGAAGACCTATAGGCTTGTGTTCTATTTGCACGAGTGGAGTCTCTGTTGATTGGAGTCTTGTGCTCCACAGCTCTTCTTCCCACACGTCATGATTTCATGTAAGAGTGCTGTGTCAAGAAGCTAACAATCAGCCGGGCGTGGTGGCGCACGCCTTTAATCCCAGCACTCGGGAGGCAGAGGTAGGAGGATCGCTGAGAGTTCGAGGCCACCCTGAGACTACAGAGTGAATTCCAGGTCAGCCTGAGCTACAGTGAGACCCTACCTCAAAAAAACCAAAAAAAAAAAAAAAAAAAAAAAAAAAGAAGCTAACAATCCCTCCTTGCTATACAGCAGGTGACACTGGGAGAATTTTTTTATAGAAGAAAACAAAAATAGGTCACCCTTGGATTAATAACAAAAGCGCCAATAATTTTGTGTGAGAGAGAGATGAAAACTTTTTGGCTTGGGAAAACAAAAGATTATTGTGAACCTTCTAGTTGTAGGTCACATGCTTAATGAAATAGCAACATAATTATGTGCATGAAAATCTAATATATCAAGAAACTATTTGTCTAGAGTCTCAATCCATGCTGATGGATGCATGAGTCTGAATTCCAAAGCATATCTTTGCACTTCACTGCTGAGTGGGAAGGAGTAACTGTGGCAGGCCTGACTTTCCCTGGAACAATACAGATAAATACATTGAAATGTAAACAGACTAAAGATTACATTTTAACGATTAGTGAAAATGTATGGAAGTTCATCTACACCAATAAAATTTCCAGAGTAAAAAAGAAAAAATAAATAAATAAAGCCTCCTTCTGATGTGCTGATCTGTTCTGCTGGTTGCTTTTCCTTAGGGGAGGCTGTCATGTATAGAGCAAATGCTCACTACTGGGCTTCTCACACACAGAGAGTTTTGTCTGGAGAAAATCAGCATTGAGTATCTAAGAGGACAGTGTACTGGCTGGGAATCTGGAGCCCAAGGACCACCACCCGATTACACAGTGACATGACTGGCAGGACAGTTTGTATCTGGCTAGAAGTGCAATGTGGAGTCACTACTGACTGACAGGCTGGATGGCCTTTCTGGGGCAGGCACCTATAAGGAAGCACATTTGAGAACTTCATCTAAACTGGAAATTGCACAAGGCAGAGAAATCAAAACATAAGTTTAAAACTAGGGAGCTGACTCAGTGGTTAATTGACTGTGCTTGCAAATCCAGCCAGCCTAGGTTTGATTTCAGCTTATCCACATAAAACTAGATGTAAGCTGGGCATGGTGGCGCACGCCTTTAATCCCAGCACTCGGGAGGCCACCCTGAGACTCCATAGTGAATTCCAGATCAGCCTGGGCTAGAGTGAGACCCTACCTCGAAAAACCAAAAAAAAGAAAAAAAAAAAAAAAACTAGATGTAAAACATGGCACAGGCATCTGGATTTATCAGTGGCCACATGCCCTGGCTGACCCATACTTCCTTCTTTCCTTTCTTCCTTTCTTCCTTTCTTTGTTCCTTTTTTCCTTCTTTCCTTCCTTCCCTCCTCCTCCTTCTTCTTCTTCTTCTTCTTTCTCTCTCTCTCTCTCTCTTCCTCTTGGTATCTCTCTGCATCTAGTGAATAAAATATTAAAAAATCAAGATAACTGAAATTCAAATTTTCAGAAGTGAAAATGGAATGAAACCAAGCTCTCCAAGAGGCAGCCAACACTTAGTACCTGACAAGAGGTTTGGATTACATGTTGGAGGGAACTCTCCTCCAGAGTCAGGGTGGTGAACTCTCCTACAGATTCATGGTGGGGGAACTCTGCTGCAAATTCCTCAATCATTCATTGATGAAAAATATGCCAAGAAAGATACATTGCAACTATAAATTGACTAGAAGGGGAAAAAGCTATGAAATGAATGTGAGGGAAGTTTTATGCACAGGTGAATGGTTTAATCTTCGTGTAACACAAAAATCATTAGAAATAAAATTTAAATATGCTCAGAAAGGAATAAGAAATTTGAACCTATGATTCTATGAAGCTTACTGAAAATCTCTCCTAAAGAGCCATAAATTGTGACCTCAATGGGCTTATCAACTTGGACTCCTGAAACTGAAGTTAATGGAAAAAAAAAGCACATAATGCTTTTGAGGGAAAAACAAATTACCTTTATTAGACCATAAATAATCATGATGGCTTTACTTTGGTATACCAAATAAAGATTTGGGATCAGAAAGAATTGAATGGTACCTTCAAAAATGAAGAAAAGGACAACCAACTCAGAACACAATCATTATATTTACCTGACAGTATTTATGGAGATTGGAAACTAAATGTGTCTCTTTTTTTTTAAAAAAAAAAGAAATATTTGATATCTATTATATCATTCACCCTAGGTTGGTGACCCTGCAAGAGAAAGGTGGATTTGCATCTCTCATACAATCCTTCCACCATGTGGCCAAAAGGTCTAAGTTCAAAAGGGGTGCACAAGACAAAAGGTCAGGTTTGGCCACATCTAAAAGGAACGAGGGGTTGAGTGAATATAAAGGTGATGTCCAGAGGTATGCATTTTTTGTTTATTTTATCTATTTGAGAGAGAAAGAGATAGAAAGAGGCATAGAGACACATGAAGAAAGAATGAGCACACCAGAGCCTTCAGGCACTATAAATGAACTCCATACTCATGCACCACCTTGTGAATCTGGCTTGTTTGGGTCCTGGGGAATTGAACCTGTGTCCTTTGGCTTTGCAGGCAAGCATCTTAACCACTAAGATCTCTCTTCATCCCCTGTACCTTTGTTTTCAGTCTTTTCTAAGACCATTTCCTATTTTGTACCAAGCTTATGAATTAATAAGTCATTCTTAGACCTAACTATGAACCAGTGAGGACATACTTCATTTCACTCCCTCTTCTTTCACATAGTATGTGTGTGTGTGTGTGTGTGTACACGTAAGCAGATATGCATGTACTCACTATAGCATGCATATGGAGGTCACAGGAAAACTCAAGGTGTTGGTCCTCACCTTCCATCTTGTTTGAGGCAGGCATGTTGTTGGACACTCCTGTTTGTTGCAGGTCATCTGGCTCCCAAACTTCCAGGAGATTTTACTCTCTCTACCTACCAGATTTCAGTTGGTGTGCAGGGATTATAGGTACCCAAACTGAGCCCAGCTTTTTTTTATAAGTATTTTATTTGTATTTATTTATTTATTTGAGAGAGAGAGAAAGAGTTAGAGAAATTGGCAGGTATAGAGAGAGAGAGGGAGAATGGGCACACCAGGGCCTCCAGCCACTGCAAACGAACTCCAGCTGCATGCGCCCCCTTGTGCATGTGACTTACTTGGGTACTAGAGAATCGAACCTGGGGTCCTTTGATTTTTTTAGATAAGCACCTTAACCACTAGACCATCTCTCCAGCCCCAGCTTTTTTTTTTTAATGTAGTTTCTGTAGATCCAAACTCAGCTACTTACAATTGTGTAGTGAACATTTTATCCACTGCCCCATGTACTGTGCGTTTGTATTACTTTTTGTGAGCTTGGTTAACATAAGAATTCTTCCCAAGAATGAAAACGTAAGGAAGAGAAAAGACTGTTGGAGTATTACAGACACATGAAGAATAACTTCAAAGTTTAATCACTTTTCTTTGAAAACTGATTTTCAGATATTAGAACTGAGCCATTAACTTCAACTCCATAAACAGTTGTAGCACAGAGCACATGACATAGAAGAAGCTGGTCCATACAGGGTTGGGGCAGCCCTGCCTGTCAAAACAATGTGAAATGAAAGCATGTCAGTGCAAGCCAGGGAGACTTTTGGAATGAATAAGTTTTGGTGGTAGTCTATCATCCACTCAGAATAACCCACACCACTAGTCTAGTTTGCAGAGTTCAGTGTATATTTGCAATTAGGCCACATAACATCACATTACATTTAACAATTTCCAACTCCATTTGTAATATCAGCCTTGGTTTAACTGGTTTAATTTGAGCTACATGGGAGCTACAGGGATTTATTTAGTCTGCATTGGGAAAAGACTAGAGGCATTACGGTCATTCCTCTTTTCCTTAAGGCCATCGGAGCCTGCACTGTTGTCTACTGGAGAATGAGCCTCACCTATGCACTGCAAACTTTTCCCACTCGCATTTCTCTTCATGCTTCCAGAAATCATTGACATGGCCAAGGTTCTGTGTAGTGGGTCACAATAGGAACGATTCAGAACATTCTCCAGACATATCTAAAACCCTTACCCCAGAAATCTGGTTTGGACCAACATCCATGTATCTTCAACTTAAGTTATTTAAGCACAATGGAATCAGAAGGTTACTCTCTGTTTGTGTGATTCTCCAAATAGAAAAAAAAAAAACATAACATTTCTAAGAATTTATAGTGAGTAGTCCTCAGAAATACAAGGCAAGATGGATGGCTGAAGTTATGCTTCTAACTTAAGATTTGATAAATCATGAAGCCAAATACACAGAATGACCACCATTCCCACATAGCTGGGGGAAAAAGAGCAATTTGTATTTTAAGATTATTTCTTAATTTCTCATCTTCAAAAGTTGACACTTAGCTCTGCCAGAATCACAATTCTTTCCATAATGTTCTGGTATACCTGTCTTTCAGACCCACAGAAATAATGAATTTATCTCAGTGAATAATATCAGCTAAGGACGGTAGCTCATAAGCTATCTGTGCCTTTATCTATATTCCTTGCACAAGTGAGCCCAAATCTAATAGTAATTTCCCAGGAGAGAAGTATACATGTGTCACTTTGTCCAATACCTACCTTGTTGAGGCCATTCAGTTCCATTTTCCCATAGGCCATCGTGGTTTGATGTCCAATAAAGCCGATTGGGTCTGACTCACTCCTGGCCTTTGCTTGGGGCAAAACATTAGTGAGAATATGCCCCAGCACAATACTCTTCTGTAGGCATAAGATATGTCCCAACTGGAGGAATTCATCTCACTTTATATTGTCATTGGAATGTGAAGTGTCCCACAAAGACTAATGTGTTTGGACACTTGGTTTTATTTTAGTATATTCTTAATTATTCATTTACAAGCAGAGAGGGAATGGATGTTCCAGGGACTCCAGCTGCTGAAAAGAAATTCCAGATGTATGTGCCACTTTGTGCTTCTAGCTTTAGTTGGTACTGGATAACTGAACCAGGGTGATTTATTAGGCTTTGCATGTGAGTGCCTTAACATCTGAGCCATCTCTTCAGCCTTACTCCACTTAATTGCAAACTGAGAGAGAGGTAGAAAGAGAGAATGAAACAGGAGAGAGAGGGAATGTGTGCCCCAGGGTGGTCTGGTATTATTTGGGCACTACAGAATCAAGCCCAGGCCATCAAGTTTTGCAAGAAAGTGCTTTTAACTGCTGAGATTTTAACTGCTTTTAACTTCTCCCCAGACTCTGGGGATGCTTTTTAAAGAGTTGTGGAACCCTTGGAACAAGGTTTCCAGCTGGATAACATAGGCCCTTGTAGGTGATAGTGACTTGTGCTTCATGCTCAGCTCTGCTGTCTGAGGCCTGATGATGTGAGGAGTCATGCTGCCAGCTCCCCCTGACATGGACCAAGTTGTTCAGCAGTCATGTCCTCCTCAACTTGATCAACTCTATTACATCTTTCCATGCCACGTGGAGCTCAGTGAGGGCCAATTACGTATCCCAGCTTCAGTGTGCCAAGTGGGTCATATATTCATGTCAATGGGCCTCCACAAAAGAAGGAAGGGGATAACCTTGCTTAACTGTACTGAACATCATGGCTCCCAGCACTTAAACTACAAAAGACTTAGCTGAGAACATCATTCCCATGGGAGCCACACTAGTCTCAACTAACCAATCGCATCCTATTGTCCACTTCCTTCTTTACAGCTGCGCTGCCCTTGAGAGGAAGGCTGTGTTAACACCGTGGATGCAGGAACAAACCACTAGATCCCAGAATACAAACATCTTAAAGCAAAACCTGTTTTTTTTTGTTGTTGTTTGTTTGTTTGTTTGTTTTTTGTCTGGCTTACCTTTGAATGAATGTTGAATCCATAGGTGTTACACTCCATGCATGTGGACCATACTTGTGCCTTTCACTTCCCATTGTCTCCTTCTCAGGTGATGCCTTGATCTTCACCATCTTCACAAGCATCTCTTACTGTCTGTTCCTTCGATTTTAGAAGTTCTAAAATATGGTGATGTCTTCAGTAGTATCAAACCTTAAAGGTTATAGAAGTTCACCAAATACCACAAATCGAACTAAGAATGACTCTGCTTCTGCTTCCTCCCAACTGGCCATGATGCATTCATAGATCATTGTGCCATCTACACCTGGACGTTAAATTCTCAAGTCAGAAGAAAATCTGAGAAGTCATTTCTGCTTGGAGGTCCAAGACCCTTTCCACCATGTGGTTGCCTTGTCTTTTAGCTGACAAGTACTTAATTTTCTTCTAAAATACGATGTTATACTCAGCCACAGATTTAAACCAGTTAACATTGCTCCAGACAGACAAGATGCCATTGTTGGACTTAAGATTCTTTTTAGAGCTGTCCAAAGAAATAGGGTTCGATAGATTTATTTTTAAAAATCGGTTTCTGTGATTAAGGAGGTTGGCATTTCAGGCTCTGTGGGTGGACATTAACCTAGAAAACCAGGCTGGCTCAGTGTTTTAGTTCAAGCTCAAAAACCAGAGATTCAATTTCTTCTCTCGGAAGGGGTTGGGGGTAGAGGGAGTACATGTTTTGTTCAGCCTTCAAATGATGGGCCAATGTTCCTTCACACAATGAAGGATGATCTTATTCCTGACTTAATTGTTAAGCACATGTAAAACTACTGCCACAGAAACATAAATAATAAAGTACAGATAAGTATCTAGTTTTCGTTGCTCAGCCTAATATAAATAGATAACTAATCACACACATAAAATTCAAGTCCTCTGAATCCTAAAAATGATACCGGCATTGTCTATTTGAAATCTGAGTGTTTTCTGTACTCTTCATGGTCACATGCGCCCAGTATAGATACAACAGCATGATGGTCTGAATGAAATACCCCTGAAGACTCATGTACTTTGAATACTTCTCCATCAGCTGGTGACAATTTTGGCAAATTATGGGGACTTTGGGAGGTGGATTCTTGCTGGAGAAGTTGTGCTTTGGGGAGAAGGCTTTGAGGTAACATAGCCCTGCTCCAAGCCCATCACTTGGACTGCTTTCTTCCTGCTGCTTTGGAGATGTGCTACTCTCCTAGCCGTTTGCTCCTGTCATAATTTTCCCACCATGGTGAAATTTTCCCTTCAAGCTGTAAGCCGAAACATATCTTTTCCCCATAAGTTATTTCTGGTCAGGAGTTTTGTCCCAGCAACAGGAAGGGAAGTGCTGTATGTGGCCAAGTCTGAGCTCTGTATGGAAGTCAGCTGTTCCTGCTTCATGGATCCTCTGTCTGTACCACTTCCAACAGCCAGAGCAGCATCAGGCATCGAGACTGGGGGTTCCTGCTGTTGCACAGGTGCCACTGAACATTAACAGCAACAGATAAGGACACGTCAGTGAGGTTTACTTGCTGAGAAGAATTAGCGGTGCGGGAGGAGGTGAATAGGCAGATGGGGTACTCACGTGATTAATTACATGTTCTTAGGTTGAGGATACTTTCACCTTATTGGACTCATGTTCCCACAGATGTAACTTAGAAATAAAATACCTTTTTCACAAATCTACTTTGAAGACCAAAAAAAAGAATGTCTCTAAAGACAATTCCCAAACTAATTTGTTAAACATATGTCTCTTGTTTAATTGCAATAAAAATATACTTCAGACACTAAACACTGATGGTTTAATTCTCTATACATCCCCAATGCTTAAAACAGTATCATGTATTTATTTCATGCGCTTATTAAATTCAGCTAGTACTTATACATAGCTCAGCACTAGAGCCATTTAAAATGCTTGCCAAACTATAACTGCAAAGATGTTCTGAGACTTTTATATGAGTAGCCAAGAAGTTTACATGTTTATTTTCATTTGACTTCTTCAAATTTCTGATGTTTTAATCCATTCTTCTCATCCACTCAGGGAAAGGATACTTTGTCAAGGATAAGATGCATCTGTATGAATTTAACAACAGTAAGAATTTCAGACACATAAACTGTTTATCTGTCAAATATTTGATGTCCTGGTTCTGACAACCAGGCCTCTTCTCCTTTCTTTGTCCTATGTACTTCCATGAGTCCTTAAGATCTATTGTGCTGACCTGGTTTCTATTCTCAATTGTTTCATATAAAGACTTCCCTTATATATCCTACTGAATGAAGGTAGTTTTGCTACATTATTTTCTAACCAAGATGCTTTAGTATGTTGATAGTATGTGCTCATCTGTGGTAATTATGAAACAGAAAAAAAAATGAAGTTTAGAGGTTTTTATTTAACTTATCATTTCTCTGTTATACCTTATATATGCTAGTCATTTCATAGAGGCTTTATGTACACTATTTTGTTCAATAATCCTAGTAACCTTAAGAGAAAATAACAAGACACCCTGCCATCAACATTTTAAGTGAAAAACTGAGAATGTTTAAATCTTCTAGTATTAAAAATGATCTGAAATATAAAGCTAAGCTTAGAGTCAGAATTGATTAATCCCAAATACATGATTTTGGCTCTGATTTGGTTCACGTGCAGCTGGATGTAATCACCTGCTCTGATGCTCTATCTCCTACTGCTCGGACATCATTTCACCTAAAAACCGGACATCATCATTGGTCTGCCTGCCAAGGAGCCTGTGAGCCTCGGGTCACCGGTCACCCTCACGTCCTCTGCCATCATCCTTCTCTGTGATCACATGGGCTGCCCTTATTCTACCAGAAAGATCTGTGCTCAACCAACAAAATTCTAAGAAAACACTTCTGGATAAGCTGTTATAGCAAGGAGAGAAAGAAAAGAACATGAACTTTCTCTGATGTTTACAAAGAAATCAAAACTTTAGTCTCAGAGTTGAATAATTCCCAGAGTTCAAATACATCAGAACAGAATGGGCTTGTAACTAGAATAAAAAGTCTAAGTCATTTGATTAAAACCCACTTGGACACTCCATATTTTAGCAGAATTTTATACTGTTATTGCTTTTTTGAATCTGTAGCTTTTCTTGTCGTAAGTCTCCCAAAGAAGATTCAGGAACTCAGGATATCAGCAAAGAAGAGGATAAAAATCATAATAACTAAGAATCAGGAGGGAAGCAAGAGGATCATGCAGCAACCAGAGGGAGCCCTTAGCCTGCAATGTTTCCATATCACAAATGAACATCTTAATCAGGATCCCACAAATGTACCTCATAAATGTTTAATCCACCATGAACAAAGAAAGTTTGATTTGAATTGGTAAGGAAATTCTTTTGCCAAGCACAGCAGTCTCTAGATACAGATGAATTCATAGTGGAGAAGTTTGAGTTTTCACAAATTCCCCTATGCTATTTATAAGTCATTTTAATGTAATAATATCATCACATCCTACCTTCATTCACTAACCCCCTAAACCAAAGGTCTACTCTCCAGTGACAGACACATACCTGATTAGTGATGTGCCATTAGACAAGGCACATGTTTTCCTGGTTGAGCTGAGGAATAGATTCATAATGTACAGATATGTGGAAATAGTTTAAAATACTTTGGGAAAAGATTAAGCTTTTTCTAGGATATTTGAATTGAATTGTTGCTACATCATGTTTTCAGCTTTCCCTCCTGCAATATAGGTGCATATACAAAAATGATCACCAAATGAAGGCATGCACAGTGAAGAAAAGAAGTTAAAGATATAAAATTTGTGGGCACCAACTGTGAATATGTCACCATGAGAAGTAACAAACACATTTGCTCACCAATCTATTTATTCAAGAATGAATAATCATTCTTATATCAATGGCCATCAGCTCTTGTTAGACTGTCATAAGGTTAGCATAGTTTAAGGAACTGTGGTGGCTTGAATGAGGTACTCCTCATTAGTTCGTGTGTTCTGAATGTTTGGTTCCCAGGTGATAGCAATTTGGAAGGTGGTACCTTGCTGGAGGAGGTATATTGTTGGTGCAGGCTTATAGGTATTATAGCCAGCTCCTCCTTTTTGGAACTTGGCTCACTCTCTTGTTACTATTGTCCACCTGACATTGGCAAGGAAGTAATGTCCAGCCTCTGCTCATGCCATGTCCCTACCATCATGGAGCTTCCCCTCAAGACTATAAGCCCAAATAAATCTTTGCCTCCCTAAGCTGCTTTTGGTTGGTTGTTTTATCCTAGTAACATGAAGGTAACCACAATACCAACCTTCAACAGCATTGCAAATCTTGGATGATGACCCATGCCTAAAAAACAGAAAACATAAGACATATAAGACATGAAGTTGGGATTTTCATTTAAATCCAGGAACTGTTCGTTTTATACTAGGTTGTCTCTTATGCCAGCAAATAGCTGATTTATTTTAGCCTCAGCTGCTCCTCACCCTTGGTTATTTCCACTTTAAAATGCTTTTTTTTTTTAAACAAGAGAAGATTTTGCTGTGTCTAGAAGGTGCTCAGTTTCATAGTGATTTGAAAGTAGTTATCTTTGTTTCAGACCTCTCCCTATCTATAGTGAAGAGGTTATGGATGCTTCAAATGACTTGGAAGTAGATTTTTATTTGTTTGAAATTACTGTGCCAGCCTTCTTTGACATTTGCTGTTAATTATTCACTGGGAAATAGAGAAATATGTCAACACAATCTTTGTCACTGGTTATTTAAAGGCTCAGGTTGACAGATCTTGGCAGAATCTTTGAAAGATGCATTTGACATGGCCGCCTTTAGTCTCCTTATTTATTCTGCATTCTCAGGAGTGTAAAGTAAAATACAGCCTCCCGCTAGTGAGCCAGTTTCAACAAGGACAAATATTTTTTATAGGGTTTATAGTCTTGTGGCTCTGATTGACAAAGCTGGTGGCCTTGAAATATGCTTGATCCTGTTCTTTCCAGAGATACAGTGGTCATAGGGGAGTGAATTGGGCACATTTCAATGTAGTGAAAAGCCAAATGGAGGAAAGATGTTCATTTGCTTCTTTATCATTGTCCTACCCCTCCAAACCAAGGGTCACAAGGTGACTCCTTCCTACATACATGTATATTCTAAGTGATAGGTCAAGTCACAAAGTTTTAAATAATGTTCTAAAAGTGCAAATATAGCATCATAAGCCCTTCTCTGTCACAGCCCAGCCATCTTCCCAAGGTTGTTCCATGGCCTGTCATCATCATGTGTGTTATACTTTGTTTCCAGGGACTTTTCATATGGATTTGTTGAAGCTTCAGGAGCCCTGCATTCAAGTAACACCTACCCTATTACCAAAACAAGAAAAAAAGATAAAAAAGAAAACTCACTGACATGGGTTCTTTCTTGCCTCCTTTCTTTCATCTTCTTTTCTTTTTTAAATTAAAAAGTGAGGTAAATAACTTACTATATTGTTCAAAATAACTATAGCCACTTTTTCTGTTAAAAACATGTCTTTATCATTGTCCCTACATTTTTACATAGTCTGTTTCTCTGGAATTTGACATATGATCCACCCTTGTTTTCTGGCCTCCCTGTTATTTTGTGGAAGCACCAAGTAGATTACCCCAGGGTCATTGCTTTGCTTCTCCTTCTGCCCGAGTTCTCTTTCCTGTTACAATCACATGGTTTCCTGAATTTACTCAGTGGAACGTATGTGCCATAGTTGCCATAGTCACATTACCAGAGATGCTCCCCCCTAATGGCTCTCCCTCCCCACCGGGCAGTCATTAGCAGCCTTGCCTCCTGTCAAGCCCTATGCCCATGACTGTAGGGACCATTCAGGCAGCAGATGTACAGGAGGAGTGAAGGCTGGTAATAACGGAAAGGCATGGATGAAGGCCCAGAGGAAGGCCGGAGTAATTTTATGGATCCTAATTTATCCTGGTGAATCATTTGATCTTTATGGTGTGGCAATGAGAATTTATTGAAAGGTATTAAGGATGAAGAATGGCATGATCTACTTATGTATTACATATCCCTTATATGTAAGGGATTATGCCGTTACAACATAAACATGGGTCAGAAGGCCAAACAATGAGACTAAAGACATCATTTTGCATGTTTGGGAAGGCGAGGAACTTTAAGCATGACTAGCCCCACTTCAGGGTACATCAGTTTTGCAGTCAGGTTTGCATTGCTGGTAGAAATCACCTAACCAAGAGCAGCTTTTGGGGAAAAAAAAAAAGTTTATTTTGCCCTACAGACTCAAGGGGAAGCTCAATGGTGTCAGGGGAAAACGATGACAGGAGCAGAAGGTGGACATCACCCCCTGGCCAACACAAGGTGGACAACAATAACAGGAGAGTGTGGCAAATACTTGCATGGGGAAACTGGCTATAACACCCATAAGCCCACCCCCAACAATACACCACCCCCAGGAGACTTTAATTTCCACTTGCCGTCAGCTGCGGAACCTAGCATCCAGAACACCTAAGTTTATGGGGAGCACCTGAGTCAAACAACTACACTCGGTCATAGCATATTTGTAACGCTATTTTGAATGCAAAAGTTGAGGCCATCCATGGCAGGTAGCCTGAACAAGGAAGAAAGCACTAGAAAGGGAAAGGCCTAGCCTTCCTAAGACAGATACTAATAAATTTACATCAGGTACCTGATGAAAAGACTCAGGGAACTCTTCTAGAGACACAGCCCATGTGATTAATGTGTGAATTCATCCTCATGTTCAAGGCCAAGGCAGTTTGTACAGTAATTCATCCAGAATTAATTTGTATAGCCCAATGAACAGAGACAGAAAAATGTTTTTAAAGAGATTTTCCAGTTCCAGGATAGCACACCACAGGCCATCTAGGAAAAGTTATATCTTTCTAGGAATTTCTTTGAGTTTAAGAAAGAGCAACAAAGCAAAATATTTATTCCTATAAGAGCAACGTAAGAAGCAACAACAAAAAATCAGATTCAAATAGTAGGGTCAAGATTTTGCTCATAAGTTTTTCTACTTGAAGCAGAATGGAGTATGCTTGGAGAGTAAAACAGACCAAATTTTAGTGCCTTGCATTTTAAAATTGTGTTTCTGTGTGTTTTCCAGCCAAGAAAATACTCTTCACTGAATTGTGCCTGTCTGCTGAACTTTATCAAAAGTGTAAAAAAAAAAGCATGTTGAAAGGCACAAGGTTAGTATGGGAGGAAAACATGATATTGGATTTTTCTTCCAGAAAGGGCCTTGAGTGGCCCAGAACATGATGCAAGTAGCCCTGGGTCTGTTTTGCTTACATTAGGCTTTCATGTATCTGGAAAGCTACCATGTGGAAGAATCAATAGATTAATTCAATGCTACCCCTGAGGAGCAAAGAAAGGTACAGAGGTGTGTTCCTGGGGAGAAATGAGTCACACTTGTCATAAGGACCTCCATTCAAACAAAACCTTAGCTTCCGCCCTTCCCAGGAAGCTGAAAATAGCTGAAATGGTTCTATAAAGAATGTGTCAGGTGGTATTAAAGTATGAGGTCGATAAGCTGGAATTAATTATATTTAAGATAACCTTAAGGCTCCAGGTTTGTTTATTTCCCCATGAGTTGATTCATTCCCTTGACTGTTCAACCACTATTTGTTAGGGGCCTAAACTTAATCTGTTCAGGCCTTTGTAGACAGGGAGGCTTAAGTAAGAGACATTCTTCTTTTTTTTTTTTTTTTTTTTTTAAGTGCTAGGAACTGGGAAGTCTAAAGCCAAGACACTGACAGATTTGTAGTCTGCTGTGGTTCTTCTTTCTGGATTATGGATGGAAGACTTGTTACTGTGTACTCACATGCATTTTTTTTTCAGATTATAATTTTTGGTACAAAAAGCACATCAGGATGAAAGAAGGGAAATCGCGTGACTCTTGCTTATGTTTTGGTGCTGAGGACAGATCCCAGGTCTTTATCAAGAGAAGTGCTCTCCCACTGAGGTACATCCCCAGACCCTCTTTCTATTTCTACATGGTCCTGGTCCCATCACTAAATGTCCACCTTCAGGACCTAATGGGCCTAGTAATTTCTGAGGTTGAGGTTCGAAGGGGAGAGATGTGGGAAGTACTCACACATGGGCTGATTAAAAGTCAAAACTCATGCTGGGCGTGGTGGCACACGCCTTTAATCCTAGCACTTGGGAGGCAGAGATAGGAGGGTTGCCATGTCTTCGAGGCCACCTTGAGACTACATAGTGGATTCCAGGTTGGCCTGGCCTAGAGCGAGATCCTACCTTGAAAAAAAAAAAAAAAAAAAAAAAAAAAAAAAAAAAAAAGGTCAAAACTCATAAAGGAGAATCAGAGGCTGACAGGAGCTCAAAACAAAAGGCCACTCATTAACCCCAGCCCCCCCCCCCAAGTCTCCGGAAACATTGAACAGGAGGGTCAGAAAGAATGTGAGAGCCACAGGGTGGGAATGTGCACTCTGACACACCCTCCAACACACTCATACAGACAGACTGGTGGATTTTTCTGACCCCACAGTAAATACTCATAACCATACTAAGGAGGGTCCTCAATGGAATAGGGGCAGGGAAGAGGAAACAAGAGTATAATCAGATGGGGCTATGAACAATTTGCAGAATATTTATATATTAAAGTTCTAATAAAGAAATCGAAAAAAAATATGCAACAGAAATATTGCAGTGACACGCTGTAAGTGCAAGCGTACATGGAGCTTGGAGCAGATGGAAGCAAATGAGGAGGGTAAGGCGGGGGTACATTGACACTGGAATGATTGTAAGTGTGGAGAATGAGGCATCTTCCCTGAGAACTGTGTATACCCAAAGGAAGCCGCTGCAGAAGTCAATGCGGGATTTAAGATAGCAGTGGTGAGGAGCATCGGCAATGAAAATCTTACCAGTGGAAGAATTTTTAAAAGACAGACTCAAAGAGAAGAGGTGGAAAGGGCTGAGCCTGAGGATGAGGTGGTGTACCTGCTCCAGCAGAAGACTTCATCTTTGATGTGGAAACACGTGTAAGGAAACCATGATGAAATCAGCTGTGATAGTCCTCAGATGAACATATTGTCCCAGAAGTTTATGTTGTCTTTCAGATTACAGCATGCTATGAGAAAACGGCTGCTGCCATCGTGATCGGAAGTTCAGCAGAGATGGCAGACTGAGCTGGGCAGGGGAAAGGTAGTCAGACCCACCTGAGATCTCTGCTGGTCCAGGTGCAGCTGTGGGCAGTGATTCCAGGGTCTTGTGTGAGATACAGGAGGTCAAGGGATAAGAGCTCCACCTATCCATCCAGGAGGAGATTTTTGCCCACATTGAGGTGAAGCCTAGGATATTGCTGATTAGAGGTCTCCATGCTCCTGTATGAAAGCATTAACTCACTGGCTCACAAGGGGAACCTTGGTGGACTCAGACTTTAGTTTGTCAGGGGTTTCCCTGCCTAGGGGAGCACGTGGTTATCAATCTGATTTTCTCATAGAAAAAACAAAAACGAGTTCACACAACACAACCTAAGAACCTGGGGTCTCTGAATACCACTTTCCTCACCCTGAATACCAACAAATGGAGTTATGAAAATGTTTGGCATATGGACCTTCAAGCAACTCCATTTCCTTGCATAGAATGAAATGCTACCTTTGTTTGGGAATTATGATCCAGTGTATTTTCCTTACTATTTCACATTTACTTCAATTGAATATTCTGCAGTGATCTATATTCTTAATGTGTGAGTATAATTGTATGATTTAAATGTGTATGCATGGATGGAATTATAAATTTCTCTCTAGAACAATAAATGGCTTTAAAAATATACAAGTAAGTGCATGTACAATATTTTTATGGAGGAAATAGAAAAGACTAGGTGTTGACTTATAGAAACAAATGTTTGTATGAAACATAGCAGATCTGTAAAATTCCATCAATTCTAATATCTCAAGTGGACATAATGACCTTTATAAGTAACTTTTCTTTCCAGCTTTTTCATCTTTCATAGTGTATGAGACCAGGAATGCCTTGTGAAGTCAATGAAGCTGAACACTTCAACATGCTGGTACACAGTGCTTCACAATGGTACACAGTTGCACAATGTTTCACACAAGTACTCATTGGTCCACAGTGGTACACAGGTACACAATGATTCACACAGGTACACATTGGTACACAGTGGAACACAGGCGCACAGTGTTTCACACAGGTACTCATTGTTTCACAGTGGTACACGGGTGCACAATGTTTCACACAGGTAGTCATTGTTTCACAGTGGTACACAGTTGCACAATGCTTCACAAAGGTACTCATTGTTTCAGTGGTACACAGTTGCACAATGCTTCACACAGGTACTCATTGTTTCACAGTGGTACACGGGTGCACAATGTTTCACACAGGTACTTATTGTTTCGCAGTGGGACACAGGTACACAATGAATGGTTCACACAGTTACTCATTGGTTCACAGTGGTACACAGGTACACAATGATTCACAAAAGTACTCATTGGTACACAGTGGAGCATAGGTGCACAGTGTTTCACACAGGTACTCATTGCTTCACAGTGGTACACAGTTGCACAATGTTTCACACAGGTACTCATTGCTTCACAGTGGTACACAGTTGCACAATGCTTCATACAGGTACTCATTGGTCCACGGTGGTACACGGGTACACAATGAATGGTTCACACAGTTACTCATTGGTACACAGTGGTACACAGGTACACAATGATTCACAAAAGTACTCATTGGTACACAGTGGAGCACAGTTGCACAATGTTTCACACAGGTACTTATTGTTTCACAGTGGTACATAGGTACACAATGGTTCACACCAGTACAGAGGCACATGGTAGTTCATAACGGTATACAGGTACACAGTGTTCACAGTGGTACAAGGGAACACAGTGGTGCACAGATAGGTACACAATGGTTCATAGTTGTACACAGACTTTCTCTGAAGATCACAAAGGGTTAATCTCATCAAATGAACTATTCAAGATGAAAATGTCAGTTCTAATAGATGACAGTTTCTCTTCTAATGAGAGTAGCAAGAAACATGAGTATCATAAAGAATGAATTTAATTACATTCATTTGAATGTTCTTTTAATTGTAAATTCACCACATCATATACTTCAAATAGAGACATCATTACTTAGTTTAGAAAGAGAGTATTGAAATAACTTTATCACTTTGTTTTCTCAGCCAGAATTATCCTCTAAGCTCTGGATTTTGCCCATATATATTGTACTGGCCTTAGAATGCAACTGGTGCACTCCCGTAAGTAATGGGGCCCAGAGGAGAGACATGCCAGTGGAAAACCACTCCTTAGCATGTTGTTCCTGGAGAGCAGAATCTGGCCATCAAGATGGGATATGAGAAGCGAGCTCAGCAAAGGGAAGACACCATGGAGAACAAGAATGAATAGAAGTGACTATCTCAGAGCCCAGATGTGAGAAATTTAAGGGAGACCCAAATAAATAACTATGCAATGGAACAAGGTAATTGAGAATGAAGTGAGGTAGGTTATGAAAATGACAAGCCTAAAAACAATGGTCCCAATGAAGAAAGATTTTGCTGCAAAGTGTATTTTTTAGCCAGGTCAGAAGTCATTTTGAGGGCTGAAGAGGAGATGTTTTAGTGGTTAAAGTGCTTGCCTAAAAAGCCAAAGGACCTAGGTTCTATTTCCAAGGACCTATGTAAAACAGATGTACAAGGTGGCACATGCACCTGGAGTTCATTTGCAGCAGCTGATGGCTCTGGTGCACCCATTCTCCCTCTCTTTCTCTATCTCTGTCTCTCACTCTCTCAAATCAATCAATGAATAAATTAGTTTAAAAAAACTTAGACTTCACTAAAAACAGAAGTTATTTTGATTCTCAAAACCCTGGACGGTTCTGGTAGTATCTGGTGAGAAAAGACCATGAGCACAGCCTCATATCCTGCGACATGGGGCAGTCTCTCTGGAGAAAGAAGCAGACAGTTAAAATGCTATAGTGTTAAGTTTGGTTTGTATTGACAACTACAGTATCTCTGTACAGACACACACATACACACATGCACATGCACGTGTGTGTGTGTGTATCTATGTCTATATCAATATCCATATCTATATATCTATATATATATATCTCTATATATCTGTATCTATATCTATATCTATCTATCTATATCATCTATATCTATATCATATATATCTATATCTATATCTATATATGTATATATATATGTATATATATATATATAGAGAGAGAGAGAGAGAGAGAGATTGTTGTCTGAATGGATGTCCCCTATTATATTCAGGAGTTTATTAAAGCTTGTAATTTAGATCTCCAGTCACTGGGCTGGAAGAGGTGTCACTGTGGGCAGATCCTAGGGCCCAGTCATAAGGTGTGCTTGGGGTGGATGTTTCCAGATGGAACATATGAAGAGTGCCACAGTTCTGCAGTTATGGCGTTCCTGCAGTGTGCTTGCTTGTGCTGGTGGTGGTTTTTCTCTATGTGGATCTTTGATAGTTGGCCTTCCTCTTATCCATTATGGAACTGTCCCTCAATCTGTAAACTCCAGTAGATCCCTTCCTCCCATATCTGTGCCTAGTTTAGAAGTTCATTCCAGCAACTGAAGCTGACTAGTCCTATCTATCTAGCTGTCTATCTATCTATCTATCTATCTATCTATCTATCTATCTATCTATCTATATGTTTTAATATCATTTAATGATGAACTTGAGCCCTTCCCATCCAAGACAAACTGCAAAGTAGCCCTGGAGACACATGGGTCCTTAACATGTTCACACATATGTTATAGGTGATCCAGTTAGGGGGACTAGGTGAAAAATACATAGATTTTCTCTTCATGTTTTTGTTAGTGCCCTACTGAATTGTACAATTTTCTCAAAATTTAAGAAATGACAAAACAGACACACACACAGCCACCTGTAATGTGTTAATAGTTTTAGATATGCATGTGTGTTGTTTAGCATTTTAGAAGTTTAGAGAGTTAAAAAGATGAATTTGTTATTTTGTTATGTTAGCATTTGCAAAACAAACTCACCCAACCCTTTTGACAGAACTACAGAGTTGATACGGTGGTGGGTTTCATTATGAGACAAATTAAATATATGTTGCTACTCCAACACTAGGTTCATAGTAAGTCACTGACTTTAGTTACAAGTGCGGTTTTCTCTTATTAAAAATTCTGCACATGTCTGTGCATCATTGTGTTTTAGAACAGCAAGATACAGTCCAGCACCAAGGAGATCCACGTCAGTGAGGGAGGAGGGCGAGGTCATAGGAGACCACAGGGAAGTGAGGCTCTGGTGTGTTCTACAACTGAGGGGAGCTCCGGTCTCTGAGGAAGAGATCAATACGGCCAAGAGGCCACAAACACCTTTGTAGGAAGGGAAAAAAAGTGCATCTGAACTGAACTCTGGAGGCCAGGTGGGAATTTCACAGCCACGCCTAGGAGGCGATGGAAGGTTATGTGAGCCAGAAGCAGCCTGGACTTGGAGGGTTTTGTGTAGTCCTTGTGGTCGTTCTTCTCCCTGTGTATGGCTACTTAATGCTGACATGTAAATTTCTTGTAGCTCTGGTGAATGCAGAAAGGGGAAAAAAAAATATGTGTGGTTTGGCTACAAGTCTGGGGAAGGAACAGTACCCAGTAGAGGCCAAACCAGAGCCAGTAGCAAGAATCAAAATGCCAAAGTAGTGTCCTGAAACAAATTCCCAGCAGTGTGGTATGTTGGGGTAAAGTGTAGGATTGTCTGGATTCTGGAGCCTCCTTCTAATTCTAAACCTTGGAAATCAGGAATGGTGCTTCTTGTGAACTTACCAACCACGTAGAAACACCCTGTGTTCTTCTCTTCTTTCATCTACCTCTGTGCCCCACCCCTGCCCAGCCCCACCTCATCAGTAGTGATAGGATTCTAGTAAGCTAATTGGACATTTTTACAAGTGGCAGGCATGGTGTGTGTGTGTGTGTGTGTGCACATATGCTCATTTCTTGTACCCAACTGTGCTGATTTTTACTTGACCCAGTTCTAATTCTAGAAATATTTCATAAAGAAGGAAAAAACTACTAAGATTTGATACTCTGATTTCTGTTTCAAGATTTGTTTTCAAAGCTTCTGTTTAAATGTTTTTATTTATTTATTTGGAAGAAGGGAGACAGAGAAAGGGAAGAGAGAATAAGTATGGGCACTCCAGATGCATGTGCCACTTTCTGCATCTGCTTTGTGTAGGTAGTAGGAGTCAAACTCAAATAGTTAGACATTGTAGGCAAGTGCCCTAACTATTGAGTCCTCTCTCCAATGCCCTCAAAGCTTTTTTTTTTTTTTTTTCCTCTTTTTACTTTTCTTCCTTTTTTCAAGGTAGGGTCTCACTCTAGCCCAGGCTGTCCTGGAATTAGTTATGTAGTCTCAGAGTGGCCTCTAAATCATGGCAATCCTCCTACCTCTGCCTCCTGAGTGCTGAGATTAAAGTAACATGCCTGTCTCTCCTCAAAACTTTTTAAATTTTTTTTTAAATTTTTATTTATTTATTTGAGAGACAGAGAGGGGAGAGAGAGACAGAGAGAGAATGGGTGTGCCAGAGCCTCCAACCACTGCAAAAGAACTCCAGACACATTCACCACCTTGTGCGTCTGGCTTATGTGGGTCCTGCTAAATTGAACCTGGGACCTTTGGTTATTCAGGCAAGCACCTTAACTCATAGCCCATCTCCCTAGCCCCTCAAAGCTTTTTAACCATAAACTATCCATGTATATAGGGAGAATTCTCCCTGCACTATTATACATCCTTTAAAGAACTTGCAGGTAGGGCTACTGTGAATTTGGCTGAGATCCAGGCTATTTCTAAATTCTATTTTCTTCATTACAATTATAACAATTCATTTGTCTCCAGAAACCTCTTTGGTTTTGTGGAATAAATATAAATCCCATTAACAAGTAAAGTGTTATAAATAAACCAGTTTCTTGTGGTTTACAGAAAACTCACAATGGACAAAGCAAACTGAGTTTTCAAAAATTCCAGATTCTTAAGCTAAAATCTTCCCACAGAATAAACTAAAAAAGTCCCTTAACCATAGTCTCCTAGGCTGAGGAGGCTCCCTGGTGATGACAGTTAGGATGAACAGTATTTCTAGGTTTGAAAGGAGAAAATTCCTTCCATCCAAATTCCACTATTTCCTCACTACGGTTACTATTTTATTATTCCAGACAAGAAATTTAATAATGCTGCCATCTCGGTGTCCATGATGGTGAGCGGGTGTTTGGATATTCAAATAAACCCTATGTCATTGCTCAACTCAGATACAGCTAGATTCAATTTAAAGCAATAGAGGAAGCTGCCTTTTGCTGCCATTCTCTTTGTCTGTCACAAAGCCCCATTCCATGGGGACCTCAGCAAGCAGGAAGTAGTGCTGTACATCTCATATGACTATGGACCATGGAGGAGGGACACCTGTGGGGTTCCCAACAGCACCCTCTTGAGCTAGAAGCAACCCTTCCCTCCCTATTCCCCCCTCCAATTCCTGTCACCAGAACCTCTGCAGACCACTGCACTTTTATGCAATAATATGCCATCATTAACCATATGTCTTCTTTCCTCTGCTTTTTTTTTTCCTTTAGCAATTTTCCACCATTAATTTTTAGTAGGGTTTTACAATTTTCAGAAGACAGTTGGCTTCTCTCCTAATGTAATGAGGTTGAGATTCATAAAGTTACGTAATGGTCATGGGAAGGAACTAGATGTAATAAAAATCAGGCTTCATTTTGTCATGTCTCTTGGCAACTCTAGATGGACTGACTCTGCCCATGCCTGGGTACTCTACTAGAGTACAGATTAGTGGGGTCAAAAGGAAAACTGGACTCAATACCAGCTAAATAGCAGTCATTTCTGATAAATGCCACAAATAGATTAATAACGGTTAATGAATGCCATTGATTTTCACAGAATACACTTTATCAGCAAAGGGATGCATTGTTAAACTTAAATTGACAAATATTCATTAAGTTCCTGAATGTGACAAACACTGGGCTGGAATCCAGCAAATGAAATGCTAATGATGCACGCACGTACCTGCTTTGCAAAGAGTCCCAAAGCTAGAGAGAAAACTAAGGTGGGCTGCAGGATTATTTGTAGTTCAAGAATTTCCCCAGATGTTACAGGACAATTGTCAGCTTTTATTATACAAAAGTTTCCAGGCCTTATTTTTGGAACATCCACTGTGAATAAGCAGTGCCAAGCCCTTATGACCACTAAGCACTTGGTATGTGGCAAGGGCACTGGATAAATGAGGTTTTAGTTGATTTAATTTGAATTAAATTAACTAATTTTATTTTGGTACTCAGTTCCCTATCAGAAGAAAAAATAATTATACTCATGACTGAGTGGGGGTGGGGGACTCTACTTTTAACACTCAAGTTGCACGAAATCTAAAACCAGACCACATTTCCCGTGAAAGCATGGCAACATAATTGAGATAGATACAATGTGCAAAATACACATCGAATTATAATTATTTTAGTTCCTTTTATGCTTGTCATCATCATTGTTATTATTATTTACATATTTAGTATGGATACATCATGCGTTGGTACTCGCGTTGTCCTCGTCCCTGTCCTCATTCCACTGGGGACACTCCTCAGTAGGGTTGCAGGTATTCCCTGCCACCTGGAGCAGTTCTGGTTTATGCATTGTGGGAGCAACAATCAGTTATTTATGGGGGGAGGAAGGAATGCCTCTGGAAATGATGTCTTGCCTGTGGCTCTTACAATCTTTCTTCCCCCTCTTTCACAAAAGTTCCTGAGCCATCGTGGTTTAGTTTAAAGCCTACTTCAGTGATAAGCTCTTAGGAGCCTCTGGATCTCTGCTTTGTTAGGTGTTGAGTATCCTTAGCGTCTGTCTCCTTCATCGTAGTACTGATTTATCAGGTTCAGCATGGAGGCAGTGTTCTTGATTGTCTCTCCAATTCTTCTGGGTTTTCACCTGTGGCTTGGATGAAGTTTGAGGGGTAGTTTATCTCCTTGGGTCTCCCTATCTTCTCAAAAAGAACAGATTGTTCAATGTAGAGTGAAGTTAACATAGTTTAAATGGGATACACATTATTAATTCAGAGAGAATTTGATATATGTAACCCCTCTTTTAGCCAAAGACTAGTGAGGGCTTGACACTGGACAGCATAATCTTTGTCTCCATAGGATTTTGTTATGGTGCCCAATTCCAGATATGGGTTCTTGTACACTGAGCAGATTTCTTAGCCAATCTGACTGCTATTGGTTCCCCATTGAGTATTAAGTTCTAACATTTAGCCCAAGTAAAATCAATACAAGCTATCTCATTAATCAATTCTTATATTGACCACATGTTAAAAATTATAGCTTTTTTTAGATATACTGGCTACATATGTATATCATTAATATTATTTTTTCTTTCACATCTTAGAAATACAGCTACTAGCATAAATACATTACATATGTATCTTCATTATATTGATATTGCAAATGACAGTGTCGGTGGGCGCATGCACCCGCTTCCCAGTGGTGTATGCACTTGACAACCCACTGGCCTTTGGCTACAGCCACGAGTTTCCTCATACCGCCAATGCAGAGTCTTTGGTGCACTGGCCAGAGGCACAGAGATGCACCTTAGCAGAACCTAAAATTTCCACGTCACCTGGGATCTAGATACTGTCTTAGCAAAAATACAATCCAAATTCATTTTTACTGATAAAGAGATTGAAAGCCAGGCATATTAACTACGATGTTTAGGATTATAGTCAAAGTTAATAGCAATGTAAATTCCTAAAGGTTTGTCTAAAATGCCAAATTTCATGAAACAGGTAACAATTTCATGACAAAAAATAAATTACTGATATTATTGGGATTAGAAGAGATAGCACTATTAAAAAAAAAAAAAACTCTCTGTATGTTATTTGGTAAGGACAAGTATTTTATGATTACTATTCTTTATATAAAGTCTGTCATTCCTAGTAGAGTTGGAATTACTAATCGACTCACCTACTTAGAGAAGAACTCATGTACCTGTCCGGGAAGGCTTTGTTGATGTTGTAGTAACCATTGAGGCTTGGTGAGCATGGAAATTGCCCTTGCACTACAATGTGGGGCAACACTGCCACCTAACGGCGGCATTGCTGAAGTGAAGGCAGATGTAGAGAGTGCTGTCGCGGAGAATTTGGGCTGAAGAATTAGAAAAGTTCACAGAGTATTCAGGAAGTTATCACACCATCAGAAATAACTCTGAACTAATAGCATGTATTTAGAAAATGCTTTGGTGAACCCAGGCAGGCCTCTAGGTAGGGCGTTTCTGTTATTTTGGTTTTCTATGAGAAAAATGGGAAGCGGAGGTACTCCTACGTTAGATTGGCCTTCTGGTGTGGAGAAAATCCTAGTTCTTTTCTGTTGGCCGCATCTATGCAACTAAACTTACATGTCAAGCTAAAACTGGAATTTGTAACCAGAGTAATAGATAAATAGCACCAAATACAAACAAATAAGCATGCATGGAAATGTCATGGAACTGAGCATTAAGGTTCCAAGTAGGCATAAGAGATTCGTTGATTTTATGTTTTTGCAGCAGAAAAGGAAGGGTCTTGCTCAAAAATCTCAGTCTCCAGCAGGCCAGGTGAAGAAAACAGATACTAGATATTTAGTAAGAACATCCATAGCTTTGTTAGACGGTGAAGGGATTACAATTCACACTTTAAATATGGTGTCATTTTAGGGCTGGGGAGACAGCCCCGTGTAAAAGAAGTGCTTGCCACACAGGCACAAGTGCCTGACTTGGGATCCCTAGAACCAAAGTGAGGCCAGTCCCCGCCGCTGGTGCCAATAACTGCGGCCCATCTATGGGGAGGCAGGGGCAGAGACAGGAGAATTCCCCCCAAGCTTGCGATCTAGCTAGCCAGGTGGACGCAGTGACCAGCAAGGAAGAGACCCTGCCTCCCACAGGAGGCCCAGCACTCACACCGGAAGGTCTCCTCTCACTGCCGCACGCATGCCATGGGTACAGGCATGCAGGCACTTGCACACAAAACTGGTTGCCATTTTAAATGAGTAGAAAGCATTATTTCTTCTTCATGAACATAGTTCAAAACTTAGAGCCATAAAGCATTAGAATACCAATCTCTTATAACATGTTATCTATAGTGATACCCTTGGAAAGCTCTGGAAAATACTCCCTTCTCTTGGTGCCAGCGTCAAGGATGAAATGGAGGGTCTTATTTCCTCTAGAGAGTATTCCTAAGTATTTGCTGTGTTTCTTAGGAGGGTCTGTGCTTTTCCTATAGTTCATAATGAAAACGTCATTAGAGAGGAATGAGGGGTGATGACTCTTTATAAATCATTTCAGAGACAAAAGATCAACCCATGACTAAATAATATAATAAGACAAAGGAAAACATTGGAAGGTTTGCCCTGTGTTTGTTACTCTGTTTTATTTTTATTTATTTATTTTTATAAACTTTTGAGTAAAAGGCATTACTTGGGTACCAAGCACTTTCAAAGAAAAGGAAACTAGAATTCACATTTACACTAATAAGACAGACCTTTAGAAAAAAGCTTCCAAGTATCATTCACACTTACATACATACATACTTTTACTGTGATTATTAAAATCAACTTATCTGTGCACAGAAAATAAATGAAGAAGGCTATTAAAGTAGAAAGAAGAGGGTTGGGAAGATGGATCATTGAGCAAGTGCTTGTTGTGCAAGCATGAGAAACTGAGTTTGGATCCTCTGAGCTCTACACATATCTTATGGCACACATATATCTACTCATACACACACACACACACACACACACACACACACACACACACACATCTTCCCCCACACATCTACAAGAGGAAAAGGAACAAGTTGTCAAGGATTAGATGTCTTGTTCAGACTCACTTAATTTATGACAGCCTCTAAGCTGTGACATATTATTCTTTTAGACAAGACACTGAGGTCCAAACACTTAAAATCTATCTGTACACAATAACCAAGCAAATTAGACCTAGACCCTTCCCAGAGTTCTACAAAGCAATATCTCTGTCTAAAATGTTAAGTACTAGGTGGTGGGTATCCTTTGTCACTGTAGCATGTGCTTTCCAATTATGAGGTCTTGTGTTCAAACAAAAACAGGACAAGGAAGTACTACAAGAAATGGCAATAACTGCCTGTTGAACCTCTGAGTTGTACATTTCAAATTTGCATATGATTAACTATATTTCCCTAATAATTACCCTGGAGCCACCTCCTATTTTCTACTTCTCCCTGATGGAGATTGAGGGCCATAGCCCCAGGGGGACGTGAAGGGCTCCAGCCACCTTGCAGCAGTAGAATCACTCATCCTTCAGAATTCCGTAGTGTGCACTCTGAAACCCTTATGTTAAATACAGATTCTAAATAGACTTCCCTTCTGCTACTGATCTCCTCTCTTGGCCCTTGCTAATTTCCTTCAAATCTGACAAATTAATCTAAGGAAAATACAATTAGGAAAAAATCTCTCTCTAATGCTATTCCTGAAAGCCAAAAAATTGAATTAGAAAAAGGACTGAGCATAATCCAAGTCTCGTGACTCCCCTTCTCTTGTGGTTTCTTTTCTCCATATTCATAAGGCCTTATCCAAACCCTTGTGAGATTACAGGAAATGCTGGTCTTATTTCCACGAACAGTTGTTCATTTTGTCATTTTCATCCAAACACCTTAGTCACAAGTAATTGGATTTCCTCACTACAGAAGACCTGGCATTTTTATGATAATGAAGTTGTGCACAGGGGCTCATTTGACATTAAAGGTGCTTTGCAAATATATTATGAAAACCTGGCTTAGAAGAGCACATTAAGGAATAAAGGGTTTAATTTTCAAGAGATTTGCTGAAATGTCCAGAGGATATTAAGCTTTGGCAAGTGAATAAACTCTTAAAATGTCACTGTTTTACCTGAAACTTGGGCAGGTTTATAAAAAGCTGAGCCTTATTTTATGTCAGTATAATTTCATGACTTCCTTATATCTTCTTATAGTTACCTTCTACTTGCTGGGAAAAAGTATTCAATCAAAAGCAGCTGATGGGAGGAAAATTGTATATTTTGGATTACAGTTTCTAGGGAAAACTCCATCACAGCAGGAAAGCATGACATGAGGAGAGGCAGGACAAAACCTCTGTAAGTGGAATATAGTAGGCAGAGAGTAAACTGAGCTTTGGCAAAGGGGAGCTGACTACAACAGCCATAATCCCACCTCCAACAACACACCACCTCCAGCAAGGCTCCACCTCACAAATTGCCAGCATCTGAGCCCAAGCATTCAAAACACATGAGTTTATGGGACACAGCTGACTCAAACCACCATATATCTATATACCAGAGAAGCAGAAAATTGTAAGCTACTTTTAAATACAACTGCCTAAAGTGGAAGACAAGGACAGTGGAGTAGATGCGGATCCAACCTCACCCAGGAAATAAAAGCCCAAACAAACCCAAATTGGAATGTGATTATGTTAAGGAAAGAGAAAGGTGGGTCATTAACTAGAAACAAAAGCATCAATACATGTGAAAGGGGTGGAAAATATGTAATACATAATGGTTCACTTTGTTTAAAGAAATTATTGCAGGCATATGACATTTTCAAGCAACACATAGCAACTGATGTGGATTAAATATGATTTGAAGAAACTGATTCCTCCACAGGTTCACACATAAATTTGGTGCTCAAGTGTGTTAGATCTTGAAGGACAGGCAAAATTTGGATAGAAACAATTGAAGATATCCATTTAGTAATTTAAGCAAGCCATTTCCAATGCCTTTATCACTCTTAGGAATTAAAAATCTATCTATATCCTCACTGATAATTATAAGAAATATGACATTTGAAGAAAATTAAAATAGTTTTATGTATAAATCATGTATGGAGCTGGGCATGGAGGTTCACGCCTGTGATCTCAGTACTCAGGGAGAAGGTCACTGTATGTTTGAGGTCGGCATGGGCTACAAAATGGGTTACAGACCAACTTAGGTGATAGGGTGAAACCCTTTTCAAAGCATACAAGCACCAAGAAGTACATGAGAGTAGAGAAATTAACTGGGGAATCTGTGTAGAAAAGCATTAGCAATGCGAACACTGCAGATGGTGTAGATGGGAAGCCATGTAAAAGAAACGGGGGTTGCTTGTACATTAAAAAAATTTACTAATACGTGGCATTTTACAAGAAAAATACATGGGTTATAATTTGAAAATATTTTAATTTTTAAAAACTTAAAGATTTTCATATCTGTATAGCATAGTAAGTTATACCTTTTTCTGAAGTGGAGTATCATTAGATAAGGAAACGTAGGCTAATACTAATGAAACCATACCTAAGAGTACATGGTTTGTTTCTGAATCAGACTTATTATTTTTTCTGTTTTTATCAAGGTAGGGTCCCACTCTAGCCCAGGCTGACCTGGAATTCACAATGCAGTCACAGGGTGGCCTTGAACTCATGGCAATCTTCCTACATCTGCCACCTGAGTGCTGTGATTAAATGCGTGCACCACACGCCTGGCTTCACATTTTTGTTTAATACTGCAGTATTTAAAACATGCTTGGATTCAAGCGTATGCTAATATCTTAAGGAACTCTCTTCTCATTGATCATATAGGAATTTGCTTAATAAACAGAACATGAAAACAACTCAAAACCTTTCAAAAATTATAATTCAGATGTTTTATAGGCATGATACTTTTAAGGAAAAGGCAAGATAATTTATTGAAAAAATATATTGTACTGTTATTGCATTATTATTGACCATTGCTGTGGCAAAAGTGACTTAAGGAAGGAAGGGCTTAGTTGAGCTTACAGCCGGAGGAGACGCTGTCCGTCACAGCAGGGCAAGCATGGCCACACGAGTGGGCAGTCGCTGTTCACGTGGCATCCACAGCCAACTGGAGACTCAAATGCGCTGTTTTTAAGCCACAGTCCTACACCCTTGTCCCTATAGGATCAAGGCCATTTCATCATGCAAAAAATAAATTTAACCCAACTTTAACAGTCCCCACAGTCTTGAACAGTTCCAATTTTGATCAAAAGTGTAAGTGTGGAGCCTCTTCTGAGATACACGTGGTCCTTTAACTGCAAACTCCTGTGACACCAAATACAAGTCATGTAGTCCCACATACAGTGGCACAGAGCAAACACTCCCAAACTGTAAAGGAGAAGTAGGAGATTTGCAAAGAAAGGTCAGCACAAAGGCAAGAACATCATGTGTATGATTCCTCCCAGGCTTGCCCGCTTGGGATGGAGCGTGGGGCCCTGGGAACACAGTTTAGGATGGAGCGTGGGGCCCTGGGAACACAGTTTATAGGAGTTTCTCCCTGTTTGCCAATTCTGTGCAAATATTTTCTAGGCAGTTGTTTTTGAGCAATGCACCCGTTGCATACCATTTACCATCCAGGCTCTTTACTTTCAAATAATTTGTATTCTCTCAAGGTAGAGGATTCAGTGGGTAAGGTCTGACTGTCCCTGTTAAAAGTACAGGTTTCTCCTTAACAATTACAGCTGCTGCTGATGTAGGGTTGAAATAGGTGGAGGGATTAGATCTCTATAAAGATGGAGGAGATGCCCAGTCCTGTGAACCTCAATTTCGGGTCCTTTTCCAAGTTATCAAAGAATTGAAAATGCCAACTTGGAGAAGGGCAAGTTACTGATTAAGAAATTTATTGCAGAGAGAGTGAGGATTCAGAGGGAAGGCAAGCAGGAAGGTCTCCCTGGGAGAGAAGCTCCTGAGGAAAGGGGCTCACACACATGTAAAGCAGGACAATTCCCTCAAACAAAGCAGGAGAGCCCCCCACCCTGGACAAAGAAAGAACTAGAAGATCCTCTTCATATAGGGAGTTAGAAACAGGTGGGACAGGTAAGGGGGCCAGAGGGCCAGAGGAGTGAGAAAGCTTACCAAATGGGGCTCTTACCTGTGTTTCTGGCCCACTTATATAAACCTGGACATCAAGTTAGAATAAGCCTCTTAGCCAGACTCAGATGTGTAAGGAAGGGACCTGATTGGTTGGTGGGCTCAAGAGGCTGACTCAGAAAGGGCCAGCCCACAGGCGCGCTAAGCCATTGAGGAAGAAGCAGGGAACTATTGCTGTGAAGCCATTGCATAGCTATCTTGAATGACATCGGATCAGTCATGAGTTCTAGTCCTACCAAGGCAGACAAGGTGGCAGCCACGTTTCTGGGTTTCAGCTTCCAGCTAACTACCTACCAGACGAAAAATAAATATATAAAAGCTATCTTGCTCATAATCTTTATCACTTTCCGGACATGCTTTTGTGGGGAATAATAAACATGTTCACATTTCCTTCCTTGGCAGATTTCACTTTTTTTTTTCATATCCTTGTCCTCCACTCGTGGCACTCTCTCACCGTAGACTTGAGTAAGAGCAATCACAGTAGTCTTGCCACCGTCTGAACACAAAGAAAATCCTGCAAGCTGTGGTCCAAGGGGTCCAGGCTCTATCCGACACTGGCAGGACTAAGAAGCATCATGCATGTGACGCTCATTTTGGAGACGTGAAAGATGTATGGCTGAGTAGAATCTGGAGGTCTTCACCATGGTCACAGAGAGCCACTGAGTCCACGCAATGTGTGGCTGAGTCACCGTCCCTGAGAAGGGGGGGGGCGCTGAGACCCAGTCTCTGGAGCTGTGATGGTGAAGGCTAAGTTGCAGTGCAGATCCCAGGATGTTGATAATTATCTTTTAATTCTTAGAACCTCTAGGACCTATAGTGCAAGGTTGAGCAGCAGGCATCCTTTTTCACAAAACAGGAAGAAGCAGATCAGCTCTCAGATTTGATGTCAGAAGGAAACAGTGGCTGCCCCTCGCTGCCAAGGTTGCTCTGGGCTTTCTGTGTACGCCTTATGAAGATTTGAAAAAAAGGGCCTTCTATCCTGACTTTGAACACATTAGGAATTTTTCAAATGAGGCTTGTTTTGAGTAATTAATTTATCCTTATTTTTGTTTATGTAGTAAATTATAAGCACTTGTTTGGATAAGAATATTAAGCAAGCCATACATCCCTGAATTAACTTATACTTAGTCATGATCTAGTGTATTTTTTATTGACAGCTTTCATAATTATAGACAAAAAACCATGGTAATCCCCCCCCCCCGCAACTCTGCCCTCCATTGTATCCCCTCCCCTTCTCAATCAGTCTCTTATTTTTGATGTCATCATCTTTTCCTTCTATTATGATGGTCCGGTGTAGGTAGTGCCAGGCACTGTGAGGTCAAGGATATCCAGTCCATTTTGCGTCTGGAAGAGTGCATTGTAAGCAGTCCTACACTTCCTTTGGCTCTTACATTCTCTCCAGCACCTCTTCCGCAATGGACCCTGAGCCTTGGAAGGTTTGATAGAGGTGTTTCAGTGTTGAGCACTCCTCTGTCATTTCACCTCAGCACTATGGTGCCTTCTGAGTCATTCCAAGGTCACCACCATTTGAAAAGAGAAGCTTCTCTAACCAAAAGTGAGAGTAGCATTAGTATATGGGTATGAATGTTAAGAGAAGTGCTCACCAGACACTTTGATGAGAATCTGCTGGTGTCTGGCTAAATGATCTATTAACATTCTATTTGCTATTATCTTGTATTGCAAGTTTTATTATATTAAAAATGTTGTACAATTGTCTTTGTTTTCATTATCTTCTATGCTCTTTTCAGATTTGCTTTAATCTGGTCTTTGAAAGCCAGCAGAGCAATGGTCAATGGGCCGCTATTCAATGCTTTTATATTAACTTTTAATCTTTGAATGGTTCATAGAATTTACAAGAAAATTTTTGTCCCTGGAATTATCTTTTGGGAAAGATTTTGCTAATAACTTCAACAACTTCAATGAATGTGTCTTCATTTTGTTTCTTTCCTGTGTCAGTTTTATACAGTTGGGTTTTTCAAGAAATGTGTCTGTGCCATGTAAATTGCCAAATATGCCAATATGAAACTGTTGATACATTGTATTATAGCCCCTTTGTCATGGGTATGTTTTAACAGGAATATTCTCTTCCCCAAATTGACACTGATAACCTGAATTCTCTCCTTTCTGTGATATATTCTGATTTGCAGTTATGTTAATATTTACAAAGAATTGCCAGCACTGCTTTTCTTTTTGTTGCTTTCTATTTCATTGATTTATTTACATATTTTAATTATTTATTCTGGTTCTAGTATCTTTCAACTGTAATGTTTCTTTTTTCTTTTCAGTGTGTAGATCAGTGATGTTTATATATGTCTTCTATTTAACATAAGCACCTTACAACAATAAAGAGCCCTGTGGCCTTCACTTTGACTGTACTATCCTTGAGTTCAAAGAATTATTTCTAAAAAATTTCCTTTGTAGTTGCATCTTGAACCCATGAATGACTTATCATATATTTGGGTATTTTTCTAGATACTTCATTGTTATTTAAATAAACACTAATTCCACTGTGACTGGGGATCATACTTCATACTATTTTCAATTTCAACAATGTTGTGCACACGTTTCAAGATCTATCATGACAACTCTATTGGAAGATGCGCCATGTATACTTAAAGTATGTGATTCCCCCTTGGGTTGGAAGTAGCATTCCATATTCCATAACATTTACTTAGATTAAGGAAGTCAATATTTTTTCACCAATTTCAAAGGTTGCTATTGATTTTTAATTTTCTTTGTCATTTTAATTGTTAATAGACAGGAGTTAGACAATGTGTTAATTGTGTAGTTCTCTACTTCTCACTTTAATCTACATTATTTAACAAACTAACATATTTGATTTGGGGGTGTATGTTTCTGTATATTTGTGCACAAATATACAACTGCAGGCATATGAAATCACAGGATAGTTTTGAAGTGTTAATCCTTGTTTGTGTGTTTTTCTTTTTTGAAAGAGTGTCTCTCTTGTTTTTGCCACTATGAATGCCAGCTAAGCTAGAAGGAACCAACCACCATTATCATTTGCTTACCTTTCCACATATATTCAAAAGTTTTAAATACAGAGTCACTAAATTCGTTGCTCTTCACAAGATATGACTCAGATCACCCAATACATCTATTTCATGGGGTCCTTTAAATAGTTCGCACCATGGATTATTAGTGCCCTCCTCATTACCAGTAGACGTACTCTCCTTACTACCATTATAGCCTTTAGTGGCACAGAAGTTGGAGAGCCAACTCCAGAGAGCACCAAGCCCACTAGGGAAATCCATCCTTACAATTCTGTCTCTCTAGAACCATTCCTGGTACCACAATCTGTATTAGTCAGGGTTCTCGAGAGGAACAGAACCAATTGAATGACTTGTATTAAAAGGGAATTTATTGGATTGTCTTATGGCAGTCCAACAATATCGGTTTGCAAGCCTGAGAGTCAAGGAACCAGGTAGCTGCCTCAGTCCACAAAGCTGGATTCCTCAGCAGTCCCAATCCAGCACTGAAGGCCTGGAGGCATCCTGGAGAGGTGCTACTCTTCTATCCAAGCTGGCCTTCAGTCCACGCTGGAAAGCAGCAAGCAGAGAACAGTAAGCAGGGAAGAGCAAGCAGAGAATAGCAAACAGCTCCTTCCCTGAGCTTCCACTCAGGGTGAAGGGCTCACCCTGGGGGAAGGATTCCTCCTTTAGTTAATCCTTTCCTTAAGCAACCTTAGAGACCCACTTATGGGTAATGTCTGTGGATTCCTAAACAGATCAAGTTGACACAAAACTTAACCATCACAGGCCCGTGGACTTTAGGATTATCCTGGATCACACCTTCCATTGCCTTAGATTCTACCTTAGACATGGTTAATGAGTCATCAGGGCTGTCAAGCAAGTGCCTGTAACAATGGAGTCATTTCTCCTGCTCCATAGGTTTTGCTGGATACATAGACAAGTAATTAAACAGTTATATACTCCTGATTAATTATCAATTTTAGTATGGTTGTATGCTACTAGATATCTCTGTGGACCATTTTCTCAGTCTTGGGGTTCTTCGACAGTCGAATAACTTTGCTCAGCTTGTGTGCATGTCTGTGCTTGTCATGCACTGGTATTCTTTTTTTTTTTTCATGCATCTCCTCTGATCTGTGTTTTGCAGTTAAAGTCCCTGTAGCCAGGTGATAGAGCATCTTGTGTTTTATTGGGAGGGGAGGGGGGAATTACTTTAATAACTTCTAATCTTCCATTAAAATGCATAAATTTGAACTTTAATGTGCAGTGGGATGACTTTTTAAATATTTATTTATTTATTTATTTATTTATTTGAGTACGACAAACAGAGTGAGAAGGAGACAAAGAAAGAAAGAATGGACATGCCAGGGCCTCCAGCCACTGCAAATGAACTCCAGATGCATGCACCCCCTTGTGCATCTGGCTAACGTGGGTCCTGGGGAATCGAGCCTTGAACCGGGGTCCTTAGGCTTCACAGGCAAGTGCTTAATCACTAAGCCACCTCTCCAGCCCTGGGATGACTTTTTAATATAAATAGAATTCATCTGTGCTTTCAGCATTTGTTGTCATTGTACATCTCTGTTTTCAATTCCATATTCAGCCTTGTGTCAATGGGGTTGGATCACCGGTATCATTTTTAGTGTTCTGTTTTAATTTTTCTATTGCCATTTTGCTTGTCCCTCTTTAACTTTTATTGGTGGCTTTAGGTATTATGGTGTGCATATTTAACCTTCCACAGTCCATTAGAGATACGATTTTATTACTTCACATAAAATGTGGAAAACTTGGCATAGTATTGGTCTCTTTTATCCCTCTCACACACATTGACATTTGCTGTATATTTGCCATATGTGTTGCATATATGCATATTCGAAACCCCATCAGAAAATGTTGCAATGCTTTTCATTAAATATATACATATTGTAGTAGATTTTAAAGATAATAAAATTTTTCCCTATTTTCCTAGATGTCTGCCATTACTATTGAACATTGTTTATTTTCAAAGTTCTGTATTAGCCTCTGGTATATTCCCATCAGGTTGGGTAAGTCTTTTTATTAAAATTTCTTTTCATCTGGGCACGGTGACTTAAACCTGAAATATCAGCACCCAGGAAACTGAGGCAGAAGAATTGCCATGAGTTCAAAGCTAGTCTGCCTGCATAGTGAGTTCTCAGCCATCTTAGGATACATTATGTCCTCCCCCTCCCCCGCAAAAAAAAAAAAACACTAAAAATATCTTTTCAAAAGGCCTAGAGTTGACATACTGGAATTATCCTTCACTTAAAATGTCCTTTTTACTCTTTCAATCTAGAAGAATATTTATCCTGAATATAACATTTAGCTATAATAGCATGCTTTGAGAAATTGAAAGAAAATGTCTCAGTGGCTTCCGGTTGTCTGATGAGAATTCACAGACATTGAAGTCAATGCCCTATGTACATAATGTGTCTTCTGCCCAGATGCTTGTAAGACTTTGTCTTTTCATTTGACTTTTAGCCATTAAAATGATATGTTTAAAAGGGTAACTTTTATTGTGATTGAAGTTTACTGAGATTCTGACAAGTATGAATTTAAACCATTCACATTTGGAAATTTTCTTGGATTTTTTTTAATTTAAAAACTTTTTCAACAACACTGCTATCCCAGTGCTATGTAAATAGTATGAAACTTTCCCTAAGGCTTGTTCAATTTGACCTTTTTTTCTTTAGAATTTAGTTTCTATTCTTCAGAAAATATAATAAACATTGAATCTTCTTCAAGTTAACTTTTCTTCTCTTTTCCATTCTGCTTTTGTGTTCATATGGCTACATTTTATTTCAGATTCTGTATTATTTCCTGTTCAAATTATTCCTTACTACTTTCCTATTTTCTTTTCTTCCTCCCCTTCTTCTTTTCCTCCCCCTTTTCTTCTCCTTCTGTTCCTTCTCTTCTGTTTCTTCTTTTGATTATTCCTTCCTTTGTTTTTGAACAAGGATCTCGTGGAGCCCAGACTGGTTTCAAACCCTCTGTGTAACGGAGAGTGACCTTGAACTTTTGAAGCTCCTGCCTCTTCTTCCCAAGATCATGTGCCATCACTTGTGGTTTATGCAGTGCTGGGCATATAGGTACCCCTTGTTGCGTGCTAGGTAAGCGCTCTACACACAGAGCCATCTGCTTTAAGTAAGCTTATGACGTATGTTGGGCTATATTCATGGAAAACCCATGCTGATGTATTAGCAATTTGTAGCTTAGGCACAGCTGCCATGTATTTGGCTGTTTTCCATCGAGTTCTAGCAACAAAAAGCACCTTTTTGATAGGCAGCACCTTGGTAAAGGTAGACAAGCATAAAGGTGAAGTGGCAAGATTCTTAAAGTTGTTACTCACCTTTCTAACTAGTTCAGCAGGTGCATGGGGAGCAAATAGGACTTAGAATATCTCCGAGTAGAGCTTGGGTTTCGTTTCACAAACAGTGGTAGATGATGCCAGGTCATTAAAGATCAGAGCTAAAGCAACAGACCTTTTGAAATGAAATTTGTAAATGCATTTTATTTCCTTATTACTTAGTAAAGGTTTCATGGGATGAATCAACAAATTTGTACTGGTCCCGATATGTGCCACGGGCTTCAGGTGATTCATGGACACACTATCATGCATAAACTCACACCAATGGTGCATCAAGACTGAGAAAAGAAGCCATTAATTCCTCAACAGTTGTTCTTAGCATTACTATAATGACAGGCTTCTGGATTTCTGGACAATGCTCCAATCTGCCTTACTTTCTCCTGTGAAATTCAAACTTGTTTGTGAAGAAAAGAAATAAAGGAAAATATTCCCAGAAACATCAGTCTATGCAGCTGACATGTGAGCTTTTGCTCCTGAATGCACACTTCCTCTTTGAACAAAATCACACCCTGACAGCTTTCTGAAAATGTCTCTGCAGTTAGCTCCTCTTCTCAGCACTCCTCTTTAGCCTGTGTGCAAGTGTGTCCCTGTTCAAACCAACTTATGCATTCAGATGCAATGTACAACGACTTTTAGAAAGCTATGAGAGGCATAAAACATGTCCTTTGGTTTGACTTTGTTATTGAAAAAGGATTTTTTTTTAGTTTGCTAGAAGCAATTTTAAGACTAATTAAAATACTAACAAATAAACATAATATATTAAAAGTCACATTATAATACAGTGATGTTTTAGAATTAAGGCAAATATACTACATAGCAACTTTTTAAAAAGTTATTGATTTGAGAGAGGAAGAGAGAGAGAGAGGCAGAATGGGCATTCCAGGGCCTTCAGCCACTGTGAACATGTTCCACCTTGTTCACCTGGTTTATCTGGGTACTGGGGAATCAAACCTGGGTCCTCAAGATTTACATTCAAGTGCCTTAACCACTGATCCATCTCTCTAGTCCCACAGTGAACTTTTTAGTACGTTATATATTAGCACTTCTGGACTGTATATCTCAGTTTAGAGAGTGCCAGACATTAGTGCACTATGTAATTCAGTTTGTAGTTTGTGGGCATAAAGGGAAAAGCATGGCTTATATTTCTTCTCATTTATTCTGTCAGTAGTCTTACTCCTTAAGTGTGCTTAAAACATTTATCTATTTGCTGCTAATTTTCTCTATTAAACTTATTCTTTAATGAATTAAAACAAAATAATCTCCTACAGAAGTGCACATGAATCTTTCATTTGGAAATGCCAGGAGTTTTTTCCACAATCTCAAGTCTGTGCAGGAATTTGTTCATTCCCACATTTATTTCAGAATCATCTGTTTTAAGATTTAACATGGGAGGCACAATACTAGTTGCTGGTGAATTAATTTGAAATACTGGATTATTAAGCAGAGTGCGATGGTATACTCCTCTAATCCCAGCACTTAGGGGATGGAGGCAGGAGTATCAGAAGTTCTAGGCTATTCTCTGCTACATACTGAGTTCGAAGTCAGCCTGGGCTACATAAGGCCTTACATTAAAAAAAAAAAAAAAGATGGGAGGCTGGAAAGATGGTTTAGTGGTTACAGTACTTGCCTACAAAGCCTGAGGACCCATGTATAATCTTTATGCAGATCCCACGTAAGCCAGATGCACAAAGGTGAGGCAGCCACAAGGTTGCACCTGGCCACTAGATGGCACAAGCATCTGGAGTTTGATTGTAGTGGCTGAGGCCCTGGTGTGCCAATTCTCTCTGTCCCCTCCTCTCTCTCACTGTCTCTTAAAAAATGGTGGAGATTTCTTTGTATGTATATAAACATTTATATGTGGACAGGGGTTAGGGATATATGTGTGAAATGAGAAGAATGAGGTAAATAATATTTTTTAAAGGAGATGATTAAATATTCGAGATATCTTTCTGAACTGTGGAGCAGAGCATCAGAGATGTGCAGGAAGAAGATCCCTCTGCTAAAGCAGAATAAAGTTGGTGGTAGAAACCAGGTAGTAGCTCAAACCCAGTAACTTCCAAGTGGAAACAGAGATGCTGATTAAGCAGTTTTCTCCTAGAACTATGCCTCCTGCTTCTTCAATTGGCTTGGTATTAAGATGTAAGCATCCACCGATTTTTCAGTCCATCTGCATTCCAATATACATGTTCACGCACCACTGAGTGGCAATTACTGTCCTCCATGTTCTGTGCGGAGATGTGTGTTAGTTTTGTGTTCTAATTTACCAGGCATTAGCATGGCTATGCTAGTGTTATCAGTCTGTGTTCCTGAAGTGGTTCTGATACTTTGCTCTGGTTGTTACTCCCGTCTTCCTTGGTGATGATAAGTGGATTTATCAAGGCAGGTTTACACGTAGTGCTGCTGCTTCATTCCCCTCTTGAGGAAGCAGAATTGAAAACAGAGGAAAGGAAAGCTAGGCCTACATTCACAGAAGATTCTCACAGTACCCTGAGGTTTTAGGAACCAGACACCACATAGCCCGGTGTCCACTCAGCCTAGTACAATTCATGACATAGCTCAGCCACTGGACAAACATTGGTAAAGGACAGTGACATTGTGAATAGGCAGAGGAAAGAACTCTTCTGCTAAAATGAATATGATTTGGAAAAACAAGTAAAAGACAATCTCTGTGAACCAACAATTCCTGCCAGTAAAGAAAATGTGTACCTCTACCTTTCACATTGTTGACTTGGCTACTGTGTGGCTGATTGAGGTTGAACATGGCTTCAGACTATGACCTGGGTCTAGGTGTGTCATCGTCAGCCTACTCTTTGAGGATGAAGAACTTAATTTGATGGGACTTCTATCTTGCAATGACAAGGCATGAAAGGAAAGGATTGGAATGAACTCATCTATAAATTTTTAAGCTCTAGCTTGTGTTACATACTTAAAAAACATTCTCTGAACAATTCAGTAAAGAGATAAGGGTGTATAATGTTGATGTATTATAGAACAGCAAAGAATGGTGACCAATAGCTCCCGTTCATGACTTATGAAGCAGAATATAGGAAACACAGCCTGTACCCCTGCTGTGTGTTTTAAAGCTAAATCAAGAAGGCAGGTACCCCAAGTCTAGGGATGACATTAAACATTTTGCTGCTGTATATTTCCTATTTTCACAGATTTTAAAAGCAAATATTAACCACTGGATCTCTTTTTGTTGTGTCTCAGGCAAGAGATGGAGTTGGGTTTGCAACATATACTCTTCTCTTGCTAGGCGAAGCCCAAAGCAGTTGTATCCAGTGTTGAAATCCTTGACTGTGGAATTTTGGGCTTCATGTTGGATGCATTCACTGACGATGTTGTGGGCTCTCACTCTGAGAAGGCACAAGGGATTCTGGAGGAGGACAGAGAGGGAACAGATGAACACTCCATCCTTTTTCTCTTTACCTTCTACCTTATGCTGTTTTGTTCACTTGAAAATCTCCCTTCACTCATCCATAAAAGTCCCTTATTTACTTTGAATGTTGACTAATTTAACCAGCTCTTCCACAAGTTTGGTCCCATCATGACAAGAAAACCTTAGGTCCTTTCTATAAGACCCTACATAGTCTATATTCGTCTTTGGGCTCATTGGACTAAAGTTTGACTATCAAGAAACCATGTGGTTTTGATATTATTTCCAGACTTTTGAGCTTCATTTCCTCTGTGACATAACTTGGACATGAACATCTTTATCACAGGGATAGAAAAAGGTTTAGTGATGTAGCTATGCAATTTATTTCCCAGAAGATATCTATCTGCCAGGTACCATCCCACAGAACTGGGTTTTCCAGGTGGAAATATCTCAGCACATATGTCTGAGTATTTTATGAGGCAAAGCAAGTATTAGCTCTCAATAATGTTCTCTTAAAGAATTTAATTAAAATGCCTCCAGTAAGAAGCATTTGGAACTATGGTTCAAAGTCTTAGTCTTTTGCAGCATGTCTCAGGTAGTGTTCCTTTGTGCACCTGAGCGCCCCTGAGACCATCCCAGCAGCCCCAGGCTTAATGAGGGACTCTCTGCCTGCCCCGCATTTGTGCTACAAAATTCCCTTGTGCTGTTTGACAAGACAAAAATAAAAATCATGGGAAAAATGCTGAAGTTTCATGGAAATATTGAAAAGAAATTGAAAGAAAAGTAATTAATTCAACTCCCCTTATGTTTCTTTTCCTAGCATTTCCATTTACTTGGTTTTAAAGGTTATCACCTGTTTTTCTCTTGTGAAAAATAAATTAATGAAAAAATTTGTCTAGGAGGCATTTCGTTCAAACTTCCACAGTAGTAGTAAATTGTGCCCAAGATGTAAGGGTTTTGAAGCTAAGTGAGAGCCAGCAAAAGGGACGCCGAGGTGAGGAAAGAGGCGAAGGACATTGCTTCCATCTTGATGGCAAAGGCGTATTCTTATCGCAGTTCTGACAGCTGCTCTCCTTCTCACGTGCCCGGCAATAAAGTTGTGATTAAGCCCATTGTTTTTCTCTGTGTTGCTTTATATTATCAGTTTTTTTTTTCAATACCCAGATGTTTGACATCTTGGAGTGAAGGCATGTGACTGAGAAATGCCCATGCGTGCACATATAAGCATTTTATTGCTGTGTCTTAGTTTCTTTCCACATCAGTGGCAGAAGCAAAAGACAGTGGCATTGCCATGTCCATCCCTGCTGTATTGTCATCTGTTTTCCTCCCACTGGCCCCCACCAAACATACACACACCCATACCCCCATGCATAATCAGCATGTGTCTCAACTCCAGTGCATGAAAACTGTGTCTAAAACTAGAATTCAGGAGAGATTTCACAGCAAGCAAGGGAGTAGAAAGGAAGGAGTGTGGGACATGTAGACTCAATTTTCTGCCACTTCCTGGTGACTGAGGAAGCATAATCCAGACAGCAACTCCAGTCTTTCATGATGGATGCAAGGAGGCGCTGAGGAGAGTAGGAAGAGGCTCTTCTGTTGTCAGTGGGGTGTAGTCTTGCAGAGGGAAACCTGGGAGCAGGCACAATCCCAAGAGCCAGCTTCCACCTGTGAGCACCTGACCTGAGGGCCACTTGTCTGTGAAAACCAGGAGGCCATTAATCAGGTGACTAAACGTGTATTCACAGCACCATCTACCAGAAAGGCTTCTCAACAGGGGTCAAGAAGTACTCTTCTGGGAAACAAAGCAAATACAAACTATTTCGGGTTCAAATTTTAAGTTGCTGTAGTTCCTGTTGTATTTTTAAATAAGCAAACACAGTGAGGTTTTCTTCACATGAGCACATGTTAACAGACACACTATTCTGTGAGGAGGCCAGTTCTTAGACATTACTGCTACAGAGTCAGCTCCTGAAAGACAGAGCTGAAAGGGACATGACAGACTCAAGACTATGCCGCTGCCAGATCACTGGAGCTGGTTCTGCACAGCTGTGTTTCCTTCCCCTGTGACACACTACAACAGGGGATTTAAGGTGAACAAGGGTAGCAGGATTTGTAAGAATCAGTGTGAAGGAAAATGTGAGCTAGTGAGTTAATGAACGTCCTGCCATTCCTCCTGGCCACCTGCCATTCCCATTTAGTGTTCACAACAGGGCAGCATGACTGGACAGTGAGACGTAACACATCTGGTTGGTGAGTACAGGTTTCAATTCACATGTATAATATTTAACTGAATTTAATAACAATTTAAAACATCATGTTTGTCTTCCCTTAACTAATCATTTTAGAATTAAAGCATAATCCAGAAGATGTTACTAGAAAATCACTAGAAAACTCTTCTACAGAAATGCCTTAGTTGGGATCAGGTGCTATCCTGTCTGTGCAGCTTTGGGGCATTCTGAATTGGTGACATTGGCTTAGAACATAGAAATGTCCACTTGGGCAGGAAACACTGAGTCTTATCGATTAACAACAAGGGAGGGAAGCATGCAGTGGGAATCAGGGCAGGAGAGAAAGGGAATGAATTGTGGCTTATGAATACAGGTAACTTTCTGAGATGTAGAATTCTCCGCTCCCTTGAGTATCATCCAGATTTCTGAGAAACTCTTGCAGAAGAGCCCGATGGCCTGGTCCCCCGGAGCTTGTTACCTGACACGAAGATTGGGAGCATGAACCTCCCCACATATAACGTGTGAACCACCCTAGCAGAGTCGGGAATCTCTATTCCTGTGAGACTTAACCAGCTAATAAGCCTCCAAGGTCCTTATGGAGCTTCCATTATGTGTAATTCAAACTGATTATTTCTGTAGATATCATTCATATATCTTCATTATTTCTATAGATATGTTTCATATATCTTGATTATTTGTATAGATATCTTTCATATATTTTGGGAAATACCATAATGCAAGTGCTCACTCTTGTAACTTTATACAGAGATTAAAATACATATCACTTAAATCACTTGCCCAAGATCATTCCTGGAGGGAGAGACTGCAGGCCAGATAAGAACCTGTTCTCCTCACCTATAAGGATGCTGTTTTTAAAATCACTCTACATATTCCCCTTGAAGACTTACATTAGGGTTATGGACTTCTAATTTCATCACCAATACTGCATGAGTTCCTCAGCATGCAGAGCTGTGGCTCATACATTTTAGTAACATTGTCCACTTGGTCCCTAAGAATGTGGCTGTGTAATTGTCCTTGGTTATAATCTACACGTACAGGTTAAGATAATACAAAACCATAACAGTTGACTTAGGAGTCATGATCTCTGCTGGAAATGTAGAAATGATTCAGAACTCAACATCATTTTTATTGATGGGTTCACTGATTTATTCTTATCTCCTCTGTGGTCAAAGAATAAGGCAAACAAAATATAAGTAAGAGCTTCTCTAAATCTGAAGAATTTAGTTAACAGAAGCAAGGATATAGGAGCCTCGTCCTCTCCAGATTCTACATATGAGGCTGATCTTGGTTTATTTCCATATCCTCAGCCTTCTAGTGTTGCTCTGACATGACTTGCTTATTTAGGTTTACTCCAGTATTCTCCTTTCCTTCCAGACATGAGCACAGACAGCACTCATGATTCCCAAGGCTTTTATTGTGTCTTCAACCTTGTTCATCTCCAGCCAAAGCTTCATGCTTGCCATAGCTGTTTCTCCTGACCTTGGCTGCCAGATTCTAGACAAATAGGGTAGAATAGCTCAGACCGAAGTAACAAATATGTTCCCAGCTTAGTGCTGTAAGAATCATCATCTTGATTTACATTCTAGACGAAGAGGAGCACATGTTATGTATGACTCAGCCACACCGAATCTTCACCTAAAAATTATGAGAAGAAAACCAGATGAAGGGAGTAAGTTGTCCTAATCTTCAGAGCTTTGTTGTTACAATGGTTGATCAATGTTCTGTTCATTTCTACTGATCAGATCAAGTCGGGTGGTGGTAGTTAATTATAGTAGATGGAAGAGAGGATGAGCTCTCTGTGTGCCACTGTGAGCAGTCTTGGGGGCTCTAATTTTAGTTACAGTGTAAGCAATGTAGTAAGTGAAGTGACATATCACTTGGCTGTCAATTTACTTTTTTTTTTTTTTTTTTTTTTTTGAGGTAGAGTCTCACTCTAGCTCAGGCTAATCTGGAATTTACTATGTAGTGTGAGGGTGGCCTTTGAACTCTCAGCAATCCTCCTACCTCTGCCTCATGAGTGCTGGGATTAAAAGCATGTACCACCACACCTGGCTCAATTTACTTTTTGAAAAGATTTTGAGTAGCATGAATTTAAAGAAACAAAATAAAAGCAATTAATTTCACTGTGTAAGATAAAGCTTAGTTTCTGAATTATTATACCCCAAAGTAGCAAACACTTCCTGAACTGGGGGTTTTATATTCCAGTTAATATTTGTGAAATTAAAATAATATTTTAAATTAAGTCATGTAGTACCAAGTTTCAGATGTCTGCTCTTTGATACCAACACTACATGGCTCACAGCACACCTCATGGTGGTCACAACTGCACACACAAAATCTAGTCTTCTTAGTAAAGCAGATGTGATATCTGCACTCTCCTTAATTAAGGCTTCCATTTCTTACTCTATTAAAGCACCATCAGCCCATTCCTTCTTCAGTTTGCTAATCTGCTGACACTGTGTTACTGAGGGAAGCTATTGGTGCTGACATAATAAAGATGGGCCAGGGAGCAGGCTGAGAGGCAAGCGCGATGTCAATGAGTGAGATTGCATTATCACAAAGCGGGGTGAGAGAGGTCAGAACTGGCTGTTGGGATCTTCTGAATATAGAGCAGCTTGTGCTGGGAGGAGGAATAAGAACAGCTTACGATGGGTGTATTCATGCCCATCTGGCTATCAGATAAAGAAGCTATGAGAGATTATGCATTTTACTTGGGAAGGCTGTAGCTGTCTGAAAAGGCAGCCAAGTTTACATGTAAGCAAGCATGTGAGGGGATGGTTTCAAAAAGGACAGGAAGATGCAGTCAAGTTATTGACCTCTTGTGTTTACCAACATCTATTAAACTAGAATCTAATACCCTCTTTCTCTTTCCTTCCCTGCATCCCTTCATCCGTTCACCCTCTGATTTCTTCTTCCCTTCTTCTTTACTTTATTCCTATCTTAATTCCCCTGTGTTTCCATGCCACAACTGATACATTGTTATTTCATTGATTAAAAATACTTTATTCAGTGTCCACAAGTGTGTGTCCAGTGTCCACAAGTGTGTGTCCAGTGTCCACAAGTGTGTGTCCAGTGTCCACAAGTGTGTGTCCAGTAAGAAAAAATGACACAATGAAATTTGAGGAAAAATGGTTGAACCTGGAACAGATCGTTCTCAGTGAACTTACCCAATCACAGAAAAAAAATCGCCACATAGTCTCACTCATCTACAGCACCTAACCTGAACCTACCGAAGATACCTTACATACCCAGCAAGCATCTCCTAGACTGGACACTAGGATGGAAGGAGAGGGAGGGGAGGGCATCAAAGGGGTGGGAAACACAAATCTAGACCCAAACGGCAATGGTACCATAATCTTCTACTTACTAAAAGACAGACCAAATGGCTGATCCTTCACCAGGCCCTTACAGGGAACACCTGAACCACAAGATACTGGAGAGGGTAAGATTAAGACTAACCTTAATCTCCTACATCTTCCCTCCCTCACTTCCCCTCTCCCTGTCTCTCTCTCTCTTATCTCTAACTCTTGTATATTAGTTATCTTTTTCTTCATTTTCTTAGTGGGCACTGACCTGTAACTCCCAGATCCAGCATGGGGCTATCATCCACAATGAGCTTTTGATCAGAGAGACCTACAAGGTTTCCTAAAAGACAGACAGATTTCTGTCAGAGTACTTGATGACCCACCAAAGGCTAGTGGTAAGACCCTACTGCTGAAGATACCTTATGTGATTGACATGCAAATTAGAATGGCATGGCTAGAAGTTGGAAGAGAGTCAGTCCCCAGACAGTCAGCGCGTCTAGTGCCAGAAGGTGCTACATGGGCGACTGGGGGAAATTGACCAATATCTATCGAAGCAACGCATGGTCTAACCTACTTAGCAGCAAATAACTTGTTGTGATGCCCACACAAGTGCGGTGGTGGCACACAGCCATGGCGGGGAACCAACTACTCTCAATTTGGCTAACTGATCCCCTCACTGGTATGGGACCCATAGCTGGAGCTGGGAAACAAGTCAGAACCAGATCCAAACATAAGCCCACTCTCCAATATCAAGCTACCATCAATTGTGGGCTACAAGAGGGCCTACACCTATTAAATTCTCTATAAAAAAAAAAAGTAAGGGTTATCTCATTTGTCCTGCTGCTAACTTACTCTCCGTTGGAGAATCTGCTTCTCTTTTTCAGATAGATGTAGATCCTAAGGAGAGAGCCACCCCATCATACCTCAAAAGGGCCCCGGCTGAAACTAAGAAAAATTGGAGAAACAAGCAAGGGGGCTGTTTTCCTGATGAACCGGATACCAGCACAAGGGGGAAGGAGATCAGCACAGAGAAAAATCAACTCCTACCAAATCAGAGAGCCAGAGCCTCAGAGGCCCTCAACACCTCATCACTGAAGAAGACCAAAAATGAACCCAACATGGCTCAGGGAAATTTTGCGGAAGAGGGGGTGGAAAGAATGTCAGAGTCACATGTGGGGTCATGATATGCAGAGACATTTAGCTTACCCATAACTGTGGGCTAACTCCACAATGCATGACCCGTATACCTCAACAAGGAGGGGCCAAGGGGAGGGGGTAGGTCACGGATGAGCCTAATAATGGTACCAAACTGACTGTATTTGCTGAATACAGAACTGACTAATTAAAAAAAAAAAAAGAAAAAAATCAAACCTAAAAAAAATACTTTATTCATTTATTTATTTCAAGGAGAGAGAGAGAGAGAAAATGTGCACACCAGGGCCTCCAGCCACTATAAACGAAACCCAAATGCATGTGCCACCTTGTGCATTTGGGTTACGTGGGTACAGGGGAATCAAACCTGGATCCTGGGGGCTGGAGAGATGGCTTAGCTGTTAAGTGCTTGCCTGTGTATGTGAGTATAGTCATGTGTGCACACAATACTATAAGTTATAAGGAAAGATCAAACAGGAATAAGAGGACAGGGATGCTGAACATTCGAGTTGTTCTTGGTAGAGAAGAACACTTTTCAGAGATGAGAGACTAACCAATGTCAATGTCCTGGAAAAAGTAGTATTCATGGATATTGCAAGGAAGAGCAGCACCTCAGGCAGAGAAAATGCTAAAGCATATATAGATATATGCTTCATGATGCTTGCATTCAAGAAAGACTAACAAATAAAGAATATCAGCAGGAAAAGAAACAAGGAAGTCAAGAATGAGTGTAGACATGACAGTGTTGCCGAATGTAACAAAGCTTATGCACAAGGAATCTTAAAATCTCTGTTAGAATCTTCAGGTTTGAGATTGTATTGTGAGTTCTCCTTAGCATTTTGATATTTTTTTTCCTAAATATACTGCAATAGATAAAACGACATAGTTTTTTTTTTCTTTTTGTATCTTTTTTCATATCCATGTACCTTTGCCTCAGCTTCTGCGTGATTTGACACTGACACCGAGAGGACTGAAGCCACATGATTCCCTAGTAGGGTGTCCCACATTGCCTGAGAGCTAAGTGTTAAAACATGTCCTATCCCATGTGCATGCAGAATCCATCCTCATACACAGCCATGGGTGGTGGGAAAGCACAGGATCCCACTGCACCTTTCTCTAGACTCTGTGGCTTGAGGCAAATTCAAAACTTGTGCCAGAACCTGACTGTTTGTGGATTCTTCTGAAATCGCAGCCCATTTTGCTTGTTATGATCTTTAATGCTTTGTCTGTGCCCTCATTACTTTTTCTAGTTACTTAAGCACTGTGAGCATGAAACCTTTATGTTAATACACCTTCAAAGAGTCTTTTCCCTTAGTTTCTGACAAAGCATTTTTGAGAAAACTGAGCACATATATATTTCTTTCAGATACTTTAGCTTTTGGAAGGATTGCTGTTGCTCTATAATCTTCAAGCAAGCCGGGAAAAAAAAAAAATGTTTCCACCATCATTTCTTCTTGAACTATGACCTTAACCTGAACATGGCCAGAGACGATGCCTGCCCTAAACGTGCTTCTCTACATGACTATGTTTAGTTTCTTCTAATAAAATTGCCATCCCTCTTTCACCAGGAAGGGTGCGACTTTGGAGATAATTCTCGTGGTCTCCTAACCTACTGCAGGCAATAACTATTCCTCCACTATTATCCTGCCTGTACTTGTTTATGGATTTACACATACCAAGACATAGACTCATTGTATTCTGTCTCAGTTTGTCATTGTCATGTACAGGAAAACAAAAATATGAACCCCTAGTTAAATTTGATTTCAGTTAAAGAATAGTTGTTATCGTTTTTGCTCAGTTTTCTGTTATCACGTTTTTAGCATATGTCTGATGCTGTATTTACACATAGTTTGTGGTGTTTGGAATTACAATGTCCCACATAAACACATGTGTTGAAAGCTTAGTTCTCAGCTCCTGGCAAGTGGAAGGCGGAGTCTCCTGGAGAAGGGACAGGCTTGTGGCTGATAGAGTCAGCCCCCACCCCCACCACCCAGAGTCTGGAGCATTCTCCTGCTGCTGTTTTCCGCTTGCTGTGGTAGAGATGATGTCCAGCCTCTGCTCATGTCATCCTTTCCCTGCCATCATGAAATGTGTCCTTGACACAGTAAGCCAAAAATAAACCCCTTCCTCCCATCAGCTGTTTTCGGTCAATGCTTTGTGCCAACAATAAGAAGGTGACTACAAAGCCGGGTGTGGTGGCACACGCCTTTAATCCCAGCACTCGGGAGGCAGAGGTAGGAGGATCGCCATGAGTTCGAGGTCACCCTGAGACTCCATAGTGAATTCCAGGTCAGTCTGAGCTAGAGTGAGACCCTACCTTTGAAAACAAAAACAAAAACAAAAAAAAAAAAAAAAAGAAGGTGACTACAACATAGTTTTACCAAGATATCATTGATTGCTTGTGTTAAAATAAAATGTGCCTGCATGATCTGTATTTTACCTTCACTAATAATATTTTCTTAGGGCATTATTTTTTGGAAGATATCATCCTAAACTGGCATCTGAGATCAGTGTATATTGTAAAGCAATAACCTGAAAGAGACAGACCTATCTTGCTACCAGAGTTGCATCATGATGCCGACTATAGAACATTCAGATTCCTATAAAACCCACTGTGAAAGTAAATGTTCTGTTGTATATTATTTGTTCATTCCTCCATACCTGTTTTCTTTCCTTCCCACCAATTTCCTATGCCCTGAGAGGTTTACTGTATTACAGATACACTGGACTGCCTCGTCACATGGATTTTGGTTTACTAAAGGAGTGTGGGGCCTTCACAAGGCACCTAGGTGCTGTAGGAGAGTGCCCTGGACACTCAGCTAAACCTCATTCTTCCTCTTCCAGGACAAGGTTTATAAGTGGCTGCACTTCTTTGCCTAAGACCCAATCTCTTGTTAGAGAACCTTGTCCATAGCTAAGGTCCTCTCTAGGTCTTATAATCAATTCCTTTCTTGAGCCTTCAATCCTAACAATGACAACACTCCTTGTTTCCTCTAGACCAGAATGCTTTGTCATGCCTTATCAAATTCTCTTAACTTGGGTCACACCTTTGTAAATATTCCTAGGTTAATCATAGTTCAATTGAGTTTGCTGTGCATTACATTGGGGTTTCCACACAAATATTTATAAATCTTCTTAAAAAAAAACAGACCTATATGTAGTAGTCACAGAAACCATTCTCATGTAATTTTAAACCAGCAATAAGTGAGCTATTAAATTATGTAATATTTAAAATATAAGTATACATATATTCTTTGTAATATTCATATTATAAGTATGGTAACAGTTCCACATTAATATCTTGGAATATTGGGTTGTTCATAAATTAAAGAAGTTAACACAAAATGTTGCCCTGCAATGATGGTCAGATTATCAACTTGGAAGCCTGGATACATGCTTTAATTAGCAAGTCAACTTAATTACTACACCATTATAGGCTTCAACCTTGACACTTATAAACTGAGAATGAATACCTGTGGTTTTGTGAGGTGGATGTGGAGAAGAAGCAATGAAAATATATGCCAAAGCTCCTAGAAGACACAATATATTATTCAAGCTAGTGTATAGATACAATAATTAGCTAGCATGTATACTCATTTGCATATCATTGGCTTTAACCTGCAAGTCTCTGCATTTTCAAGAGACAACACCTCACAAAGTTTTCTGAGAATTATAAGCAATATATATGCAATGTGCAACTGCATAAATGATGATTGCCATTATAATGATGGAAAACATAGATGGAATAAAGGGGAGTTAGAGCAGGTGAAGTGAACATAAGGAAAGAAAATAACCTAGGGTAACATGCAGTAAAGTTTTCATCCTTTAACAGCCCACTAGAGCCATGTGTTTTCCCCACTGGAGCCAAACATGTGTCTGATCTCTAGTAGGAACAAGCCTGGAGCTGTTCTGACTCTCTGCCGGAGGCAAACATGTCACCTCCCTCTGAACGCTTAGCCAGGCAAACCGCGCTGCCTGGGGCAGCTCCAGGAAGTATGAAATAGCACTGGGGATTCCTGAGCTACGGAAGTGCAGAAATGAGTCCTCCTTAATGTCATGGTTTTACCTCATCAACAAAAGATGTATTTTTGGAGCTATTATCCAGGACAAAGTGTATTTGTCCTTTTCCAAGTCTCAGTGGTCTCATCATGACTTATTATGCTAAGTGTTTCACAAAAGTCAATACAATAATCAAATATGTTTCTTTCCTAGGTAATAAACTCTGAGAACTCTGCCCCCTCTAAGAGAATGTTCAAATTTGTCTTCCTGTCAAACATGGGATGCTTTCCACGAAGACCTTACCTCACCTTTCTCACCTCTTGTGTGGCCAATATGCAACATGTCATCATAGACACATAATTTACTGTCAGTCTCCATCCAGAAGGACAGCTCAAGCACAGAGATGGTACTACCCTCCTGTGCCCCCCCCTCATTGCATAAATGAGTGGACCTTTGATTCTTTTCTTAAAATTTATTATTTATTTGCAAGGGGAGAGAGAGAGAGAGAGAGAGAGAGAGACAGAGACAGAGACAGAGAATGAGAACAGACACACTAAAGCCTCTTTCTTTGCTACTGCAAACAAACCCCAGAAACATGGACCACTTTGTGCTTTAGGTGTGTACTGGGGATTTGAACCTAGGCCATCAGGCACTACAAGCAAGAACCTTTAGCTGCTAAGTCATCTCTCCAGGGCCCCTTTCATTGTGTATGATCAACTTATAGGCAGTCAGTTTTTTTTTTTTCCTTTTACTTCTTTGTCTGTACCACCTCCTGCACACACACACACACACACACACACACGCACAACAGTAAGGCTTCAACTTCTACCATCAATATGCCAACTCAGATATAGAAAGATATGGAGTCTTAATCTTACTCTAACTTGGCCAAGGACTACCACAAACAGCATGGTGAACAATTTGTCACCATCCATCTCTAACCATTCTGTACTAGCTAATGGAAAAGATAATCATAATTTCATTTCATCAGTACTTGAAAGTGAGAACTATCAGTTGAAACTTACTTTCCCTATATTTTCAATGAAAGAGCACTGTGGATCACAAGAGTTTATATGTAGCTATGCCTGTCTGACCAGAGTAGAAGTCTTCAGGGAGATTTGAAAATTAAAGGCTTAAACCAAGGTAGAGATGGGTAGGCATGTTTAATCTTTTTAAGTGTTGTTATTTGAATGTGAAATGTCCCCATCAGGCCCATATATTTGAACACTTGGATGCCAGTTGGTGAAGCTGTTGGGAAGATTTTAGAACCTTTAGGAGGTGGGACTATGCTGGGAGAAGTAAGTCTCTGGAATTTGGGGGTGGGTGCTGAGATGTTATATCCAGACTCTTCTTCCTGTCCATTCTCTGCTTTCTGCTCCCTGGCTGATATGTGATAAGTCTTACTGCTTTGCCTCTCAGCCATAATAGACTCTGTCCATTAAATGTAAATCACATCAAAATTTTCTTCAAGTTGTCTCTGGCCAAGTATTTGTTCATAGCAAGGAGAAAGCAAGTGAGATCAAGGCTATGGGTTATATGAGGGCAGTACAAAATTGGCCCAGGGTCAGTGACCATGCCTGAAGGCCATCTCTTGCTTTTTTAAATATTTTATTTTTATTTATTTATTTGAGAGAGAGAGGGAGAAATACATAAAGAGACAGGTAGAGAGAGAGAGAAGATAGGCATGCCAGGGCCTCCAGCCACTGCAAATGAACTCCAGATGTGTGTGCCCCCTTGTGCATCTGGCTTACGTGGGTCCTGCGAAGTTGAACCTGCATCCTTTGGCTTTTCAAGCAAGGGCCTTAACCACTGAGTCATCTCTCCAGCCCTCTCTTGCTTTTTTTAGACATAGGCACTCCAACTTCTAGAAGAGATCTGCATGTAAGCAATGGCACTCAAACACAGGATCCTTATGGAAATTTAAATGACAATGCACCTGTTGTTTTGGGTATTTTTTTTTCCACTGGCAGCAAATCAAATCAAATATTGGTTCATAAGATCAGCCATGAGGTCAACATTATTTTTAAAAGCATGAAATCATTGTTCCCACATGGAGAGACCTTTGACATGCAGGCACTGGTAGAAAGCATGGCATTATCTGTTGTGGGTTGATGCCTGTCCTCGTTGGTTACAAGTAAAGCTAAAGATGGTCATGGGATAGCTCAAAAAAGCACACATTGGTCTGGAGTGATGGCTTAGCTGTAAAGTGCTTGCCTGTGAAGCCTAAGGACCCCAGTTCGAGACCTACATTAGACAGATGCACAAGGTGATGCACACATCTGGAGTTCGTTTGCAGTGGCTGGAGGCCCTGGAGCACCCATTCACTCTCTCTCTCTCTCTCTCTCTCTCTCACTCTTTCTCTCTCTGTCTGTCGCTCTCAAATAAATAAATAAATAAATAAATAAGCATACTTCATGATGCATTTGGAGTAGCAAGTTCTGAGGGAAATTCACATGCTGGAGACAAAGAAGATTTCATAGGGGCATAGGTACCATAGACACTGGTGTCTTCAATATGAATGAAACAATGTTCCTAACTTCTTTGAGAGGAAGTGGTTGGCTTGCTCACCTGGTGAGCTTTTGTAACTCCCAGCATATAGATGTTGGTAAATTACCCAAATGTGTCCATGTTTACTTTTAAGTTCACAGAGCGAGAAACCCAGGCAGTCAGTATGGATTGAGCAGTATATGTGTGTGGAATAAATGATGTACTCACATTTTACTGAGAAAAAAAAAGAACAAAAGAAAATAGTAAGGAATGATATACAAAATCTACTTGCCCAACTTTTTTGGCATGATTATGTGTGTATAATACGTGGGGGTGTCAGAGATTAACAATGGTGTCTACCTCTAGCGGGCTCTACCTTATTAATTGAGACAGGGTTTCCTATTGAGCAAAGACGTTGCTGCCGCTTACTTGGCTAGCATAAGTAGTCAGCTCTCCCAGGGTTAACCTGTCTTTGCCTCTCAAGCTCTGGGGTTACAAGAAGGCCAGTATGTCCACGAGGCTTGTGTGTGGGTACTGCAAATGTGATCTCAGGTTCTCACACCTTCATAACAAGGATTATCCATTGAACCATCCCCTCAGCTTCTACTTGGTCAACTTCTAAGGCAAATTGAGAGAGAGATCTGTGAGTACACTTCAAGATGTGCAAGATGGAAATGGGACAAAAACTCCTCATAGCAATGAAGTATTTGCTCATTTCCCATGCCCCTGATTAAATACACCCCAGGGAAATAAAGCAGCTGGAGGAGACACTTGGTAGAGCATGGGGGAGTTCACGGCTAAAGCTACCTCATCCCCTATCACAAACATGTCTTAGCAAAGAAGGGCTTGCAGGGCCCTTTCATCCTCTAGGCCTGAGCCATGTTGTCTTCTGCTGTATCTTTATCCTCTTCCTCCGAAGGATATGAGATATCATTTCACAACTTAGTGGCCATTGCTGAGGCCCTTGGTTTCCCACCAGGAATAGATGGTAAGACCCTATTGCTGAAGACTCCACATACTTAGGCTGCAAGGGCACTGAGAGATCCTGCCAGAGTTGAGCTGAAAACCTTCTCCATGTAGACCAGCTGACAGAAAGATGGAAAAAGTTGTGCTACATGCAGTTCAATGGGCGAGAAAGAAATCACCAGTGAAGATACTCAACAGTGGACACTGCAAGTCTTAAATTTGGCCAGCCAGTCCAAATGAACCAATGGGTGCAATAGTGGCACATCTGTTATGTGGGAAACCAACTACCATATAATTTGACTGGAAGTATGTTCCATGGGAGAGAATACAGCCCTGATACTGAAAACCTACAACAGGGGTAGTTATAAGCCCTAGGGGGTGTAACATCCACTCGTGTATGGCTAAATGTATATGCTATGCTCACCAAACTGCCCAGCAAGCACTCTCTTAATGTTCATACCCATATACTAATGCTCCTCACTTTTGGTTAGAGAAGTTTCTCTTTTCAGATAGCAGTGACTTTGAAGTGACTCAGAAGGCACTATGGTGCTGACAAGAGGTGACAGAGGAGTGATCAGCACTGAAATATCTCTATCATACTTTCCAAGGCTCAGGGTCCACTGTGGAAGAGGTTGTAAAAAGAATGTAAGAGCCAAAGGAAGGGTAGGACTCCTTACAACATGCTCCTCCAGACACAAAGTGGCCTGGATATCCGTGACCTCACAGTGCCTGACACTACCTACACAAGACCATCATAATAGGAGGAAAAGATCATGACATCAAAATAAAAGAGAGACTGATTGAGAGGGAGAGGGGATATGATGGAGAGTGGAGTTTCAAAGGGGAAAATGGGAGACGGGAGGGAATTACCATGGGATATTATTTACAATTATTTTTTTTTAATTCTAAAACATTTGAGGGAACAATGTTGTGATAATACATTATTTCATGGTAGGTAAAAGGTTAACCTTTTGTGAATTAATGAAAATATTAGAAAAATAATTGGAAGAAAGGGAGCACACAAATTTACTTTTTACTTTTCATTTTTTTCCTGACATTTATCATTATTTTATTTTTTATTGACAACTTCCATAATTGTAAACAATATCCCATGGTAATTCCCTTCCACCCCCCACCTTCCCCTTTGAAATGCCACTCTCCATCATATCCCTCTCCCTCTCACTCAGTCTCTCTTTTATTTTGGTGTCAACATCTTTTCCTCCTATTATGATGGCCTTATGTAGGTAGTGACAGGCACTGTGAGGTCACGGATATCCAGGCCATTTTGTGTCTGGAGGAGCATGTTGTAAGGAGTCCTACACTTCCTTTTTACCACCTCTTCTGCAAGGACCCTGAGCCTTGGAAAGTGTAATAGAGATATTTCAGTGCTAAGCACTCCTCTGTCACCTCTTGTCAGCACCATAGTGCCTTCTGAGTCACTTCAAGGTCACTGCTATCTGAAAAGAAAAACTTCTTTAGCCAAAAGTGAGAGTAACATTATTATATGGGTATGAACATTAAGAGAAGTGCTTGCTGGGCAGTTTGGTGAGCATAGTATATACATTTAGCCATACACGAGTGGATGTTACACCCCCTAGGGCTTATAACTACCCCTGTTGTAGGTTTTCAGTATCAGGGCTGTATTCTCTCCCATGGAACATACTTCCAGTCAAATTATATGGTAATTGGTTTCCCACATAACAGATGTGCCACTATTGTACCCATTGGTTCATTTGTACTGGCTGGCCAAATTTAAGACTTGCAGTGTCCACTGTTGAGTATCTTCACTGGTGATTTCTTTCTCTCCCATTAAACTGCATGTAGCATGGCTTTTTCCATCTTTCTGTCAGCTGGTCTACATGGAGGAGGTTTTCAGCTCAACTCCAGCAGGATCTCTCAGTGCCCTTGCAGCCTAAGTATGTGGAGTCTTCAGTAGTAGGGTCTTACCATCTATTCCTGGTGGAAAACCAAGGGCCTCAGCTATGGCCTATAATGTTTTGGGGTTATCAAGAACCTCCCTGGCCAACAACTCACTGGAAGGTATCCCATCCCTGGCACTGAGGGGGATTTAATAGGATGGTATTATATATATGTAAGTTGAAGAACAGATTAATGGAGGTGAAAGGCCTAAGGGAGGCCAGGGGAAGAGATTGAGTAAAGGAAAGTTGGAGGGAAGGCTAATCAAAATCTAAGAGGATAAGTCACATGGAAACCTACCTTTTTGGACAATGGAATTCTAACAAGCCATAGATTGTTACCAAATTTACTTTGTAAAAGACATAGTTAGTTCCTATATCAGTGGAAGAGAAGAATAACTCCAATTCTTGAGGAATGAAGTTGAAAAACTAAATTGTGCAAACATCCCCTGGACTAGTTAGCATGGGTTCTGAGCCTGGGTTCATGGCCAGCCAGGATGCCTCTTCAAATTTAAACTCTTCCTTTTGAGTTCATGTGGACTGATGCTCTCACAATACCAGAGTATCTGGCTCTATATAAGGGAGATTTATTAAGTTTAATAGACCAGAATATTGTTATGTACAGAATACTATCCCTTAGCTTCAATCAACTCCCTCAGCCCATTGATGTTTGCACTAATTGCCTGACTTCCTCCCATTTTCCGTCACTTCTACTGGCCAGAACCAGATCTGGCCTCTCCTGCTGTGTGTCTGTGTATGTGTGTGCCAGGGGCTGGGGTGCACAGCCTCCTGTGTGGTCATACTTCCAGCTTCTACTGCTTGCAAACCCTGATACCTCAGTATTAACTGAGAGTTTTGTTTGCTGCTTATCATGTAAGGCAAATTTCTCTTGGACATTCCAGTAAAACTTAATGTGGCCATGAAGGTGTCCCCAATACTCTTACTCCCAATGCCACTAATTTCTGAAAGGAGTCGCTTTTGCAAAATTATGCCCATTGGTTTATGTGCAAGGGGAACACTATTTTTCTCACGACTGTGATCACTTCTAACAAAAACCAACTTCTTAGAGGAAGGATGGACATGGCAAAGGGTTTGAGGTCACAGTCCACCACTGTGCAGAACATGCAGCAGAGTTCCCAGTGGCATGGACGAAGGTTAGGTTTCCTCATTCCTTCACAGAAGAGGAAGCACAGAGCAGAGGATTCTGTCTCTCAGCAATCTCAGATCATTTACTCTTTTCTCCCTTTTTATTCAGTCTATGAACTTAGTACTTAGAATTATGCAGCCATCTTCATGGAGGGTCTTACCTCCTTAGTGAAACCTCTCTGGAAATGCCCTAAAAGTTACACCCAGATGTGTGCCTCTCTAATGCCCCCTGCATCTCTTAACTCAATCAAGTTGACAGTGAACCTTACCAATCAGATCATAATTGTGTGAGGAACGTGGTGCGATGCTTTTGTATGGTTGTGTAGATGAGAACCTGGGCATAGAATTTGACTCTTCAGCTTGGGACTACACAACAGGTGAGTCAAACATTGAGGTACTGAGACATAATGCAGCTAGAAGTTAAAGAGGCAAATGTTTTATTAAGAAGACTTTCTTTTAAGCCCTAGTCAGAACTTCCTTATGCTATACTTGATAAAGTCAAGTTCAGCCCTGTATATTGTGTCGACCACCTAAAATTTATTCCTTTTGAGCTCCATCAACAAAGCCACATTCTAAATGGTTCTCAGGGTATCCCCCTCTCTTTATATTTACCCCAGCAGATGTGTGTGTGTAGTGGTGGTTCCACATCACCTGGAAGATCCTGGGAGACTCTTCATGTAGTTGACAAGGTTCCAGGCTTCACCTTAATTCCACTATGATTCACAATTCAAGATTTTAGCTTTGATCTTAGACTTACTTTTTACTTTAACAATTTTATTTTCTTAGGATAGCCTATGTCAGAAACACTTTGGCTCTGGGTAGCAACTTCAGTCCATGTCTGCCATAACCTTTGTATAAATTTAAAATGTGTGCTTTGGAACAACTGTTTCATATCTATAGCATATTGCCTAGAAATTTCTTCAGTAAAACCTGAAGTACATAAGAGATTTGCCCAGGTAATGGAAGGAAGTTTTATGGATATATGAATGTATGTATGTATTTTATATATCAACATGGATATTTATTTTTCTTAATATTTTTATTTACGTGAGGGAGAGAGAGAGAGAGAAGAGAGTTGGTTAAACAGAAAGGCTTGAATGCTCACTGCTGAGCTTGGGGAGTGATTCAGAGCCATCACCCATGATGCTAACACAAGGATGTAGACTGGTGTGCAGGGAGCAACAGGCATAGAGGGGGCTGGGTGAGATTGTTGAGAGGGTAAAAGTTTCCATGAATTTCACAGCTAATTAGTGGAAAAGCCAGGATATATCCCACAGAGTTAGACTGAAGCCTTTCTTTATAAAGAGAGCACTCCCTAAAGGGGGTAGTCACACTCTGTGAATCCATACATTTGTCTGTTTGAGGATGACAAACATTACTGCTTTTATGCACATTTTTCACTCTTTACAAGCAGATAGTTTGGAATATGTTGTTATACATGTGACTGCATACATATTTATATGTATGAAGACAATAACATTATATATATATATGGTATATATATATGGTATAAATATAAATGGATATACCAATGAAATGAAACATGTCTTTTTATTACAGTACATGTTCTGATTTTTTTTTAAGTGAACCAAAGCTACCATTGCTGCAGCTTCTGGTGCTCTTGAAGTGTGACACCATCATTAGTATCTAAAGCAAGAATATAAAGATTGTACATTTTTCTATGTTGCTTACATACTCTGAGTAGCTGCCAAGGGGAAAAGCAAGAAGCTTCATTATCTCCAATGCTGTTATTTTCTATAGATTAAATTATATTCAACACTCATCCCACTTATGCCCTTTAAAATATTAGGACCAACCTCTCAGCCTTCCGGCAGATTCAGTGAGCCTCAAGGGAAACTCAGTCATGGAGATAAGCAGGTGATTCTGATTCTGAAGTCCTGTTTCTATTTGGAAGAGACTAGAGTATCCAACCTAAGTTGTAATTTCTCAGGATTCCTGTCATCTAGAAAGAGACTCAGGGTGTGAGCAGATGACTCATCAGCTAATGGTGTTTTTTCACAAGGCCTGATGGCCTGGGTTTAATTCCTCAATTTCCAGATGCACAAAAGTGGCACATGCATCTGGAGTTTACAGTCACAAATGTCCCTGGCATCCCTCTATATATACACACACTCTCTCTCCATATATCTATATAGTGTCTTTGAGTTTCACAGCTAATTAATGGAAAAGCCTGGATATATCTCACAGAGTTAGACTGAAATCTTTCGTTACAAAGTGAGCACTCCCTAAAGGGTACAGTCACACACTGTGGATATACACATTTGTCTGTTTGAGGATGACAAACATTACCACTTGTATATAGATAGATAGATAGATAGATAGATACATAGATAGATAGATAGATAGATTGCTAAGTGGTTAAAGGCACTTGCTTGCAAAGCCTGCCAACCAGGTTCAGTTCCCTATTACCCACATAAAGTCAGGGGCACAAAGTGGTGCATGTTTCTGGAGTTTGTTTGTGGCAGGAGGCCCTGGTACACCTATACTCAGTCTCTCTGTTAGCCTCTTTATATCTCTCATATAAATAATATAATATTCAAAAATAAATAAATACAGCAAGTAAATATTTAAAATGACAATCATAATCCAGATAATATTATATTGCTAAGTGGGAACACAGAAAAGTTTTTTTTTTACTTATTTTAAATCAGAAAGAACTAAGTGATGATATGTGACATTACTAACTTCATGTATGTAGTTAGTGGTGTTTTGTGGCAATGCTGAGCCCTTGCAACTGGTAGGCGACAGAATTTATTTCCATATACCAAGCAGATAAACACTTTTAATGTGTCAGATCCTATAAGAAATGATGAATATGACCAATATCCCACCCAAAAGTGTCTTATGTCCTAGTAAAAGAAGCATATAAACAAATTAATTTAAAATGCAATAGCATACAATTGCAAATGAACCACTGTACATAGTCTGTAACTTTACTACAGGTCCCCAAACTTGACCTACAAGTTTCCCTGGGCTGTTCTGTTGTCTGGCAAATCAGTGCAGTCAGGAGACCACAAGACAGTTTGGAATAGTTGCCTTGGACCAGTCACTAAACAGTTCCTGGCTGCTACTTAAAAAAACATATGTGTAAAAAACACAAATGAGCCTGACATTAACCCTTGGGCCTAATTCACAGAACAAATCACCTTTATGCACCAGTCATAGGTTATTTTCAGTTTAAAAATGTATATCACTCATAAAAATGACCATGGACATAAAAAGTATAAAATAATGAATGTTAAATTGTTACTGCCAACCTCATTATATAAAAATAACCACCATCTAGTATCAATAGACAGAGTGGCCAGTAACTGTCAACAATATGAACAGAGATGTAGGGAAACAGATACTTTGAAGGGATGGAAAATTTTCAAAGATGAGGTTCTACTGTTCCACAATAATGGGGTGTTTCTGCCATTGTCCACCCATTGTTCATGCTCATCTTTGACTATGTCATGCAAAGTAAATGCACTCTACCACCAAGCTACACACCCACCCTTCTGCCTAAGTTTACTTTCTATATGATTTCTCCAGGTTTTAGTATATTTTGCTTATTTAATCAGGTGGAGGGTAGAGGTATTTTTTATATTATAGCAGTCTCCTTCACTTGTTGTTTCCCACTTTTCCAAAGAAAATCTCGTGCATTCATACGTGTCTTCTAGTTGAGATTTTTTGGATTCTTTGTGATTGATAGATAACTTGCAGACCACTGTCATACTTTGTGCTGTTCCTCGTTAGTATGTCTTCAATGGGCTCTAATTCATTGGTCAGAAAAGTGACCTAAAGCAAATGAACAGTAAACAGAGTCATCATAAGAAAGGCAGTGAGGACACAATTCAACAAAGGACATAAAAAATGCTTTCTTAAAGAAGTGAGAGTTGAATCAAACCTAAACATTAGGCAACCCCAGCATAAAAATAGAACAGTGCACATAGCTAGTACTTACTTAATACATCTTTGCTTACTTAATGAATAATCATCTGAGTCGGAATATTAGGGGAAAAATTATCTAACAGGTGACATTGACAAATGCTCAGCTCATTTTAGTGGACTTAGATTTACCAATTAATTATCATTTAGGAGTCAGGATTTTTTCATATCTATGATGATGATGATGTTTATAGCTAACATGATTATGTATTGGCAGATAAAGTTGATCTCTTCAGCATCTTTTTTATCAATAAATATCTCCATTAACCCTCACAAATACATGTAGCAAGCATTTGCATGGGCAGCTATTGCATTTAAAAAACAAAATTTCCAGGAAAGGATAATGCAGCTCAAATAAGGCTAACTAAATTAACCAAAGCCATACAATTATGGGAAATAATCCCAACTCCCATGCAGGTTTGCCATTCTAAAAACCAAACACTCTATACGTAAAAGGCTTATATATGTTCTCATACAACAAATTGGTTTGAATTCAAACTGTAGAGAATTTAACAGATCTAAGTTATCTAAATACCCTCATCAAATATCAGAAAGGAACTTCTTGAAAAAGGTAATGAGGTAGGGGTAACTAGAGAAGCAAGATTAAAGCCAGGCATCTCCAGATAAAGATTTGGACCTTCCTCTGCCTATGGTGATCTTTGGTAAATAACTCAATCCAAGGGATTTAGCTTTCAGCACCTGTATCAGGGAGACAGTAACGTATTAGAAAGGGGTTCTTCACTCAGAAAGTAACTACAAAGAAACATAGTGTCTTTGACACTGCTGCTGAAGACATTCCAGGCTGAGCCACAGGACGCTGAGAAATCAAGCTGGAACTGAGATGGAAGTCATCTTTTTTGATGGCTAGAAAACAATATGCAAGATATGGGGAGACAAAAGTCACCCATAGTGTGAACAAGCTATTGATCCTGCAAGCTGCAAAGTCAAGTAGGCACACAAGATGTACCCACTGGTGCAAGAGTGGCACACAGGCTGTGGATGTAATCCACTGCTCTCTGATAGGATATGAGGCCCACTCAGTGGGATGTAATTCATGCCTGGTACCAAGAACTAAGTGAGAGGTCTATGGCTTGGAAGGTCATAGACCACAGGGGAAAGCTCCCACTGTTCTTGGGTTGAAAGGAGAGGTTATTCCCATTAAAATGCCTTCTAAATGTTTATCTTCACCCCCCTGACCCATGATGCTCTCAATCTTGTCTGTAAAAATGTGCTTTTTATGGATTTCTTTGAAGAACAGCCAGACTGAGGACACATCAAAATGAAAAGAAAAATAAATCCAAGTGCCTAATACTGGCGGAGTCATCTTTATTACATCTTCCAGGTCCCAGAAAATACCACAGAGAAAGTACCAGATTGACTATGAGTGCTGGTCTCACAGCTTGCCCGAGAATCTTCTCCAGGGAGATGGTGGTAGACACTGAGGAGACTCAAAACTCATCAAAGCAGAAAATAAGAGACTATTGGGAGTTCAACACACAAGAAGACTTATAACATGCCCTCCAAGACTTAGGGAACATTTTGGAAGAGGGGACAGAAAGAATGTAAGAGCCAGACGGTGTGAATGTGTACTGTGAGGCACTGTCCCCACAAGAACTGACCGGTGCATTCATGATCCCACAGTGATTACTGATACCTGCCATGCAGAGACCCCTTAGTGGAATGTGGCTGAGGAAAGGAAGAGAAGAGGATATCCCCATGGGAATATGACCAATGTCCAGTATGTTCATATATGAAAGTTCCCAATAAGTGTAATTTTAAGTTTTCAAGTAAAGAAATGGAAACATGAGTAAGGATTATGAAATAATGGAAAAAACATTGATACAGGAAACGTCTGGAAAATTCTCTGCAAGGAAACACTACAAAGCTTTTAAAGACTTGCATGTGGCCCTGGGTTCAATCTTCATAACCATAAAAGCAAACAGTAAACAACCAAGGCAACAACAAGAAACAAACAAATATCTAATTCATTATCTCGATCCTCAAGCAGAATGACAGCCAGGTTGATTCTACCAATGCTTAAAGCTATAGTGGGCAATAACGTGATTTTGTAGAAATGAGGATTGAAGAAAATTATGTCAAGAAAAGTGAAAAAGTAAAATAGTACTTTTCCTCATACAAAGTTTTACTTCCATCATCTTATGACACTAACAAATCAATCAGAAATGGCTTCCATATGAACAAGGGGTCTGGATACCTTCTTAGACAAAATTGGAGATAACCTGGCATTCTAAAGGAAATGGGAAATTATAGGATAAAAAGAAGGGGAAACTTCCAGATGCAGTAAATATCGTACAAAAAAAAACACAGGTAAGAAGCTCATTACCTGAGAACCTCATGCAGCCATCACTGCTTTCCATTTCCTCATAGCAAATCTGAGGCCTGAGACCATAGCCCTTCTGCTAATGGAAATGCTCGTAACTGTTCTAAAATAGTGCTCATAGAATAATAGTCATGATCAAAAGTCTTCCCTAAAGAACAAATAAAAGTGTACATCCTTGAATTGCCATATGCTCTACCTCATTCATGCCCTCAAAAAATTTGTTCCAAGAGGGCTTATTTTTGGCAATATATTAAATGGCTAAGGGCACACTTACATTTGTTTCACCCCATGTATAAGTTTTCCTAGGTAGGGGGTTTTAAAAATTATGGTGCGTCCTGGGTTTCTTCCTGTCCTAACACCTTGGAGGTCCATCTGGGCCCAGACTGTGTAAAGTTATGAAGCACAGAGCTGGCATGAGAGGCATTTCAAGAAAGATGCAGGCTGAGGGATGGCAAATGCCTATGAAGAACAGGAGGCTTGATTTCCCAGCTTCAGTTAGCAGTCTTGTGAAGCTAGGGGCGATACTCATTAGTATTTTAACATTCTATGTTCACCGACACCATTTGGTACACAAATCTTTCTATCTATTGTATATGTTAGAGATATTAAATACTTGGGAATAATTTAGCTTAGGACAAATCATTAAAGAGGAATATGTGTATCTCTTGGTGACAGCCACTTGGCTGCATTGAATTGCTTGATCTTCACTATGCTGCAGTGGTGACTGCACTCTTGTTTCAGAGAGAATGTTAGTGGAAAGGGAGGTGAAGACAGTTACCTCAGGCCACAGAAATAGAAACTTTCACTATGTGAATAGCAGCCATACTCAAATGTTACACCCAAAGTTTAAACCATGTCACCATGGGATGGCTTAGTCTATGTCAGTAAAACACATGTCCTTTAACACTAACAAGTGGCATGTGACATTTTCATGGACATTGATAGGTATACACAATGATAGCGATAGGTATACACAATGATAGCCTGTCCAATGACATTTTGTATTTGTGACATCTCCATGCATAATAGGTACAGTAGAAACACACAGTAAAAATTGCATGAATTTGTGAAGAAAGCAATGAGTGATATAAAGGGTAAAATCTACTGTTTAAATAAATAATGAAAGTAGGGGAGGAGAATCAATTATTTAAAATCTCCAGGACATAGAAATTAATTAAAACACAAACATAAACTGTTTCAGAATGTCCTCCAACTCAAAAGGAAGAAGGAACAAATTGCACTGTACCAGTCATTATTTAATAGGAAGTTGTGTATTGATCCAAGGAAGATAAATGAGTTTGAGGCTCATACTTTATCATGTTTGTTGTGGATTCCTATGGGATTAGTATCCTGTCAATGGACTATGGGAAAGGGGGGCAGAGATTCTACATACTTAGAAATCACATGCATTACCTTGAATTGCATGGCTATGCCCCCCCCCCCCAGCTCCTGAGCTATCAGATTAGAAGAGTTACCTTCCTCAAGCTCTATTTGAAAGCCAACTATGTTTCTCCACCTTTGATTCTATTGTTCTAATGTGTTCAGCAGTAACTTCCAGGAAAGTTTCTTGACTGTATAGCTTTATTTCCTGTCTCTCTTTGTGCTGTGATATATACTATTTTTCAACTCTGTCATTAACTTGAACACCTCACTATGATATTTCAAGTCCCAGTAACACAGAGCTCTTCAGTTTCTCTCCTGCAGGTTCCCAAAACGAGTCTCAGAAGATATCCTGCCCTTCGCATCTCTGATGCTTTTCAAGACATCTCAGTGCATAATAGGTATGGGAGAAACATGTACTTAAAGATAGTATGAATTTTTGAAGAAAATAATGTGATATAAAACATAAAATCTATGGTTTAAATAAATAAAGACAAAAGGGGCAAGGATCAATTATTTAAAACCCCTAGGACATAAAAATCTATGTAGGTTGATAGTCAAACATGTACTTGAATAACTGTTAGTGGCAGGAGAGTGTGTCCATTCTCTGGGGCAGAGCCTAGGACAGCTTGTGGTGTTCTTTAAACCTTTCTCAGGAATACCTCAGGCCAGAGGTGTCTAGACAGGAAGCAGTTACCAAATGAATAAGAATGTGAAGCCAAGTTGGCCACAAGAGTTCGCCTTTCATCCTAGTGCAAGAGGTATTATCCCATAGTGGTCAGCAAGTCACCTATACTGTAAAAGTGACAGGTGGTATCACTTTACTGCTAAATCTTCTTCTACATCCCTTCCTTTGAATGTAAAGGTGCATGTGTTCATACAACCTAAAAGTGTTAGGATTGTCCTGTACTTTGTGGATCTGTGGTCATATCATCAATTCCTTTCCCTTTGATCTTTTGGCTCAGCCACACTGGATTCTTTTCGTTCCAGCCTCCTGCCTCAGGAACATTGCTGATGTTGTGTTGCTTTGAGTTCATAATAAGCTTGCCCTCTACACCCAGCCCACACTCTGTCAGGTTCCTGGAGTCACATTAGGCATCACTTCCTCAAGGAAATGGTGCCAACTGTATAAGTGCCAATTCTTATTCTCTTAGTATTCTGTAATTTTCTTTATAACATCTTTTCTTCATTATAATAGTTCATCATTTGTGTAACTATTTTGCTAGTATCCTTTCTCATGTAAATAGTCTATCTTTTGGAAACCAGAGTTGATGTCAGTTACATTGAATATTATATCCTGTGACCTTAAAGTAGGGACTGGGCAGATAGCTCCCCTGGTGAAGTGCTTACTATGCAACTGTGAGGATGCAAGCTGGATTACCAGAACCAGTATCTAAAGTCAGTCATGGTAGTGGTGCACACTTATAATCCTGGGGCTGGAGACATGGAGACAGCTGGGTCCCTGGAGCTTGCCGGCCTGCCAGTATAACAGTTCTAGGCAAGTTCCAGGCCAGTGAGAGAGGCTGTCTTCCTCACAAAGGTGGATAGTGCCTTAGCAAGGACACCCAAGGTTGTCTTCATGCATACATTATGTACAAATGTTCACATGCATGCATGTGTGCAGTAGTGCACTACACACACACACACACACATGCACACAAGACCAACATGCAAAACCCTCTAAGAATACTTTTTTAAAAAGTTTTAAAAAGGGATCAGTCCTTGGTCATAGGAGGGAAATACTAACAGTGACTGAGATTCTATACAAGATGGACTGAACTGTTAAGGAACATCTTCAAATGATTCAATCTTACAATCCTAAGAATTTAATTCAGGGGCTGGAGAGATGGCTCAGTAGTCAAGGTGCTTGCCTGCCAACCCTAAGAACAAGGTTTTGATCCTCCAGTACCCACATAAAGCCAGATGCATAAGATAGCACATGCATCGGGAGTTCATTTGTTCTAGTGGCTAGAGGCCCTAGCATGCCTATTCTCTCTCCCTTTCTCTTAAATAAATAAATAAATACATTAAACAATTTAATTAAGTATCTCGATGTTCAACTTAATTGAACTTAAAGAACAAGGACCAATTCTACCTACCTCCTTTGATGGAGGTGTTGATGGGTAAATTTTCCTCACAAGGTTGCTATGGAGACTCAGTAGCACTATGTCTGTCCCACTGCAGGGGCTCCAGAAATGTTGGGATCCTGTGGGTTGACTGTGAATGCCCTCCATAGGCTCCCATGTTTTTACACTAGATCCCCAGCTTGTGGTGCTGTTTGGTATGGTTGTGGAACCTTCAGGAGTTGGAGCCTTGCTGGAGGAAGTATGTTATTGGGGCCAGGCCTTAGGCTGTAATAGCCCCACTTCCTGTTCACCCTTTTCTTCCTGTGCTACAAAGTGACCAGATCTACCTCTAGCTCCTGCTTGCCATGCCTTCCATGCCAGGAAACTTTCCCCCTAAATTGTAAGCTGAATAAACACTTTTCCTTCCATACTTTATTTTTAGTCGGTTATTTGTTCACAGCAACAAAAAAATAACTAATATGGGCTACAGGGATGCCTGAGTGGTTAAGGCACTTGCCTGCAAAGCTTAATGACCCAGGTTCAATTCACCAGTATCCAAGGAAAGCTAGATGCACAAAGTGATCCATGCATCTAGAATTCATTTGCAATGGTTGTAGGTCCTGGCACACCCATTCTCTCTCTCTCTCTCTCTCTCTCTCTCCTACCCCTTTCTTCCAAATAAATAAATGGAAAAAAAATATTAAATAACCCATACACTGGAGAAATCAAGGAATGGAAGATTTTGTAGTATATATAATGTAACTTAAAACTTAAATGGTGAGGGTTGGAGATATACTAATGACATTGATATGGGCAAAAACAAAGGGATGGACTTAAAGAGAAACAACACTGATAAGCACATGATATGCCTTCCTGTTTGCTTATTCACCATATAAAACTGTTTGTATTTATTTTTTACAGTAGTAGGCATTAAATCTAGAGCCATACATGTTTGTCTTTTTACTTTTTATTTCAATGCAGGGTGTCTAAATTGCTGAGGTCTGAAAATACTCTGTAGCTCAGGCAGGCCATGAACTTGTGATCATTCCACTTCAGCCTCAGGACAAGCTGAGATTAAAGGCCTCTGTCAGCAAGTCCAGTTGACAGGGGGTTTGAACAACCTAATTCAAACTCATGTGTTCTGTATTTAGGCTTTTGATATCCATTATTTGAAGGTTATCCATAAAATCTTCTTCAAAGCAAAAGTAAAATTGAGTCTTCAGACTTCCATTTAAAACCCCTTTATAGGGCTAGGAAGATGGACCCGCAATCAAAGACCCTTGCTCCATAGCCTGCAGACCACTCTTCAACTCCCCAGCACCCTCATAATGCCAGACTCAACAAATAATTGTGTAACTAGGTAATCCTAATTCATGTATTGCAACAGGCAGTAAAATCAGAAGAATCCCAAAGACTGCAGGTCAGCTAGACTGCCAGTTCCCAAGTGGCAAACAGGAGATGTCTTATCTCAAGGAAGGTAGAAGGAGAAGATCAACACCCTTAGGTTATCCTCTGACCTAAACCTGTGCACCATGAAATGTGCAGACCCACGCACAAAAACTCACAAAAATGAATGAGTAACTAAAACCTCCCTCGTAATTCCAAGGGTTGGTGGTGCAATACTGATCCAGCCCAAATTCATCCTAGTGATCACATTGGAGAATGCTCGTTGGGTGATCTCTTTCCCACATGTAGCTAAAGCCATGTGCCCTATCAAAGGAAAGGGATGTGCAAATGACATGAGACAATTTGGTTCCAATGAGAACCAATCAATCAATCACTGGTCCTCCAGTTGTGAAGACAGCCTATTCTAATACCACACCCTAATAACATGTTCAATTCTGCTCTTACTATTTGTCCATGGGATGGTCTCATGTTTATTCTACATCCACTTCTGTTGTACTAGTCTACGTTCTCCGGAGCAACAAGCATATACACAATATCTATTGATTCATCAATTAATCAATCCACCTATCTACGTGGATAGGTAATCCTAATTCATGTATTGCAACAGGAAGCACAGATGTACTGTAGATGTACAGATAACTACACATGCCTACCATATGCCATCAGTATCTCTAATTGTGTCTATATTTGTGTATATTTCTACATGAAAAGTGATGAGAGCTTAATTAGAGAAAGTGGTGCATGTAATCACAGAGGGAGTGCCCCAAGCTACACAACCTGTGAGCTGGTAACCCCAGAATATTTACTTATCACAATGACTTCCTGGGCAGTGGCAGAGCATATTTGGCCCTATTTTAGCATGGATTTTTAAATATAAGCTGAAATAATTTTCAGAAGTATGCAGGACTGGCATGTTATCTATTATCACATAACAGAAGCTGCATGACGAGGAGCAGAGAGGAAGAGGAAAAAAGAAAATAAGGAGGAAAATGAGGACGCAGATGGTATGATAATTCTTTTCTCCCACAAACGCTCTCTTTTCCCAAAATTAAGCAACAATGAAGACAGTGTAACACAGCTAGCTGCCAGTGAGCAGTATTAACTATAGATTAATCTGTATATTCAAGCAGCATGGCAGATCACAGATGTCTATTGATCCCTCCCCCTGAAATAAGGTGGTTTTGTTTAGCGCTGAAAAAGTGAAAAATTTTTGACACCACTGACTTGCTTAATAGTTTTGGAATAATCTATATTTCATTAAGATGATGACTTATTATACCTCATCTTCTGTTGAATGGAGAACTATTGATTTAAGGTAGTTTTGCACTTCTAGACCGTCTAATAAATTGGTCCCAGGAGGCAGGGCTATGTTGTACACTCGTCCCTCACTGTACAAACACAAGGCTCACAAATTTTATAACACATACACAGATTTGTTTTCTTGACAAGATCCTTCCCCTCTAAACCTTCCCACTGAAGCAGCCACTGCTTTTTTTTAATAATCCACATAAAATTTTTAGATCGCAGAGGGCATCACAATCAATATTCATAGTGTAATTTATTGGAGTGGAAATATTTCACCAGGTCCTCCCTGTAAATCCAGTGTGCAAAGTAGTTAGTGTGGTAATCCATCTCCTGGATATTTTAAGCAGGGTGTTAATGGACTTGAAAGGTGAAGTGGCCATGAATCACCTCTCTGTGATGTAGGTAGTTAGAGACTTTATTAGCTCAAATCCTTCCAACTAGCTCTGCCTTCTCCCCTCCCCTCCACCCTCCAGGCTCTGGCCCACCATCTTCACTCAGCTGCTCTTTCCCCCAGGAACACTGCCTTTTCCTCAGCTGGACGTCCTCATTTTAGGGATGTATTGTTCTCTGCAGGTCATTGAAGATGCTCATGTGAAAGAATACATCCTTCATGATTTCTAAGGTGAGTTTTCTTCTTCTACAGGCCATTTTCCACCACAGGGTTTTCCCTTTACTCCAAACAGCAATGTCAGAAATTGTCTGATGAGTATGTGACATCTTCTCTCATAGGCACATGTGGTATGGAAACAGTAGAAAACACACATTTGGGAGTCTTCAATGATGTGAAAAACAGGAAGGTAGAATAAGACTGACATATTTAAGGTAATGTGTGTTTTAAATGAATATGATCTTAGGTAGGTAATTATTTACAGATAGAAAAGGACACAGTGAATTCCAAGAATGTAATTAACCCAGTGCAATTAGAGCATAGGATGTACAAATTTTCAGGAAAAGAGATGAGTGTATATTTCTTGGATAAATGGATACTTTGAGGCTATCAAACTGCCTTCTAAGTGTATGTGTTTATGCCCATTGATTAATGCTGTTCTCACTTCTGATGAAAGAAGCTTCTTTGTACAGATGGTAATAAATACCAGGGAGACTCAAGACACAGCAAGGTGACAGAAAGAGAAAGCCCAGTTCTTAGAACTGGACAAGTCATCTCTATCATACCTACTAGTGCTCAGGGAACATTGCAAAGGTAATGGCAGAAAGAATATTACTGCCAATCTTACTGATAGCCAGAGAAACTTCTTTATGGAGTTGGAAGTAGATACTAACTAGACTCAAAATTCATCAAAGCAGAAAATAAGAAGCTGTTGAGAGCTCAACAGTAAAGGAGATATTTATGTCATGCCTTTCAAGGCCTCAGGAACATTGATGAAAAGGGGAGAGCAAGAATGTAAGTGCCACAGGGTGGGAAGAGCACTCTGGGGCACTGTCATGTGGACACAAACTGACTTGTGCATTCACGACCTCACAGTGGTTGTTGTTACCTCACTCAACTTGCCCAATTTGAACCCATCAACTTTTGTATATAGAGGACAGAGAAAGACAACAAAAATGAGACAGCAACAAAGAAGAAAGGCTACTTGGAGAGAGGAGGGTGCTCAGTGCAATAGGGGTGATAGGGGGAAGGGGAACAAAAGAGTAATAGGATCAGAATAAGCTCAAATAACAACATGTTCACATGTTAAAACTCTAACTAGCATTTTTAAATGGAGAAACAAGATGAGTGTAGAATTCAGTTTCAAGAAAATATGCTCTTAGATATGCAATAATCACTTACGTGATTATGTGTTAATAACAACCAAACACCAAATGACATTTCCTGTTCCAGTATTCTTGTACTGATACCCTTTTTCATAGGTTCCATGCCTTTAACTTTGTTCATTCTAATTAGTGTGTCTTCATTATTCTTACCATAGCATCTTAACAACAAGTCAGAATAATTATTATGAAATTTATAAAGTTTGATGACCTTTGATATAGAATGAAGGCTTTCTTTTTAAAGTATTTGATCATCCTTATGCCCTTGAAGGTGATAATAATGAGGTTCAAAATATTGTCACACTTCACTTGTAACATTCCACACCTTACAGTTGATGAAATATACCAACACATTAGCTAGCTTTTTTAATTTATTAATCCAAGAATCCATCTGTTCAAACTGAGGCTCTAACAACATGACTGTGAAACACAGATGGCCGGTTTGCTCTTGTACCTGACAGCTGAAGCATTTGCACCCACCACAAAGCTATCTGCTCTTCTTACCCACAGGCTGGGGGGAGAGGCAATGAGGGAATCTTATGGTTTATGGCCCTACCCTGAAGCCATTTTGGAGGAAAATATTACCAACTTTCTATTCCTTTTTATACTAGGAATGTATATGAGAGGGGTATATAGACAACAAAATCCTAGCTGGGAAGCTTTATTTGGTAAATTCTTCAAATGGCTGGCTGCAATATTCTTGCAACACTGGAACCATTTCCATAGGATTAATGGTCCTTTTTGCAGCATTAAAAAATATTATCTTGAATAATGACAACCTCTGTGAAATCTGATGCAAAGTGCTTGATATTCCATTGAAATTCAGTTGTCACAGGCTTATTTGTTTTATTTTACAGATGGAAGAGAATACTGGGAAAATCCAGGATACATCAATACAAGAAAATATAGCTCACGGCCTACAATGAAACTACATTTCCTGGGGCCCAGGAGTCCTGCAGAGGAAGCTATGGGGGACACAAGTGCTACTCTCACTGCTAGCCCATGTTCCTTCAGAACCAGTGTCTAGTGGTCAATGCCAAGGGCTGCTGTCTGTAAACCTAGCGGTCACCAGACTGCCTTGGGCCACGGTGGCTGTGACCTCTGAGTACATGAAGATTGTACACCAGGAATGCTTTCTGAGCACCTCGTGATGGAGCTTGCTTCTCAAAGCCAACTTCTTCAAGTGCATGAAAACCCTCACACCCTTGAGCTTGCTGATGGGTGGGGTCCAGTGCTTTCTGACATGTTCTGAAAGCATCTCACCATTGTCCTAATGCAAAGCACATAATATGTTTTAATAAAGCTAATTGCTTTAAAAGCTATATGCCTTTTCCTAGGCTCCTATTATATTATACTCATACTTTCTTTTTGCTCCAACTGTCAGATTTTCAGATCTTTGTGAAATTATGCTTTCAATCCATACCACAAAGCTTGCTAAAATCATTAGTAAAACCTGGAATATTGGGCTGTTTGGAGATTACCTCCTATAGATTAATCACTCACATTTGCAACAATGTCTTCAGGCATGGACAAAATGTAGACATGTTCTTTGCCACAGTGAACTGTAAACAGCCTCTGGTCCAATTCACAGTAGATTCTTCATTCCCATCTGAAGCCTTTTTACCACAATCTTTTCTGTCTGCCTTCCTACTAAAATTTAGTCCTTCTGAGTTCCCACCAGAATTCTTCATTAAGCTCCACAGACTATAGTAGAAGCTTTTTCTAGCCTGTATCTCTAAAAATTACCAAACTTCTATCATAGTCTAGTTACGAAGGCTTAGTCACACCGTGGTAAGACGGTAACAGCAACTACTCCACTGTGACACTAACTTTCTGCTAGTTTTCTTTAACAAATAATTGGAAAACACCAGCTAAAAAGAACAGTGATTTATATTGTCTCATGGTGTTAGAGGTTTTTGTCCATTGAAACTAAGTTCATTGTTGTGAGGCTGAGAGAAGACTGGATATCATGGTGGAGGAAAAATGGTGAAACAAAGTTGCCTATCTCACAGCAGAGAGGAAGCAGAGACAGATAGTAAGGGTCAAGGGAAAACATACCACAAAGGACCTGTGCTCAGTGATCTACTTCCTCCAGCTAGGCCTCTGCCTTCTTATGTTTCCACCCCCCCACCCAGATGATCAGCACCAACTGGGTATCGAGCTTTGAAACCAAAATCATGGAGGGGGAGGAAAATTACATATTCAATTCGTAAAGGGGTCTCAGATCCATTACATATTTTGTTTCCACACAACAATTTAGCAGGTCTACTGTGCCAGCCTTGCAGACACAACACGATATCAGATTTGATTTAATTGTGGATCTTAGATACAAACCTATAGGCATTTGGCTTAGGATAATAATCCTTAATTGGGACAAACAATATTTTAAATTAAATCTAAACTCATTTAAGATAATATTTTACTTATCTGCTTTTATGTGAATAGCAATGGTTAGCAGTTAATGATAAAGAATTTTAAAAAGCATTATCAAAAATAATATTGAGGGCTGGAGAGATGGCTTAGCAGTTAAGGCACTTGCCTGGGAAGCGTAAGGACACATATTCTACTCTCCAGATCCCACATAAGCCAGATGCAGAAGGTAATGTAAGCAAGCGTGCAAGGTCGCACATGCACACAAGATGGCACCTGTGTCTGGAGTTCAATACTGGCTGAATGACCTGGCACACCAATTCTCTATCTCTCTTGCTTTCCCTCCCTCTCATAAAAATACAAACAATAATAATAATAATAATAATAATAATAATAATAATTTTGTGCTATAATTGATTTAGCCATAGCAGTAATATTTGAAACCAACTGTCATTTGCCAAGAAACTGTTATGGTTTCAATATTAAAAACAAACTTACTGATTTGTTTATTGACTAATATCTATTAATCATCAATTGTCTAACATCTATTAATCTATCCATCATCTATCAATTATCTATTTTTCATCTCTCATCTATCAATTATATCTCTATCTATCACCTATCTATCTAATTATTTACATCTATAAAATGAAATTATAGTAATAATTGGCTACCAGGGATCATTTGAAATGAGTCAGATATATCAAAATATTTAACTGTGTTTCTTAGTCATTACACATGATCTTTAGTGACATAATTTAGAATGTCTGAAACTGTCCTATGGCCTTTTATTCTATAACCTCAGCAATCATATAGAGCTGAGGGTTATGCTCCAGAGGCTGGCTTCAAAGGTTTGACCTTTCTTCAATCACAGTAGTTTTATCACCTTGAGGACTGAAGATTTTAATTGACATAAAATGGAAAATCTCTATTAATTTACAAGGGATTTTGAGAAGTATTACTTTAATCTACTCTTTGCTCCTATTAATTCCATCAGCTTCTTCAACTGTTCCTCATGAGAGAGTATCCTAAACACCCTCCACTCTATTAACCTGTTTGCTGCTGCAATCCAGGTCCTCAGTGCCCTAACAGAAATTTCTCATTTACTCATGTGCACATGTTTTGTGCTGTGTGGGGTGAGGAGGAAAACCTCACAGTGAAACATTCACCTGAAAGCTTTGTCTTTTCTTCTCTTAGTATTTCAGCTGTAAGGAAAATCACTGGAGATGTTCTTCTACAACCTGGTTAAATTGAGACTTGCACAAGGACCTTCGAGTTATTCTTTAGCTGAAAATGCTGTTACCATTTCCAAAGGGCACTTTTAGGTTTGCCCTTATTGGAACAATGTCCAAAAAAGGCAAGGAAAGTGACGATCATGGTTGGTCAAGAGACTGGCTCGTTGACATTACCTGGAACGCAGGAGTTCTTCTCAGACACTTACCTTTAAGCCCTGCTGATTCCTCCCTGCTTTGCCCTTTCTGCATCACTGTCTGCACTCTGCTCTATATCATTTCCTCCATGTCACTGTCACTTTAATTTGTTCTTCCTTTTCCTGATTCTTCATACATAAGATCATTTGCTTAAGTTCTTTTCTCTTTACTGTGGACATGCACAGCTGTAAATTTTTCTTGACTGTGCTTTCAGCCAAAATTTTATCCCATTTTCACTTTCATTTCTCTCAATGTATCTTCTAAGTTTCCTTGTAACTTGATATCTGATACATTAATTATTTAGGAATGTGTTAATGTCTACAGCTCCTTGATTCAAATTTATTTTGTTTTTGTTAATAATTTCTAATTTCATCCCATTATACTGAGAAATTGTGTGTGATTTCAACCTTTTCTTAAAAATTTATTAAGACTTCTGTGGTGGTTTGAATAGAATAGATGGCCCCCAATATATTCAGTTGCTTATTTGTAGTTTGCATCTCTAGCCACCTGGCTGGAGGCAAGGCCACTGGGTGGATCTTAAAGTGTGGTGGTGGATTTCAGATTACAACCTAAAGAAATACAAAGTGTGCCTAGCTGGAGTTCCTGAAGTGTGCTGTGGCTTTTGACCTTTAGGCTTGTACTTCTCTCTCTCTCTGCTTGGTCCTGTGAAGGCAGGCCAGCTTCTTCTGCCATTATGGAACTTCCCCTGGATCTGTAAGCTTCAATAAATCCCTTCCTCCATAACTGTGCCTGGTCTGGAAGTTCATCTCAGCGAACCCGAAGCTGTCTGCTACAACTTCTGTTAGTGTGGTCTGTCCTGGGGTATATCTTATGTGCACTTGAGAATAACACCTCTGCTGTTGTGGGGTGACACTCAATAGATGTGTTTTAGGATAAGTTGGCAGAGAGTATTTACATCTTGGGTCCTTGCACTGATTTTCAGTCTGATGGCTCTATATATCCATTATTAAAAGTGGGATTTTTATAGTTTTGACTATTATTGTTTATTTACTAAAAATACTAGTTTTAATTGAATAATTAATTGACCTATTTATTTATTTTTATTTCCCATGCTGTTCATATAAGCTAGGCATATTCTCTAACCCAAACATCTACAGCTAGTCCTCCATTATTGTTTTATTTAAGTTTTCCCCTGTGTTACTTGTGTTTTGTGTGCTTGGGGAAGTCTTTATTCAAGATGATATATTTTTTGCACATTAATTTTGAATTGGTCTATCAACCATCCTGTATATGGAAAGTTTTACTACTATCTAATGTGTTTTTTCTGTCTTTTCACAACTGTTTAACCCATTTTGTCTGAGAGCATAATCACATCACTTCACTTTTCAGTAGTATTTCTATAGAATTTTATAAATATTCTATCTTAAGCATGCTTAGATAATTGCATAATATACATCTCTTATAAACATATCATTTTCTACAAAACCTCAATTTTAAATTACATTTTTAAAGATTGTATTTTCATTTATTTATTTATTAGAGACACGGAGAGGGAGAGAGAGATAATGTGCATGCCAGGGCCTCTAGCCACTGCAAACAAACTCCAGATGCATGCTCCACCATGTGCATCTGGCTTACGTGGGACCTGGAGAATTGATCCTGGGTCCTTAGGCTTCACACACATGCACCCTAACTGCTAAGCTATCTCTCCCGCCCTTAAATTACATTTTAATTAGGGTTTAATATATTTACAATTATTCCAATAAGAAAGGAATGACTTCAGCAATTCTGCTATTAGTTTCCACATGACTTGGTATCTCTTCTTCTGCACTCCACTGTTTACTTTTATTTTCAAGTTAAACACATGAGCATTCTAACTATCATATCTTTTTTAATCTGTATTTCCTGAGTTATTTAGTTGCCCTGAAAATTTCAATTGTAATTATAGTTCCTCTGGGCTGGGACTATGGCTCTGTGTTAGAGCACTAGAATACCATACACAAGGTCCTGGGTCTGTTCTAAGCACCAAGAAAATAATGTCAATATACCTAAACCTAATTTGAACTGATAAAGTCTTAAATTAAACACTACTCACTGACATTACCTCCATATATCTTTACCTCGCAAGTCACTACACATGTTACATGTTTGTAAACAGTTTGTTCATCAGCAATCATTGGTTTATGCAACTATCTTTTCAATGGGACACAATCATACATTGACATTGTGTTACAAAGGCATTGTTCCCATTTCTTTACGTGAGTTGAGCTACTGTCTGATATCTTTTCTCTCCAGCCTGAGTAGTCCTTTTAGAATTTGTTATACAGGAATTATAGCAACAAATTTTCACATTTTATCTGTAGATACCTCATTTGTCATTCAGTTTTGTGGGATTCTGTTATTAGAGGATTCCTTAGATGATTGCTAATTTTCACTCTGCAACTTCACTGTGTCATCTCACTGTCTCTGATATACATGGTTTCTGCTGTAAAAAAATATATATATATTATTACCTTCTGAAGAATCCGAAGTGCCTGACTAGTTGCTTCTCTGCTGCTTTCCATTTTTATATTTGTTTGGCATTTTTAGGCATTGATTTTATTTATATATTTCCCTTAAATCCAAACCAGTCTTCCTATTTCTTTCTTATTTATAATTTTGTTGAAAAATGTGCTTTGAATAGCATAATGTTTTAACTTTAGAAATCTTATTATCTTCCCCATTATTGGTTGACCCTCAAGCATCAGATTACAACTCTATCTTACCCTTCATTCCCTCATTCCAAAACAACTTGGTAATGATCAAAAGTTAGAGCAGTGGGTTTCCTCAACCTCTTCCTGGTCATTATGTATGGCTCTATGAATTCCTGGAGTATGTTGGGATTTTCTAAAAGTTCTTGAACTCATCTCAATCTTTAGACTTTCCTTCCATGCTTTTTGGTTAGTCTGTTACTCTGTGTGTTCTATCCTTCCACACAGCCACCACAAAACAGCCTGTAAATATTTGCAACAAATAACTCCCTGCAATCCTGGGAAGCAGTATTTGTACTAAACTCTTTCCACATTGTTCCAACTAATGGCTACCCAAGTAAGAGCCACACAGGTCAGGACAAATAAATGACAGCCAGCCTTTGTGAATGGTGCCCACTGACCCCTGCGTAGAACAGAGAACAAGTTGTCATGTTCATGAGTGACTAGGGGAGATAATGCATGTGATAGGTCTGAATCAGATGTCCCAGATAAGCTCATGTGTTATGAATGCTTGGTCTCCAGCTGCTAGTGATTTATGAGGTAGATTCTTATGGAGAAGTTTTATCGTTGGGGACAGTATTAGGGATGTTGTAGCCAGCTCCCCCTTGCCAGAGTTTGGCTCACTCTGTTCCTGTTTTCCACCTGCTATGGCAGAGGTGACGTCCAACATCTGCTCCTGCCATGCTTTCCCCTGCCATCATGAAGATTCCCCTTGAGGTTGTAAGCCACAATAAAAACCTTCCTCCCCTCAGCTGCTTTTGGTCACTTGTTTTATCCCAGCAACAATAAGCTAACTGCAACAGGTAAGAAAAAGTTAAAAAGCAATGAAGTTCACTGTGCTACAAACAATTCAGCCCTTTTTGAAGAACTAGGTTTATTATCAAAGATTTTTAAAATATTTTCATTTATTTATTTGAGACACAGGATGTCAGAGAGAAAGAGGCACACGCAGATAGATAGGAAGATTACAGATGTTTCAGAGCCTCTTGTCACTGCAAATTCCAGGATCTTGGGCAAGTTGTGCAACTGGGTTTACATGGGTACTGGGGAATCAATCCCAGGCTATAATTTTTTGCAAGTAAGTGTCTTTAACCACTGAGCAATCTCTCCAGCACCTGAAATAGTGGTCTTTGGGTACTGGCATTTACTTCATTTCAAGAATTCAGGAATAACTTCTATTAGTTTCCTGTATATTCCTCACTTTTCTGGAGGGGAGTTCCTTGGGTCCAAGGAATAATTTTCATGGGCTTTTGTTCTTCACTTCTTGGTAAGAAAAAGATAAGGGGCTGTGGTGACACACACTTTTAATCCTAGCACATGGGAAGCAGTGGTAGGAAGATTGCTTTGAATTCGAGGCCATCCTGAGTCTATATAATGAATTCCAGGTCATTCTGGGCTAGAATGAAACCCTACCTCAAACAAACAAAAAGAATGAGAGATGTTCAGCAGGCAGAAATCACCATGACCTTCCAGTTTCTTGCAAGCAGTAGGGACTATGACCATGACTGACCTGTCGGATCTCTGTAAGGCAGTTTCTTCTACAGTTTTCATTCCAATTTTAATTAGTGAATTTTATTATAATCTTTTAAAGATATACCATAATTTCCTCTTCATAAAAATTATGCAAACTCTATAGAAATTCTGCAAGATGCACACATTTGGAAAGAAATAAAAACAATTACACAATGTAATTATTTCTGAGTAAAGACCATTCTTCCTTCACTTCTGTGTATGTATGCCTGACACCCCCTAGATAGAAGTTTAGATGATGCTAATTTTCACTTAAGAAAATGTTGACCATTGATTTCTTTTTTATTAATTTCATTATTTATTTTAAATAATTCCATTAATTTCTTTTTAAAATATTGAGCTCTCTGGTCCTGGTTCCCTGCACTGGTTGGTGGAATAGTGTGCGGGTGATCATGGCAGCATGAAGTGTGTAAGTCAAACCACTGCCTCCCTGCTCCTTTCAGCTCCCTGTTCCAGGTTCCCTGTGCAGGACAGTGTGCAGGCAGGCACAGCTAGGAGTCAGTAAGCCAGATCTCTGTTCTCTGGCTCCTCCCAGCTCCCTGGTCCTGGTGCCATTGTACCTTGCTTGGGGAGACATGGTCCTTGATTGGGCTGTGGAATAAGGCCTGTTGCTCTACTACCTGACTCTCCACTGGGTACCAACATCCTTTTTCAGCTGAGTCAGAGGGTGCATGGGCCCAAAGACAAAACTTGATTCCTCCTCAATAAATGAAGAGCCTCCCTGTATCAGACAGCTTCAGGTTTGCTGAGATGAACTTCCAGACCAGGCACAGTTATGGAGGAAGGGATTTATTGAAGCTTAAGGATCCAGGGGAAGTTCCATAAATGGCAGAAGCTGGCCTGCCTACACAGGTCCAAGCAGACAGAGAGAAGTACAAGCCTAAAAGCCAAAAACCACAACACACTTCAGGAACTCCTGCTAGGCACACTTTGCATATCTTTAGATTGAATTCTGAAACCCACCACCACACCTTAAGATCCACACAATGGCACTGCCTCAGGCCAGGTGGCTGCAGATGCAAACTACAAACAAACAACTGAGTATATTGGGGGCCATCTATTCTATTCAAACCATCACACTCCATAAAATGCATAGACAACAACAATAAAAAAGCCAATGAAAGAAAACTGAGAGATGGCCACCAGGGATGCCTAGACTTAGAATGGAAGCCTCCAATGAAATCATAGAGAAATCAACAGAAATTCATTCCCAAAATGAAAACAAAATAACCAATGAGACCCTGATCAAAGGAATCACTGAACTGGAAGCAAACCATGGAAGAACCAACAACCAAATCAATGAAATTGAACAGAATCATCTCTTAGAGTGTTCAGCTTTTGACGGTAGGCTCAACTTGATGGAAGAAAGTGTTAGCATCCTCAAAAGAGCTATGAATGTGAGTGAAGAAATAAAAGATCTCAACAACCATTTGATTAGGTTTAATGAAGAAGTGATCAAGTGCAAGAATGAATTCCAGGAAGAATCAAGAAATTCAGAACTTGAACTAAAATCATGCATTAAAAAAATATATATATATATGATAAAAAATAACACTACAGAAGACAGAAATCACATAAAAATTATAAAGGCCTATCTAGAACCCCTCACCAACAAAGTTACTCATGGGGAATACAGAACCTCTGAGCCAGAAGACAAGACAGAAGAAATTTATGAGAGGCCAAAATCTTCACTAAGTTCAAAAAAGTCAAGTGAACAGAATATGAAGGAAATGAGGGATATCTTAAAACAACCGAATATTTGGATCATGGGTATACCAGAAGGGGAGGAAATCCAGGCCTGAGGCATAGAGAACAGTTTCAAGAAAATTATTGAAGAAAATTTTCCAAATCTCTCAAAAGAGAGGCCCATCCAAATACAGGAAGCGCACACATCAATCAGACAGGACCAAAAAAGAAACTCTCCAAGGCACATCATAGTTAAAACTCTTAACCATGAAAACAAAGAGAGAGTGCTAAAAGCAGCAAGAGAGGAACAACTCACAACATACCTAAGTAGTGGCATCAGAATTACATCAGATTTTTCAGCGGAAACCTTGAAAGCCAGAAGGGCCCAGACTGGAACACCCTAAAGCCTAAAAAGCTATGACTTACAACCTAAACCTAACAAAAGTATTCTACCTAACAAAAGTATCCCTCATAATAGATAGTGAAAGAAAAACTTTCAGTGAAAAAGTCAACTCTATGATCATATGAACACAAAACCAAGCCTACACAGAATACTTGATTGAATATTCCACACAGAAGAGTCAAACAACCAGTCTCAAAAGCCAATAAGAAGACCACAATAACAAAAATAGACCAGGCTCAAAATACTACAAAACAAAAGAAATCACCAATCTCCATAAAACACCTCATCATGGCAGGGATTAATTCAAACCTCACATTAATAACATTAAATACCAATGGTCTTAACTCACCCATAAAAAAAAAAGACATAGTGGGTTGGAGAGATGGCTTAGCGGTTAAGCACTTGCCTGTGAAGCCTAAGAACCCTGGTTTGAGGCTCGATTCCCCAGACCCCACGTTAGCCAGATGCACAAGGGGGCACATGCATCTGGAGTTCGTTTGCAGTGGCTGGAGGCCCTGGTGCTCCCACTCTCTATCTCTATCGGCCTCTTTCTCTCTCTGTCACTTTCAAATAAGTAAATAAAATAAAATTTAAGAAAAAGACATAGTGTATTAGGGTGGATCAAAAAACTGGACCCTTTTAGCTGCTGTCTTCAAGATTCCCACCTCACCAGTAATGATAGACACCTCCTTAGGGTGAAAGGATGGAAAATGATATTCCAAGAAAGAAATTTTAAAAAAATGGGTGTTGCTACATTAATATCTGATAAAATAGACTTCAAACCAAAAGTAATCTAAAAGTACAAAGAAGGTCATTTGTTACTCATCGGGGAATGCTCCAACATGAGCAAAACACAATCATAAAAATATGTGTGTCAAACACAGGTGCACCACAGTTTATAAAGCAAAATCTACTTGACAATAAAACAGAAATAAACACCATCATACTTGAAGACATCAATACTCTACTCTCATCAATAGTCAGATCATCCAAGTAGAAAATCAACAGGGAAATAATAGAGCTCAACAACATCATACATCAACTAGACCTAACAGACATCTTCAGAACATTCTACCCCAGTTCTTCAGAATGCAAATTCTTCTCAGCAGCCAATGGAACCTCCTACAAAATTGAATATATATTAGGCCATAAAGCATGCCCTCATAAAGTCAGGAAAATTGAAGTAACTTCCTGCATCATGTCATATCACAATGCTTTAAAGCTAGAAATTAACAACAAGAGACACATCAAGAACTACACCAGCTCCTGGAAACTAAATCACACACTTTTAAACAATGAATGGGTCATGGAAGAAATCAAAAAAGAAATTGTAAAATTCTTAGAATTGAATGATAATGAAAATAAAACCTACCAAAATTTATGGGACATAATGAAGGCAGTCCTAAGGGAAAATTCATAGCACTAAATGCCTTCATTACAAGACAGAGAGAACCAAAATTAATAACCTGGCTGTCTACCTAAAGGCACCGTAAAAATAAGAAGAATCCAACCAGAAGAGCTCTAGACAGAAATAAATAATCAAGATGAGGACAGGAATTAATGAATTGGAAACTATGAAAAAAATTTTTAAAAATCAATGAAATGAAGAGCCGGTTCTTTGAAAAAATAAACAAGTTTGACAAACCCTTGGGCAATATGATCAAACAACAATAACAAAAAAAAGACAAATCCAATTAACAAAATCAGAAATGAAAAAGGAGAGATCACAACAGATATCCATAAAATTAGAAGAATCATCAGGGCATACTTCCAAAACTTCAACTCCACAAATTCGAATAAATGGATGAATTCCTAGGCCACCTACCAATACTAATCCCACAGCAGATTCATCTCCAAAACAAGCTTATCACATCCATGGAGATTGAAATGGTAATCAAAAACCTCCACCAAAAGAAAAGTCCAGGACCGAATGGCTTCTCAACCAAATTCTATCAAACCTTCCTTGAAGAATTTTTCTCAGTTTCAAATAATTGGCGACCAGGGAATCCTCCTCAACTCCTTTTATGTAGCTAGTATCACCCTAATACTAAAACCAAACAAAGTTTCAAAAAGAAAAGAAAACTACAGGCCTTTATCCCTGTTGAACTTAGATGTAAAAATCCTAAACAAAATCCTTGCAAACCGAATTTAGCAACATATCAAAAGCATTTTCAACCTTGACCAATAGGCTTCATCCCAGGGGTGCAGGGATACATCAACATACAGAAATCATCCAATGTAATATACCACAGAAATAAACTGCATCATAAGAACAACATGATTATTTCAATTGATGCAGAGAAGGCCTTTGACAAAATACTACACCACTTCATGATCAAAACACTGGAAAGAATAAGCATGGAGTGTTTATATCTCAACACAATAAAGGCTATATATAAAGAACCTAAATAATACTTAATGGGAAAACACTCAAGGAGTTCCCATTGCAATCTGGAACAAGACAGGGGTGCCCACTCTTACCACTGGTCTTCAATATAGTACAAGAAGTACTGACCCAAGAAATAAGACAGGAGAAAGAAATAAAAGGGATTCAAATCAGAAAGGAAGTACTCAAGCTAGCCCTGTTTCCAGATGACATGATCCTGTGCATAAGTGACCCGAAAGTCTCCATTTCAAAACTTCTAAAGGTGATTAATTCCTTCAGTAATCTGGCAGGATACAAAATCAATGCACAAAAATCAGTAGATTTTCCATATGCACATGACAAATATACAAATAAAGAAATCAATGAGGCTTTCCCATTTTCAATAGCAACAAAACAGAAATAAATACCTAGGAATAACACTAATCAAGAATGTGAGAGACCTAAAAAAAAAAAAAAAAAAAAAAAAAACCTCAAGAAACAAATTGAAGACATGAGAAGATGGAAAGATCTCCCATCCTCCTGCATAGGTAGAATCAATACTGTGAAAATTACAATTCTACCAAAAGCAATATAAAGATTTAATGCAACTCCAATAAAAATACTGGCATCATTCTTCACAGAGATTGAAAAAACTGATCTCAAAATTCATATGGAATGGCAGCAGGCTTTGGATATCCAAGCATAGCATCAAAAAAAAAAAAAAAAAAAAAAAACCCTTTGGAGTATCACCATACATGATCTAAAGTTACATTACAAAGCCACAAAAACAGCATGGTACTGGAATAAAAATAGAACCATAGACCAACAGAACAGAACTGAAGACCCTGATTTTAGGTCAAGTAACTACAGCTACCCGATCTTTGACAATCGTGTCAATAATGTAGACTGGAGAAGACAGCATCTTCAACAAATGGTGTTGGACAAATTGGATGACCATATGTAAAAAAAAAAAAAAAAAAAAAGAAATTAGACCCTGTAGTAGACAGCTGCAGGTTTGCTGAGATAAAATTTCAGACCAGGCACAGTTATGGAGGAAGGGATTTATTGAAGCTTACAGATCCAGGGGAAATTCCCTAATGGCAGAAGAAGTGGGCCTGCTTTCACAGGACCAAAAAGAAAGAGAGGAAGCACAAGCCAAAAGCCGAACACCATGCAGCACAGCACACTTCAGGAACTCCAGCTAGGCACACTTTGTATATCTTTAGATTGAAATCTCAAACCCACCACCACACCCTAAGATCCACCCAGGGAAACCACCTCCAGCCTGGTGGCTGCAGATGCAAACTACTAAGTAACTAAACACTGACTATATTGGGGGCCATATATTCAAACTACCACAGACCCTCTCATTTTGCTATACACAAAAATCAAATTCAAATGGATTAAAGACCTCAATATAAGACCTGAAACTCTTCAAGTACTGGAAGTTAAAAGAGGAGGCATGCTCCATGATACAGGACTATGAAAATACTTCCTGAGGGCTGGAGAGATGGCTTAGTGGTTAAGCGCTTGCCTGTGAAGCCTAAGGACCCTGATTCGAGGCTCAACTCCCCAGGACCCATGTTAGCCAGATGCACAAGGGGGCACATGCATCTGGGGTTCGTTTGCAGTGGCTGGAGGCCCTGGCGCGCCCATTCTCTCTGTGTCTCTCTCTCTGCCTCTTTCTCACTCTGTCTGTCACTCTCAAATCAATCAATAAATAAATAACACAAAAATTAAAAAAAATACTTCCTGAACAAGACCCCAGTAGCCCAGGAAATTAAGCAAGAACTCCACTAGTGGGATTTCTTGCATCTAAAAAGCTTTTGCACAAATATACCATAAGCGGAGCCAATAGATTACCCACTGAATGAGAGAAAAGTAGTCTAATGTCTAGAAGCTACAAAGAACTCAAAAAAGTAAACAATAAAAAGTTAAACAACCCACTTCAAAAGTGAGGTAGATAACTGAATAGGGAGTTCTCAGAGGAGGAATTACAAATGGCTAACACACACAAGCCAGGCATGGTGGAACACACCTTTAATCCCTGCACTTGGGAGGAGAGGTAGGAGGATTGCCATGAGTTTCAGGCCACCCCGAGAGTACATAGTGATTCTAGGTCAGATAGCAAACATTAAGAAATCAAACGAAAACAAATATTGGAGAGGATGTGGAGAAATAGGAATATTCATTCACTGTTGGTGGGAATAAAAGCTGGTACAAGTGCTATAAAAATCAATGTGGAGACTCCTGAAAAGGATGAATATAGAGTTACCAACAGACCCTGTTATTCCTCTACTGGGAATTTACACTAAAAGCTCCACATCTCAGTTCAGAAATATTTGCTCAACCATGTTTACAGCTGTTCAGTTCACAATAGCTAAAAACTGGAATCAACCCAGTTACCCATCATTGGACAAATGGGTAACAAAGATGTCATGTATCTACCCAATATATTCTACTTAGCAGTAAGAAAAAAATTACACAGTGAAATTTGTAGAAAAATGGTTGAACTTGGAACAGATCATACGAAGCAAACTCACAATCACAGTAAGATAATGCTCACATGGTCTCACTAATCTGAAGTTCCTAACCTGAGTCATCCCAAGTTGCTGACATAACTGAATGACATCTTGAGGCTTGGACAATAGGGAAGGTAGGCTTGGGGGAAGGGGAAGGGTGGAGGTGGGGACACAAGTGTGAACCCAAATTGAATTGGTACCATAGAATCCCATATCCTGGAAGTTGCACTAAAAGGTTGAGTCCTCAATAGGACCTTAGGGGGAGCTCCTGAATCAAAGGGCCCTGGAGAGGGTGAGATGAAGCTTTACCTTAAAATTCTCCCGTTTCCCTCTTTTTATTCTGTCTTTTTCTTTTTTCCTTTCCCTTGTTGCTGACCTGTAATTCTGTGTACCAGGATGTGGTTAACATCCACAATGAGCTGTTGATTAGAGAGACCTACAAGTTCTCCCAAAACAAACAAGACAAACTCCTGACAGAGCACTTGGTTTCTCACCAGAAGTTAACAGTAACAGCCTACTGCTGAGGACACCATGTACTGTTGGCACAGACCATAGAGATACCTGGTTTGAATCCGAAAGAGTGCTAGGCCCCAGACAATTAACCCATCTAGTGCTGGGAGGCACTACATGAGCTACCAGGGGAATGTGGCTGACATCTGCCCAAGCAACTCAAGGTCTAAGCAACTCAGAAGCAAACAACCTGACCTGATGCTCACCCAAGTGCAATAGTAGCACACAGCCATGGTGGGTATCCAACTGCTCTTGGATTGGCTAACAGATCCACTGATTCTGATCTTATCCAGATAAAGATTTTTCTTTCCAATGTCAAGCTCCCATGAATCTTGGGCTATAAGAGGGTCTACACCCTTTAAATTATCTCTAAATTAATAATGGTTACCCCATTTAACCAGAGCTGACTTCAATCTCTGTTGGAGATTCTGCTTCTCTTTTTCAGATGAGTTTGGGACTGCAGGAGATAAATGACCCTGTGCATTTCATCCCAGCCCAAGCTGAAACCACAGAGGAATTGGAGAAATGAGCAAGAGTGCTGCTTTTTCAAGTGAACCTCATATCAGCACGAGGTTGAAGGAGATAGATACTGAGGACACTCAACACCTAACAAAACAGAGATCCAGAGGTTCCTCAGTGCCCATCACTGAAATAGGTGACCATTAATGTGGGCACTAATGCAATGAACTGGTATAAACCGAACTTTGGACAGCACAAATCCAAGAAGACAGATCCCTGAAAATCAGGCAGAGAGGCCTCAGCATAGGCCAAGATGATGGTGCATTAATCTTGGATAACTGTTCTCTGGTAAATAATCTAGAATTAATGCTCTTTAAACTGTTCAGCCAGTGGCCTTTTTACAGAAGCTTCTAGAACACAAAGGCATTGAGCTCGATGAGCCTCCAAGTGCATTTTGATGTGATGTTCAGTGCTGAACTGATTGGACACAAATTCTCAGATGACTAGAAATTGTACTTCCTAAAAACACTGATCGTATTTTCATTACATGTATTATTTCATTTTATCATGCATGATAACAGGGACTTCACAGAGTCTTTCCTAAAACTCTGAGTAATGCAGAGCCTTTTATGATTAAGTATGTAAATTATATGTTTCTGAAGATTTCTAGCTACCTGCTTTGTGTGCCTCTGAAAGTCCAGTGGGTGATGTTTTCTCTCTAAATGCTAGTATATTTGGCAGGCAAAGCAGACTGACATTACTCCTGGGAATACACTCCCACACAGAGACCAAAACCTCTCTGCTGTAATACAATAATAATAATAATGATAATAATAATAATAATAATAATTCACAGATGCTTCTTTTTTGAGATTTAAACATGTTCTGTGGCATTTGTTCCACAAAAGTGTAACAGGATAGGCCAGGCAGCTGGTAGCATCTTGTTTCAGAGTGCGACAACTTATTAAATAAACAACCACATATGTGGTGGAGTTGAGATGTGGGAGCATAATGGGTCATCATTTTTGGAGTGTTTTGCTTAACATCTGATTACCTAGTCACACTGATATGTTGATATGTGGTGTATATAACTGATATAAATGATTCCAGGACATCTCTGAATCCTGTTTGTTACTGCGCCTCAGTGTTGTAGTCAGCTTCATATCGCTGGAATAAATCTCCAAACCAGACACAGTTTTGGGGAGGAAAGAGATTTATTTGAAGCTTACAAATCCAGGGAAAGTTCCACAATGGTGGAAGAAGCTGGCTCCCTTTCACAGATCCAAGCAGAGGGCCACAACCAGCCAGCAAGCATGCAGGAATCTGCAGCAGCCAGAAACCACCCCCTCCCCCAGAGCTCACTCTGCATATCTTGGGCTGGAAGTCAGATCTTCCCCCTGTAATCCCTTAGGGCTGGAATCCAGAATCCACCCCAAGAGAGCCACCTCTTCCAGCCAGGCTGCTGGAAATCCAAGTCACAACTTTAATAAAACATTTGAGTCTATTGGGGGCATACATTCAAACTATCAAACACAGTTTCTATGATTACACACATCGTGTCCTCAAATGTTGCTAGGTGGCATCGATGTGTTCTGTTTCGTCCTCTCTACTCTCCACAAAATCTCACGCAAGAAACTGAGCCAGAATATCTCTGTGCATATAACCCCAAATCAAAGTCTTTTCAAAGTTTCTGCTGGTTTTTAATGAAATGTGATTGCAAATGTGATGGAAGTTGTATGCGGCAACACCATAGAATAACAAGATCATAAGGAAAAAATACTTCCCATGGATGTAATGAAACTCCCATGTACTTTGGATATGTGAAGCTTTTCTCTTGTGCTTGAGTGAAAGTCCTTTGGTATATTATAAGGTCAGTGGAAAAAAAATGCAAAAGTACATAATATATTTACTTCTTTACTATGTGTTTTATAAACATATTTAAGACTCATATGTATGATATACATACTACACATATATAGTATAGATGTATGTGCATAATTTGTAAAAATATGTATATTATATATGTGCACATGCATTTATAGAAACACTTATTTAATCTGTAGTTATGTGAAAAGCACTGATGATGTGGAGAGTAATAACTATCAAATGACATATAGAAATTTGCCTTTAAAATCATTTCCCAGTGGATACTAACACTGGCTTTTGGAGAACCTCAGTGTGGGAATCTTTATAACATGTTATGCACAGGTAGACTATCAGTATTTTCAAGACTCCACAGACTATCAAAACTTAGAACTGACAAAGAATCACTGTGGAATAAAACCTTCCTGGACTCAGTTTCCCACAGTGCTGACTGATACAGGCTGATTAACTTCTATTTTGGATGGATTCATGTGTTTGTTCAGCCTGAAAATGTGATCTGAAAAGGGAAAGCACTAAACATGAAGGTCAATAGTATTGACTAAGCATCTAGTTATCAAAGCACTTAGCTTGTTATCATCATAAGAGACCTAAGTGTACTCCTCATAACTAAAGTGATAATGCAGCCTTGTCAGCTATGGAGAGCACAGTCACCCACCCCAGACCTTATGGCTACTCAGCAAAGTACACCGAAGGTTTTACATTAGTAAATTTATTTCTTTAACATGATAGTCCATCATGGTATCCAGACTCCAGTTTGAAAATTTGGTTTTAAATGTGGCAAATATCCTTAAGCCAATTAAGATTATTGGACTAATGAAATGAGAGGATGTTCAAAGATGAATGTTGAGTATATCTTTCATACCTTGGTTATTCATGTAGCAATTATCTCAAAATTCATTAATATATTCTAAGAGAAAAGAATACTAACTATGCCCCTGATGTCCTTAGAGTGTAGAATTCTTACGCTCTGAGACTGATGCTACAATTATAAAAAATATATGAACAAGCTTTATATTTGGGGATTCTTATCTTCTTAAAATACATTTTGATTTTTTAAATTTGGCACACTTTTAAAATTATTTTAATTTAATGTTTCCATCACAGATGCACTCATCAAAGTGTTTCTGATGCAACAAACAGGATGGAGGACAAAGGAAGTGTGTGTGATCAATCCTATACTGCCTGGTGTGTTTTTTTTTTAATTTTTTATTAATTAGTTTTGTATTCAGCAAATGCAGTCAGTTTGGTACCATTATTAGGCTCATCCGTGACCTACCCCCCTCCCCTTAGCCCCTCCTTGTTGAGGTATACGGGTCATGCATTGTGAAGTTAGCCCACAGTTATGGGTAAGCTAAATGTCTCTGCATATCATGACCAAACACGTGGCTCTGACATTCTTTCCGCCCTCTCTTCCGCAAAATTTCCCTGAGCCATGTTGGGTTCATTTTTGGTCTGCTTCAGTGATGAGGTGTTGGGTGCCTCTGGGTCTCTGGCTCTCTTATTTGATAGGAGCTGATTTTTCTCTGTGTTGATCTCCTTCCCCCTTGTGCTGGTACCCGGTTCACAAGAAAGACAGCACCCTTGCTTTGTTTTGCCAATTTTTCTTAGTTTCAGCCGAGGCCCTTTTGAGGTATGATGGGGTGGCTCTCTCCTTAGGATCTACATCTATCTGAAAAAGAGAAGCAGATTCTCCAATGGTTTTTAATATAATGATGTACACTACACATAAAGGGCATCATAAGCCATTTTTGAAAGGATTTTGAAATGGGATTGCCTTCATTGTTCAGACGTGTGCTGCCCTGTGGTGATTACTTGTTACCATATCAGTATTTCTGCTAATCTGTTACTAATGATGCTGGTATTAGTAGTCTGTTATTAAAATATTATAAAGTATCACATTATATAATAATGGTCTCCAAATAATTATGTCTATATGTATTTGAGAGTACAAATTGTACTCAAATCAAATGCATAGGAAGCCTTTTGCTTCCATCATAGGGTAAATTATTTCCCCACAATTTTTATGTTGAAGTCCTAGTGGGCATTCCTTTAAGATTCTAGTGTGGACATAGGGCCTAAACACCTAGAAATGTGGCTGTAAGATCACAGTGGAGCACACTGGAGGTTTTACTCTTTATGTCTAATGTCTCTCAAAAGTAGGTGGTGGTTATTAATTTTATCCTATTTTCTCTCTTCATTTGATTTATTCTTCACACAGAAGCTCTTCTTTCCTCCTAATTTCATTCCCACTTCATATGTCTTTTTTTGTGATTCACTAAGTTTAATTAGGATTGCTTACATGAACAAGCATGGAGGTTACCTAGCCGCTCATGGAAACTATCCAGTGGCTGCAGCACTTCAGAATATGTCTCCTCTTCACCCAGAGGTCATTTGCCAGCAGTGTTTCCTCTGGGAGGCATGGGGAGTTCCCAAGTCCTTCCCACATCTATTCTGGAATGTTGAAGGACCCCACCTTGTTCAGTAAACCACAACTACTGTGATTTCATGAGTTTAATCAACCTCCATGTTATGGCCAGGACACAGCATTTTTCAGCCCTTTCCCATCCTCTGGCTCTCACACTCCGTCTGTCTGCTTGTCTGCATTGTTCGCTGAGCCACAAGAGGGAGAGCTATAAATGTCCTTTAGGGCCAAGCACTCAGTAGTCACTTATACTCAAAATGTGGTCCACTTAGGAGTCTGTGGCACTTTCCTGACTAGGGCTAAGAGCGGGAGTAGCATCAATCTGTGGGTTGGTATAAACAATAAACATCAATAGTGAGAAGGCAGTTTGACAACATATCCCCTTAACAAAGTAACAGTAGTAGGTTCCCTATCCCCAGGACCTATGACCTCTCCCCAGGGCCTGGGATTTAACCATGTTTACAATAGCAGATATGAGTGAGATTCCCCTTGTGAAACAGGTCACAAGCGCAATTAGAATGTTGTTGGTTACTTTCGTAACAGCCATGCCACTTTTGCACCAATGGGCACATCTTGACTGTCAGGTTGGTTGTGGAACGTTCGGAGTCCATAGCTGGGTGAGATTGTTAATGGATTTTTCTCCCTCAGCACACTATATATCACCTTCCAGGGCTGGCTAAGGACACTAGCCAGCAGAGAGGATGCTTCCATGTCAGTTTTAGCCTGATTTCTCTATGTCCTGCATCCAACAAGTAAGATGACTTCAGTAATAGGGTTATACCATCTAAATTTGGTGGGCAACCAGAAGCAGTGGCTATATCCTGTATTGATCTGGGAGCCTCTGGGGCTTCTCTAACAACTTAAAGGGAGCTATCCCACACCTGGACCAGGGTTTTCATTTAAGGAGCTATGGTTCCTGGCAGCAACATTATCCATGCTGAGTGCCTCAATGAATTCTCTTATTTGTTACTATTATTTTAATTAACTTCTAAAGTAAGAGGTTTCCATAAGATATTTCAAATCCCATAAGATTTTGCTAAACTTCTCTTACCCCAATGTTGCCACCTCATCCCTACCTTATATTTTTCCAACCCAAGTATTCCTACTTACTGTATTCATGTGACTTGTGAACTACTTTAACCCTCCTTCAAACAAAATACACACACACACACACACTACATAAGCTACATGAACAAAACAGCAGAGATCAAGGTGACAATTTTGTAATCCAGGAAACATCAGTGACTTCTATCAAGCCATTAGAAGCTATGAGAGAGCACTGTGCTGAAACTCCCTCACTGTCGTGAGGAGGAGCGAAGTGCAGGTGTCTCGACCTGGGACGTGGAGCCTGTGGAATGGCCAGTCAAAACAGAGTTGATGTAAACCTTTCGTTTTGGCCACATGACATATTGTGAGACATCCTGAGTAAACAAATACTGCACTAGAATGCTGAGATATTCTGACTGTAAAATAAGTGACGTGCTATCTCCTCTTGATTAATAATGTTTTTTTTCTTAAGCGTCTGTGAGAATTTACATGTGAAATTTCCTGTGTGGTTCTATTTATTTTTCTCTGATTATCATCTATTTAGATTTTATGCCTACTGCCAAATCAATATTGAAAAATGTTGTTTGAAATAAAGCTGTATTCATTTTAATTTAAACTGTTTTATATAAAATGCTCTTACACGTGTGTGCAGTCTTAACAATCCCGGTGATATGCATTCTCGCTGCCAATGGTGCTTACTTATGCTTCTCTTCCTATCACATACTCGACATTTTCAGTTGCTTACATGTCCATATGTGTGTCATCTTTCTCACTGTTTCTCTCTACTTTACCTACTCCATTTAAATACCACGTCATAGCTCGAAGCTATTTCATTAAGTAGAAATAAGACAGTGAATGTTAAAAATAAAGAAATAAATCTACTTGAGTTAGATATGAGATTATTTTGCATGTGAAAAATATACAGACTAAGTTATAATGTTAGGAATAAACTGCCTTTAGCTAAAAAATCAATTATGTTTCTGGGATCTACTAATATTTGGAAAACTAAAGTGAAAATATCACAGTAGCATAATTAAACAACAATCACTGAGGAATAGATTAAGTAAAACAATATATATCTACAATAAATATCTAAAGTAAATTAAGAAAGACTTAAATATACAAACAGAGAGTTGTGGAAGATTAATACTGTTAAGATGTTGATTCCCTGTCATGAATCACTGTGTTGAAATATCAATTTAATGGAAATCCAATAAGATGTCAGATATTTTACTGTTTTGCATTGATTTGAATATATATTTATATATACACAACCCTACATAACCAACAACATAATGAAAAAAGAAATTCCTACAATTATGCTATAAGATTTTCAAAAGACTTTCAAAGGATGATTCTAAGCTTTTTCACAGGGCAGTATTGACGTGCAAATAGACAAATGTGGTGAAAAACAATGGAGATCCCGAGATAGAAATCAGAGAGATGGCTACTAGACTTTTGAAATGATAATCAATGGAAGAAAGATGTTCTCTCCCCTCCCCTTCCCTCTCCTGTTCCTTCCCTTTCTGCATCTTCTTTTCCCTCCCTCCCTCCCTTCCTCTTTCTTTCTCTCTTTTTTCCTTTCTTTCTTCCTTTTTTTCTTCCTTTCCTCTTCCTGACTTCTTTCTTCCTTTCATTCTTTCTTTGTCTCTATCTTTTCTCTTCCTCTCTCTCCTTACCTCTCTCTATTTTTTCTTTATTATCTGTCTTTATTTTTGAATAATGATGTCAAATCAATGGGTATTGCATAATAATTTGACGGTTATCTTACACATAAAACTGAATTCAAGGTCAGTCTTAATGGGAATAAATCTCTTGGGGATATAACATTTGCATCATTGATCCAATTAGCAAATAATTTGCTGGGATGATTTGATTCTATGTCCATGTCACATATCTATTTATTGTACAGGTTTTCTTTCTGATAGGTCTTTATTGGGGTTTGGTGTTGTGGCCTTGCTGGTCATAGACAATGAGATAAGATGTATCTCTCTAATTATTCATCTGGAATTAATGGCATACTTGAGAAAATTTCCTCCTCTTATGTTTATTAAAATTTATTATAAACTTTTCTGGGCCAAGTACTTTCTGCTTTAATGGTTGTTAGATATTGACCCAATTTTCTTGCTATTCAGTTGATCCACTTCTCTGGGTGAATGTGATAAGCTTAAATTGGCTCAGGAAAAGGCATACATACTATTCTCTTGACACTGTGAACATTATAGCAGGTATAAGAAAAATAATGCATGGGCTGGGAGATGGTTCCGTTGTAAAGTGCTTGCCAAAAAAGCATGAGGACCTGAGATTAGATCCCCAGAACACATGTAATGTTGGGTGGGTTTGGAGTTCTGCCCAGAATCCTAACTCTTAGGAGGGAGATAGCATGGTACATGCTAGCTAGCCAGAGTAGTTGGTCAGGAAAAACACCCATCATCAACATCTGGCATCCAAAGATGCATGAGCACATGTACACATGCACCTGCACACATACTTTTGCATGTACACAAAAGCAAAAATGCATATATTCATATACCAACCCCCCCCCCACATACAAGTGCAGGAAACAAAAAGAAAGTAAAAGAAGATAATGCAGTGAGCTTGATAAATTTTATGATTTCCACGAACTTGGTCCATTTCCACTAAGGAATGTGACAGGGCCTCTGGCTGATGCAAGTGAATTCCAGATACATGAACCACTTTATGCATCACTTGAGTAATGTGGAATTGAATCAGGGCCAGCTGAGTTTGCAAACCAGAACCTTTAATTCTGAGCCATCTCTCCAACTCCTTTTAGAATAATTTTTCATATTTCTTTGCTTCTGTTGTTTTGGGATGAAATCAGACTTCTCTCTGTAGTGTCTTTAAGTGGAAGGTTAGGACATGGCCTTTAGGTTTTTTTTTTTTTTTTTCCTATTTTAATAGATTCATCTAATGTTGTCAGTTTCCTAATGATCACTGCTTTTTCTGTATGTTCATAATTTTTATGTAATGAATGTTTTTTATTTTTCTTTGCTATAAATTATTTTTGGATTTTTTTAACTTCTCATCCATCATATTATTAACAGTTTTTGTTAAATTTCTAAGTGCTGGAGAATTTTCATGATTGCTAGTTTAATTCCATTGTAGTCTAAGTACTTACCTATTTTGATTCTTCTATGTTCAGTTAGGTAAAGTGTGTTTCATAGCCCCAAATATTTTTTTATAATGGTGAAAGCATCAGTCAAGCTTAGGAAGAATATTAATTTTGCTCCTATTTACCAAATGGAAATTTCAGAGATGTAAATTAGAAGAGTTGAATATGCTATACAAATGTATATTCTTTTGTGTGTGTGTGTTTTGTTTTGTTTTGTTTTTGGTTTTTTGAGGTGGGGTCTCACTCTAGCCCAGGCTGACCTGGAATTCACTATGGGGTCTCAGGGTGGCCTTGAATTCAAGGTGATCCTCCTACCTCTGCCTCCCGAGTGCTGGGATTAAAGGCGTGCGCCACCACGCCCGGCAAATGTATAATTCTTAATGAGTTTCTGTGTGCTTAGGCTACAAGCATACGAAAGAATATACCTGGTTGGCAAACAGACAATTCATGTGTATCTTTTCCATGAGGTTATATCAGTTCTTGACTCATATCATTTAAAATACTGTTAGTACAGGAATATTTTAGTAGCAATCTGATCTTTTTGTTACTATGCCTCTCTTCAATTCTGATAAATTTCATTGTTCTGCAGTATGCATTGTCTAAAATGTATATAATACCTCTCCTTTGCTTTCATGATTGCCTTCATCCCTTCTTACCCATTCTTTCCCTCCCTCTAGTCCTTTCCTTTCTTTCCATTCCTTCCTTCCATCTTTCTCTGTGTATTAGTGCGGTCTATCACTCTCATGCATTCTTTTACTCTTGCAGTGCATTACTGTGCTCTTCTGTGTGCATGTGTGAGTGCAGACATGTGTGCGTACGTGCCTGCCACAGTCCACATGTAAAGCCACAGGACCACTTCACGTGCCTGTCCTCCTTCTCCCATAACTTACTTGAGGGACAAGCTGGCATTTTTTCATTGCTGTGCTCACCAAGTTCGCTGAACCTTGAGCTTCCAGAATATTCTTCTGCTTCTGTCTTCCTTCTCACCTTAGGTGAATTGGGATCCCAGTGCTATAACATCTGCTGTGTGTAGGGTCTGGAGACCCAAATGCAGGTATTATGCATGCATGGCAACCACTATATCCACTGACCCATAGCTGCAGCTCAGTGGATTGGGGAGTTCCTCATGCTGTGTCTTCCAGTTTTCACAATTAGTTCTTCCTTTGACTGTGACCAGATGACTTGTAATCTCATAGAAGACATTTCTTATGATTTGTACCATGTCTTCTGAATTTTGTTCTTAGACTTTATCATAAAGGCTGTAGGATATCATGGAGAATAAAATAATATATGTCAGCAGCTTGCCTGTGAAGCCAAAAGACCCCGGTTCAAGGCTCAACTCCCCAGGACCAACGTTAGCCAGATGCACAAGGGGGCGCAAGCGTCTGGAGTTCGTTTGCAGTGGCTGGAGTCCTTGGCGCTCCCATTCTCTCTGTGTGTGTCTCTCTCTCTGCCTCTTTCTCGCTCTGTCTGTTGCTCTCAAATAAACAAATAAATAAATAAACAAAAAATAAATAAAAAAAGAAAGATGTATGGCAGCCGTTTATGTAATTTTACATTTCTGACAGTTGCTACTTACAAATATAGCAATGGTAAATCTATTAATGTAGATAGTGCTTTACATACCTGAACTTGTTTAAGTTAAATGGGAAGGAACAAGATTATACAGTGTGAATATTTCTATGTGTATCTTATACATTTTAATTTCATAATTTTTGTTTTCTTTCCAAATTTACTATGCCAAATCCTGTCAGCAGTTTTCTGAAGTCATTTGTTTTTCCTGCTTTCAGCACATTAATTTGAGGTTTCATTACATTCATTAATAATACCAAAACATTATTAAATGAGATTACTTCTAGATTGTGAAGTATACATTTATGTTATAATTTCTTTCATTACTTATAAGTTATGATTATATTCCAAATATCATTTGAACTGAGTGTAAATATAAATGAAAAATTCCCTATTTATATGCCTACATTTTTGCTTGAATTTATTTTATGGATTTTTCACTAGTTTGTGTTACACATTTCTATTGGACAACTTTAGCCCCTTTCTATCTATTGAATATGTTGGTACTAAATTGTTTTAAATTTACTTTCATGAGTTTTAATTTACAAACCAGAAAAATATGTTTAAAAAGTGACATCAAATGACATTGGATAGGTAAAAGTACTTTGTAGAATATTAAGTAAATCAATATATGGTTATTAATATTTATCTCATTATAATCCTCATAAAATTATTATGAGTTTATGGGCTTTACTAATATTATGCTATAATAAAAAACAGAGGCCTATAGCTTACAGCAAATTAATTAGAATTCCAAGATTTGTGAAGAACAACTAAATTAGTAGATTTGATCCAAAGAGACATTCATTAACTAATATTCTATTTGAAGGAAATGTATTTTTAATAGAATAGAAATGTAAACCCTAAAAATCATAAGGAATTCTTATTTAATATTATTTAATATATATATTTCCTAATTATAATAAAGGGGAAGCTGAGATTCATAAAACAACATTTTAGAGAATTGAGTATAAGGCTATGCTGGCATTTGGTGATGTAAGTTCACTGAACAGTAAATTTTCAGCAGTTATCTAAGTTTTATTTCTGGAGGGTATTTTGCTTTTTCTCTTTTATTAACATATTTTACTTATTTATTTATTTTGTGCATGCAGACAGACAAAGAGACAGAGAAAATGAATGTGCCCTAGCCTCTAGTCATTGCAAATGAGCTCTAGATGCATGTGCCAGTTTGTGCAACTGGCTTCACGTGGGTACTGGGGAATTGAACCTGTGTTTTTAGGTTTGCAAGTAAGTACCATTACCACTGAGCCATCTCTCCAGCTCCATTTCTCATTTTTTTAAAGCAGTTTTCAAATGCATATATATTCTCTCTTCCCAGCCAAACTAACAACACATTTTGCTGCCTTCAATTCTAAATTCTGTGAAGAACCGTGATTTGTTAGATGTATTTGGTCCCTTACAGAATAAGGAACATTAAGTAGACTCATGGTAGATCTTTCCTCAATTTTTCCCACTTAATTAATGTTTGTTCATACTTTTTATGGGGTATAAATTTCACCAAGCTTAATATGAGGAATGTAAATGCTGAGTGTGTGGGATGTGGCATTTCTAAGCTTCCTTCCTTTATCATCAGTTTTCTATGAGAATTTTCAGTGAAGATCTATTGCTTTTTCTGTGTTCAGAACATTTCTGGGAGCTTTATTGGGATAGAATATGGAATATACCATCATGCAGATAAATATTTGATAAAAATATAATGATTATAAAGGAAATAAAATATTTAAACATCAAATCCCTACAACACTCCAAACCAGCATCATGGAAACGTTTTGTGATATAGAAGTAAAAGATTGCTTGGATGTACGATAAGAAGGCTTAGACAGTCGACGTCCTCCAAGTGCAGAATGAAGCATATGATAAGAGAGCAGAGCAGAGATTCATGCCAGGAAAGCAAAACCAGGTGGTAGCACACTGGGTATCAAGGACACAAGATTGTATGAAGTCCACAGAAGGGTTTTGTGTTGTTATTTAACAAAACTTATTTGGGAGGATTTGAGAAAGTGCAGGTTTAAGGTATCTTTTAGGATAATTATTCTTATATTTATACTTTCAAAAAGGCATTGTAATTAGTAGTCTATTGACTACTGGTTTTGTAGTCTAGTGAAATGCTATGATGTCTTTAAGTTTGAATAACAGTTTAGCTTTTGGGAGATGTTTTTTACAAAGAAACCGAAGGACTAGTCCTAGTTCATGATTCCTTTGTTGTGTGAAGCAAGAGGGAAGATGGAAAATGACCAAGTTCCAGCTTTGGAGTTGAATTGACAGACTTTTCAACCCTGCTCAGGTAAATATGGCACCGATAGATGAACCTGCATCTTTAAGTAGGGCAAGCTGTGATTCAGCTGGTGGGAGATGGAATCCTTTCATTGCTTTTTATATCTTGTTCTGACCTGGAAGATGAGGTGGAAAACGCACTTAATAGACAGGAAGCAAATATTACACTAGGAGGAGGTGACGTTACTTTCCTAGACAATCAGCCTTTCCTCCTCTATATGTTACCCTTTCTCTACATGATAAATCTGAGGCCCTGATATAGCAATTATATGATAATAGAATGGTACCTATCCAGTCAAATTTCCACCTATAAATGTGAGACATTACATGCAGTCTTCATGGAAGACAGCAGTGGACAGACAAAGGAACAGGCTGACACACATGATGGTAAGAGTCACTGACTCCAGGTTCTGTATTTGGCAATGTTTTGTTTTGACGTGTATAATTATACAACAGTGACAACACCAATTGATCACAGACCACTTGCTAGTTTGCACAGACTATACAATATTTTATAATTTCTCTAGGAATGAAACAAAAGCAATTATGTTATATTGAACCTCCTAATTTTAATAGTACAAGTAGTAAGAGAAACTCCCAACTGAGTCTCTCAGAAATATCAATATGAGATATAAGCATGACCCACTTATATAAATTTATACAAAAGAAATCTACAGGAATCAAATCTGTAGGGAAATTTTGTATGTGTGTATGTAAAGCTCCTTATTTATATCTATATACTTTAGCAAAGTATTTACCTAGTTATCAATCACCCTATCTACACTAGAATTAAGATTATATTTGTCTTTCTTTTTTTTGACAACTTCCATGATTATAAACAATATCCCATGGTAATTCCCACCCTTTCCCCTACTTTCCCCTTTGAAACTCTACTCTTCATTATATCCCCTCGCCCTCTCAGTCTCACTTTCATTTTGATGTCATGGCCTTTTCCTCCTATTGTGATCATCTTTTGTAAGTAGTGTCAGGCACTGTGATGTCATGGATATCTAGGCCATTTTGTGTCTGGAGGAGCACGTTGTAAGGAGTTATACCCATCCTTTGGCTCTTACATTCTTTCTGCCACCTATTTCACAATGGACCATGAGCCTTGGAAGGTGTGGTAGACATGTTTCAGTGATAAGCACTCCTCTGTCATTTCTTCTCAGCACTATGGTGGCTTTGAGTCATCCCAGAGGTCACCACCATCTGAAAAGAGAAGCTTCTGTAACCAAAAGTGAGAGTAGTATTAATATCTGGGTATGAGCATTAAGAGAAGTGCTTACTGGGCAGTTGGAGGAGTATAGTATATACATTTAGACAGACAGCAGAAGACATAATACCCCTTCGGCTTGTGACTACCCCTGTTGTAGGTTTTCAGTATCAGGGATGTATTTCCTCCCATGGAGCAGGCCTCCAGTCAAATTAGAGAATGGTTGGTTTCCCCCATAACAGACATGCCACTATTGCACTCATTGGCTCATTTGGCCTGGTTGGCCAAATTTAAGGCTTGCAGTGTCCACTGTTGAGTATCTTCAGTGGTGATTTCTCTCTCTCCAATTGAACTGTATGCAGAATGGCTTCTTCCAGCTTTTTGTCAGCTGGTCTACATGGAATTGGTTTTCAGCTCGGCTCCAGCAGCGACCTGGCAGCCCAAGTATGTGGAGTCTTCAGTAATAGGGTCTTACCATCTATTCCTGGTGGGAAACCAAGGGCCTTGGCAATGGCCTGTACTGTTTTGTGGGCATCAGGGACCTCCCTGGCCAGCAAGTAATAGGAAAGTATCCCATCCCTGTCACTGAAAAGTTTCTAGACAATCTATGGCTCCTGTGTGTTCCATTGTCCACAAACGTAGGTTTCCATATGACTTATTTATATCCTCTTAGATTTTGAGTAGGCCTCACTCCACCTTTCCTTTACTCAATCGCTTTCCCTTACCTCACCTAAGCCTGTTCTTCTACTTACATATGTACAATACCATCCTATTAAGTATTTCTTCAAATTTGAATATTTGGATGCCAGCAATCTAGACATTAAACAATAAACAATTCATTCTATTGATCCAATGGAAATAATTTAAATATTATAATTATGCCACCCTTCTAATTTCGGCTTGTCTTGAAGATATTGTAAGAAATTGTTTCACATAACAATAAAAGTTACAACTTAGGACAGCTTCATCTTCAATGCGTTTTATAAATGGCTGCATATATTGCCTTAGCATTAACTTAATCCGTGCAAGTACCCACTAGAGAATGGCCATTACTCCTGATTTATGTCAATTTTATTAGCACCAGTTACCAGAGCAGATATAACAAGCCTTCCTGAGCTCTGTAAACTGTGACTACAGTCCAGATTTATCTGTTGGTATAAACTTGGTACCTGCTGTCCTTTGGAAGTCTCAACAAGACACAGAATCCACCGGTGAAGAGCAAGTCCTCCACAGGCATCAGTGTGCTGGATCTCCATTCTGTGTCTGCAAACAATATGAATGTTTTCACTGAAGGAACTGAACTATTTTCAGATAGGGACTGTATATATGAGCCAAATAAAGTGTTGATATAACATGCTATTTAGTTACTTCTAAGATTTTTCCTGACCAGTCTTGCATTTCATTATGTTTCCCTCTTCTCAGCAAATAAAAAAAAACAATCCAAACCCCAGAGCAACAGCTCTACACAGAGGTTCTTTCCTGCCTATAGTTTCTCCTCCAGATATTACAGATACAAACTAAAGTTTCAGGCTCCAACATCAGTGGACATGTATGTGTTGGATTCTGTGTTCTGCTTTCCCCATGATACCTTTGAGCTCGCCCAGTACAGTCTCACAGTAACCTCAGTATTCTCATTTCAAAGGATGTCTGTTAACATCACCACTTACTTGCTGGTGTCACTGAAACAAAGATGTTTATTATAAGTCTATGTTTGTCTATAGCCATACCACACTGAATATGCCCAGTCTCCTCAGAAGCCTATGTATTTATATTTGTTTGGTCTTCATTGTAGATTACAACACCGATGCTTTGAGCACTTAAACTACTAGTACATAAGGAAGCCTGGTCCAGAATCCATACGTCCTGAAATAGGTTACATGTTCATATCAGTATTATATATATTGAGAAATTTTGATTGTAGCAAATCTTATATTGAGCATGTGATGTTTTATACTGATGGTTACTCTGACGTATTCTAGGAAAGGAGTCTGTGGACATACCAATAAAGGACTATAATGGAATGCTTAGAGCCTAGGAAAATTCTTAAGCCACAAAACCTAGGTTTGTTTCTAATTTTAATCAAAGAATTAAATAAAAAAGCCTGAGAAGGATAATTATTAAATTGTTATATTTATTGAGGGATGAACAGAGCCAAGTAAAGGCAGCCATGTGGCTTGAGATCCCACATGTAGGGCCTGGAATAAACCATGGAAAGAAAAGAGAGAAAAGAAAGTTCAAGGAGCTGCTACTATGTGCAAAGCTAGAGAAGGCCAAGAACCCATGTGGAGAGTAAGGCAGGGGCCTCCCCTTGGCTCAATCCAGCTGGGCCTGATAAGAGAAAAACTAATCTACAGTTGAAAGTTCCCAAGTGGTCAGAGAGCCTGAGCTCCCCTTGAAACACTATTTATCACTTTATAGTGGTAGGCTGTAACTAGTTCAGGTGAACCAGAGGGACAGCTAGCTGATTAAGGCTAGAGGCTTTCTCAGAAAGAAGTTAGCCCTGACACCAAGTTCCAGGGGGTGAGTTTGACCAACTACGATGTTTAAATCCTATGAAAGACCTCCCTCCCAGGAGAGGAAGAAAAACAGGTTTTGTGGAAAAAACAGGTCTAGGCAACTAGGGAAGAGATAGGAAGTCAGACCATCTTTGATTTCTAGCAAGTGAAGACTTTTCTGCCTTTTTTTTCTTTCAGGGGTCTAGTCACCCTAACTGCACTCCCTCTCTATATTAGTTTGATTCAGTTAAATGAAGTGGGTGGCAAGACTTACCTTAACTACGAGCAGCATCATCCCATGCACTTGGGTCTTAGTCAGTATAAGGAGAGCGATGGCTGAGCAGAAGCATCCATCACTTTCTGCTTCCTCACTATGCGCTGAATGTGACCATTTCTGCTTCAAGCTCCTGCCACCACACCTCCTTCCCTATGACTGACTGTTACCTGGAAGTATAAAATGAAATAATGCCATCCTCCCTTAAGTTGATTCTGGTCAGGTATTTTGTCATAGCAATGAGAAGGGTAACTGTCACAAAGGGTGTTTATAAAATCTTTTATTTTTGATGAAAGAAGTTTTTAAATCTAGTTTAAGCCAATATTGAAGATAGTTCAAGAATGTAGTGACAGTTTGTTGAGCACCTCTGGTAGGAGGGGCTTCCAAGTTTCAGGAAGGATATGAACCAGAGAAGAATTCACCTTCTCTAAGCACCCCTCCCTCTGACTGTGCTACTGAATTTCTCTCTCTCATTTCCTATCTTCATATAATAGAAAGGACTCTGAAGATACACCCTAAAAATTCCAATCCTCTAGTTATTCCCTCAGGATCTAATCTAAATATTGCTGTGAATAGACTTTAAAGGTAGTATGAATGTCAGGGACCATGCTGAGTTAGTCGAATCAAATGAGCCCTCATATTAGAGGATATATTTTTTCTGGCAATTGCAAGATAAACATATCAGTAGGAGAGAGCAAAAAAAAAAAAAAAAGATGGGACAGAATGGGAAGTGGCAATGATTTAAAGCATGGTGATGACTTCATCCACCACTGCTCACTTTGATGATGGATGGAGGTCAAAGCCTGAGAGGTGAGCATAGGAATCCTGGCAGGTAGTGAGCAAGGTATCTGGGACTTCATAGTTATACCTATGTGGACTTGAATTAATTTAACGCCTTGGTCTTAGATTCACAGCTTTCTTGAGCCTCTACAACAAAGCACAGCCCTGCTGACAGCTTGATATGCACACACTGAGACTGACTTCTGACCTGCAGAGCTCAAAATATAACATGCTGCTTGAAATCCACAACTTTGGACTAACATGTTACAGCAACAATAGGAAACTGACAATTTTCTATCTTCTTGTTGCTTCTCTCCTTAGGTATGCTATGAGTCATTATCTCTCTGGATGCAGCTCCATCCTCTTTCCTATCTATTCCATCTCTTCAAACACATGCACTCTTCCATCTAGTCAGGAGCTTCTAATTAATTAAAACTCCTCCTGTCACCAATTTAAAATTTCTAAGAGAGGAAAAATCAAATAATTTCAGTCAAATCACTAAACTGAATTTCCTTTATGAGGGCACGAGTATCCAGTCAGACAAGAGTCTTACAAAATGGTGACAGTTCATTTCAGGACTTGGATAGAGAGTTTCTCTAAAGGGGCTATTATGAAGAGAGCATGTGGGGTGTATGGAAATCTTATCTCTAGACAAGACATTTAAAATAAATAGCATAGAGTACAGTAAAACCACTAGTAATGTGGGAATAGATCATTGCTCTGTGAGAAGACGATGCAAAAAGAAAATTTCATTAGCTTTCTCAATCATAGCTATGTATCTTTAGTTTAATTTTCCAAATCCAAGAAAGACTAACACCAAGTTGAGGTCCTCATGAATTGACATAATGTGATATCTCATATACATGTGTATGTGAGCTTGTGCACTATATGCATATTAATATGTACATAGGCTCTATTTTACTGCACACAAATTTTCCCATTTTCTTGACCATGTAGGCTCAGCAAAATAAAATGGCAAGCTGAATAATTAAAAATACAAACAGCTGAGATTAAGTTCTGAAAAGATTAGTTCTGGCACAGATCCCATTTAATGCTGTAGACTACTGACCTGGGGAAATAAAAGTGCATTCATTTGAGAAAGTTTATTGACAAAATTGGACTAGGGATGCAAGAAAATTCAAAATGCAAAAGTGATTCAGGGAAATTGTGGACTAAGCATTCCATGCCATCCCACTAAACACTACTTTCATAAATTCAAATGTCTAATGCTATTATTTAAAGGTTCACCTTTCAGGATGTTTAGTTGGCTGGCAAATGCAAGAGGTAAGCACAACTTGTATAACATGGCAAACAACAAGAAGACATTTAGGAGTGCAAGTTTTTAAACTCCTTACCCTCTGTTGAAAAGCCTTAAAAATATTGAAGAATGCCTTCCCGACAATCCTTCTTAGGCAATTCTCCTGTACCTTCCTCTTAGTAGGATTTGTGGTTTATTGATTAGCTCCATCCAAGAGCTAGACCGACACATCACTCCAATCCATGCATGGACCACCATTTCATTTTCCTGTTGCTGGGACAAAGTATCTGCAAAAATAAAGCCTATGGAAGGAAGGGTTTATTTAAGTTTACATTACATAGGGTAGAGTCCAGCATCACAGGAAAGGTAGGGAGGCAGAGGCTGTTCACATTCAGACCTGAGCAGAGTGATAATAACTGTGTACTACTGAGCCAGCTTTCCTTTTATATAGTCCAGTGCCCCAGCCCATGGAATGCTGCCATGTAGAGTTAAGGTGGGCCTTCCCATTTTACTAACTTAATCAAGATAATCCTTCAAAGACTGCACAGAGGCTAATCTACTTTACATTATCCCTCACCGGAGATTCTAGGTCCTGTCAAGTTGACACTTCATATAAACTATCAAAGTGAGACAAGCCATAGTACTTGAGTCACTCAGTTCATTGCTGCTGTGACAAATACCCAAGAATACAACATAGAAAAGAAGGATTTATTGTGTCACATGGTTTCAGAGGTTTCATTCCATTATTTCTTTGTTTTGTTGCTTCTAGGACTATAGTAGACAGCTTCAAGTTGCTGAGATGAACAGGCACAGCTATGGAGAAAGGAATTTATTGAACCTTATAGATTCACAGAAAGTTCCATAATGGTCGAAGAAGCTGGACTGCTTTCACAATTCCAAGGAGAGACAGAAAAGTTACAAGGCAAAAAATGCCAAAGCCATACCACAAAGCACACTTCAGAAACTCCAGGAGAAATTCAGGCACTTTGCAAATCTACCACCACACATTAGTGCTAGACCCTAAGATTCACCCAGTGACATGTACTCCAGCCAGGTAGCTGGAAATCTACGAAGCTTTAATAAAACTCCTGAATTTATTTGGGAACATTTATTCAAACTACCACAGCTACCCCTGACCCCAATAGATTCATAACCATCTCACATTGTCAATTGTATTTAATCCGAATTCAAAGTTTCCATATTCTTTACCAATGTTGGATAATTTCAAAGTCCCAAGTCTCCTCTAAGATTTAATATTGTCTCTTAGCTCTGAGTCCTATAAAATCAAACAAGTTATATACTTTTAGTATATAAAGGCACAGAAGAAACATTTTCAACTGCTATAAGGCATAGCAAGAAAAGACTAGAATGAAGCAAACTCAATGACCACCAAACAAATATCAGACTTTTGCAGTTCAAGTCCGATATAACAAGTGACTGCTGGTCTCTAGGTTTTCTAATTCTGCCCCTCCAGCTGGGCTGAGTACCCAGGGAAGACTTCTGTCCCTAGCCAACGGCCTCCATGGTAGTGCTTGCACAGTCCTGGTACATCCCATAACTTTCGGTCTTCGTGCAAACCATGGTCATTTTCCAAAGGCTCTTCTAGCCTATTCATGAGTTTCATCATGCCCTATGTATATGCTTCATCTCAGCAGTAACTCCTGAATCTCTGTGAATTTCATGACAATTCCTTGCATTTTCCATGCTATGAAACCAATACCAGGTGTGCAGGACACAGCCATATTTTTTTAATTCAGCGACTAAATAAATCATGATCTTGAAAACAGGTTCCTTCTCCAGTCAACTATATTCCAAACTAGTTCACATTGCTATCATTGTCTTTCCTCAGGCTTCCTATCCATTGTTTTAATGTAAAGCAGTTGAGTCGTCTTCTTTAAAATTGCTAATGTGTTTGATGTTTGACAATAGCAGATTCAGCAACATAAAACCAGTCTTCCTGCCTGTAATGTTAACTTGCTTGAATTTTTCCAACTTAAAATCTTAAATCTCCCAATCCAATATGTTTAGCCACACACATCAGTCCATTACAAATTTAACTGAATCAAAATCTCTGGGCATGGGAAGCAGAATACAGCCTGCCCTTACACCAGTAGCCCAGTTCCAGCAAGGTTTTTTGCCATCTTTCCTTCCCCTTAGAAAATTCATAAGCTGAGTCTCCAACTTCAATTCTCTCTCCACACAATCCTCAAACTCTCATTATAATAGTCCATAATATTTGGATTATCACTCCAGAAGGCATCTTCAGTTGCAAGTACCAAGTTTCCCATTCCTCCAGCACATAAATTCCAATAAACCAAAATCCACATGGCCATATCCTATTCCTCAGCACCAATTTCTATAGTAGACAGCTTCATGTCACTGAGATGAACTTCTAGAGCAGGCACAGTATGGAGGAAGGGATATATGGAAGCTTATAGATCCAAGGAATGTCCCATAATGGCATAGGAAGCAGACTTGCTTTCACAAATCCAAGCAGAGAGAGAAAAGCCAAAATACGAAAAGCCCAAAAGCCACACCACATAGCACACTTGAGGAATTCCAGGCAGAACTCTAGCACTTTGAATATTTTTTAAGTGGAATTCCAAATATACCACCCCAACTTAGAGCTGGACCCTAAGATCTACCTAGTAACATCTCCTCTAGCCAGGTAACTGGAAATCTAAGAAACACTAATAAAACTGAATCTATTGGAGGGACACTTATTCAAACTTCTACAAGGCCCATGTGTAAGTCAGAACACCATGTAGGAGGGGAAATACAAAAAAATATACACAGAGCACTTGGAATCTACTCAGGTGCATTACTGTTTCTAGTGGCTATTTGTAACACAAGTCTAATCTATTCTGTGGTTGTACATGAATAGAGCTAAATTAACATCGCTAACATTCACAAGTGAAGAAGGGTCTAGAGTGTAGAAGGAAGTCACTATCACATACCATGATGAACTCAGAGAGGTCAGATTATGGCAGAGCAACCTCAAGCTTAGAAGTGAGCAGATGCACCTTCATAATGTTCCCTATGTGGTCCTAACAGCTTCTATTTAATACTTAAGGGAACAGGCTCTGAAAGATAAGCAACTATCCTAATGTGATGACTCTTATAAATAAAAGGAAACTTGGGAATTTTATTGAAATGTATAATATATTATTATCTGAGTTCTAAAGAAAGAGCCATGCTTGGATATTTAACAATTGTATTTGATATATTGACTTAAATTCTTTATATTTAAAAAGATTTTTCAGCTTGATTTATGCACAGAAAAAATAATGTTTTGACTATTTCATCCTCACCTATTTTGAGTGTATTTATAGGCAATGTCCAAAATCAAATATTTTTATTAAAATCAGAAATAAGAAAAATATATTCCACTAAAGACTTTTTAGATTCAGAAGTCTGGATATTTCAGAAACAGAAAGAAAGAAAGAAGAAAGAAAGAGGGAGGGAGGAAGAAAGGGAGCTAAGTTTCAAGTTTAAGTGCCAGGGAGGCTTTAACCTTTATTAAGAAGACATTTCTTAGTCTCAACTCCTAGCATAATACCACAAATTCAATTGATGGTAACATGCACATTATGTAAATGATATACACCTGTGTCCTGAGATAACATGACATACACTGCCAACTAAATCCTAGTCATTTTATAACCTTAGTGACACATTTATCTGTCATGTAAATATTTGGTATTTCTGAAATTGAATTTTTTGATCCTAAAATTATCTATATTTAGATATTTCATTTATTGTTATTTTGTAAATAAAATTAAAGATAGTATTAAAACTTAAATTTCCTTCTCTTGTCCTGGGAATATATATATATATATATATATATATATATATATATATATATATGGCATATATTCTGTTATTTTGAATTCAGATTTTGCAAAGTAACATTATATTACTATTTAAGAAATCACTATAGTAAATTAAATGATACCCCATCAAAATTATCACATATAATCACAAAATTCCCTTACTTAAGAATAAGGTATTTACTGATATGTGGGAGGAAGGGGTTGATGACAGGCTGACAGCTCCAGGGGAATTTGCATCAATGGTGGAAGAAGCTGGCTCCCTTTCAGAGATCCAAGCAGAGAGAACACACCAAAGAGCCATTTCGAACTGCTCTATACACACCTAGCAAGGCTAGACCCAGATCCACTCTCAGTGGCATCCCCTCCCCCCTTCCCCCCCACCCCCTGCCAGCAGGAATATGCCTCTAGGGCTCAAGTAGGAAATTTAATCTCAAGTGACTGAGTCTACATGGCCAAACATTCAACCTACTGCACAGCCCACACATGAATTTTCTTCCGGCCTGCCCACGTCCTCTACAGACCTCATTGGTTCCACCTCATACAACTGTGTGAGCAGCTTCTTTCCTTAATCTAGTCTTCAGCTCTGGGTAGTCCTCACATGCCATCTCTGTTTGTTGCTTGTTTTGTAAAGTTCAAGCACATCAATTCAGACCCACCTTATTGTGAGTGACTTTAACTAGTTAGAGACTCCCAGGCCTTTAACAATATTTGGTAAGAAGTTGACTGACACTCAAGATTAGGACATTTCATACTCTACCTTGAAGAAAACATTCTATACACTTAGGCATGTGTTGGAGTCAGGTTCACATTACTGACATAAATCACCTGACAAAGAGCAGATTGTGGGGGAAAGAAAGAAAAGGTTTATTTTGGCTTACAGACCCTAGCGGAAGCTCCGTGAGGGCAGGGGAAAATGCTGGCATGAGCAGAGGGCGAATAGCCACATATCACCCTCACTAGTTTTAGAAAACTGTTGCCCTAACACATGAGAGATACTGGCAAGAAATCCTATGTGTTCCCAGGGTGCCTTCATATATAGTTAGACTGTATTAATCCTTGGAAATTTTACAATTTTTTTTTTTTTTTTTGGCAGGAGAATGGCCAGGAACTCATTGGGAAATTGTATTTATTACTAAGAGAATATTAATAATGAATAACATTGTTCCCAACTTTCTAGATTTACAGCTGAGCAATGGAGTCTTAGAAAGAAAGTGACCAGGATGACCTAGGGGTTTGCAGTGAGCAGAGAAGATCCCCATGCTACCTTCTAGAATATGCTCCTTACGGATTCACCCTTGAAAATAAATAGTTCCAGTCCTCCATCTGAGCAGAGCATGACATTTTTATGTCTGATATGCTCCCATCATCAGAACTGGAATTTTTAAAGATTAAGGTGATTGGGAGGGCTGTATAAGAAAGGCAGGAAGTACACAGAAAGTGTCAAGTGCATATTTGTTTCCATACTGACCCCTAAGCATTGCCTGCCAAAGAGTCTTAATGAAAGAATGGAGACACTTATATCCTTTCTCTTAATTTTTTAAAAATTATTATTTTGCTGGCACTGCATTTACTCAGTCCTGACTTCCTTAAAGCCTTAGTAGGTTAGGACCTATAGAACTAGACCACTCGCCATTATAACTGGCTATTGGTCTCCTAAATCCAATAGTAGTTTGCACATTGTAGTGGCTTGTATATAAAATGTCCTCGCAGCTTTAAGTGTTTGTAATTAAACTTCCTTCTTAGTTCCTAGCCAGTGGAGCCTTTGGGATGTGGAGCCTTGCTGCGGGGGTGGGGTGGGATGTTTCTGGGAGCAGACCTTGGGGTTGAGGACTCGAGCTTATTGGGTGTTCGAGCCAGCTTGCACTTACTGCTCTCTCTACAGAAGGTTTGTGAAGTTATGATCTGGTCACCATGCCTTTTTTCTGCCCTGATGAAACTTCTCTTCAAAGCTGTAAGCTAAAAATAAACTCTTCCCTCCTACAAGCTGCTTCTGGTCGGGTGATTTGTTCTAGCAACATGAAGCTGATTGCCACACTCACTGGTGATTCATTGTATCAGCAGATAGCCTGTTGTCTAAGGATTTGCCCCAGGGAACTCCTAACATTTCTACTGGAAGAAAAGAAATGTTGTTTCCCTAAGACAGGCTTATGAGACAAAGCCACAGATATGTGATATGTGGTTTAGAAGTAGAAAAGGTGAGAGGTAAGATATCAGTGCTGGTTTCAGCTCTCAATTCTTGTTGCAGACTGTAATCTTGAAGACTGTTTTGCTTCCTTTCTGATTCATGCACAAAAGTGGGTCACATTGATCTCCAGGAGTTTACACTCATATGTGAAACACCCAGCACCCACTAAGTGTCTCCTTGCTGTGAAAATTCAGATAACTTTATCAACTTCTCCTGACTTCAGGTTCCTTATTGATCCGATGGGATGTTGTAGTTTCCTGGAGATGATGTGCTTCACTGCATAGCAGACTGGGTACCTGTTTGCACACTCCCCCTACCTCCATATCTCTAAAATACCTTTTCTAATCCCGTCTAAACAGAATCTTTATATTCCCCCATTATATGATATCTATGGACCATTGTAGATAATATTCCTGCTGCTTTTTCTCCATTGGTTCATTTAGTTCATTCATTTATGGATTCATTGAACAAAGGGAGGGAGTAAAACTAAAGGTACTTGTAATTATTATGTGGGACCAAGGACATTGCTCAGCATTTTTCACACTTTGCCTTGTCTAAATTCAGTATCCTGAAACCTGACAAAGACACGCCCATGAGATTACACAGCCAGGACACAGGGGACCAGTGTTTAAGCCCATGATTCGAGCCCTAATTGAGAATGCATTTGTTAATGGAGGGAGAGCACTTCCTCTTTTGTATCCACACTAGCTTGGTAACTATTCATTGGAGGCAGAATAATAGCCAAAGCACACCATCACCTGAGAACTATAGTTTACATGGCAAAGGAGCACAAGGGCTAAAGGTGGATCCCTTAGATGTCACCCACTAACTACGGTTAATAAAGGGTGACATGTGCAATCTGGGAGGTCCTCATAAGTGGAAGGAGGGGAAAGGATTCTTTTTAATTTTGTTGTTGTTCTTTATTTTTATTTATTTATTTAAGAGCAACAGACAGAGACAGAAAGGGGGGGGAGAGAGAGAGAGAGAGAAAACGGGCATTCCAGGGCCTCCAGCCACTGCAAACGAACTCCAGATGCTTGTGCCCGCTTGTGCATCTGGCTGAAGTGGGTCTTGGGGAATTGAGCCTCGAACTGGGGTCCTTAGGCTTCACAGGCAAACGCTTAACTGCTAAGCCATCTCTCCAGCCTGGGAAAAGGATTATTAAGCAAAGTGTGGAAAGGGCTTCACTAACGCTGCTGGTGTTGGAGATGGAGGAACACAGCCACAATCCAAGCATATAATAAAGGAGGCTTCCAGAAACTGAAGAAGGCAAGAAAATGTCGCATCCTGCAGCACCCAGAGGAGAACACAGACCCGAACACAGTTTGATTGTATCCCCTTGAGACCTGGTTGGGATATGGGACCTACAGGGCATGAGATTTCTGTTACTTTGGGCCATTAAGTGTGTGGCACTTTGTTACAGCAACAGTAGCGAACTGGGACAAAGCCACCCAGACTCGCTTTATGGGAGGAAGGAGTTTATATTAGACTTGCAAATTCCAGGGGAGCACCATTAATTGCAGAAGAAACTGGCTCAATTCCATAGATCAATAGCAAAGAGACACCATCAAACAGCCAGGTCCACAAGCAAGAATACACTGCCAGAGCTCAAAGTGCTTTGACCACACCTCGTAGAGCTGGCCTCGGGTGCAGATCTGCTACCGGGACACCCCCCGTTTTAGCAAGGATCTAAAAGTTTACTTTTAATAACATACCTGAATGTTTTATACAGGACCTTATATTCAAACTACCACAGTGATACACCCTTTAGAAGAAATTGGAGGCTCTTATACTTTCACACTTATTCCCAATTAAGAAGAAGTTTTATGTGTGTCATATAATTTGCCACTTACCCTACCCATATCATAAGAGAGAGCACTGATTATGAGAAATGTGGCAATTTTCCAAAGCTTGTCCAGTGGGCAAATGCTGGCAAGTGCCTTGCAGTGTAGTTAAATCTCCAGATGATTATGATACAACTGCCACTAAGAAGGCTTAATCTGTGTCCGGTATGGGCTTAAAAGTTTGGGATGAGGGATTTACTGTATCACACCCAGGAGGCTCAGAGGAACCTTGTCACCACACTCCCCTTCCCAAGAGCCCTGCAGCTCCAGTCGTGTCACTTGGGGTGTCATCCCACTTGTCCCACACACATGCTCAGAGCTGACACCTTCAGGATGCTTTGAAGCATCTTTAACTGAAGCCTACAGGTAGAGGGAAGGAGAAGGAGAAGGAGCACCACAAATGTCACCATTCTAAAATAGCATCCTGTTTGTGTTCTCTCAGCACGACACTGCCGGGCCAGAACGCATATTGTCAGCCCCCCTTATTTTTCCTCAAATCAGGCAAATTGCAGAGCCATGTGCCTCTACTTCAGAGTCCACTTAGCTTAATTGAACGGAATGTGATTTCTGTGAAGCACAGGTGGGGACCGAGGCAGCTTATTATCTGATTTGAGGTCGCGGTCTCCAAATGAGCTGCTTGCTGAGTGCATTTTAATGGACTGAGCCAGGGGAGAAGCCTGGGCTGAGAGACAGGGAGGGGCTCCCATCAGCTGACACAGACTGCAGTAGTATTAAGAGATGAGGAGCTAAAGTTCAGAGAACTGTGTACTTTCCTCGGGGTGGGGGGGGTCACAAAGCAATGATATACTTGAGTCTGTCTAATTTTCCCACCAATCCATCTTACCCAGAACTTGGACACAGACTCTGATGTCAGGCCAGGGTTGAAGTCTAGATCTTCCCTTCCTACAATGAATTCCAGCAAGTTGCTTGTGCCTTCCGTACAGTTCTCTTGTCTCCAGGCTGGGAATCATGACAAATCTTCTCTTACAGGGCTGTGGTCAGGAATGAATAAAATAACGCATGTGAATGCTCAGCCCTGGTTGTGGTATACAGCAGGTATGCAGACATTGTTAGCAGAACCGATAGTTCCCAACAGCACTGCTCCTCTCTGTGGCTGCTGGAAAGGCTCTCCGGGCTGGGAGACCACAGGGCAGTGGGTAGCTTTGCATATAGGAATTGTCACCCATTTGTTTATTTCACTGACAAAAAGGTACAAACGTATTGTCTGGGTTGCCCGAGCTTGTGGCTATCTCCCAGGACAGGTGTGTGCCATTGAAGCAGGCTGTGGAAACACAGGTAGCAATGCCAACTGCCCCTTTCAGCAGAACATTATTTTCTGAAAACTTGGCATTTACCATGTAAACACTTGTGAACTCACAGGTGAGTTTGCAAACCTTTCTCCCATCTGGCCATCTCATCGTTTTCCTTTGACCTTCCCAGTCCTCACCTGTGTCATTTGCAAGTGTCATAGTTTCTCATCGAACAAACCGTTGCATAATTCTCAAGCACGAACTGCAATCACAGCAGACTCAGGCTGTCCCTCCCTCAGAAACATCACTTTGCACATAGGACGTCACCTCCCCATCCTACTCCTCATCTTTCCTGGGTACCCTCTAAGCCCTTGAGGTACTTACTCTGCATCTTTCAAATCTATAGTTGACTCTTTAAAATAATTGTATTAGGAATTGTTCAGCATATTTTCTATAAGATAATGCATGTTTCATCTGTTCATTTTAACCTGAGTGGTCCTGCATTTAGACTCATCTTCAGGGAATTACAGACATGGTTATGTATTCCTTTTCTGGCATGCAGTGTACAGTGTACAATTACCTAAATTATCTGTGTATTACTTAAAAGTCCTTGCAAAATTTTGCACTTAGCCATGGAGATTGGAACTTTGTTTTCTGGGCATCTAGAGCAAGACACAAAGGACTTTATATTTCTGAAGGAGGCTAGCCCAGGAAGGTACCTTTTTACAAGCAACAAGGCCATGGAGGAAGCCATGCAGACTGGGCAAGGACCAGGAGCAAAGCCAAGTCCCAAAAAGAGTGTGGTATCATCTTTTCTCAAGAAAATTGCTTATCTCTCCATGTTTCATGTCAAATTAACATAATCTAAGCCTTTTTTATCTTGATAATAATCCTTTGTCTTTCTGTTGGCTCTACACTCTAGAAAATGGATGATTTCAAGCAACAGAATATTGTCAAACTTCCAGACAGAATCAATAATTAAGTGCAGTTTTCATATGACACAAAATGGATTCTGAGCTAAGATCCTGACCTGTCTGGATGCAGAAGGGAAAGAAAGGAAGGGACCAAGGTGGCAGCAGAGACCTAGAAGACTCTCATTATTGTGCATTTAAAAATAGAAAGAAAGGTAGATACATAGGTAGAGAGATGTTGATGATTATAGATAGCTAGATAAAGAGATGGTAGATATATGAAAGATAGATAGATAGATAGATAGATAGATAGATAGATAGATGACATATTGATAAATAACAAAAGAATACCCCAAATGAAACTAAACAAAGCAGAGCAACAAATAAGCAAACAAAGGAAGCCTAAGTAGCATTCAAGAAATACTCCTGGTCTCTGTCTTCTTGTGATAAAAATGTGTGAAAACACTTTTAGACATACATATAGAGAGGAAGCAAGAATCTAATAGTAGTATATTCAAACAGATATCAGATATGCCTACCAAGCAGCTAGAGAAATGATTGCAATACATCACCAGCTGGCCAATCTTATTTTAAGTATAGTCCCTGCTCCTCTCTGCACTTTAAGTGATTTTACAGCAAGTCTCAAACCTATAAACATTTTGTTTTATAGATATATATCTATATATTAAGAACATATATGCCACAACATCATTGTTTTGTTTTTATGTATATGTGTGCGTGTTTTTGTTTGCGTCCAGGTCATGCAAAAGTATGCACAAGCATGTGCAGACCAGGGGAAAAACCTCAGGTTTCATCTGAGCAGTGCTAGTCAGCATGTGGAGTCATTATTTCCCATTGGAGCTCACCAGTAGTGCTAGAGGGGCTGGCCAGTGAGCCCCAGGGCTCCTCCCATCTCTGCATCCAAAGCACTGGATTTACAGTCACATACTACTATGCCCAGAATGCCACAGGAGGACTAGGGATTGAACTCCAGTTCTCATGGATGCAGGCAAGCACACATTATCCACTGATCCATCTCTCCAGCCACACATAGCATCACCTTTATCTGCAAAATTTCATTCTGTCACTGAAAATATAAATTATTAGCCTCATTTCCTCTGTGGTTCTATATTTCATGTAAACATTTGTTCACCTGAATAAGGATATGAATGAGGTATGCGAATTGCCACTAGTGGATATGCTAAACTTCCCTTTTATATTGTCACCCTACCTTGTCTCCCTCCTTTACACACTTATTTTATGTAAAGTCATGTAGAATGATACCCACTGTAGAGAGCCGAGAGGTGACCGCCATTACTAGATGGCGCTGACATCCGGCCTCGGCCCTGGTGAACAAGTAGAATAGCGCATGTGCAAGTGGCAAAAGCGCGCCAAGTCACTGCCCAGCCCGGGCATATGAGCGTCATATGAGCGTCATATGAGCGCGCAGCCAATCAGCAGAGTACACGCCACCTAGGGGCTATATAAGCGGCGCCATTTCGGGGCTCTGGGTCTTTCCTCTTTTCATCTGGATTAAACGCTTGCTGCAGAAGGATCCTGGTGTCCGCGTGCGTTCTTGCTGGCGAGACGACTACGCGGGCTACAACTGGTGCTGAAAAACCCGGGACGCCGGGTGCCTGTCATCGCCGGCGCCGAGGAGACCCCCCATTCACGGGGAAGGATTCAGAACTGCAGGACTGAGGTAGGTTCTGAGAGGCATGTTTGGTCTTGACTTGTCTCATCTTTCATCCAAATTGGTAGGAGCAATTTTTGCTCTCCCTATTGTGATGGTGGCTCTCGTTCTCTTCTTTGTGAACATGGGAGCCTCACATTCGGAGCTACAAGACAGCATGTCAGAAACAGAACGGGATAAAAGGTTAGGGGCCCTTGAGGAAAAAGAAAAAGACGTCTCTAAGAAAAAAGGCCTTTCCGCGGACGCTAAGTCCACAGAAAGAAAAGACAAGGGAAAAGACGCCCTGGGAGAGAAACATGAGAGGGAAAAGAGAAGTCCAAAAAGGAGGCTTCTTTATCCGATAAAAGAATTGGAGGCTTTAGGAATTGATAGCTCAGAGTCTGAGGATCTTAGTCCCTCCGAGGAGGAAGAATTAGATAGTGAAGCGGCTCGCTATGGGGAGGAGAGATATTATTTTGATGAGCTACCGCAAAATCGAAAACAAAAGAAGATAGGAGATAAGAACCACGCGGCTTTTCAATCTGCCGCCCCTGTCATTCTCAGTGCTCCTCCGCCTTATGCCGGCAAGCATTGTTCAGATTCCTTCCTTTCAGAGGGGGACAGAAGGAGGTGCTTACAAGCCTTCCCGGTGTTTGAGGCTGCGGATGGAGGCCGCGTTCATGCGCCGGTAGAGTATGCCCTCATTAAGGAACTTGCTGAATCAGTTAATAAGTATGGAGTAGATGCTAATTTTACAGTTATGCAGCTTGAGAGACTCGCCACTATGGCAATGACTCCAAATGATTGGCAAGTTACAGTAAAAGCTGCTCTTCCTAATATGGGACAATATTTAGAATGGAAAGCCCTTTGGCACGATGCTTCTCAAACTCAGGCAAGGGCTAATGCCAGTGCAGAAGATAACCAACGGCACTGGACCTTTGATTTACTAACAGGGCAAGGCCAATTTGTTCATAATCAGACAAACTATGACTGGGGAGCATATGGTCAGATCTCTGCCGCTGCTATTAAAGCATGGAAAGCCCTCTCAAAAAAGGGCGAGGCCGGGGGACACCTAACAAAGATTATTCAAGGCCCCCAGGAGTCATTCTCGGACTTTGTAGCCAGGATGACGGATGCAGCGGGCAGGATATTTGGGGACCCAGAACGAGTTAAGCCAATGATAGAACAACTAGTGTTTGAAAATGCCTCCCCAGAGTGTAAGACAGTCATTGCTCCTAGGAGAAGCAAAGGGCTGACAGACTGGATAAAGGTTTGCCGAGGACTCGGAGGCCCACTCACTAATGCTGGCCTTGCAGCGGCTATATTACAGGCTAAAAACTGCCAGAGTCTCGGAGGCAATAAAGCTTGTTATAACTGCGGCAAAGCGGGTCATTTAAAACAAGATTGTCGTGCTCCTGCACAAAAGAAAATTCCAGGACTATGCCCCAAGTGTAAGAAGGGCAATCACTGGGCCAATGAGTGTCGCTCAGTTAGAGATATTCAGGGAAAACTTATTCAGCATGATACCCCTTCTGAAGAAAGAAATGAGAATGTTCCAAAAAACGGGTCTCAGGGCCCCAGGTCTCAGGGCCCCAAAAGATATGGGACACAAGTGGACAACAGGAGGGCATGTCTAGCTGTAGAGCAACAAGAGGTTCCACAGGACTGGACCTCCGTTCCACCTCCCAATTCTTATTAATGCCACATATGGGAGTGCAACCAGTCCCGGTTGAATTTGAAGGTCCCCTCCCTAAAGGAAGTGTCGGCCTTATTTTAGGACGCTCCTCTCTTACCCTAAAGGGGCTTATGATTCATCCTGGAATAATGGATCAAGACTATACTGGAAAGCTTCAGGTTCTTTGCTCTTGCCCGCAAGGCATATTTTCAATTTCCCCTGGGGATAAGATTGCTCAATTAGTTCTCCTCCCCAGCTTGCACGACCATTTTCCTTCCACCCAAATGCCAAGAGGCACAAAGGGGCTTGGTTCTTCAGGAACTGACTGCGCTCATTTGGTAGTTGATCTTTCAACTAGGCCTACTTTACAACTACAGATAGAAGGGAAGAGCTTTTCTGGCATTTTGGACACTGGAGCTGATAAAAGTATCATTTCCTCCCAATGGTGGCCTAAGGCGTGGCCTGTCACACAATCGTCTCACTCTTTACAAGGGTTAGGATATGAGGCTAGCCCTGCAGTGAGTTCACGGTCACTGACTTGGCAAACACCAGAAGGTCAAACAGGAAGCTTTATACCCTATGTGCTCCCTCTCCCTGTTAATCTATGGGGAAGAGACATTTTACAGGAATTAGGACTAGCATTGACTAACGAATACTCTCAGCAAGCTCTGGATATTATGAAAAGGATGGGATATAAGGAAGGAAGAGGCCTTGGCAAAAAAGAGCAAGGGAGATTAAGCCCGATCCCACAAGAAGGTAATGCAGGGAAGCAAGGTCTGGGTTTTCATTAGCTGCCATTGAGGGTTCCATGCCCATATCCTGGCTCACAGAGGAAGCCATATGGGTTCCTCAATGGCCTCTTTCCTCTGAAAAGTTAGAAGCTGCTACAAGGCTGGTTAAAGAACAAGTACAGCTTGGTCATTTGGAGCCCTCTACCTCTCCTTGGAACACACCTATTTTTGTTATAAAAAAGAAATCTGGAAAATGGAGACTTCTCCATGATTTGAGGGCCATCAATGCACAGATGCGGCTATTTGGCTCTGTGCAACGAGGCCTGCCTTTGCTCTCTGCTTTGCCTAAACAATGGAAAATTATAATTATAGATATTAAGGATTGCTTCTTCTCCATTCCTTTATGCCCACAAGATAGACATAGATTTGCATTTACTCTACCTGCTGTTAATCATTTTGAGCCAGATAAAAGATATCAATGGAAAGTTTTGCCTCAAGGCATGGCCAATAGCCCCACTATATGTCAGTTATATGTGCAATTGGCCCTTGAACCAGTTAGAAAACAATTTCCCTCTCTGCTGTTAATCCATTATATGGATGATATTCTTATGTGCCATAAGGAATTAGTTGTTTTACAGACTGTATATCCTTTATTATTAAAAACCTTAAGACAATGGGGCCTGCATATTGCTTCCGAGAAGGTTCAAGTTTCAGAAGTAGGTTCCTTTTTAGGGACGGTTATTTACCCAGAAAAAATAGTTCCTCAAAAATTAGAGATTCGCAGAGATCATTTACGAACGTTAAATGATTTTCAGAAATTATTGGGTGATATAAATTGGTTGAGACCGTTTCTAAAAATTCCCTCTGCTGAATTGAAGCCATTGTTTGACATCCTGGAAGGAGATGCTCATATTTCTTCACCTAGAGCCTTAACACCAGCTGCAAGCCGTGCCCTAAAAGTGGTAGAAGAAGCTTTACAAGATGCTCAGTTGAAACGCATAGAGGAAGCCAAAACTTTCGACCTGTGCGTTTTTAAAACTAGGCATTTACCAACTGCCGTGCTGTGGCAAGATGGACCCTTATTGTGGGTTCATCCCAACGCTTCTCCTGCTAAGATTATTGATTGGTACCCAGATGCAATTGCTCTGCTTGCCCTTCGTGGATTAAAGGCAGCCATTACTCATTTTGGAAAAGAACCCAGGTCTTTAATTGTGCCTTATACAGCCCATCAAGTTCAGATATTAACCGCTACTTCTGATACTTGGGCGGTGTTAATCACCTCCTTTGGTGGTTTAATAGACAATCATTACCCTAGACACCCTATTTTACAATTTGCCTTAACCCAAGAGGTTGTGTTCCCACGCATTATATCTCGGGAGCCACTTCAAGATGGGCTGGTGGTCTATACAGATGGGTCAAAAACAGGAGTAGGGGCCTATGTGGTTAATGATAAGATTATATCTAAACAATATCATGAAACCTCACCTCAAGTTGTGGAATGTTTGGTAGTATTAGAAGTTTTGGAAAAATTCCCAGGTCCCCTGAATATTGTTTCGGATTCCTGTTATGTAGTAAATGCAACAAAAACTTTAGAGGCTGCTGGGTTGATTAAGGCATCTAGCAAGCTTGCAACAATTTTTCAAAAGATTCAGTTTGCCTTGATTAATAGGAGATCTCCTGTTTTCATTACGCATATCAGGGCTCATTCGGGCCTACCGGGGCCCATGTCCCGTGGAAATGACTTGGCAGATCGGGCCACGAAGTTTATCATGCTTGTTCTTTCATCAAAATTGGAGTTGGCTAAAAGTTTTCATAAAAGGTTTCATGTCACAGCTGAGACATTGCGTCGTCGGTTTGACATCACTAGAAAAGAGGCTAGAGATATAGTAACTCAATGTCAAAATTGCTGTCAATTTTTACCTGTGCCTCATGTAGGAATTAATCCCAGAGGAATTCGCCCATTACAAATTTGGCAGATGGATGTTACTCACGTCCCATCTTTTGGCAAATTACAATATTTACATGTTTCCATTGATACTTGTTCTGGAGTTATGTTTGCTTCCCCATTAACCGGGGAGAAAGCAGCCCATGTTATTCAACACTGCCTCGAGGCGTGGAGTGCCTGGGGGAAGCCCAAAATTCTTAAAACTGACAATGGACCAGCTTATACTTCTCAAAAATTTGGACAGTTCTGTCACCAGATGGGAGTGACCCATTTGACAGGTCTCCCATATAATCCTCAAGGACAGGGTATTATAGAACGGGCTCATCGCACTCTAAAGTCTTATTTAATAAAACAAAAAGGGGGAGTCGATGAGGCTCTGCCCTCAATCCCACGAGTGACTATATCCATAGCACTCTTTACTCTTAATTTTTTAAATTTGGACAGTCAGGGCCATTCGGCGGCTGACCGTCATTGCTCAGAGCCTAACAGGCCACAGGAGATGGTTAAGTGGAAAGATGTTTTGACTGGTCAATGGAGAGGCCCGGATCCTATTTTAATAAGATCCAGGGGAGCTGTTTGTGTTTTTCCACAGGAAGAAGACAATCCATTCTGGCTACCAGAACGCCTAACACGTAGACTTGTGAGACCTGACGAATCATCGAGATCCTGTGCAGGAGCCGAAGAAGTGGACAAGATCCATTATGAAGACCCTACTCTACTAGAGTTGACCCCTCCCTAGCTGTGGGCCTGACATCCTGGATTTCTTCAGCCTTCTCTTTCTTTAAGGAATGGGTGGGAGTGGCGCTGTTTGGTGCAGCCCTATGTTGTGGCTTAGTGTTCCTGCTTTGGTTGTTCTGCAAGCTCAGAGCTCAATAGCAATGTGACAAGGCCGTTATTGCGCAAGCACTTGTGGCTATGGAACAGGGATCATCTCCTGAAATTTGGTTAATTAATTAGACTGAGACCCTCAGTCGATGCACCTCAGGGGTTTAGCCCATTGCACTGAGTCGATGGGAGATCTAAGTCTAATCAGCCCTTGCCTAAGTGGCTGCAGCACCAAAATATGAGATTGACAGCCCTTGCACCCCCAGGAACAATATTCCATTGCACAGGGATGGGTGTTAACTCCCCTTTTTGTCTCTCCCTTGGCCTTTGCACTCAGAGGACTTGTCTCCATTGCACCTGATAAGGTGAGGGAGTGAGCTCTTGATCGCTTATTCCCCAAGGAAGGAATTTGCTTGATCGAGCATAGGGTTGTTTGGTGCTGCACTGGCTGGGCTATGAGGCAGTTGTCATCTTATTAAAACAAACAGGGGGAGATGTAGAGAGCCGAGAGGTGACCGCCATTACTAGATGGCGCTGACATCCGGCCTCGGCCCTGGTGAACAAGTAGAATAGCGCATGTGCAAGTGGCAAAAGCGCGCCAAGTCACTGCCCAGCCCGGGCATATGAGCGTCATATGAGCGTCATATGAGCGCGCAGCCAATCAGCAGAGTACACGCCACCTAGGGGCTATATAAGCGGCGCCATTTCGGGGCTCTGGGTCTTTCCTCTTTTCATCTGGATTAAACGCTTGCTGCAGAAGGATCCTGGTGTCCGCGTGCGTTCTTGCTGGCGAGACGACTACGCGGGCTACAACCCACAGTGTGGTTTGGAGGACTGATTGTAACACACTAGTACCCTCTATCTGTAGTGTTCTTCTCTTAGCTGTATTTCCTGTAGATTGATACACTGAAGTAGAATCCAATTGATTAGATTTATGTCTAATTTTATTTTATAAGACTTTAAATTTTATCTCCTTTCATTCCCTCAGGAGGCTCAGATTATCTGGTTATAGCTCTGCTTGTGAGGTTAATGACCATTGTTCATCATTCATTAATCTATTAGTAGTGTCAACTTGGTGATATTCTAATTGTATAATGCTTCCCTTACTAGCCAGAATTCTTCCAAGAAGAGAAACTTTCCAGGGGAACTTAAGGCATACTCATTTCACTGATATACTGCTACCCTGAGCACCCAAACTTTCGTGATCTACCTCCTTTATGTAACTTGTTCTGTCTGACTGTCCATGAAGAAATACCCTAGTGCACCAGATCCTTGGTAGTATCAGTAGCATCTCGACTCACAGCTCATATCTCTCAGAGCTTATTTCCACCCCCAGAAACACCTCTCTTAATTGTCAATTTTGTTAGATTTTTTTCTTTCTTAGACCAATTGTCAGCCATCTGTTGAGCATACAGTCATTTTCTCTGGAAGAGCTGGGACTCACTCCCACATGGATGAGAAGGGGTGGTGGTTACCTTGTTGTTCCCGGGATAAAGGACAAAACCACAAGCAGTTGATGGGGGGAAGGGTTACAGTCTCCAGGGGAAGCTCCGTGATGGCGGGAGACAGCATGGCATGAGCAGAGGCTGGACATCAGCTCTTCCATAGCAGGTGAACAACAGCATTAGGACAGTGAGCTGAGCTCTGGGGAAGGGGAGCTGACTGTAACACCACAAATCCTGACACCCTAAACACTTTTCCTCCAGCAAGGCTCTACCTCCCAAATTATCATCAGCTGTGGAACAAGCATTCGCAACACATGAGTATATGGGAGACATCGAATTCAAACCACCACAGGAAAGGACAGAATGCTTGGAACAGAAAGTCTTTGCCAACAGATCAAATCTAAAGAAACCACCAGACATTAGTGTGTTTTAATATCGCTGTCCTAGAAAAGAAAATTCTCCATTGTATTTACAAAGGTCTAACTTATTACTTCCTACCTCATGAATAAGTATAGAACCTCTGATAATAAATATCTGTGAGCATTAAACTTGTCACATCTGGTGGAGATTTCTCAACTTGCTGACCAGAGAAAGTATCCCAAAGCTAAGAGAGAGTACCAGGAGGGCTATTCGAACGTCTGTAGTTTTCTCAGACCACTTCAGCATGGGAAATATGGCAGCAGACATGTGACATTTGAGCTTAAGCTGAACCGATCGGGCTATCACTGATGTTCATCGGAAATGCGCACCCCACCCACACATGCCAGTGGGGGCTTGAGGTTCTCTTTACTTTTGGTCAGCACCAGATTTTTTGCTACTTAGCATAATGGATGTTAGTGATAAGTTGTCCATGGTGAATTATGTGTATATCAAGCTAATTGGCAAAAGGCTAATTTTTCGCACAGGCTAATGCTGGGGACATGGAAGACACTGGGTCTTGGGTGGAGCTTCTTGAAGACAGGAAACTCACAGCTTCTCCAAAGATTTCCTGATAAATATAAACAGCTCATGATCTGACCTGATGCCAACCCATTGTATGTCTTATGCTCAGACTCCACATAGCTTTGACTGCCTGAAATGGAATGGAAGCTCTGAGTGCAGTTTGGGGAGCACTAGAATACGTCCCCTGAGCCTCCGTTAAATCATAGTCGGCCTGGTGTGTGCTCTTTTCACATTTATCCAACCACCACCGGATGGTGTGTACAGAATTGAAGCTTATAAATAGCAAAGTAGACAAGAGATTAGACCCTGTGTAAAATGAAAGTTTTTGGAATTTGTAAACTGGCTAAAATATCCTAGCAATGCCCCAGTATGCTAAGAATAGGGCACATAGACCTCAGAGTGTTTCGCAGCTGGATGCCACAGGGACCCGCACCAGAACATCGTGCAGAGAGGCCAGGCCCACCTTGGATTCTGGGGAACAGGCTTGCTGACAGTAACAGCTATTGAAGAAACACTGTTTATCTTCACAGTAGTTCCCATGCAAAGGAATTCATGCATTGGGCTACAGAATCTTTGTACCTACAGAATCTTGTATTTGCCGAATAATAACCAGCTATTTTAAAATGTCTTTTAAATATGAATTCTTATGTGACTATAACTAATTATAACTCCTAGTTTACTGATATTTTGTAACACAACCAGCAATACACACACACACACACACACACACAAACAAACACACCCTTTTTTTCAATTATTTTTTTTTTCAGTGCTGAGGATGGAATTTGAAGGCTCTATATAGGATAGACAAGTATTCTACCACTGGGAACCTCTAGCCTCCCATCCTAATTCACTCCTTTAAAAATTTTTGTTTTATATTTTAGCTATTATTTGCATTTTCAAATAAAATTTGTTTTGGCTGATTCTCCTCCTCCCTCATCTTTCCAACACCCATTTCTTCTTGCATCCCCACCATTGCTTTCAATTTCCATGCCATGTACTTCTGCTCGATGTTTTATTTATTTATTTATTTATTTATTTATTTATTTAAGAGAGAGATACAGAAATAGGCAGGTAGAGAGAGAGACAGAATGGGCACACCAGGGCCACCAGCCACTGCAAATGAACTCCAGATGCATGCACCCCCTCGTGCATCTAGCTTATGTGGGTCCTGGGGAGTTGAACCTGGGTCCTTTGGCTTTGCAGCTAAGCACCTTAACCACTAAGCCATCTCTCCAGCCCTGTTTGATATTCTTGATCTGGGAACAACTTCTTTCCATTTCTTGGTGCCAGGCTTCCTCTTATTGTCAGAGACTCCTTTGATTTGGCAAACCCACTGCCCTGCATGGATTCTCATAGCCTGTCAGCACTGACCAGGATGATAGGAAACTTTTCAAGCCACCGAGCCATGACCATGGAAACGGCGAGGATCCCCATGTGAGAGTAACATTGTCACATTAATCCTGATGATTCATATTTTCTCTTGTGTGCAGGGGAATTGAATTACTCACTTATTACCATGTTTTTCATGCCATTCCTTCTTTTAAAATACTATACCTCTAGTATTGTGTTACAGTTTCGACATGATAGAAATGAATGAAGCTGAGTCTCTCCACCCAGTGAGCGCCCAATCCAAACATACCTCCACTGTGAGATCAATAGCTCCCCTTTGCCAGCTCCATTTGCAAGTCTTCTTGACACGTGCAGGAAGAACATTAATAAAAAAGCAAAAAATAAATGATAAAGAACTTCATTCCCAAACTGAACTCTTCCCTTCAGATAGTAGCAAACATTGGGAAAGATGTATGATTTAACAGGTATGTTTTGGGGACTGGAGAGATGGCATAGCAGTTAAGGCACTTCCTGTGAAGCCAAAGGACCAAGGTTCGACTCCACAGGACCCACGTAAGACAAATGCACAAGGAGTGCATGCACCTGGCATTTGTTTGCAGTGGCTGGAGGCCCTGGTGTGCCCATTATCTCTCTGTCTCTTCTCTCTATCTCTCTCTGCTTGCAAATAAATAAATAAAATTTAAAAAAGAAAGATATGTTTTGGGGTCTTAGTAGCAAATAAATACTACTATTGGCAGAGGTACTTGATTTAAAAGTTATGCTTGAGGGACCAAGGATGGCTCCATGGGTAAAGGCGCTTGCTCTGCAGTCGTACAAACCTGAGTTTGGTCACCAGCACTCATGAAAAGCAGGATGAAACGTGGAACCTACGTCTGAAAAACCAGTGCTGCTATGGCAATGGGAGAAGAGCCAGAAGAACCCCTGAGCTCGTGGGCAGCCAGCTTGTGGCCTTCCCAGAAGAGCGGGGAAGAGGGAATGCTTTCCAAAGTGAAAGGACAGGACCAACATCCCGACTTTCCCTCTGACTTCCACACGTCTGAAAACTGGGAAGAGAAGGAGAGAAGAGAAGCGGGTGAAGGGTAGGAAAAGCACACATGTGATGCTGTGCAGTGACTTGTGTACTTGGTTTTGTTTATTTTTGCTTAAATTTCAATGATGAGATAAAATAGGTAATATTTGAAGGCTTAGAAATATTAAGGCTCAAGTAAACAACTTTCCTGGTGTCAAGCAGTATGTGAGTAAAGCACTAGATTCTTTGGATTAATTTCTGGCTGTTAAGATTCTTACTCCAGTGATGTGCCTGACAGGTCAGGACTCTCCTGCTGCCCTCTGGTGGGCCAGTACTCCCTCCTGCTGCCCTTTTATAACCCAGGTCTTTCACCTGGGGCTCTCTGACTCTGGATCTGCTGAGTATCTCTTAATTCACCAACTCAACACAATGTTATAGAAGTGAATGTCCTGTTAGAAATAACTAAATACTAATATGGAAATGTTCAAGATGCCTATGCTCTTGCCTTATTGGTAGTGGCCAATGCCTTTCACCTGGTGGGGCAAATCTAGATTTACGGCCCCTCAGCCTTGCATAGCCCTGAATCATGGCACATGTGACACATGACAGAGGTGTTCTCCATACCACAAGGGAACAACGATAATCCCTCTCCTCAGTTACTGTGTGTGTGCTCTCAGCCCACTAGTACTTTGCTGGATGGATTTGGACAAGAACAGATTTACTGACTGAATAATTTTTACTAAGCACGTCCACGCCTGGGAATGAGCCACACGCTATGCACATGAAGATGCTTCCTTTAGTTTTCTTCAGACATTGAAGGGCTAGGAGACCAAGGAAGCAGTGACAGACAGTTGAGGACAGAGAGTGATCCAATGTTTAGATGATATAAAATGTATTTGAGATAGGAAAGTAAAAATAAGTTTAATAATAACTGCTACTAATTTTTCACATATTATGTGCTTACTCCTGGACCAAATGTTTTATATAAACAGATCCACTTAATATTCCAAGCAGTTTTATAGTATAAACCACATTTCACTATACACAGATCACATATTTAGTACATTTTTATTATGTACTGGGGATTTGGGATACTTGATTATTTGGTAGAACATCATGAAGAAATGATAGTTTCAAAAACATAACTCCCCAATAACATTAGTTAACACTCATATGTTGGACAGTAAGCATCTGTCTTTCTCAAAAGAGTAAAGCACCCAGAAACCTCAGACTCTTCAGCCGAGCTTACAGGATAAGTGAATCTGAACTCAAGTGCTATTCGATGCAGGGTGCAGACTTTCTTTCTGGTGGTCCAGACTGTGGGGGACAGTGTATCAGATAAATTTACCACATGATGCGAAGGATAAAACCCTGGCTGAGAATTTCTTTTTTATAAAGTTACACTTCAACTTGATTGAAGAAAATCAGGATCAACTTCTCAGAAGGACCCTTCTTTGTGCTTGAAGGAGAAGGAGAAGGAACTGGGCAGGCAGCGAGTAAAAAGGACCAGGTTTCAGGATGGAGCACTTGAGCACAGCAAGGTCGCACTGCATACAGCTTTTATCATGTGAGTGCGGAGGAAAGTGTTTAAAGTTTTATTGGGGACTAGAGAAATGGCTGAGCGGTTAGGGCAGTTGCCTGAAAAGTCAAACAACCCAAGTTTGATTCTCCAGGACCCACATAAAGCCAGATGCACAAGGTGGCACATGTGTCTGGAATTCGTTTGCAATGGCTAAAGTCCCTTGCGCATCCTCTCTCTCCCTCTCTTTCTCTCCATCTGCTTCTTTTTCTCTCTCTCTAATAAAAAATGATTTTTAAGAATTTTAAATATTTTAAAGTTTTATTGGAATAAAACATAAAGACCAAAAATTATTGAATAGCATAGAACTACAAAGCAGGTGAAATCTGCTTTTTTTTTCTTTTCTGCCTTTGTGAACGAGTTGTAGTAAGGAATTCAGACACACTCAACCACTTATTGGTCCTCTATGGTCCCTCCTGCTTCAATAGCAGAATGGAGTAGTTACAGAAGACTGTCACACCCATAACACCCAAAGCATTGATTATCTAATTATTTATAAGAAGCATTTCCTAACTGCTAAATTGCTATTTGGTTATGTACCTCTGGAAACTGAATGAAGACTGATAACACCTTTTATGCTGTTCATTTTTTTTTACATATTTTTGTTTGGTGGACCATTGTCTTGAATTTTAGGATGACTGGAACCTACAGAATGACAGGGGGAGCTGTCTGAAGAGATCAGTGTTAGCTGTCAGTGGCAGAAACATCGTACCTATCCATCTTCACGGAAGACCCAGAGGCCAAGCATGCACTTCTGATGGTTCAGGCGGTGGAGTGGGAGGAACAGTGACAGCACAATGTGTCCTAGCAGATAAAGAATGAAAGGCAAACAACTGTGTCAGAGTAACACAGCTCCATGCATACCATTCCAAGTGAGAGCAGGATCCTGTCACAGTGATGGGGATCTGAGCCAGCTCCTGAGAGAAGGAAGCATTCAAAATGAGAGTGGAGAGATTGGGGAGATTTCAACAAGCACAGATTTGAGGATAGGCATCATTTCCTGGACAGAAATGAATTCTACCGGAATAGTTTCCTACTCTAAGTATCTCAGTATTGCCTTCCTGCCTTTAGTAAAATTTATCAGCTCTGTACGAGCTTTCGGGCCACTGCCATAGTCCATTATACCTTGCCTGAGTTCTTTTTGGCCTAGAGCAAATTTCTCCATGTTAATTTTTTATATCTGAAGCTATATCATGACTAATTCTAATAATTAAAGCAAAAGTAAGGGGATGATGAAGGAGCCATTTTATGGGACCTATTCATCTTGGTGGCCCCATTCAGCAACTTACTGACTAAATTAAATCTCAGATTCATTGGGGATATGTTTGACGCAGATAGAAAATTGAAAATATATTTCCACTACATTAAGGAAATGGTCATTTTCAAAATGAATCTCTTTATGAGAAGTAATCAGAATTAGATAAGGATGGAGAGCAAATGCCTGCAATATTTAGATGGCTGTGGTATTAAGGGTGATTAATGATCATCTTAAAATATCACAGGCAATATTTGGCTCATCTGTTCCCCTGGATTGACCTCTTCCACACCCATTATGTTTCTCCACAGCTGAAATGGGTATTTAAATTTGCCTTGCACAGGCTGGTGCTTTGCACATGTGTCTGTGACGAGCAAGACAACACAGAAAATGATGTTCCCTGCCTGTTGCCTTCTGTCATGATGCAAAAGAAAGATCATGGATGCTAGAGACATCTAGAGTTGACTGAATTAACATCTTTGGATTCATGTCTCTGTCTCATTTTTCTGCAGTTATAATAGCTGTTTCGTTTGGTGGTGATAAGGCTTAAATGGGAAAATAAATACATTAAAATGCTTAGAAAAGAACAGTGCCTAACATGTGGCAGGAGATCCATAAATGTTTGTTTCCACCTGCCTTACTCACACAAATGGATTTGCTTTTAGAAACAGAAACACCAAAGCTACAGGGGGAGGGAAGACTGTTTCCCTAACAGATGAATATGTGCCATGCCAGGAAGAGGCAGGAACCTCATGCATGATGCCCTGAAGATCAGCAGAAAAACTGGGATAAGATTGTACTAAGCATACTTTCTTTGCAGAGATAGCGAATGTCAACTACCAACCTTTGTTCATGCTCAGACATAAAAGATTGTGTTTATTGACTCTTTCTCAATGCTCCATGCAGTCTTAAGATAATGAGGCTACTCTAAATAAGGAGAGAGAAGACAGGTATCAACAGCAACAGGCACATCAACCCAAAGGAATCAGGCCCCAGGAAGACGGCTTCCATCATATAATAATGTGTATTATACAGAACAGTGCTTCATTCTAAATGAGGTACTTACTAACCAGAACCACACAGAGATGCTTTTAACTAGTACTCCCTATAATGAAGGCTTGGGTTTATCATGTCTACATACTGTAGTAGCTTGAACAGATGTCTCCCAATAGATTCAGGAGTTTTATTTAAGCTTATAACTTGATATCACTGTGAGTGTAGTCTAGGGTCCAGCCCTAAGAGGTGTTTGGGGGCGGATCTGAATTCCAACCAAAGATATGCAAAGTGTCTGAGCTCTGCCTGGAGTTCCTGGAGTGCGCTTGCTTGTGGTGGTGGTGGCTGCCTTTCTTCTCTCTGTGTGAACCTATAAAAGGGGGCAGCTCCTTCGACCATTACGGAACTTCCCCAGACCTGAAGCTTCAAATAAATTGCATTCCTCCAATAAACTGTGCCTGATTTGGAGGTTCATCCTAGCAACTTGAAACTGTCTACAACACATACATATATACATACATAATACATAATACATGCATACATATAAACAAACACACACATGTGTATGTGTACATATGGGAGGTTTTGGGGCTCACTGGTTGTATTAATCTGAGAGCCACTGGTGAACAAAGAACAGAAATCCTTAGATGGGAAGACTGGGCATGGTGAGCTCTGGGAAGATGCCAGGCAGATGGTTAGAAGGTGACTTTTACCCTACAAAGAGAGGAACTTAGGAGCAGGAATATGCATCCTATTTCTATCTTCTCCCAGAATAACCCAAATCAGTGGTTCTAAGCTAAGCAGAAACAAGTTGTAAATCGAAATAAGAAGTGTAATGGGCCATAACGTCTGAAATATTGTCATAGTTTTGGTCATCCAAACAAATCTTGGGAAAACACACTCTAGGGTGACTATTGAGCAACTCCTGCCTGGGGCAGGGGGCATGAGGAAGGAGGGTCATGCCATTCTTGTAGTGAAAGCCCATGATTTCTTGGGATTCCCATAGAACTTGATCACATTCAAAACAGCTATCTACACAAGTAGCTTCTGAGTTATAAATATTGAGAATATATATGAATCTGTGCTTCCCTTTGCTTCCTTTCCTTTCAATGAAAAATGATTCTATACTATGAAAAAGTCAGGTTTGTGTATGCATGTGTATGAATAGTGTATGCATGGTGTGTGTGTGTGTGTGTGTGTGTGTGTGTGTGTGTGTGTACAGGTTCCATGTGTGCAAATGAGAAATGAGAGGAAAAGGGACAGTGCCCTCATCTGCCATCCTTCCACATTGTTTCTTTGACATGGAGTCTCTCTCTTAACCTGGAGCTGCCACATTTTCAGTCAGGTTCATGAAAAGTTAGTTTCAGAGATTCTCCTCCTCCCGTTCCCTATGCAGTCCTGGCATTGGTCATAAGCATGTTTGGCCAAACCAAACTTTTTACCTGGGTGCTAGGCAACAAATTCAAGCCCTTCTGGCCCTCATACTGACTTCATGCAGACAAGCACAGTTATCCATGGGACCATCTCACCAGCCCCAAGATAAAGAACTTTGATGTATAATAATAGACAAGTTACCTCTTGCCAAATTTATGCAAGTTTCTAGAATCATCTCACCCCTTTGAGTGAATATTGCACAGGGTATCCTTGTGAGTTAGAAGATAGTTTCCAGGCTGTAGCAGACCCTGCCCAGGGCAGATGGAAATGACCCTTGAATTACTATGGAGCAGATGTGTGGAAGAACATCAGGAGGGGTCAAAGCTTGGTGGAGAACAGGGCGGCCAGGATTCTGAAGGCGGACTACACAGAGTGAGGACGGCTTTGTTGACTCGGCTCTACTGAGGAATACTTGCAGGGGTTTGGATCTCATCTGGACACAGTGCTGCACAACCAAACGAAGCTGGTGTGAAATGAAAGGGATGCGTTTTGCTTTTATTGTCACCTGAGGGTGGAATTGCAGCAGCTGCTTTGAAGAAGTCACAATGCTTCCGGGATGCAGCACACCAACCACCCTACCTGCTTCTCTTGCATCTCAGCCCACTGGCATCCACAAAGCTCCCCAGGTCCTCCATTCCAGAGAGTGACTGGTTGTCCTCACCTTTAATGCCAAGGTTAAGTTTACCCATTGCCTCTGGCTGACTCTTCTAGAAGACATGGAGAAAGTGGGCATCCCCGAAGTAATAGTGGATGGGGAACACCAGCCAATTAAAAAAGAAAAGAAAAGAAAATTGAAAATACCCACAATTAAGTTAAATTGTTCCAAATTGAAATGATCCCACTGATACAGTGAAGTGATATAATTATAAGGTCACACTGAGGTCCCAGAAGGGATTTGTATGTATTTCAAGACTGCTTAAGCTGAGAGACCAACACCTTCCACGCTGTCATCATTGCTCCCTGGGAATTACTTATCTTTACCTGACTTGGCCCACTACATTATAATTGCTAACAGTAGTAGGAGGCTAAGAGGAACTTCTCTCCCAGTAGGAAGAACTTGTCTGTGGAACCTCACTGAACACAGTGTTCATCAGGGATCTTTGTTTTGAAGTTCTATCATTACTGCATTTAAAGTAGTTTAAGGGCTGGAGAGATGACTTAGCAGTTAAGCACTTGCCTGTGAAGCCTAAGGACCCTGGTTCGAGGCTCAATTCTCCAGGACCCATGTTAGCCAGATGCACAAGGGGGCGCATGCGTCTGAAGTTTGTTTGCAGTGGCTGGAAGCCCTGGCTCGCCCATTCTCTGCCTCCCTCTCTCTCTCTCTCTCTCACTCTCTCTCTCTTTCTCTCTCCCTTTCTCTTTCTGTCACTCTCAAATAAATAAATTAAATAAACAAAAACAATTTAAAATAGTTTAAATACTTTCTAGACATACACTAGAGATAGTAAATATTGAATAAAAAGTCACTTAAATTTTACTTGCTCTGTACAATGAATAGTTATATTGATTCACTATTGTGAGTTTTAATCTTTTGCAGCACAACGGAAATTGCTTTGTGTAGGATAGAGAGGCTGAGACAGAGATATTTAATTTCTAATTTAAAACTATAAAAATGTTGAATCTATTTTTAATATTACCTATGCATATCTCAAAATAAACATGTTTTCAGAACTTAATACCTATAAATAATTCCCCAATAATTTTCACTTTTAATCCACACAATGGCTTGAGTCTAATTTCATGTATTGAGTTTTAAACAATTCCAGTTTCTTCTATCACTACTCAGTTGAGTGCCCCTGCTGATTCTAAGGATCTGAGAATTGATAACCTACCAGGTTTCCCATCTTCTCTCTTCTGTGTCACCAGACAACAGCAACTCCCTAAATAATGTGAAAAATCAAGACACAGTTCAAACAAATTAACCTTTGCTTTCCTTAGTATATCTACTAGATAATTCTTTAAGCACACAGGTCAAGGGTGTGCCATCTGTACCGAGCGTCCTGCCCTTCACTGAGAACAAGAAGTAAAAGAGCAGGAGTGCATGGTGCTTTCCCACTGCGAGTGCTTGATAACAAAATCATGTGGTTTCTGAGAACAGCAAATAATGGCACAAGACAGGAGAGTTCAGAGGTCTGGATAAAACACTCCACAAAGCGAGGATGTTTTTTTGATATCAGTAATGCATCTTGTATGCAATTTGACAATTTATAGCTATAGCTTTAAAAATGCATTTAATTTGTACTAAAGACTCTTAATAAGGATTAAACATCTGAATAACCCTCATGAGACTTTTATTTAAGAACCTTTACCTGATAAACACTTCCTTATGCTTCCAGAATGAATATGAATTCCAGAATGAATTATCCTTCGGGTCTCTGGAAAAGCCTTCAGTCTTAAAAAAATAGCCAGATCCCCAGAAATTCATTGTAAGTGACACATAGCTTGCTTGTGTGTATATGTGTGTGTGTGTGTGTGTGTGTGTGTGTGCATGAGTGTAGAGTGGGTGTACTAGGTTATTTGTCATGAAAAAAAAATGAAACATAAGATTACTTAAAAGAAGTTAGTAAAATATAATTATTTTTGTGGCTTGAAGCAACTCAAAAAAATGGTATGATGGGCTATTTGTTGAAGAGAATTGGCAAAATTTTGTCCTCTGTGGGCTTTAGTGCCTTTTCTGGCTTGACATATGGGTATGCACAAGCAATTAACTGCATCCTAAGCACATCTCTAGCTTGTCAAAGACCCCTGAGATGTCATCTTCAAGCTGATAACTGTAAACAGTAGTCAATGCATTCAGAAAGTGCTGTCAACTATAAGCAAGTTCCATTTTGAACCTTACAGCCACTAACACATCCCCAGTGACCCATATACTCCTCCCATCCAGCCCTCCCCTCCTTCTGGGTTGTCTGTGTCCGATCTGAGCTCGACTAATTTAATAAGGTGGTGCAGACCTCTCTGTTTTGTATACGCATTCTATTCACTTACTTCCTTCCAATTGTTGCCTCCAAAAACTTTTTATTTTTTTTAGAAATTAATTCAACAGTCACACATCTATTGTACTCACAGTATTGAGCAATGCCATAAATAGAATTCACAAATTCTCCAGCTTACAGTTCTCTAGCATGCTCACTGCCTAATTAAAAACAACACACCACTTGGCAAGGCACATGAGTCCCTTCCTACCTGGGCTCCTGTTAGGTTACAGAAAAATTGTGTAAAATGATACCCACAACATATAATTATTTGTACTTCTGTACATCTATTAATTTCTCTCAATATTATGTGCTCTGAGTTTTATCAGACACGCTCCACTTTGTCTCTTTTTTCACCAACTCGACGCATCATTTTGACTTTATTAACTCAGTTCATAAGTTTCAAGCAGATAATAAATACTTGTCAATATGTGGTACATGGATAAGTGGGCATAGGTTAGAAGTGGAGAAGGTAGTTTTCTAGATAGGGAATATTCAGTGATAATCACTATTATTCTGTAAATACTGTATGACTTCATCCTAGCTATGGATGGAATGTGTCTCATCACAAATGCAGGCATTGTCAATATTTGGTATGAAGCATTTTTTTAGAAGTGATTAGGATACAAACATTTCTTCACTGTGAGTAGAATTAAGAGTCATATAAAATACACCTTGTCCCTTACACACTCCACCTCATGAAGACACTCAGGAGGACAGAGCAATGAGGGAGCAAAAGGCAACCTTGTCCAGACACTGAAACAACAGGCAACTTGACCTTGGAGTTCTCAGCCTCCCAAACCACATAAAGCCTGCAGTCTTCTGTAGGCAAGCACCTCTTGCATCTGAGCCATCTCCTCAGCCCCAATATTTTGTTATCACAGAACAAAACAGATTAAACTGGCCCTTGCACTAACCCCTAGAAACAAGTCTCATCATGACACTCTTTTGAAATATACAAAGACACAGAAGAATAAAGGAACAGTGTGCCCAAGTCACTCTGTTCTGTGTCCATGTGTCCATACCAGATCTCCTGCCACTCAGTAGTCATACCACTTCCGTAAACAGACATGAAATCAAAGGGAAAAACAAGCTTAAAACCCTAACTCCCTTGGGTCTGAGATCACCAAGGTTTCATTCTCTTTTTATTTGTTCCCTTTTCATGCCCTCTTATACCCTCCATCGTGTTGTATATTTTCAATAAACTAACTGATAGAAATCCCAGTCATTGAATCAATGATATTTCCTTTTATAATCCAATGATGTCAGTCTCTTTTTTACTACAGCCAACTTATTATACAAAATAGACCTAATGATCATTTCCTATCCATGTTTCTAATTTCTAAGTACAAGAGAATGACTCAAAAATGAAAAAAGAAAAGAACGAACAGGACTCAGAATCTTTGGGAAAAAATAAACATAATTATAGGAGAATAAAATGACACCTAACTACAATGCATCATATATATTAATGATGACCAAAAATAGTACCAATCAAAGTGCTCACCCAACCCAGAACAGAGCAGATGACAAATGACATATTCAGAGCAAAATTATGAGAATCCCAATTACCTCTGATTATGCAAGCACAGTAAGATGTGTGCAGTACTCAGACAATCTGTTGCATGGCAACCATTTTTATTTTGTTAGCACGCTAATTTATAATCTTGGGGAATATTTTTGAGCTTTTATTTTTTATTTGTGAGACAGTGAGACAGGGAGAGAGAATGGGCACACCAGGGTCTCTAGCCACTGCAAATGAACTCCAGACACATGTGTTACTATGTATATCTGGCTTACGTGGGTTCTGGGGAATCGAACCTGGGTCCTCAGGCTTTGCAGGCAGGCATCTCAATAGCTAAGCCAGCTCTCCATTCCCCCACTTGGGGAATTTTTAATTTATGTAGTAATTTCATGTTCAAAAAGTCAAATATTAGGCACGTTTACAAAAACATTTTTGGACAGCCTGTGAAGCCTGAGGACCCAGATTCAATTCCCCAGTACCCATGTAAGTCAGATGTACAAGGTGGCATAGGTATCTGTGGTTCATTTGCAGTGGCTAGATGCTGTGGCATGCCCATTCTCTCCCCCTCTCTATCTCTCTCTCTCTCTCTAAAATAAATAAAATTAAAGAAAACTTTTTCATAAGGTTAAGAAAAAACGACCATGAACACATTCAGCTATTACTTGCTAGAACTCCCCAGCATTTGTCAGTAAAGGACACTGGTAGTCTGGGTGTCTGCTTATTTCTTCCCAGCAAAAAGGAGAACCTGTTTCTGTGGCCCAGCAGCTGACACTCACCACACTTATCTGTTGCTAAGTTGTGGTTCCACAGCATGCACACCACCTCTGGTCATACTCGTGTTCCTGAGACCAGATCCCAGTTAGGTAGAGCCGGGTGCATTTCAGCTGGCATAGTCTGTCTTTATATTCCTGGGTATCCTTTTTCTAAAGCCTGCAGGGTTTCCTATCAGCTATGTCCACAGGCCACATCATCTCAGTTCTAAGCATCTCTGTTACCTCACGCTCCTGTGCTCTCTCTGAATAAACTGTATGTGAGTGAGCTGGACTCAATGAGGCTTCTGTTTGCTTCATGGCACAGTTAGAAGAAGTGTGATGAATGACCTTCATGAGTTTGATTTCTTCATTTCTTAGAAGCAGTATTGAAGGGCTTCAGATCCCAGAAAATAGGCTATGAACATCCAACATCAACTGAAAGGGCCATAGCAAAGCTCTTCCTAGTAAGGCAAGCCCATACTATTTCCTCAGCCTTCTGACACTGGGGCCTCCTTGGAGAGACAGTGGCACACAGTTTGCATAGTCGAAATTTCTTAATAGTTGGCTGTCCAGATGATGGGAAAGGTGGCTCCTCGCACAGTGACTTTTGGATCCCAGCACTGTAGAAAATAATAGGATGGAGCAGGGGTGGGTAGGATAGAAAGACATGGAGATATTTGCTGTTTGAAAATGGAGGTCATGGATCTGTGAGGCAAGCAGTGAGTGATAGAAGATGGGCATCTGAGCAAGACTGCATGCCTATGATATGAGCTCATATTCATGTTCTCAAATCATCTTGTACATTAAAACAATGCTTTCTATGAGAGCTAGTTACCTAAAATTGACTATGTTAACATTTGCAAAACTGTGCAAACCTACATAGTGCACAATATAGTTAAAAGTATCACAGAAGAAACATTATCCAAATTTGTTGTATATGTCTCTCATGGGGACACCCTAGCACACAGATACTCCTGGGATGGGAATGATTGCTTTGGTTTCTCTTTGTGTGGTCTCCAGCCAAATTTTCCTGAGTGCTTCCTTCCTCTTCTCTAGTTTGATAAATTCTGAAGTAAATTTTATCATCTTGAATTGTCTGGGGTCATTGTAGAGGCTATGAAGATTAATTGTGGATTTCTATTTGACTTTATTAAGAGAATTACAGAGAGGACAGGGTAAGTGTTATTTTAGGTTATCTGTGTGGAGTTGCTTCTGGAAGGGATTTGGTTTTAAATCAGTGTGTTTAATAAGGAAAATTTACCCTCTCCAATATGGGAGGCACTGCCTAATTTTCTGAGGGCTAGATTGAAGCCAAAGGACAGAGGGAAGGTGACCTTGCTGTATCTTTCTTTTGAACTATAATGTCCACTTTCCTCTGCATTTGGACTGCAGAATTCCAGGCTCCTGAGATGTAAATTTCTAGTACTCAGAATATGTGCAAACTCCTATTATTTCAGGCCATTGGCCTTGGGCTCAGCGATACCTATTGATTCACAATGTTCTTGTGTTTTGAAACTTGCAGTGAACCATGCTTCTGGAGTTCTTGGTTCTCGAGATTACAGGTGATACATAAGGCGACCCAGCATACTCCAGAGTTGCTTGATACAACAGCCACAGATGAACACACACATACATACCATGCAATTATTAGTTAAGTAATGAAGAGCCTTTCTAGATATCACTACAACTATTCTTGAAATCTATAAGAAAATTTTCAATTATAGAATTTTAAGGGTATATTTAATATTAATTTCTATTATGGATTTATAAGCCTTCCCTGATAGTACAAGAAAAATAATAAGAAAATTAAAAATATTTTTAAGAGATACACTTGTAATTAGACCTGTACATATTACAGCAGCAAAACTGTAGGTTGTCCTTTGTAGCTGTATTTTGGTCATTGTTTTGGAGAAGCCTTTGGAAGTGTCATAAATCCCACCTGGCATTTGATACATATTACAGTCCTAAGGTCTAAGCTGCACAGAAAGAAATAGGGAGACATGAGCCTTTGTTCACAAAGGTGTTGCTCTGGAGGACCCTCCCCATGTAGGATGACACTTCATCTTTGGAAGCCCAAGTACCTCCCTTGTTCTTCACACCTTCTCCCAGCCTCCTAGACCAAACCGATCAATCCTGTATTCCATCAAGGTTTTCACTCATTCAGTCCCAGAACCTGAATCCACATTTAGTTGTTTTTAAGTCCACATTTCCATTACTGGATATGGGAGTTTGAAAAGGCCAATTCATAATTTCCTTTGAAATTATTAAAAAATAAAAGAATAGATGGATAGAGATTAAATCCTATGAATTTGGCTGCAAGTAAAATCTAATCCAGAACCTCATTTTGTCTGTGAAAGTAGTAGTCCAAGAAATTAGTTCATCCTTGCTTGATCTAATAGATTTAGACATTTTTTGCCTGTAAAGAAATCCTTTGTCTACCTGGGAATTTTATGTGGTCTTTCTTTTCTTCTGATAAAAGGGAACTAAATCTATCTGCTTTCACATAGTGTCAAATTTATTACATTTTTGTTACCTCAGTATCTCTTCACTGTTGTTTGTATTAATTCTAATCTCTGGAGAATATTTTATGTTAGATTTACCATAAAGCCTCAGTATAAGAACAATGTGATTCCTAATTCTCAGCATTCTTTCCCTTTGTCTGACAGATAAGTGAAATCATGCTATATTTGTCCTTATTTTATATTTCATTATACTCTCTAGGTGCAGCTATTCTTTGTAAAATGATGGATAATATTTAATTCCATGGAGTGTGTGTGTGTGTGTGTGTGTGTTTTCTTTATTTGCCATTCAGTGGACATTAGTTTATTTCTATTTTGTGACTATTATGAATAATCATGTAATGAACAAAGAAGTCATAATTTCTTCAAGACGGTGATTTCAAGTTTAAAGATATGCACCAAAGGAGAACTGCTAGGTAACATGACAGCTCTGTTTTTAACTTTTATTACACATATTTAGGAATTCTATTTATTATTTTGATGCTCATGTAAGTAGGTGATTAATATAATCAAGCCAAATAACATAAACATAATCTCCCATGGATAACTTGTGAATGTTATAAGAACACTTAAAATGAACTCTGCTAGCAAGTTTTCATTATGTCATACATTTGTTCATGGTTGTGCCATGCTATATATTCAACCACTAAATTTTTCATCCTACATCAGTGTTCTAGTATATACTTTGATGTTTATCATATATGCCCTGTTTACCTCTTACTCCATTATTTTCCTGTCTACAAAGGTTTTACACATATAACCTGTTTTTTTTATTCACATGTAGGTGAAAATGTGAAGAGATCCACTCTTTGTAACTCTATAACACATTAATTTCATCTAGGATACTGCCATTCAGGTTCATTATGTCATGGCTAATTTGTATCTTTTTCAGAGAAATGTATAATTTTATTTATAAAATACACAAGCTCATCTCTCACCTAGCTTTGAGTTCAGAAGTACCCCTGTCTGATGTACTTATTTTTGTTTAATGATAAGATATGCATATGTCAGGGTATGGACCTGTTTGCATTCTTCCTGCTTTGGCAGGTCTTCCACAGACAGAGTCATCACCACTTATGTTCTATAGATGCCCTAATAAAGGGGTCTTCATGTAGACTGACAAATATTCAACCTTATTTAGCAAGCAAGGTATAAGCCCATTAATTCTTGAATTCTCCATATTTTACTCTCCATCACTTCAGTCCTGAGGTATATGGCTATGGAAAAGAATGCATGTACCACAGTTCAATCCTTTGAATCAGTCCAAACATCACTAGTTCTGATTTCATTAAAAATTGAAGATAAAATGTTTAGTTTTTCCAAAATAATAACTTATACAATAGAACTAGATCTCTGAAAACCAAACCTAAAACTAGGAACACAAAAATAAAGATTTAGTTTTTCCATTTTGCACTAGACTGTTCGTCCTCCTTTATAACCATGCCCATAAACCATATAACTTATGGTTGACTACACACTGAGAGATGCACAGGAGTGAATTCGAACATCAGTGCCTGAAACATCTATACTTCTTGAAATCAGGAGGACGAAATGCTTAACGGTGATTTAAAATTTTTGAAATTGTTGATTGTCTTGTCCATGGTGTAGTAAACACATCCCATGAATCCAGTCTTGTCCCATATTAAAAGCCTTTCACATTTTATGTTCCCTAGAAGCAAGTCCAACCCTCTGTTCAGGAGAAATAGAACTTCCTGTCTCACCCACTTCTACCTCAAACATTTGCTCCGGTCATAGCAGAGCACTTGGGCCTCTGAACTATCTCTCCTGTGGCATCCGCTTTAAGTTTTACTTCTCCCAGATAATTATTTGCCCATCACTTCTTGACCACACCTCCCTTATTAATCCTATCCCAATCAATTCAGACATTGTCAAAAAAAAAAAAAAAAAACCCTCCCTGTTCTCTTGCCCATCAGAGATATCCAGTCTTTCCTAGTTATCCAAAGGCACAGGGCCTTGAGCGGTGTTTCCTACCAGGTTCTGTCCTATAATCATTTCGAGTGATGTGCTCCTTCCTCTAGTGGACTTCAATGTACTAAATGTCATCTCTCATCTTCTGTCCCATATCTTCTGTCTTCAGTTTGCTACACGTTCCTTAAGGATTCTTTTGGATGGTGTGTCCATGATCACATTCCATAAAAACTAATCATCAAATGAAGATTTCCAAATACATGAAATTTGTAGGCTAAGAGCTCAACATTAAAGTGGAATTGAAACACACCAACCAAGGCCCATGAAATTTTGCGGAAGAGGGAAGAGAAAGGTTGAAAGAACCATAGGGTGGGAGGGGTTGCCAGAGGCATTGCCCTGCTGTGCACAGTGACTGACTGCTACTCTCACAGCTCATGACCCACTGCGCCATGGTGAGCACCAGCAACCTCACTGAGGAGGATTCTCAGTTGATCAGGGGCAGGAGAAGGGAAGGGATGGAACCAACCTATGATGTGTCCATACAGAGTTTCTTCTAAAAAAAAAAAAAGGCTGGAGAGACGGCTTGGTGGTTAAGGCATTTGCCTAAAAAGCCAAAGGACCCAGGTTTGATTCCCCAGGATCCACATTTGCCAGATGCCTAAGGGGGCAGACATGACTGGAGTTCATCTGCACTACCTGGATGTCCTGGAGTGCCCATTCTCTCTCTCTCTCTCTCTCTCTCTCTCCCTCTTTCTCTGTCAAATAAGTAAATAAATGATAAAATATTTTTTTAAAAAAGATGAGTCTAGCATGAATGAGGTTTTGAGTCTTATCTCCAGTTCTAGAAGGAGAAAAATATATAAAATATACTTAGGCCTGGGGACATGAGTCAGTGTCAGACAGTAAAGTGCTCACAACTCAAGCTGGAGTACTGGAGTTTGAGCCCTGCACCCTACATAACAGACAGGGTCTGTAATACCAGAAGGCTGACAGCGACTCTGCAGGAGAGATGGAAAGTAGAGACAGGGAAACCTCGAGAATCCCTTGGTGAGCACAGCAAAGAACAGCAGAGCCAGAATCTATAGCAAGAAATCCTGCTTCAAGTGAGGTGGACACGTGAGGACTGGTCTGAAAGCTGTCCTCAGATCTCCACACATGTACTGTAAATGCATGCGTACACACACACACATGCACACATCAATGGTTCAAAAATGTACCTCCAGCTGGGTGTGGTGGAACACACCTTTAATCCCAGCATTCCGGAGGCAGAGGTAGGAGGATCGCCATGAGTTTGAGACCACCATGAGACTACATAGTGAATTCCAGGTCAGTTTGAGCTAGAGTGAGACCCTACATCAAAAATCAAAAGAACAAAAATGTACCTCCCTAAAATATAAAGAAATTTTGCAGAAGACCACTATAGAGTCAAAGGGAAGGTCCAAATTTATCCTACCTCTAGTCTCTCCTGATGGGTCAGGGTTTTTTCTTCTGCTCAAAAATGAATTCTAACATTTACATGTGTTAAATAAAACTGCCAAGACAGCAGAAATAAATCTTGTTTCATATAACTTTTTTTTAAAGTCAGTGAACCCAATACCAAACACCACCAGCATAACCTTGCACTTTGCACAACTAGCTCTAGAAGCCAACATCAATTAAGTAACATCCCTCAGTTCTTTTCTGACTTGGTGTAATCAAAATGACAATTAGCAAACACTGTGTTAAAAATAAGGAGGGGAACGATGGCTTATTGGTTAAGGCACATAATTTCAAAGCTTAAGAACATGTATTTGAATCACCAGGTCCCACATAGCCAGACACAAAGTGACACAAGTATGCAATGCTGCACATGTGCACAAGGAGGCGCACACCTCTGGAGTTCATTCACAGCAGTTGAAAAGCCCTGGTGCACCCTTTCTCTCTCTCTCTCTCTCTCTCTCTCTCTCTGTTTCTCTCTCTCTCTCTCTCTCTCTCTTTCTCCCTCTTTTTCTCTCTGTCTCTCTCAAAACTAAAATAATAATACAAAAACAAAAGTATAGTTTTGAATCTAATTTGCTGTTTACTCAATATTATTATAATAAGAAAGGTTTATATAAGAAAAGTATCCAGATATTAAATTAAAAAGATCACTGGCAGAAACACTGAGGTGCTGATAAGGAGTGTCTCTCCAGGAGGTCTAGGGTTTTTAAAAATTATTTATTATTTATATATTTATGTATTTATTTTTTTTCAGAGAGAAAGAGGAATGGAGAGATACAGGGAGAGAGAGGGACGGAATGGGTGCATCCGGGCCTCCAGCCACTGCAAACGAACTCCAAACACAAGTGCCACCTTGTGCATCTGGCTTTAAGTGGATCCTGAGGAATCAAACCTGTGTCCTTTGGCTTTGCAGGCAAATGCCTTATCCACTAAATCATCTCTCCATCCCATGTATAAGTTTTAATATGCATTCATTTTAACATTTCGAAAAGTATTTATGCCTTCATTTTTCTTTGTTCCCTCAGTAGTTTATTCAACATATATTTACTGAGTATGTACTAGGCACTGGGCTACGATATACCCAACACAGGATTTAGGTAAATGACATTCTTAAATACAGTGCATCACAGTGTATGGAAGGAGCGTTTTCATGGCTTGTCTTAGTCAGACCAAATGTATATGTCCAAAATTGCTGTTCACACCTCTATCTGAACATTATCAAGGAAGAGGCAAATTCAAAGGGATAAATTATGTTCCCAATATCTTGTTGATTGTATGCCAGAAATGACGTGTATCCAACACAGAAGGTGCGCAGTCATGTTGGTTTGTTGGATGGTTCTGTGGATGTTTCCCACATTGATGTGCTGATATCTCATGTTGCCCAATGATCTATGTCACCATTCTGCTTTTAATTCTCTCGCCTTCCTTCCTCCTTCCTTTGTCTTTTCCCTTTTTCAAGGATATATATTCATCATGTATTTTGCTCCAGAACCTCTGTTACACATCACCATGTTTCAGTGACTGATGGATTCCTGGGAATTACCTGAGAATACAGCTAACCATCAGCTGCATTCATAAAGAACATAGTATCACTTCAGAAAAACCTCCCAGAACGTTAAAAAGTATAAAATATATAGCTGCAGTTAATGGCAAAACATTGGAAATGTTTTCTTTGGAAAGGTTAGCACATCACACAAGGTGCTTCTCTGTGTTTCATTCAGTTCCATTCTAGAAATAATGAGTAATGACATGAAAGTCTTTATGTTTGTGCTTCACAACATGGGAGAAAAGAACAGGACAACATGAAGAGATCATGTATGTTACATTATGGTTTTATAAAAAATGTTTATTAGCTTCTTTGGGTTATGTTTTCTCACCCAGTGATATTACAGGTAATATTATAAGTGACATTGTAGAAGTTAGTGAAATTTAAAAAATACATAAAGAAGGAAAGAGATGTTTTTTGTATGTACAGAACAGTCATAATCGCTGATGATGTCAGGAGTACAGAAGTAATCTCCTTTTGAAATTTATCTATACATTTGAGGGTACTCTGTCACTGATCAGGTATCATGTTTTATATACTGACAAAATCAGCCTTCTATACTTAATGCTATATTAAAATAATATTTTGAATCGTTTTCAAATGAAAATTTGAGATATTACCCCACTCTTTTTTTGTTACAAGATCGTTTTAGAAGGCTCTGGTCTTCAGTTGTGGGAATTGTACCTTGTTCTCAAGTCCTCAGTTGACCCCAGTCAAGTCCCTGCATCACTTTATTTCTTTGGACGTCTGTCTTATCCACCATATTAGCCACATGAAATTTGTGTGATGTAACTTTCAAAGCAAGAATTCCAGAATTTTTAACTCTTCATCAGTTCAAAGACTTTCTCCAAGCTACAGGGGTATAAGTATCTTTGGAGAAGAGCCAGGCTGAATATACAATAACACAATCAGAGAGGAGAGAGGTCAACAACATCCCACCTCCAGCCTCTCCTGATGGGTCAGGGTTTATATTCTGCTGAAATAATAATCCTAACATCCATTTCTGTTAAAAATAGCAAGACTAAAATTATATGTGTTTTTTTGGCCATTCTTTGTACTCAGGAAATCAAAAACTCCCCATGAACAGGAGAATCATCTGTCCTATTCATTGTTGTGTCCATTGAGCTCATCTCAGGGCCCAGTACAAAGTAGATTTCTACTGTATATTTGGCAGAGGGAGGAAAAGAAGCAGGAAGGTGGGAAGGAAGAAAAGAAGGAAGGAAGAAAGGAAGGAAGGAAGGAAGGAAGGAAGGAAGGAAGGAGGGAGGGAGGGAGGGAGGGAGGAAGGAAGGAAGGAAGGAAGGAAGGAAGGAAGTAGGGAAGGAAGGAAGGAAGGGAGGAAAGAAAGAAAGAAAGAAAAAGGAAGGAGAGAAAGAAAAAACAGAACAAATTATAGGATGCAGTTTCTACTTTGTTTGGAAGGACTAATATTCTGTAAGTCCATCCTGTAGACCTACTAAAACCCTAGAGAAATGCTTGTATACTCAGACTGCAGAATTGAAATGTTCTTGTGTGTCCTAAAGCAGCATTTTGCAAATATGACTCCTCTGCATATGTGAAATAAATTTGTTTTTAAAATCTAACTCCATTTTCCATTTTAATTACTTATGTGTCTATTTGTAATATTTTTATTTCTGTGAATTCATCATCTAGCCCATGTCGCTCCTGTAGGGTACTCAGTGTCTGCTTTGTGAGCCCTTCTTATAGCTCCGTTCCAACATTTTCCTGCACAGGCAGCCAATCCTGTGACGGAGGTCTGAACAAGTCCTGCAGAATGGTAATCTTATAAACAGCATGGCCAAGATAAGCTTCTAAATCATCTTTGTGTTTGTGAAGATGGAAGGCGGGGTAGAAAGTTAATGTCCTGAGTTAAATTTTTTCTCATCAACTATCTGTTAGAGGTTCATAAATATAAAGTTATCCTAACATGATGTGTTGCCATAACTGAAGGATAATTTTATAGGCTTAATGCTTATGTCCTACTGAAACACTCTCATTTATTTGGCATGACTGGGTCATTCTTCCTAAGTGTGTCTATTAGGCCTCTTGTACCTTGGTGTTTTAGGCAGAGTTTCAGTGGAGAAGTTGGAGATGCTTAGAGAAGCTGAACCACAGCCCTTTCAGGAACCCTGTTAAAGAGCTTAATCCCTACCAAAGTAAGAGTTTAGACACCATGGTTTTGTCTTTCTTTAAGCTAAAAAAAAATATTAAGAATTCTATTCATGAACTTTTAGCAGAGCAAGTGGACTTTGCTGGGCTATGGGAAAGCACTGAGCTCTGTATACAACCTTGAAACATGATCACCTAAGACAATACCAGAGGCAAACCTCATTATGCACCAGGCTTCTGGCAATCAGTCAGGCAAACTAGACAGACAGTAGCTACCTGGTGTCAAACCAGTGTAAACCGAGTTATGTGAAATGAACACAGTGTCTTCCTGCAGTATGCCCTGAGTCAATGTCCTGCAGGAAGGTACTCTCCTTGATTACTGCTTCAAGTTCTTTGATATGGTCAGTCAGTTCCCCACAACAAACACCACACATTCTCTCCTTTCCCTATAAGACTTTCCATGTCCACTGAACAACCACTCAATTTCCTGGAATACCTATCTAGGTGATAGGGTCTCAAACCAATGAGGTCCTGGTAGAACCCACTCACTATTAAGATTGGCCAGAATGATATCCTGTAAACAGCATGACATTGGAACCAGAGCCTCTTCTTCCCCTCTATGGACTTTGGAGAAAGCATAATTCAAAGAAGCTTGGCTTCCTGGAGAATGTGTCAAGGGCATCCAGCTTCTAATCCTCATGCTTCAGAACCTGGCTCCACTGGATGTCACACAAGCTGGAGTCAGAATCCTGGGGCACCTCTCCCCTCAATACTAGCAATCTGTTTATCAGGGAGGCTTTCCTTTTATGCAAATGACCCGTTGCCTCTTGTTCCTTTCATTCTTTTTCTTTGTTTCTTTCTTTCCATTATGCAGACGTATGCATGTGTATGCATTTATTTGTGGATGTGGATACACGTACATATATGTGTGCATGTGTATGCAATAGCACAGGGAGGTCAAAGGACAATCTCACAAGCTTCTCCTTGAGGTCATCGTCCACTTGTTATTATGACAGGTTCTCTAACTGTCCTGGAGCTCACAGGTAAGACTTCTCTGGCTGTCTGGGTGAGCCCAGGGATCTTCTGTCTCCATCTCCCCAGGGATGGGATTAAAAACAAGCACACCTTACAAGACATTTTTCACAAGGGTACTAGTGACTAAACTCAGGGCCTCATGCACACAGGCAAGCACTTAACCCACTAAGCCATCATGTCCCCACCTACCTTCTTTCCAGAAAAAGGAAGCTGCTCACAGTGTAATTTAACTAAAGCTGGCCAGACAGTGATGCTCAAAAAGATGGGATTCCCATTGATATAGGATTTTGGAGTTCAGTAGTTTTCCCCCAAATTCATTAACCCCAATTTTGGGTCCTGCCCTACTTTAACAAAGAATTGGTAAAAAAAAAAAAACAGACTCAAAAAGGATAAATCATGAATTATTGAGTTTATTTAGGTAGGAATCACAAATTGTGGGGTTTATTTAAGGGAAATTGGCATCTAGGCAGAAGGCTGGAGCAGAGTCATAGTCACGTGGAAAGAAGGAAACAGTCTTCATTTGAGAGAAATAGCTGGAGCAGAGCCATAAACATGTAAAATCAGAACCTAAGTGCTTATGTGGGCAGACTTGAAAAACACACCGAATCTGTCCTGCACTTCCCCTTGGAAGAAAGTTAAGAGGGCAAATCGTTATTGCCCTGAGTTTAGAGAAATTACACAGGAAACAGAGTTCAGAGAGAGCACTCATGTGGTAGAAGATCTGCAATGTAAGGGAAATACACACATGGTAGATTCAGAGACCAGAGAAAGATCATGCATGTAATCAAAATGAGATGTTACCCCAAAGTATAAAGCAGGGGCAAGCAGAAACTTACCCAGAGCAAGAAGCCATAGTCTGTTCTCCCCTGCAACACCTAGACAGGTTGGGTTTTTGGAGTGGGGAGCCGCTCACATGCATCCAAGCAGATATCTCAAGGTATGGTGAGGAGAAACAGAAAGAGAGAAAGAAGGCTGGGAACAGCCTTTATAGTTGATTCAAAATGTATTCATTTGTCAGATTCAGATATGTAAGTGGGAGACTGGATTGGACTGTAGATATGAAGGGTGCACCCCAGAGAGTGCCCACCTAGGTAGTATGTTAGACTGTGGGCAGCTGGGAGCACTGTAGCTATGGTAGGTTAATCTGGATCAGATATGAGTTCTATTTCTGCCAAGGGAAGCAGGTTGGCATGTGGGGTGGCATCTCTGGCTTCTCTCTTTTGGACTCTGTCCCTAACAGAAACTGTCTAAAAGAAGCTAGATTCCTCCAGAGTCTTTTGCAGCATTGCTCTCTCCCAGTTTATAGCACAGGGACTGAAGCAAGTGCAAACTCAGATTTCAGTTCAGTAATAAGTAATAATGGCAGAGGTTCTTAAGTAGGTTCGATACTGCTCTGAGCACCCCATTGACTAGAGTCGTGATTCTAAGACATTGTTCAGCCTCCAAACATCACTTACTGAATCAATATGAAAGCCAATAACTTTACGTGTGTTTCCTAGGATGTCCATCACAAAGCACATGGCAAAATATGACTTTTTTCTTTTATAATTCAATTTTTCTTTTCTTCCTTCCTTCCTTCATTCCTCCTTCCTTCTGCCCCCTTTCTTCCTTCCTTCCTTCCTTCCTTCCTTCCTTTCTTTCTTTCTTTCTTTCTTTCTTTCTTTCTTTCTTTCTTTCTCTCTTTCTTTCTTTCATGAGAGAAAAACTGAATTAGCATGCCAGGGCCTCTAGCCACTGCAATTAAACTCCATAGGTAAGCACTATCTTGTGCCTATGTGTGACCTTATACACTTGTGTCACCTTGTGTGTCTAGCTTACATAGGATCTGGAGAGTTGAACATGGGTCCTTAGACTTCACAGGAAAGTACCTTAACTACTAAGCTGGTTATATTACTGGGAGACCTTTTTATAACTTTTTATAATTTTATATACATTGATATGATTTTTTTCTTTTATAATTTTGTACTTACACATCATTATTTTTTCATTTAGAATTGATTTAATATCTAAAATCACGATATGTCATGGTCAGCTACCCCAAGAGGATAAGAAAGGATTTTTTTCACACTTTTCTTCTAGAATTGACGTTTTGGTAACTTCTTGCCTTGTAGAGGTATCACTGCAGTTCTGTCTCTGTTGTCACACGACATCTACTATATATTTGTGTCTCTTTTATGTCCAAGTTTCCCTTTTATAAGACTAGCTATGGTTGGATTAGGACCTGCTCTAATCCAGTAAAACCTCATCCTAGCTTGATTCTATCAGTGAAAAAAAAAAAAAAAACATATTTACAGAGGGGATAAAATCACCATCACAGACACTTTGGATTACAATATCAATATGACTTTTGCGAGGGGACAACTAGTTAGTCTGTTAAATCATTCTTTCAAATGGTTGCAGGATGGCATGGGGTAATGAATCCCTACCTTGCATATTTCTCTTTCTTTTCTTCTTCTTACATAAAGAATGAACAAAAACTTGTTGATCCCATGGTGACCCTTCACATATTTGATCTTCATTAAAATCCCTGTTCTTAAGATAAAGAATTTTATTTGTGAAAGTTGCCTTTTCTAAAAATGTAGTCTCTGCACCATGTCTTGTTTCTTTTTTATTTAAATATATTTTATTTATTTATTTATTTGAGGGAGACAGACACACAGAGAGAGAATGGGCACACCAGGGTTTCCAACCACTGCAAAGGAACTCTAGATGCATGTGCCCCCTTGTGCATCTGGCTTACGTGGGTCCTGGGGAATCGAACAGAAACCCTTTGGCTTTTCAGGCAAATGCCTTAACCAATAATTCATCTGTCCAGCCCTGCACCATGCTTTTATATAATTAAATACCCTCTGTTAAGGAGAGCTCTTCTTGGCCTGTTCCAAGTTGTCTGCAGGAAATCCAGTTCCAAACAGCAGGAGAGGACACTGTTGAAGTGATCACACAAAGTACTTAACCTACTTCTCACTTCTGTTATAAATACTACCTGGTTAACTAGGAGTCTCCAGGCAGCATGTTTAAGTAGATGCATTTCAATCTCACCTCCAAAGGCCCCTTATTATGCAAATGAACACTGTGGACTCGTTTGTTTATTTGTGTTTCAGCAAATTAAAGAATATGTTGGCAGGAACTACATTGTTGTAGCAGCCATAGGCTCATGCTTAAGCACACATAACGCGCAGACTGGAAAGGGACAAGGCAATTTCATAGCAATCACTAACCATTATTTTAAATAATTTTGACACATCACCTCCTTATATTACATTACATTACAAGAAACAGAAAGGAGAAAGAGAGAGAGAAAAGGAGAAAGGGGGCAGAAGGAAGGAGGAGGATATGCCAGTCCTGAGAAAGAAGAAACATCCAGGTTAAAAGGACAGGAAGATAAGAGTATGAGTAATGTCATGCTGCTTTGAAGGAACTGGGCAGCTTAACAGTTCACTCGGCCAACAGTGCCACCCCATGGAAGAAGGTGGTGTTACACCTGAAGATGCAGGAATCTGGTAGAGGTGCCCAGAGAGGACAGCACACTGCAACTACTATTGTGACCCTGGGAGCACCAAGGAAAGGAAGGAGTCTCTTTATAGGAAGAAAAGAGCTCAGGGCAAGGTCCTCAGGGCAAGCGCGTGCTAGGGTGTGCATTCTATGTCCATCAGACTTTTTCCTCGCTGACAGACTTCCAATATTTAGTGTGTCAGGCTCAGGAAAGTCAAGTATTGCCTAATTTTTACTGAAAGATATGTGAAGCTCTTCACCATTCTCTCTAGGGTCTTCTAGCATTTATGAGCTTTCCTGTAATAAAGTCAGGTCAGCATACTACAGGTGTTTTTGCTTTGTTTTGCATCTTGTTGCGTGAGTGTGGGTGAGTGCAGACACACACGTGTGGTGTCGTGTGTGGAGACCAGAGGACAATCTCAGATAACACTTCTCACCATCTAGATTTTCTGAGGCAGGCTGTGTCACTGCTCACCATTGCGTTTTCCAGGCTGGACCGCTACTCTCCAGGGTATTTTCCTTCCACCACCTCCCACCTTGTCTTGGATGCCCTGGGGTTACATACACTGGCACTACTGCATCCCATTTTATGTAAGTTCTCTGGATCCAATCTCAGTTACTCACACTTGCACGGCAAGTACTTTGTCCACTGAGACACTTCCCCAGCCCATAGTTCTTAAACGTCAAAGCTACGGACCCTGGGGCTTCTAGGCTCTTGCTAGGTAATTGCACATGGCACTGACAAAGATGCCATGGGGCTCTGAGAGAACATTCATAGTGTAGATCCTCTGTGCCTCTTTATACCTGTGGAAGTTATCTCTGACATAGAGCCAGACCCAGTCTTAGAATCACAGCATTTCCGGTGAGTAGACTGCATAGAGAAATATCATAGTGGCAGGGAGGAATCTGGCTGGTAGTGAACTCAATCTTTGAGAGCAGAGTATTACAAACAGTTTATTTTCATTTATTTTTTTTGTGAGGAGAGGAAGAGAAAGAGGAGTATGGGAAGGCCAGGTTCTCTTGCCACTGCAAACGAAGTCCAGATGGTAGTGCCACTTTGTGGGTCTGGTTCTATGTGGGTACTGGGTAATTGAACCTGGACTGACAGGCTTTGTAAGCAAGCACCATTAACCACTGAGCTATCTCCCTGAGAAGCAGTACATTTAGGGTGACAGGACCTGAAAGCAAAAAAGCAGGAAAGTCTGCACTTGCTAGAAATCAAAGATGACCTGACTTCTTATCTCTTGCCTAGTTCCCTAGACCTGCTTTTCCACAACCAACCAGGACCCCCTTGGTCAAGTTCAGTCCCTGGAACTTGTGGTTAGGGCTAGCCTCTCCCTGAGACAGCCTCTAACCTTAACCAACCAGCTGTCCCTTTGGTTCACCTGAGCCAGAAGACAGCCCACAACCACAAGGTTATAAATACCTTTGCAAGGGGAAAGCAGGCTCTTTGACAACTTGGAAACTTCCAGCTGTGGATGAGTGTTTCCCTTGGTGGGGACTGAGCTTGCTTGGCCCACACCTAGCTGGGTTGAGCCAAGGGGAGGGCTCCCTAGCCCTCATTCTCCTCATGGGTTCTTTATCCCCTCCAGTTCCCCACATGGCAGGAGTTCCTTGAACTTTCTTTTCTCTCTTTTTTTTCCACAGTTTTTCCAGGCCCTCCACATCAGATATCTAGCCACATGAGTGCCTTTCCTTGGCTCTGTACTTCCCTCAATAAATATAATAATTTAATAATTATCCTTCTCGGTCTTTTTTTTTTTTATTCAGTTCTTTGATTAAACTTAGAAATGAACCTAGGGTTTGTAGTTCAAGGAGTCTCCTACACTGACCACCCCATTACAACCCCATCCTACAAATGGTTTACTGAGTGCAGTGTAAAGAGTAGCAACGTGGACAGCAGCGCAAGTGCGGCCTGGAACATACAGCAGCAGGCAGCGGAGGTTTGAACACTGGAGAAGCCGTCTTACAGTACAGTAAGTTTCCTTGTACACAGCTTCATTGTGTAGAGGGAGTTTCTTTGTGTGCAGTTTGCTGGAATGTGAGTGACACCATGTGGAGACCAGTCCAGATTGGCCAGTGTACAGGTCTCGGAGGTTACTGTAAAGTGCCTCGCACCTAACTTCCAGCTGTGTAGGTTTTTCTATGCAAACTAGGGCCGTGCAAATAAGGGCAGCACTGGTTGATCAGATTTCAATCCTGGACAAAGGCTCATGTCACCGTGATGCAGGTTCCAGCATCCTAAGACATATAGTTAGGGATTCCTAAACCTGCCTTGGGAAAATGCCCTAATGGAGGATACCTGACTCCATTTTCTGTTATCTTGTTAATGGCCTTCCCTCTACAGTCTTTCCTTATTTTCTCCTCTGAAAGTCTCATTTTTATTGCCTTCACGTGTTCACAAATAACCCCTCACACCAGGAACAAATTTTATTTCCTTCCAGAGGAGGTATTTGTGGAAAATGAACATATCGCATATTCATATGGGGTTTGCCTGGGCCTCAGCTAGATCCAGGTCTCAATAAAATTAATAGTGGTTTTTTTTTTTTTCCTTTCTACAATTAATAATGACCTCTCTCTCTCTTTATTACCAACACATGTTGAATGTTTTAATATTCATCTTTATTAATTTTATCCTGCATGCACAGACAAGTGCTGTGAACTACGGATAGATTGCTTATTAATTTATCTCACTGTAAATAATAAACACATCAGCTCATCTGGCTACCTGGGGTGAGGAGATGAAAAGCTCTTAAAAACATTTTCTACAAGTGTGTCTCCACCTGCAAGAAGAAAGGAATAGTTCACCTGTTTTGTGGCTATGGGTGTGACCGCACAAAGCAAGGACAGGAAAAACAGCTTGCCTACTTGGTAAATGGATGGACCCTGGGCGATGCTCCTCCTATTTTAAAAAGTTAATCTTACTTCAATAGAGACCAGGGAGGCCCATGGTGCATGAGTCAAAGACCCAAACAATCTCCCAGGTCTCAGCTTCACACCTCTTTGGCATGCAGGCAGTTTGGGAGAAGTCTTCCTTATCTTCCTGGCTCTGAGGGCTGAAATTTTTACTTTGTGGGGATGTAATCATTTCACTCTCTAAGATCAGGGCAATTACATGGGAAAATGGCCACCAAGCAAATTTCCATGGTACTTTGAAGTAAAATGTTTCTAGGAAAATTGAATGCAGAACTCTTTATCTTTACATAAAGCACAGTTTAATACATCAAGAGGCTAGAGAGTTTGTTGTTGTTTGTGTGCTTTTATAGGAACACTGAGAAAACCAGAGATGTCTAATTTTTTTCACAACAGGTAGTCTAATGCTTCTCAAGGACATAATTTCACTTTTTAAATTCTCCTACTGAAAATAAGAGAATAGTCTTCATCCGGACCAACACCAGTGATGCTTACAATGGGAAAGAATTGCAGTCATTTTTTTAATGTCAATCTGTCTCTCACACACCCATGAGGCAGACCTCTCTGATGCCATTTTAAAGATATGTAAGTGAAAGCAAAGCCAGATTATTAAACCGTGCTGAAAGTCAAGAGCTCACGTGTGCTCAGACCCTCTTTTCCTTGAAGAGGTAAGTCCCTCCTAGGAGCTACACCCTCACAGTGACTCTCACAGTAACTTTCCCTGTCTTGTAACTGGGCCTCAGCACTTTATTACAGCAAGATTTCCAGATCTTCTATAAACCTTATCACTGTCCTTTAGATGCACTCTGGTCTTCAAAGGCCTTTTGAAAATAAAGTGTTCTGAATTGGATTGGAGAGCTTTTGTATTGAGATAAGAGTTGACTTTTCTCCCTCCACATGATTGAGAGGCACTGCTGGGAGTACAATAAGCCAGCTGGCATCGCAGAAGGTCACTTTCAGATGACAATGGACAAAGACATGGGAGGGTCCAGCTAGAAAAGAGGGGTGTTGATGATCATTGAGGATTCCAAATAATTAGAAAGTAAAAGATGGCTGTAAAGCTGGGCCAGGGGGGCTTATCCCTGTCATCCCAGTTCCTTGAGAAGCTGAAACAGGTGGAGGCAAACTCCAGGCCAGCCTGGGTAACACAGGGAGACTGAGTTCCGAATACGTGCATACCTACACGTACACACTCACACATAAATACACACAACCGTGTCCACAGTTACACACAGCCATATCTACATACACACATACCTATGCACATCCATGCTTGCCTACCTACCTACCTACATATGTGTATACACAAATGCATACATACCTACACACACGCATACCCAACCACATACATGCATTTATATGTATATATGTGTGTGTGTGTATCTATCTATCTATATATATGTCAACAGATCCACATATCCATACATCTATGCATGCATGCATGCATATACTCATATGCATATATACAGAACTTGCCAATGAAGATTTCCTCTTGTTATAAGAGGGTACTTAGCTCTTACTGTCATTATCCCAAGATACATTTTACCACTTGAAAAATGGAGACAAATTACTTCTTGCTAATTGTTGCATGAATGCTTGGATCTTTTATTTCACTGTGCAAAGAAGTTTACAATTCCAAAACACATGGGGGGCCCATGGAAGGAGATTCATCAGGACTGTATAGAATACGTTTGGGACATGATGGATTTAGCATTCTTAATGGCCGTTCTTCACCTTGTTATTCGGTCCATGTGATGACAATATTGTTTCCAAAGGCTAATGGAACCAGAAGACTGTAAAAATAGCTTACCAAGAGAGAAGAGTTCTGTTACATGTTAATCTTCATCTTAAGGTCCTTGTCCATGCATATAATAGACATTTGCCAAGTAACACAGTATCCAGAAGTTAAAACAATTAAAGAGAGATTTCAATTCCATTATCTAATGAAAAGTCACACATCAGTGCTCATATAGACAACGTAGAAGAGCTGTTTGTATATATGCAGACATATAAGAAACTAGCGTCTGATCACTCTTGCCCCTGTGGACACAGACATGTTCATACATGTTTACTTAACAATATATGACCACGCAAAGTTGCAGCCAACATGGAGAACTGAGGAATGCCCACCTGGTCTCTCATTTTGTTCCAGAAGGATGAATAAATTTTAATGATCAACTATCTCTCAAGTTGGAGAACAGTATTTCAAGACTGTAACATCCCCTTCGTAGAAGAGGTCTCTAATTTTTTTTTTTTTATGTTTGTTTTGGTTATTTTGGGGGGTGGGGTTCACATAAAGAGTCCTTAAACTCCAAACCCTGAGTTTACATCTGTTTTTACTGAAGAACTGGGATAAAACAAGACTGAGAAGGATAATTATTAAATTATCACATTTATTCAGGGACATATGGAACCAAGGGAAGGGGAATGGATACACCCACGTGGTCTGAGAGTCTGTGTGGGGAAGTGAGCATGGGCCTGGAAGAAACATGAAAGTGGAGCTAGAGAGGCCACAGAGGAAAGGACAGACAGCTCCTGCCTATCAGGAGTAGGGATGGGTAGAGAGCCCACGTGGGAGTAGGAGGCAGGGTCTCCCCTTGACTCGTCCCAACTGGGCTGAGATAAAGGGAGGCTTACCACGACAGGAACCTGAAAATTCAGGAGAGATGAAAAGCCAACACGTGGGCTGGAGAGATGGCTTAGCGGTTAAGCGCCTTGCCTGTGAAGCCTAAGGACCCCAGTTCGAGGCTCGATTCCCCAGGACCCACATTAGCCAGATGCACAAGGGGGCACACGCGTCTGGAGTTCGCTTGCAGTGCCTGGAAGCCCTGGCGTGCCCATTCTCTCTCTCTCTCTGCCTCTTTCTCTCTCTGTCTGTTGCTCTCAAATAAATGAATAAAAATAAACAAAAAAAATTTTTAAAAGAAGAAAAGCCAACACATGAGGGCTTGCCCACCTGGTAAGAATGTATACATAATCATATTGTGCTGCCCTTCTTCCTAAGACTCAGGTGAGTCTGAGAGAGTGCTGACTGGTCTGAGCCAGGGCCTGGTTCTGGAGCAGGGAGAGAGCTGATTGGATGGCTGCATGGGACACTGACCACTGGCTCTGCTGAAGTAGCAGGCATGGTGTTCCCCCTCTGTACCCTCCCTCCTGAATGGAAACCTAACAGCCCCACAGGTCCTTTTTGTTTTTGTTTTTTTTTTCCTTTGATTTAGAATCACTAACTTTATAAATTCTTTGAGATAAGTGCAGCTAGGTTTCTCTAAGTTGACTGTCTTTTAAGGAAATTTTCTACATAAACTTGTGGCTCAGGTGGAAGAAGGAAGTGAGGCAGGAATGGTATCCAGAAGTCCTGAAATAAAGGCTACCAAATTTGCTTATAAGAAAATCATGGTTGCCTGTCAGCAAATGGGAAGGTTGGAAACCCCCTGTTTCAGGAAGACCACGACTGGCGGAAGCTATTGGTTTAAGTTCCAGAAGCATTGAAGAGACCGTGAAGGTGACCTGTGGCCACTGTAATAGGAAACATTTCTCCCTGGGTGGAAACTGAAGATGCTGACGAGGCATGGGGGCCATGGAGCTGTAGGTAGAATGAGTCACAGAGAAAGCGTGTGCAGAAAAGACCCTGCTACGCAAATAAGCCCAAAGCCCACACGATGAGACTCGAAGGCCCCTTTGTGAACAACACCCTGGAGCACCTAAACCTTTTCTCTGTGCCTGCTGGTTTCCTTTCTTGACAGATTTTCTTTTTGTAACAAACTACCCTACTTCTACCATTATCCAGTGGTCTCTGTTCAATTCCTTACACTGGCACACAAGCACCTGAAATGCCCTGGAAGTGCCCAAAGAACCCTGACACCTGCAGTTACCAGACTGAGCCGGGAGGAAACAGGGGATACATAACACTGATTCTATTGAAGTCCAAAATAGAACTTCTGTCTCCTATGTGGACCAGCCCTGGTTGCAGGAAATGTGCCCAAGGCAAAATCTCATGTTTGGTGCTGTGTGTCTCGTAGAAGGTTATAGTCACTTAGATTTGTTCATCCTCATTTCTCTCGTGCTGGTTTTTCCTCATCTACTCTCTCATTAGACTTCCCTCCTGCCTGGTTTTGATGCACACACCTCTGTTAGGGTCACAGCTATCATGAGCAGAGACATTGCCTATAGAATCCTTGAGCTAAGTCAAGCATCTGGTTTCACTTTGTAGTAATGTCACCCTTGGGCACACTTATTGGCCAGTTCAGGAAAACATTCACCAGACTTTCACATATAGAATATATGTTTAAAAAAAGTAAATTTATAGAATGATCAAAGCTGTTGTTTGATTTATCCTAAAAATGATTATTTCCTTTGGGAGCCAACTATTTAATTATAAAGTGTCTATAAAATCCAGAATAGAGATTGCAGAACTCAACAGTGGCAAGTCTTGGGTGAAAGACAGGTGATTTTACCAAGCCAAGCCTAATACACTGATTGATTCAGATATTCTGGACAGTTTAAAACTACAAAATTTTATAATAAAATATTTATCAAAATTACTTTTTAATTAATTAATCTATTTATTTGAGAGGAAAAGTAGAGAGAGAGAGAGAGAGAACGAATATGAGCATGGACACACCAGGTCCTAATGCCTCTAAACGAACTCTAGACACACGCACTGCTCTGCACAGCGGGCTTTGCGTAGGTACCGAGGAATCAAACCCGGGCCTTCAGCCTGCACAACTAAGGACTTCTACACGGAGCAACCTCCAGCCCTAAGTGATTTTGCAGTTGCTAATCTTTGAGCACAGTGGGCAGATCCTTAGCCTCACTGTCTAATTTATATTTCTAAGTGGTCTATGGTTCTCTGCTAGAAATATCCATTAAAATGACTTAAATTCTATCTCTAAAGGAAATTAGCTTTGTTGTCATGGGGAATTCCATGAACTATACCCAGACTTTTTCTTAGATAATACAAATGATATTTTCCAATTAGGTTATTTATAGCAATAAGCATAATTACATGTGTGCATGTACGTGAATAATGTACAATTCTTAGCATATCATTCACTCTTATTAAATGTTATTTCATTTGAAAGATCAATATTCTATGTCTTCTTAGATAATATATTGGTATTATTTTCCTTTATATCATGAATTACAATGTCACTGAAAGGCATCATAGGCCAAGCTAAAATGTGACTCTATAAGACAAGGTCAAATGAGTTATCCTGGAATCCTGGAATGGAAAAATTAATGTTGTTATGTGTCTATGTCATGAAATCATATCTATTAATACAAAGCAATTCCTATCAAATTGCCATCAATATTTCTATAGAACATACAGATATGTTAATTTATATATATATGCATATATGTACATATTCAAATTAATATGGCAAGAGTCTAGACAACCAAAGCAATGTTCAACAAAAGTAAAAATTCTGGCAGCATGTACAACCTGAATTCACAGTATACTTTAAAGATGTCTTAACTACAAGAAAAGATATTGTTATCAAGAGCGACACAAAGAGCCAGGTTCCACAGCTCAGATATGAAGCCACAGGTTTTCAGCCAACTGATTCACAGAAAAATTGCCAAGGGCACACAATGAGTAAATGACAGACTTTAATACATGTTAAGAAAGTTTTGGTTTATTGTGTCCTTTTTAGTTTATTTTATTAATATGTTATAACTTTCAGTGTATCTAGGTAGAAATATTTTCATCTATTTTGTTAAGATGATTTGTAGCTATTGTAGGTGAAATAACTTTAAAGATATTTTTACAATGTAGTTTGCTTTTAGTGCACAGGAATACTGTGGATATTTGTTTTTATGTTGACTTCCTAACCTGCATCTTACTAAATTTGTTATTTTTTACAGTATTAGGTGGTATTTTAAGGTCTGCATATGTGTAATGCACATATGGATAATTTGCAACTTGGAAACTTATTTTTTAAGTACTTACAGTACTACGATAAGCAATGGTCAGTAATGTTTGGTCTAGATTTTAAATGAAAACTTTTCAATTTTTTGCTGTTGATTGTTACTAGAGTTTTTACTACAGTTTGAATGTGTTCCCAGCATTTTTAAGGGGTTGAAGCTTGTCCCAATGTAGAGAAGTTAAAAGAGGCAAGTCTCTACAGAGTGGAGTTCATAAGAGGTGTTATGCCATTTGTTGCAAATACCTCATGGGGCATAGTTCTTTTGGGCCATCAACTTCTGTGCGCGAGGGGCATGTGTGTTCAATGTGTGTGGGAGGGGCATGTGTGTTCAATGTGTGTTCAATGTGTGTGGGTTCTTCACTATGTGTGGGTGTATGTATGTGGAGATCATAGGCCAACCTCTGATGTTATATTTAGCAACGCACTCTCCCATTTTTTTTAAATTCTTTTGTTTGTTCACTTTTTATTTATTTGACAGTGACAGAAGACGTCCAGCCACTGCAAACGAACTCTAGATGCATGCGCCATCTTGTGCGTCTGGCTTACGTGGGTACTGGGGAACCAGGGTCCTTAGACTTCACAGGCAAGCGCTTAACTGCTAAGCCATCTCTCTAGCCCCTCTCTCCCATTTTTGAGACAAGGTCTCTCATTGGCCTGAAGTTTACTGATGAGGCTGTTGTAGGCATCCAGCAAGCTTCATGGATCCACCAGCATATACCACTACACTTAGCTTTTCCATTAGTGTTGAAGTAAATGTGAGGCAAATAATTTACCAACTAATATATTCCGTCAGCTCTTAGACCTTCCGATTTTTTCAAGAGCAATTGGCTCTAGAGGAGGAAATCTGGCCCCTGTGTTCTCTGCCTTCCTGCCTCATGACATAGTATCTTCTGTATAAGTTCCTGTTATTGAATGCTGCCATCCACCACGAAGTCCTCACCATTCCCCAGAACCCCCAAACTGTGAAATAAACTTTTATTTAAATTCTATTTGATTTCATGTATTTTTCGATAGCAACATTTTTAAAAGAGGACTAATAGAGTAAGACATTAGCTGTTTTTTTTTTCATGAAAGGTCTTTGTTGAGATACATTTCTTTAAAATTGACACCTAGAGGTATAAAGCTTTTCTCATTTGTCTTACTTCCTTCTTAGCATTATCCTTTATATAGTTTTAGTTATATGCTTTAAAAAAAACTTAGGCAAGTAATTAGTCCTCCTTTTGGAAATTAGTCATAATTACAGAACTGTATATGCTACATCATGCTCTGAGTCCATCTGGTTCTGTGTACTTTTCTCTCACAGTGGAGTCATCCATCAAAACAGCCTCTTTCTCTGTGTGTTCCTCAAAGGGCTGAAAACATTTAATAAACCACACCATTGTCATAAAACAGCGACATTTTTGTAAAGTAATTTTCTCATATAAACAAGATGCCAATACAAGAGATCTTCAAGGTTTCTGAATAGCTATTTTCAGAGCAGTTTATCTTTCATAAAAGTGATCAAAAGTAATAAAGTCCCGTGGTTTTTCTCAATTATTTAGACAGCATTGAGAATAAACTTCTTACATGGCTAGATAATTTTATCTTGGAATAAAAGACTATCAAAGTAATATAAAGTTGAAATAGGATTTAAAACTGAAATTACCCATGTTGAGACCACATGTCTGGTTCCTAAAATCCTGGCAAGCAATATACTCTGTCACTGTAGGAATGAATTTAAGAATATATTGGTGTACCTGAATTTTTTCAGGTATGCTAATCAGCACTAGGTTTGTGTCCATAAACTTTAATAAACACCCATTTTCTTCATTTGTCTATTCAGCACTAATTGAAAACTGTATAGTTTCTATTCAATACTGCTGATGATATAAAAGTACAAGGGAAATTGAACAACACTTGTATAAGCATATTTTATATATATATATTTTTTTTTTAAGAAGGAAACATTATTCTATAGTGAATTAAAGATGCTAGAAGAAAGAGACTCTAATTCTGGAAGGGCCAGGGAGACATTCCTGCCATAGCCAGGACATAAACTGAGCCTTTAAGATGTATGGCAAAAGTGAAAGTTACCCCATGGTTTGAAACAGTAAAGGTTTTCTTCTTGCTCAAGTTCTATTCCATCTCATCCACAGGTCGGTTGAGAGGGTTGGGTCTGTACCATCTCCATGGAGTTATCCAGGATACAGCCACTGACTTCCCCTTGGAGTGCTTTGTCACTTCCCATGAAACTATCTATTGGTGATATTGGTGCTTGTCCTGATACTGACATCTTTCTTTTTACCCATGCCACAATCTACCCAGCTTCCTCCTATTGCACATCTAGAAAAAAACATGCCTGTGATTTTCGGCTTGCCACGTGGCCCATGGAAGGATGCTGGTTGCAAGTGCACGTGGCTTGGGACACTGGCCATGAGCTGGAATCAAAGAGGGGAAATGAGATCTGTAGAAGGACAGGCAGGAATGGAAGTTGGCAAAAAGAAAGTGAAGAAAAGGCAGCACAGAAGTGGCTGTAGGAAATAGGACTTGGACAAAACCATTCATGTGAACTCAGATTTATTATGAGTCATGGAGGTGATGGGAATTAGGAATAAGGCAACCCCCACTTCCTGTTCATTTAGTCAGAATCAGAGACTCAGATGATCAACAAAAACAATAACAACAAAAGTATGTGTGCTCTGACAAACACTAGTAATGTTTGATAGAATATCCCTACAGGCAAGGTGCTGACCTGGGATTCTCTAGAGGAATCTCCTGATAAGGAGGCCTTGGGGCTTTCAACTCTCAGGTCCAGATGAGAAAAATCAGGCAATATAGATTATTTCAGGCAACAAGGCTAACCACCTCCTCCTATTCAGTGTGACATTGAAAGGGGGAAGGGAGAAGGAAAAGACCCCTATCTCACTGAAGGCCTCATCCACACTGGTGGGCTTTCTAGAACAAACAAACAATTTCTTTGTTCTCCAACATATGAAAACCCTTAATAAAGTCTCCAGCTTGGAAACCCCTCTCTGTTTCAGGGAGCTTTGATTTCACTTCCCCATAAAACATTTGCCTGCCTAACCTTATCCTGTGCATGTCCCCCATTCTATGTCTTCATGGGACAGAGAACTCCAACGCAGAGAACAGGAAACAAGTTCTCCTAAAATTTGTAACTAGAGGCATGAGTGCCATATCTGTATCTAAAGAAGGGAAATTTGATGATAGCATAGATTGGAAAAGGCCAAAATTGAGTGTCTCATGGTGGGCATTCTAAAGAAATAGAGATAAACGATACAAAATATGTACACCTGAGGTCTCCCTGTGCGTTGTGGAAACTGTATTTGTGTAGAACTGAGAGTTTTCAGAGCATTCGTCCACTGGCAAGTTTTCAATGGTACAAGAATGAGGTAAAAAGAGTGCACTGATTTTTCTTTGTGGGTGGATACTTCAGATACTTTCAACTGTGGTAGAAGAATATTGGCCTATGCCTGAGAAGACAGAGATGAGGTGAACTGTAAGTGTTGCAGTCACCATCACATTGCTGGAATAAATACCCAACCAGAAGCAGCTTATGGGAGGAAAGAATTCATTTTGGCATACAGTCTCAAGAGGAAGCTTCCGTATGGCAGAGGCATTTATGACATAGCAGAAGCTGGACCTCACCTCTGATACAGCAGGTAGAAAATGGAAGCAGGAGAGGAGGCAAAACTAACACAGCCTACCTAGAGCTATTCAACCTAGAGATTCACCCCCAGCAACAGATGTCCTCTAGCAAGGCTCCACCTCCCAAGCTGGCATCAATTAGGAACCAAGGATTCAAACCCCATGAGTTTACAAGCAGATTTGAGACATGGTCATTAGTCTATGGGCAGAATAAAATGGCTTTGAATGTAATGCCCGGATAGGCTCAGGTGTTTAGAATTAAGTTTCCTACTTAGTTCCCACCTAGTACAGTGTTTGAGAGGTGGAGCCCTGCAGGAGGAAGTGTGCCACCAGGAGCAGACCTTGGGGCTGAATCTATTCTAATGTGTGTTCAGAATCGGCCCAGGCTTGCTGGTGCTTTAACTTTGGATGCTGTTTCTGCGGTGGATGTTTCAGGAAGTGAGCCAGCATCTTCTATCATGAGGAAGTTTCCCCTGGAATCTACTAAACCCTTTCCTCCAACAATCTGCTTCCTGATGGATGTTTGTTACAATGATGAGAAGGTAACTGTCATACCAAGTATTCTTTCCATTTAGGACAGAAACACCTCAAGAATCTGTGAGCCATTTCACCTGTGAGCAGATACATTAGGTCTTTCTTTCTATTAAGGCTTGAGACTTTAGACCAGGAGCCCATCAGAGGCCTCAAATACCAAGTATCTCTGCAACAGTCAAAGCCTTTTCTAGGCTTTGCCTGTGCCATATTTGAGGGAATCCTCATTTTCGTCATTATATGAGTTTTTATCAAACAACAGAGCCCAACCATCTTTGGAGATGACCATGTATAAAATCAGGGGGGAAAAAGTAAAGCCAAGTAAGAGGGGTGCTGATTAATTTCAAACTTCATTGTGCAGAAAGTAGGGGCAGTAGGTTGATTTAATCAAATTACAAACAAATTAGAATATAACTAGATCTATTAGAGCTGCATACTTGTTCATTGTTCTCTGTGCTCTTTGAGGTATTTGCAAAAGATTGTGGTAACTCCACAACCTCCCTTTGTAGGGAGAACATAGTTGAGATGCTGTGGAGCATGTAGTGTGCAGCCATAGGAAACTTGTAATGTTTTGTTCTTCTTACATACAACAATGGCAGAATGATTTAAAGGAAGTTTTCTATGCTGGCTGGGAAGTAAAAGGCCCCCATAGCCTCAAGGGCTAGCAGTTATGCTTCCTACGATATCTCCAGCGGGTAGAGCCTTTGGGAGGTGGAGGCCTGCTGGAGTAAGTATGTTCCTGTGGGTGGACCTTGGGGTATATGAGTCCAGGCCTGTTGTGTGTTGACACTTGGCTCACTTGAAGGATGTCATGCTATGTGTGTGTACATGTAATTCTCCAGCTATCTATTCTGCCAAGTTATCTCAAACATGATGAAAGTTTGCCTCTAAACCATAAACCTTAATTGAATCATTTCACTCCATAAGCTGCTTCTGGTTGTACATTTTGCACCCGCCATGCTGCATACTAGACAAACTTCCCTTAAGTGGAAGAGATCACGTTAGGTGGAAGAGATAGTGCTTCTATGCCAGCACTATTTATTATTGTACTAGAGAAGTTAGTCAATGTAATGTAAAAAGAAGAAAAGAAGGGCATACTAAGGAGTCAACAAAACCATCACAACGAGGGTGGCATGATAATATTACTAAAAATACTCAGGAAGAAAAGTGGTTCATTATTAGAAATAATGAAATAATTCAGTATGCTAGTACAGAATAAAATTAATGCCCAGAAACCCGTAGCTTTTACATAGACAAATCACAAGAACAAGAATATGGAATAGATAATACACATTTTATGACAGAAAAATACTTCTAAACTCACGAGCAGGAATAAGAAATGTTTAAAGAGTCTCCTGGGAAAATTAGAAGAATGCACAAAGAAGTCTTAAAGATGCAGAGTGTCAAAGTATATTACTGAATGTACACATAGGTGTTTGAAAGATTCCTGGGCTCTCTAGTCATCATGGAGGTGCAATATCAAACATCCCCTTCCGATTGGCTATTTCCCTCCTCTACAGGGTAGAGTGATCTCACAAGCCTGGCTCACTAACTTCAGAATCAACCACAGGGTTTGACTGAACAATGCACATTCTCCCCAGGCAGCCACTGTTATTTAGCAAGGACACAGAGTATTAACCATCAACTATTCAGTATTAGAAGTTTCTAAAAATGGGGCAGCTTAAAACAAGAAATAATGACTATTCAAGTGAGTACAAAATGTGAATGTGGGTGAGAAGAGCGATGTGGCTCAGCGTCTCTCATGAGCTTGCAATCTAAATGTGAGCCAGGCTTCTGGCCTCTGAGGGGTGACAGGAGCTGCATGCTCCACAGGCAGGTAGAACACGTGCACAGCTGTAGGCAAGGTTCTTTAGATTGTAAGGATGCAGGAGCCCTCCTGCTCCAGCACAGCAGGCTGGCTTTCCCCACCATGAGTCATCTATGGTTCGCAGATCCCTCAGGCCATGCACAGCTCTTTGGATTGCAGCACACACTAAGCTTCCTGTACAAACTCTCCTCCATCGTCATGGGCTGGTGATTTTCCCCTCTCACTCTACTCTTGGCATCAGTTTGTCATAGCTAGGCCCATCGTCCTCTTGCACACACCTTACTTTGATTTGGTTTCTGCTTCATAGATGACTGACTCCTCAACAAGGTAGCAATACCAGACATGTTTCCTCGAAATTTATCTAATTGTTAAGTGGGAAACAATGATATAAGGCAAATTGGAAATGCACTCATCTGTATTTATGTATGAAGGGCGGGATTTGAACAGATTCAGGAAGTAATGGGAAAATCTGGCTGAGAATTTCAAAGAAAAAACTCAGCCTGTTCAAGTAATAATACATGTTACATTATAAAGAAATGGAAGGGATATGCATAAACATAGCTGGAACCTGAGTACATAATAAATATAACTTTTTAAATTGAACCTGAAAGAATATTATTTTTAACAATTAGATTTATGCAACAACCACACTGACAAGACCTATTATGGTACTCTGGTATAATTTTAAACAGATATAAATATAATCATAAACTATGAGATTGCATGAAGACTAGAACAAAATATGGCAGATTTCCTTACAAATATGAGGCATCCTTTGTTAGGCCAATTTAAAATATACACATTAGTAATACCATAGATACAAATAATATTCAATGCCAAATGAAAATATCATATAAGCAATATGAAGACAGAGGAAACATTGACAAAATATTTTTAACTGAGATCCAACTGAATTTATCACCTTGACTTCTAAGAACTAAAAAAAAATCTTGTGATGGAAAACAAACAAGAAATAGAAAAACAAATGTGCGTGCACACAGAGAGAGAGAGAGAGAGAGAGAGAGAGAGAGAGAGAGACACCCAGACACACAAACATGCACATATACCCCACGTTCTCAGTAAACACTCAGATCATGTTCATTTCCCCCAAAAAATTAAAATAAAATATACCTAGTTGAACTTTCCCAATTAAAAACTCTGCAAAATCCTAAAAGTTTGAAAATACTCTTGGTAGGCAACACTGGGAGATAGTAGCCCTTTTTGTACACCTGGTAAAAGTCAAAGTCATTTAAGACCATGAGGAGTAACTTTGCATCATCCTTCAATGTATATATACATATACATGTGTGTGTACATACATATGTATGTATATATATATATATATATATATGCTTATACGTATACATATATATATATATATATATATATATATATATATATATATATATGCTTTTTATTGACAACTTCTATGCTTACAAACAATAAACCACGGTATTTCCCTCCCCTCCCTGATTTCCCCTTCATAACTTTGCTCTCAGTCATATACCCTCCCTCTCTCCATTAGTCTCTCTTTTAATTTGATGTCATCATCTTTTTCGCCTATTTTGAGGGTCTTGTGTATGTATTCCCAGGCACTGCAAGGTCATGGATCTCGAGGCCAATTTCTGTCTGGACAGTTGCCTTGTAAGGAGTCCTACCCTTCCTTTGGCTTTTACATTCTTTCCGCCACCTCTTCTGCAATGAACCCTGAGCCTTGGAAGGTGTGATAGAGATGTTTCAGTGCTGGACATTCCTCAGTCCCTTCTTCTCAGCACTATGATGCCGTTTGGGTAATCCTGAAAGAGAAGCTTCTCTAACCAGAAGTGAGAGTAGCATTGGGGCTGGAGGGATGGCTTAGCTGTTAAGGCATTTGCCTGCAAAGCCAAAGGACCCAGGTTTGATTCCCCAGGACCTACTTTAGCCAGAAGCACAAGGGAGTGCACATGTCTGGAGTTTGACCACAGTGGCTGGAGGCCCTGGCTTGCCCTTGTCTCTCTCTCCCTCTTTCTCTGTCAAATAAATAAATAAATAAAAATAAAAATATTCATATCTTATTTCATATGTCTCATTCTGAAGTGAGAGTAGCATTAATATATGAATATGAACAAATATGAACATGAAGTGTAGTGCTTTCAGGGCAATTTAGTAAGAATAATATATGCATTTAGCAAGACAAAAGCAGGCTTTATACCTCTAATGCTCATAACCTCCCCTTCCATAGGCATTTAATTAGGTTTTCAGAACCAGACATGTGTTCACTCCCATAGAGCAAACCTTCAGTCCAATTAGAGAGCAGTTAGTTTTCCCCAGAGCAGACATGCCACTATTGCACTCGTTTGGTCATTTGGCCTGTCTGGCCAATCTTGAGGCTTCTAGTGTCCATTGTTTTCACTGCTGATGACTTTTGCCTCCTATAGGGCTGCATACAGTGAAGCTTTTTCCAGTTTTCAGTTGGCTGAGCTACAGGGAGAAGGTTTTCTGCTCAGCACCAGTTGAATTCTGAGTGACTTTTCCACCCAGATATGTGAAGTCTTCAGCAATAGGGTACTACCATCCATTTATCAAGGGAAACCAAGGGCCATGGCAATAGCCTGTAATGTTTTGGAAGCAACAGGGACCTCCCTGGCCAACAACTAACTGAAAGGTATCCCATCTGTGGCACTGAAACTTTTCTAGTAACAATCTATTGCTTCTGGATATGCCATTATTCAAAAAAGTAGGTCTTCATATGTCTTATTCAGAATATCTTGAATTTTGACTGAACCTCCCCCTGCCTTTCTTTTACACAATCTCTTCCCCTGGCCTTCCTTAGGCCTTTTCACTCCCTATAATCTGTTCTTCTACTTACATATATAAGATACCGTGCCCTTAAGTCCTTCCCTCTCCTCCCTCCCTTATAGCCTTTTTCTAGCTTATTGGCCTCTGCTACTGATTTTGGGTTCCAGCTCACACACAAGCTATACCTATGTAGCTAGGAGCCACATATGAGAGAGAACATATGGCGTTTGGCTTTCTGGGCCTGGGCTACCTCACTTACTATAATCCTTTCCAGATCCATCCATTTCCCTGAAAATTTCATAATTTTATTTTTCTTTACCACTGAATAGAACTCCATTGTGTAAATGTGCCACATCTTTATTATCCATTCATCTGTGGAGGGACATCTGGGCTGGTTCCATTTCCTAGCTATTATGAATAGAGCAGCAATAAACTTGGCTGTGCAAGTATTCCTGAGGTAGTGAGAAGAGTCATTAGGATATATGCCTAGGAGTGCTATAGCGGAATCATATGGCAAATCTATTTTTAGCTGTCTCAAGAACCTCCACACTGATTTCCACAATGGCTGCACCAAATTACATTCCCAACAACAGTGTAGAAGGGTTCCCCTTTAACTGCATCCTCGCCAACATTCATTGTCATTTGTTTTCTTGATGGTAGCCATTCTGACAGGAGTGCGATGGAATCTCAAAGAATATTTATTTTATTTATTTATTTATTTTATTTATTTTATTTTTTTATTTTTTTTATTTTTTGGTTTTCCAAGGTAGGGTCTCACTCTAGCTCAATCTGACCTGGAATTCACTATGGAGTCTCAGGGTGGCCTCGAACTCACGGCAATCCTCCTACCTCTGCCTCCCGAGTGCTGGGATTAAAGGTGTGCACCACCACACCTGGCTTCAAAGAATTTTTGATTTGCATTTCCCTGATGCATAAGGATGTAGGACCCTTTTTTAGATGTTTATATTCCATCTGTATTTCTTCCAATGAGAACTCTCTATTTAGTTCCATAGCCCATTTTTTAATTGGGTTGTTTGATTTCTTATTGTTCTGTTTTATGAATTCTTTGTATATTCTGGATATTATTCCTCTGTCAGATGTGTAGTTGGCAAAGATTTTCTCCCATTTTGTAGGTTGTCTCTTTCCTCTACTCACAGTGTCCTTTGCTATACAAAGGCTTTGTAATTTCATGAGATCCCAGTGGATGCTTAGTAACTGTATTTCCTGAGCAACTAGGGTTAGATTCAGAAAGTCATTGCCTATGCCAATATGTTGAAGGGTTTCCCCTACCTTTCCTCTAGAAATTTCAGAGTTTCAGGTTTGATATTAAAGTCCCTCATCCACTTGAATTTAATTCTTGTGCATAGAGAAAGACAAGGATCTATTTTCATCCTTCAACATATACATATCCAGTTTGCCCAGCACCACTTGGTGAAGAGGCTATCTTTTCTCCAATAAATATTTTTTTGGCATTTTTGTCAAAACTCAGATGGCTGTAGCTGCCTGGATTAACATCTAGGTCCTCTATTCTGTTCCACTGATCTGCATGTCTGTCTTCGTGCCGATACCATGCTGTTTTTGTTACTATGGCTTTGCAATATAGCTTAAAATCAGGTATGGTGATACCACCAGCCTTATTTTTGTTGCTCAAAATTGTTTTGACTACTCGAGGTGTTTTGTACTTCCAAATGAATTTTAGGTTTCTTGTTTCTATTTCTGTGAAGAATGCCATTGGAATTTTAATGGGGATTGCATTAAATATGTACATTGCTTTTGGTAAGATTGACATTTTCACAATATTGATTCTTCCAATCCAAAAATATAGGATGTCTTTCCATTTTCATGTGTCTTCTGCAATTTCTCAGTTTACTGTTTTAAAGTTCTTATTGTAGAGATCCTTCAGTTCTTTGGTTAAGTTTATTACAAAGTATTTTAATTTTTTGACACAATTGTGAATGAAAGAAATTCCTTGATTTCAACCTGTGCAAGTTTGTTATTAATATATAGGAAAACTACTGATTTGTGTGTGTTTATTTTGTATTCTGCTATGTTGCTAAAACTGTTTATCAGTGCTAACAGTTTGTAGGTAGAGTTATTAGGGTCCTTTATGTATAGAATCATATGAACTGCAAACAATGATAATCTGATCTCTTACTTTCCAATTTGTAGCCCTTTATGAGTGCCTCTTGCCTTATTGTTATAGCTAAGACATCCAGTACTATATCAAATAAAAGTGGGGACAGTGGACAGCCATGTCTTGTTCCTGAATTTAGTGGAACTGCTTCAAGTTTTTTTGCCATTTAGTATTATGTTGGCTGAAGGTTTGTCATAAATAGCTTTTATTATGTTGAGATTTGTTCCTTCTATTTCCAGTCTCTGTAGGACTTTTACCATTAAGGGATGTTGGATTTTGTCAAATGCCTTTTCTGCATCTATTGAGATGATCATGTGATTTTTGTCCTTAAGACCATTTACATGCTATATTACATTTATTGATTTGCTCAGGTTGAACCACCACTGCATCCCTGGGATAAAGCCAACTTTGTCAGAGCGAATAATCTTTCAGATATAGTCTCATTTCTGTTTGCCAATATTTTGTTCAGAATTTTTACATCTGTGTTCATGAGGGAGATGGGTCTGTAATTTTCTTTTTTTGTTCTTTGTCTGTTTTTGGTATCAGGGTGATGCTGGCTTCAAAGAAGAAGTTTGGTATAATTCCATTCTTTTCTATTTTAGAAACAAGTTTGAGAAGCAGTGGTGGTAGTTCTTCCATGAAGATCTGGTGCAATTCACCAGTGAATCCATCTGGGCCTGGACATTTTTTTTTTTTTAGTTGGGAGATTTTTTTCTCTTTTTTTCTTTATTAGTTAGTTTTGTATTCAGCAAATACAGTCAGTTTGGTACCATTATTAGGCTCATCCGTGACCTATCCCCTCCCCTTGGCCCCTCCTTGTTGAGGTATACGGGTCATGCATTGTGGAGTTAGCCCACAGTTATGGGTAAGATAAATGTCTATGCATATCATGACCCAACATGTGGCTCTGACATTCTTTCTGCCCCCTCTTCCGCAAAATTTCCCTGAGCCATGTTGGGTTCATTTTCAGTCTTCTTCAGTGATGAGGTGTTGGGGGCCTCTGAGGCTCTGGCTCTCTGATTTGGTAGGAGTTGTGTTTTCTCTGTGTTGATCTCCTTCACCCTTGTGCTGGTATCCGGTTCATCAGGAAGATAGTTGGGAGATTGTATAACTGCTTGGATCTCTGTCCTTGTTTTAGGTGTATTCAAATATTTTAACTCATCTTGGTTTAATTTCAGTAGGTGATAGGAATAAAGTAAATCATCCATTTCTTTCAGGTTTTCAAATTTGGAGGCAAATATATGTTCTTAAAATATGTTCTTATGATTTTCTTAATTTTCTTGATATCTGTTGTAATGGTGCTTTTTTCATCTCTAATTTTATTAATTTTTGTTTTTTCTCTCTTTCTTCTGGAAAGATTTGCTAAGAGTTTATCAATCTTGTTTATTCTTTCAAAGAACCAAGTCTTTGTTCCATTGATTCTTTGGATTGTTTTTGTTGTTGTTGTTTGTTTCTATTTCATTAATTTTTTCCCTAATATTCATTATTTCTTCTCTTCTACTGATTTTTGGTTTGTCTTGTTCTTCTTTTTCCAAGGCCTTAAAGTGAAGCATTAAATTGTTTACTTGTGAACTCTGATTTATTAATATAGGCACTTAAATTTCCTTCTAAGAACAGCCTTCATTGTGTCTGAAAGGTTTGGTATGTTTTATTCTCATCGTCATTTGATTCTATGAATTTATTGATTTCCTTTTTGAGTTTTTCAATGACCCATTAATCATTAAATAGTGTACTATTTAAAAAAATAGTGTACTGTTTAGTCTTCATGAATTTCTGTGTACTCCATAGTTTTTCTTTATGCTTATTTACAGTTTAATCCCATCGTGGTCAGATAGACTACAAGGGATTATTTCACTTTTCCTATATTTGTTGAGATTTGCTTTGTATCCTAACATATGATCTATTTTAGAGAGTGCTCCATGCGCTGCTGAGAAAACTGTATATTCTGCAGCATTTGGATGGAATTTTCTGTAGATATCTGTTAGGTCCATTTGTTCCATGACTTCATTTAATCCAGATGGCTGTCTGTTTATTTATTTATGTATTTATTTATTTATTTATTTACTTATTTAATTATTTGCGGGGATGACCTGTCCATTGATGAGGGTAGAGTATTGAACTCACCCAATTGTGTTTGGTGTTATCTGTGACCTGAAGTCTAATAGTGTTTGTTTGATGACATTGAGAGTCCCCATGTTAGGTGCATATATGTTTAGGATTGCCGTGTCCTCCTGTTGGAGCGTTCCTTTTATCAATATAAAGTGACCTTCTTTATCTATCCTCACTAATGTTGGTTTGAAGTTTATTCTGTCAGATATTAGGATAGAAACCTCTGCTTGTTTCCTAGGCCCATTTGCTTGAAATACCGTTTTCCATCCTTTCACCCGTAAGACAGTGTCTATACTTTATTGAGAGATAAGTTCCCTGAAGACAACAATCAGCAGGATCCTGCCTTTTAATCCAGTCTTCAAGGCTGTGTCTTTTGGTTGGGGCATTGAGGCCACTGATATTGAGTTATTATTGAAAGGTATGTGTTTATTCTCACCATTCTTATTTTTTAGTGCTTCCTGTTTTCCCTTTACTCGCTTGTTTTAACTGTTAATTGAGTGTGGTTTTTTGTTGTTTTTCTGTTTGTTTTGTTTTGTTTGTTTGTTTGTTTGTTTGTTTTCTATTTCCTCTTGTGTATGTTTTGTTTTCTTTTCAGTGTGAAGGATTTCTTCAAGTATTTTCTGTAGAGCTGGTTTAGTTGTCATAACTTCCTTTAGCCTGTTTTTGTTGTGGAATGACCTTATTTCTCCATCAATTTGGATAGATAGCTTTGCAAGATAAAGTAATCTTGTTTGACTGTTGTTATCTTTCAGCATTTGCAATATAGCATTCCAAGCCTTTCTGGCTTTTAAAGTTTGTGTTGAGTAATCTGTTGTTATTCTGATGGGCTTGCCTTTGGAGGTCTCATTTTTCTCTCTAACTGCTTTCAATATATTTGCTTTGGTTTGCGTGTTTTAGTAGTTTAATTATAACATGGCAAGGAGAAGTTCTTTACAAGTTTTGCCTTTTTGGTGTTCTAAAAGCTTCTTGTATCTGCATTGGCATTTCTTTACCAATTTTTCTTCTATGACTTTGTTGAAAATGCCTACTAAGCCCTTGGATTAAAATTCTTCTTCTACTACACCGCGAATTCTTATGTTTGGTCTTTTCATAGTGTCCCAGATATCTTGAAATTCCCATTCATACCTTCCTATTAGCTTGATTTTCTCTTAGTTGGACTGTATTAGATCTACCACCTGGTCTTCTAGTTTAGATATTCTGTTCTCTCCTTCATCTATTCTACTAGTGACACCTCCCACAGAGTTTTTTATTTGGCTGGCTGTGATTTTCAGAGCTAGAATTCCAGCCTGGATTTCTTTAGTATTTCTATTTCCTTTCTCATGTCATGCAATGAACTTTTTACTTCATTAAGCTGGCTTCCCGTGGTTTTTTTTTTTTTTTCAGGAGTTTGTTTTCTTCTTTAATTCTTTTGTTTTCTTCTTTGATTCCTTTCATTTCTTCTTTGTTTTCTTTGAATATAGATACAATAATTGTTTTTGAAATCTTTGTCAGGCATTTCATCTAAAAAAGTCTCAATGGTGATCATTTTTGATGGATTTATAATTTTGGGTAGGATTGTATTGTCTTGATTCTTTGTGTTTCTTGTATTATAATGTAGCAACTTTTACATCCTCAAATGATTTAATGCTTGGATTTTCTACTTATCTACAGTCTTCTCAGATGTGGTGATCCACCTTTATATACTTTCAGGATATGAGTTTAAGGTGCCAGATGTAGCTCTTGGACCCCAATCCAGCTGCAGAAGTAATCCTAGGTGTTGAGTTTGCTGGCTAAGAAAGTATTCTAGTGGACTGGGTGGAACAATTTACTGGCAAATTCTAAACTTCAACTGAGCAATATATACATTCAATGAAAGCCAGCACAGAGTATTCTATTGTGGGAATTAAAACAGATAGTCTTATAAAGCCAAAATACCTGAGGGTGTGCTTTGCTCTACACCCTTAATCTTGTCAGCTGGGAAGTAGAGATTTTTGTTCTCAGTTGGGTTCCAGGTCAGAGCGATCTGAATCAGACCCTGCCCCCAATAATGACAGAAACAAAAGCCAAAGGCCCTATAAATCTGAAAGCATCAAGGACAACAATATTCAACCCCCAAATATAGCTTTTTTGAAAATGGTAAAGCCAACCAGGGATATGTAACCCATAACCTGCACTGACATGGAAAGCTTAGCTCTTCCAATGTAGGCACATGTACCTGATGTACCTCTTTCTTTCTTTCTTTCTTTCTTTCTTTCTTTCTTTCTTTCTTTTATTTTTTATTTATTTATTTACTTATTTTTGTCCATCTGCCTTGTTGCCTTTTGGGGTGGTTTTTCAATGTCACCAATGCTGAGTGCCCACCTTGATCCCTCCATGTTGTGCCCTGGAGCTGGAGTTCTTATCAGCTGTGCTGGATGATCTGCCACCAGGGGGTTGATGCTGGAGATTTGCGGTTCTGATCACTGGGGGATGGGAGAGTGCAGAAAGCCTGGAGTTGCTCACACAGTCCAGTAGCTCCTTAGTTGATCTCAGCTGCCTTTCCTTCAGATTTCTTGACTTTGCAAAGAGGCTGATGAGGTTGGAAAATCACCTTGTTTGGTCTCTGCTGCTGTGCTTGGAGGGGGTATGAATCACACAGGTGGGATTCTGGCCATTTTCCTCCTTTCTGTTGGATCTTGGTCTCTTCTGCTTCTCTGCTGTGTATAAGAATAATGTATACTCCTTTGCTTTTCATAAAAAGAGTGTATTTTGCTATGGTTTTGCTTAAATTCCTCTCTAGGCTGGTTTGACATGGCTCCTACACAGCCATTTTACCGGGAAGTCTGAGCTAATCTCATCTTTCCAATTTTAATCTTCAGATAACTTACACAAGCATTATAGTGGCTGAATCCCACACATATACCTATGTGCATATGCGCAAGAGCAAGTTTGTGCATTGCTGTATCATTACAGTCACAAAGACCTATGGACATCCACCTCACACCTCTGTACACAGCACTGCTTAACTAAACAGCCACATGATTTTCACAGTGCCAATGTTAAAGCTGTCAGTGCAATATGATGACAAGGACATGTGTATCCTTGAACTAAGGATTACAATATAGATTGCTACATGAAAGAAACAAGGTTCTTAGTTTCAGGAAGATACATTGGACCAGGAAAATCCCAGACAAGGAAGAAAATTTACTGAAATTTTACTAGACCCTAAGTACAAGAATCTTCAAAAATGGGAAATTGAGTAAGCTATTACTGTTGTGAAACAAGATCAAAATGCTTAAATGCATCATTATGACTTGGCTGTCTTCCAGGGGACACTGCTGAGGTCTTGGTCAATGGACAGCGACTGAGTCCATTAATTCACTGACCTTCCCTGTGCCACTCCGTGGACCGCACTCTCAAAGCCGCCTCATTGGCTTTTAATGGCCCCTCCTCCACCTTAATCAGAAGGAAGGCAGCAATTGTAAGAAAATGGAAAAATCTTTTCATGTCTAACTTCATGCCTGTGTGGATTTCCTAGAATGCTTTTATTGGAGAAATTCATTTGGCTAAAAGAGAAAAGATGAGACACGATAAAGTGCAGCACTGGTCTAAGTAATTGAAGCTATTATATTTCCTATTCCCTTAGTGTTGTCTCAGCATTAATAGATCCCTGACCTCGAAAATTGGAGGTCTTGTTTCCTCCCTATGCTCATTACTAGTGTGGGCACTTATCCATCAATCATATTTATTTGGGCAGGAGCCTTGAAAAGGCTTTTTAATTAGCCTTCCAGCAACATTTTTGTATATGTTAATTTAATTCATTTTGCTCCATGTCTTTTGTTCTGGTGGGAGTTGTATTTTTCATTCAAAGTGGAAAATCACTGGACGTTGCAGAGCCATTTTTTTTCTCAATTTTAACACTTACTTCTAATATCATGATTTTGGAGTATTTTTGTTTTGTTTTGTTTTGTTTTTGTTTCTCTACTGGCCTGTTTCCAGTGTGTTTTATTTAGTTATTCAGTTTATTTCAGAGTCAAATATTTTTGGGGCATCTCATTTGCATGCCTAACTTATGATATCTTTTGTATCAATCAGTTCATTACTGGAGGATATAATGTAATTGAAGTTTATTTTACTATTTCCTAAACGTGAATGCAATAAAAGTTTTAAGAGTAAGAAAATAATAATATAAAAGAATACATGAAAAAAGAGGAAACCAAGAAGGAAGAAACAAAGAAAAGGAGTAACTCTGTTTTGGCACACATGATGGTTACCATCACAGACTTTTGCTATGCTGGGCAAAAGGTACTCATGAATGCTCCTGCAATGCATATCAATGCATCTGAAAGGTAGTGATCAAATGAACATATTCACAAACCAACATTTATTTCTTCATTTCTTGAGAGAAATATCCAAATAATGACCAGAAGTTTAGGTAAAAGATTGATATTGCAAGGTCATATAGTTGTTGTCATCTGGTCAGGGTTTACAGACAGAGGCTGCCCACCCCAAGTGATCCCTGTCTTGTGCCTTTCTGATGGAACCTCAAAAGCACATGTTTCTACTTCCCTCACCCAGCACACCAAGTACTTCATGGCCTCAAGGTGTCCACCACAGCTGTAGCTAGGTCACACTTTAGTGGTAGGATTCACCTGTGGAAAGAGAGGCTTGGGAAGGAGGCCATCACGTTTAAACAGGACCTTTGAGGCATTAATAACGAAGGCATCACTGTGGGAAAGTAAGGGCTTCAGACGGGTGCAACTCCTTTGTTTGCATGGGGAAAACAAGGGACATGGAAAGCTCAGGGTATAGTTTCTTCTTAAGAAACCTAATTCCTACTAATACTCATACTGGCATGTTTTCTCAAAGGCTTTTTGTGAACACTCATAATTGGTATGCACTGTGTGGTTATGAATGCATCAGTTAGTCTGTGTGTTGGGGGAGGGAAATGGCTCTGGACATTCCTTCCAGCCCTGTGCCTCTTACAACCTTTCCACCCCCTGAGTAGACCCCTCCATGGAATGGGGGCAGAGAAGACAGGATAAAAGAGCATAACTGGAGGGGAATATGACCAACATGAGATTTGTTCATACAGTAAAGTTCATAACTAATAAAAATAAATAAGCATGTAATTATAGCATATAAATATCAAACATATTGAAAATATTAAAAGAAAAATTTCTGATAGTAGTACATAGTGTATTCTGCATGAATAGGGCTGGAAAGACATCTCTAGTTAAGATATTACCAAAGATATAGTTATAAAAGTTATAAATGATACCACATAAACACTGCCAATGAAATAAGTATAATACAAGTTTCTCCCCAATAAAATACATGCAATAAAAAAATTCCTGGTAATTAACTTAAAGATTGTGTGTTGAAAGTAAGAAGGTTGAAATTAAAATTAATTTAGAAATAAGCCATGGGAAAACAAGATATATTTGACAGATTTAGAGGGGAAATGAAGAGTTGAAATGGTTATTTTGTGGTGTATATGCATGTGTTGCTAATGAAGACCATTAAAATTGATATCCTTATAGATTCAAGGGGTAGCAAAGATATAATGTGAGATATTGAAAGGGTAGAATGTTATCACAATTGAAACATTAGAAGAAGAATAAATAGAGGGTGGTTTAACATCCTGAAAAGGGATAGATTAGACAATTTTGTGGCTAGACATCAGAGAAGTCCCTTAAGGGAGGGCTCTTAAGATCTTAGGTTACCCCCTTACCATGCCCATGATCCATCTATCTCACCTCACACAATCTGCTTCATATGCAGGACTCAACTAACCCACTCAGATCCATACCCTGCCCAGGTATGGGTAGATTTCTCCTCTGAGCCCAGGCCAATTGGCCAGTGTATCTGGCCAAAGTGTGCCAATTGTTTCCTGAGTGCAAACTCCAACTTGACCTCATGGAGAAACTGTCTTTTGCTTCTTCTCCTCTCTGGACCTTGAGCTGCCCACAAGGCTATGCTTGGGTCTTCATGCTATGAAATTATCTCTCTCACCCTTGTAGAGAAGGCTTCACTGGAGGAAAGTAAGGACTTCAGATGGGCACATCTCCTTGGTTTGTATGGGGAACAAAAGCGATATGGAAAGGCCAGGGTATGGTTTCTCTTCATGTTTCAACTCATACTCTCTTCCCACATGGGCTCTAAGTACATGTAATAATTTAATAATTATCCTTCTCAGTCTTCTTTATTTCAATTCTTTGGTGAAACAGACATGAACTCATGGTTTGTAGTTTAAAGGCTCTTTCTAAATTTCAAAATCCTGTTCCAAGTCCTAGAGAGGGAGGACAGAGTGCAGGGTCAGTGTTGTGCCTGCAATGAAGGCAAACCAGAATCAATGCAAGGTCACTTACAATATGTCAAATAGCAAGCAAAATGATGGAATATAAAGCTAAGTTAAGTGCAATTCCCTTCTATGAAGGAAGACCCTGGTGAGGATGACAGGACCCTCCAAAGAGACCTGGGGAAAAAAAGAACATGATAACATACAACATGCTATTTTTCAGCAAAAGTGAAAATTTGTAAGTAACTTATGATGCCAGATAGACATATTCACCCATACGGGTGAATAATGAATTGTTCAGAAATCATAGGTTGCTACAGAAAACTCTCAGTGCCAGAGTCAGGACATGTCATAGTGACTTACTGGTCAGGGAGAACTCCTGAAGTCTCCCCCAAATATCCAATCTATTGCCAAGGCTCATAGCTGCCTACCAGAACTAGATGGCAAGGCCTTATTCCTGAAGATACTATATTCTTTGGTTGCAGGACGCTGAAAGGACTCAAGCTAACATTGAGCTGGAAGCCTCCTCCCTGAGGAATAGCTGTCATGATGCTAGAAAGCGCTGTGCATCTTGCTGAGGGAGAAAAGTCATCTGCAGCTTTAGACCTACTCAAAAGCCTATGGCTATAAGCCCTAAGGGGAAGCTTCTACTGTTGCTTGGCTAAATGGGTATACTATCTCCATCAAACTGCTTTCCAAATGCCTGCATTTATGGCAATATATTAATGCTGCTATAAATTTTAGTTAGAATAACTTGTTTTTTATTTCAGATGGTAGTAACTACTGGAGAGATTCAAAATCTCATCAAATTGATGAGAAAAAGTGACAGTTGAGTGTTCATCACTAAGTGATACTTCTTTATCACTCCCTCCAAAGCTCAGGGAACAGCCAAAAGTGGTGACAGATACAGTAAGAGCCAAAGGATATGGAGGAGTTCGATGCTAGGCTGTCTTCAAGACACAAAGTGCTTTTTGCACTTATGACCTCATAGTAGCTAACACCTCCTGCACAAGACCTCCATGACATGAGGACAAACACTGACATCAATAGAAGAGGATCTATTTGGAAATAATTAGGGGTTCATCAGTTGGGGATACAGTTGGAGGGCAAAGTATTATGGGTAGAGGAAATTATGATCAAGGTACATTGGTTTTATGTATGGAGGTTATCAATAAAATGTAAAAACAAGGATGACTCAAAAATAGCTTTGCAATGGAAGAAAGGACAGTGGACGGTGAAGAACATTTGTGATGAAATCTCCCAAAGAATTCCCTTCCCTTCTCAAAGTCAATATTATTATTATTATTATTATTATTATTATTATTATTATATTATAGCCTCATTCATTTTATGCATCCCTACATTTCATGTTCAGAATGGAATTCAGTCCTTTCTTGAAGACATCCTCTGTAAGCTTAGCCATTGTTCTATGTCCTGTGAGTCACTCATTCAAGCAGAAAATTTGGAGAATTTTTTCCTCTTACATTAGTAAAGACAGAGGCATATAAGCATGTCCCTAACTTGTAGTTTCCCAAAGAGAAAATCACTATTTAAAGGAGAAGAATGTTGTTGCAATTAAAAAGCTATACTATAAATTAACTGACCTGTCTCTATTAACTCCCCTTCATGTGGAAATTAAGGCATCTGGGTGATTATTAAACCATGAATGTGAATTTATTTAGTGCACACATCCTCCACCAGAGTGTCTTAGAGGCAATCACTTCTTGGTCCTTGAACGTGGTTTTGAAGCAATGTTTGAACCGTGCAGTGTGGGGATGGCTTAAATATCAGTAAATCATGGGCATGTTTTCATGCATTATTGATTTTCTATTGTCATTTACTACTTCATTATGTTTGGGGAGTTTATTATTTATAATCCCAACCATGCAACTCAACAAGGTTGCCACAAATCACCTCTGCGCCTCTCCAAGTAGTTGTCACAGTTCTTTATAGCCAGCCTGGAAGCTTACATGATCATAACACACTCCTAAGTTAATTTTGAAGTACACCACAAATAAACCCTGTAATGTCAGAGGTACTAAGTGCTTCCCTTTGAACACAAGTTCCTAGTGAAGGTAATAAGGCATTGTGAAGCCACAGGGTGCCAATATTCTGATTGCTAAGTGGTGAATCCACAAAGGCCTGAGGTCATTTTAGGCTATACATCTTTGAAGGGAGAGCACACCTTTGAAGGGAGAGAAGAAAGCAGCAGAAGTAGTCTACAGCATTTGATTAAGAATCTAGAGAAGGGCTTGGAGAGATGGCTTAGGGGTTAAGCGCTTGCCTATGAAGCCTAAGGAACCCAGTTCGAGGCTTGGCTCCCCAGGACCCACGTTAGGGGGGCACACGAGTTCATTTGCAGTGGCTGGACTGATATGCCCATTCAAAAAAAAAAAAAATCTACAGAAGCTGTTTGTCTGAGTGATTAAAGCAAATGTTTTTCAAGCATGAGAACCTGAGCTTGGGTCCCCAGTTCTCACAAGAAAAATCCTAAATGTTGGACAGGCATGGTTGCCTATCTCTAATCCCAGTGGTCTGGAGGTGGAGTCAGGGAAATCTCCAGGCCAGGCATCTCATTAGACTAGTGAAACTGGTGATCCCTACACTCAAAGGAGATCCTACCTCAGTAAGTATAGAGAGCAATCAAAGATAGTATCAGATGTCAACGTTTGGCTTCCTCATGCATATAGAAGCACACACACCCACATGCATGCACACATCACATGCACACACATACAAAATGGAAAAGAAATAATTTAGAAAAGTCAAAGTCCTGGAGATATTGACGATAGAAAATATATGTCCTATGAAAAAGATGACAACTGCCGTGAGAGAATATCTGATTGCTTGACATGCAATAAAAAGGCATAGGCTCCTGTTAAAATTATCTTCTGAAAAACTGCTAAATTACTTTATCATTACATAACTTTGATTCTTTTTTTAAATTTATTTTTATTAGTCATGGACATACTTAGTATGTAGACAACACATGTTGGTACCATCCTTTGATTTGAGTCATTCAAGTTTTTTTTTTTTTTCTTTTCAAAGTTAAACAAGAATTTATTGGAAGAGAAAGTCAGGGGCTGGAGATATGACTCAACCATTAAGGTGCTTGTTTGCAAAACCTAATGACCTGGGTTTGATTCCCCAGTACCCATGTAAAACCAGATGCACAAAGTGATGCATGCATCTGGAGTTTGTTTGTAGTGGATAGAGGCCCTAATGCACCTAAATCTCTCTCTCCCTCCCTCTCTCTCTTCTTGCAAATAAATAAATAAGCTATTTTTAAAAAGAATAGAAAGTGAAAGTGAAACAAAAAAGCTCCTGAGTTGTGATCAGGGAGGCAGCCCTCACTTGAATTTTATAACCATTAAGAGACATTTATTAATATAGCGAATACTGGCTTTGAATGCCAAATTTCCATTTGGCGATTAATATTTAATTAATATTATTATTAAAAGCAATAACCTCAGCTTGGATAATTTTCCATAATAAAAATGTCTAAGAAGAAAAAAATGCACAGACTTAGTCTCTTCCAGAAATAAAATAGTATCTGAACCAGTACATACAAATTATTAGAACAAAACTTTAAATTAACATGAGAAGCAAGATTTTTAGCTCATAGAAGCATAAAATGTGTGGGCTTTCTACTAAGGCATCAGGTTCCACCAATATGTACTATTATTATTTTTAATTGAGATAAGGTCTTGCTATGTTGTTTGAGGCTGATTTTGAACTCCTGGGCTCAAACAATCTACCTACTTCAGTTTCTTGAGTATGTGGACCAACACACGCACACACACACACACACACAAAAAAAAAAAAAACATGCAAAATATTACTGTGGAAGAGGAGTACATAGGAAAGTCCCATTCGTGTTTTAATAATTGTCCAGATAATGAAATTTTTGTGGAAATGGGAATTAAGATTGACGGGTGGGCTAACTCATAGTGTAATTTATTAATTGCAATGATTATCACCTTATTTGACTCTCATTCAAATAGTGTTGATGTTTTTTAAAAAAATTAAGCACATTGTTAGAAAAAATTGTGAGCAATTACATTTTTAAAACCTCAGGGACTCGTACATACTAGGTCAACAGTTCACAAGAGTGCTACATACTTAACCAGAACTTACTTTTTACTCCTTGCATGTCAGTAAAGAGATATTTCCATTTGTGATTGCTGTTATTTTTGTTGTCTCCACTATTACTATTAAGTGGAGTGCGTGTATTGAAAAATTGTGATGAAATAATAATTAAGATTTTGAAGACTATTCTGAATACAAATTGTATCATAAATAGGCAAATGGAGCAGGAAGAGACTGCAACTGTCAGAATTCAATCCGAAAAGGAAAGGCTTGCCAAGCATTTTGGGGAAGGGGTTTGCATATTTCTGCATATTTGTGCTGAGCGGTAGCAGGAGGAAAGAAGGGAAGGAAGGAGACAGTGGGAGTTTGGAAGAGTCTGTAGTTTGTGATGTCAGGCAGGTGATGCAGTCTCTGCTCTACAAGATAGAATTTATACCTTTTGTTGAAGCTCACAGGACACAATGTCACATAGGAAATAATGATATAAAGTTGTGAAGAAGAAAAGAAGGCTGAGATATGGCTGATATACGAACTGGAAATCTATGAGCATGGACTGAAACCCTGTCAGTTAATTCTTCCTCTGTCTGCAGTGATGTGATGATTTGAACCAGTTGTCCCCCATATACTCAAGTTTTCTGAATGTTTGGTACCTAACTGGTAGCATTTTAATGTAACAGAGCCTTGCTTAAGGAGATGTGCTGTTGGGATTGGGCTGAGGGTTTTTATAACCAGCTCCCCCTTTCAACAGCTCAGCTCACTCTCCTGTTTCTCTCCCACATGCTATGTCAGAGGTAATTGCAGCGTCTGCTCATGCCATGCTTTCCCTTGCCATCATGAAGCTTCCCCTCAAGGCTGTAAGCCAAAATGAAACTTTCCTCCCACCAGCTGTTCTTGGCCAGATGTTTTGTCCCAGCAACGAGGTGAGAACTAGAACAGATGACCTGCGAACTCTGCAGACCACAGTCCTAAACACATCGACACCTGTCACAACTGGAGACATTTAAGTACAGAGGAAGCAGAGCAGTTTATTTAAGTCAATGACATAAGTCAGAATTATGACCATAATGAAAGATCACTGCTTCTTCCAAATTTTCCAAGGATTTTTTTTTAATTTTTTAATTTTTATTTTTCTTTATTAGTTAGTTTTGTATTCATCAAATACAGTCAGTTTGGTACCATTATTAGGCTCATCCGTGACCTACCCCCTCCCCTTGGCCCCTCCTTGTTGAGGTATACGGGTCATGCATTGTGGAGTTAGCCCACAGTTATGGGTAAGATAAATGTCTCTGCATATCATGACCCAACATGTGGCTCTTGGTGTGGTCTATCTTAAGTGAACATATGCATGTTATGGAATTCTGAGAACTGTAGGCCAACCTCACCAAATGGAAATATCATAAAGCTACCAAAAATTCTATTATTAATCAAATAAGAAGCATGATTCGAGGAATGGTTTCAATTATCATAGTTGTCCCTCATTATTAGAACTTAGCTGGGCCATTATCAACACATATTTCAAGAATAACAAGATGTCATGTTCACACAGACACACACACACAAAAGCTTAGATTTACCCAGAACATTTTCTTTCTCCTCTTTTTGTAGTAAAAATGTAGACATTGACCCTCCCTCAAATTTTGTCTTAGGATAACTTCAGTTGTGCAATACAATGGTTTCCAGAACTCTGGGATGTCGGGAATATTCAACTCTTTACCCCATGCCCCTCCTCAAGGCTAGACACTTAGAAATGATATTTAAAGGTGTGCCTCCTTAGAATTGTGAGTCTGGATTTAGTGTATGCCTTGAGGAATCAGTCCACACTCCTGTACATCTTGGTCTTCCTTTTCTCCTTCACACCAGCCTTTACAATGTTCCCTCTTTCTTTCATTGTCATACATTTCATGGCTCTTCAGTTCCGGTGCAATTTAAGATTTAGTAATACAGTCTCCCCCCACTAGATTACATCCCATGGAGCCTTCATCAGTGTCTTTCCCCCTGACAACTCAGCTATAGCAGAGAAACAGTTTTCCTTCCCTCAAGATCTTACAATATGATGTGGCTAATCTTCTTAGTTTTAATTCCTCTCATGTTCTTTACCATTCCTCAGTCCCTTCCTGGTGTGACTGAGTTAATAAATTCACAGTGTTTGCTATGCATGGAGTAGGACAAGACTTAGATGACATGTTCTCAAGAGCTCAGAGACAAGTTCAGAAATAAAATGGCTACTTGTGGTTGAGGCAGGATTCATAAATCAGAGTTAGTCTCTCAGAAAAGTGCCATTTATGCTGAAATTGTAATGGAGGATAAAAATGGACTTCATGGCTAAGGAAAATGCTTGTGAAAATCCATAAGAATAAAAGCAACATTGAGAAACATAAAGATGTATCCATAGACAATAGCTAAAATGGTATGGAAATATTGCTCAGTGGTTAAAGGCACTTGCTTTCAAAGTCTGATGGCATGGGTTCAACTCCCCAGTATCCACATAAAGCCAGATGCACAAAGGGGTGCATGTACTTGGAGTTCATTTGCAGTAGCTAGAGGGCCTGGGGTGCCCATTGTTAGTCTCTATAATCTATCAGTCTATCTATCTATCTATCTATCTATCTATCTATCTATCTACCTATCTATATATCATCTATCTATCTATCTATCATCTCCATCATCATCTATCTCTGTCTCTATTTCTCTCTCTGCTTGCAAGTAAACAAATAAAAATTTTAAAACAAGAAAAATAGCTAAAGCAGTACCTTCATGGGCTTTGAGCAATATTCTGAGTCCTTTTGTATATTAACCCTTACTACCCAGGGTCTTTAAAATATGTTCTATTGATGACTTTCAGCATCCTCATATCACAGATGGAAAAACTATAAGATGAGACAGCAAGGTGGTGGCGCACGCCTTTAATCCCAGCACTCGGGAGGCAGAGGTAGGAGGATCATTGTGAGTTCGAGGCCACCCTGAGACTACAGAGTAAATTCCAGGTCAGCCTGAGCTAGAGAGGAGACCCTACCTTGAAAAACCAAAAAAAAAAAAAAAAAAAAAAAAAAAAAAAAAAAAAAGAAAAAGAAAAAAAAGAAAAAGAAAAACCTAGGATAAGTTCCATTATAGGAGAGTACATCTCTTGTCTCTAATGATTGTGCTCCTCAGTGATTATTCTCAACACTGTATGCCTCTGAGTTTAGAAAGAAATGAAAAGTGTGGATCATCGGAGCCATAGAGTCAAAAAGGCTTTGAATCTCAAACTTGGTAGTGGTGAACAAGTAATTATCAAGTGAAGAAATAGGAGACTGGTGGGCTGAAGGGCTGTTCCATGCCTAATACAGTGCTTGCCTAGCATGCAAACAAGCCACTTGATTCCTCAGGAACCATGAAGGGGGTAGGGTTAGACTGACTGGACCCTAAAGGTAAAAAGGGCAGGAATGTTTTTCTTATCTCTTACTAGTTCTAAAGAATTGTTTTTCCACAGTCAGAACCCTCCTGGGAGGGAAGTCTTTCATAGGATTTAAACATTGTTGTTGGTCAAGTTAAACTAATCTCTTCCTGAGACAGCCCCTAGTCCTAACCAACCAGCTGGCCTTCTGGTTTACCTGGGACCAAGGACAACCTACCACCCTACCTTTGCAAAGGGAGGGCAGGCTCTCTGATCACTTGGAAACTTCCAACCGTGGGTGAGTCCCACCGTCCTCCCACTGGGCCTGGTCTGGCTCAGGCTTGGCTCTGGCCCAGATCCAGCCAGGAGGGCCTCGTTATCCCTTACTCTCAACATGGGTCTTTATCTCCTTCAGCTCCCTACATGGCAGAAGTTCCTTGAACTTTCTTTTCTCTTTTCTTTCCAAGTTTTTTTTTTTTTTTTTTCCTTTTTCCCAGATCCCTATCTGGTCACATGCACTCCTGAGCAACATGTGGCCCACATGGGCTTTTGGGCTTCACATGGCATACTTCTGTTCTCTCCCACACTGCTTTGTAAAAACAGAATAAAATGTGTTATTTTGAAAATCATTATCTTGAATCTGGAATTGCCAATTCTTTGGTTAGTTTGCAGATATGGACTCAGGGCTTGGGGTTCCAGGAAGCACCCCAGAACCCCAATATCCTCATTACAACCAAACACACACACATACACAGCCACATTGATTGGATTAACAACTAAATTTTCTCAGTAATATTGAGTATATATTAATTGGAAATAAATTAAGTATAGGGGTATAGGGATGTCAGAGAAAGGAGGTTCATAATTTTAAAAATTGGGAATGTATCTAATCCAGAAAATTTCAGTGTGAAAATGTTAAGGGAAGGAAAGAGAAAGTGCTCTTTAGGAGCAGAGAGCAGTCACTGGAGGTTGAGGAATAAGCAATCAGTAAGTTGGTGGCTGACTCTAGTCCAAGTGATTCACTCTGTAATCTAGAAAAGGCAAGAAATGTAGAGCAGGAGACAAAACATTATGTCAATTACATAAGGGGTGACCTTGAGCTTCCTGGAGTACAGGTGAAACCAAGCAGAAACATTTTATAATGGTAAAAATTGCCTCGTGAATGTCCAGGAAAGTGGAAAGTGGTTTGATTAAAAGAAATGATTCCAGGTTGATCTCAGTATTTCAGATGGTGAAGAATCTCCCACCAAGTAAAAATGATTGACCTTCATTTGTTTTTCTTTATGACCCTGAATATTAAAACTTTAAATCAAAAAACCTTACTGATTCCAAAAATCCAGTCCCTTCTTAACCTCAGCTAGAGTGCAAATCATTACCACAAATATCCCATGATACTGTCAAGTCTGCAAACAGATGGATTGAGTCATCATTCGTTCTGCTGAGAAATTCTATGTGAATGTAGAAGCATTTAGCAAGCAAAAGTTATTATTTGAAGGGACATAATAATCCTCTTTTGTGATAGTGTGCATGTGTGTCCCCCCCACACTGGGGATTTTACTAAAGCTTGGATCTCCTGCTGCCTGACTGGGGGAGGTGTTACTATGAGCAGATCCTAGAGTCCAGATCAAAGGTGTGTTTGGGGGGCGGATCTGAACTCCAGCCCAAAGGTGTGCAGAGACGTTTAAGTCTAGGGGCCCTGCTTGCTGCTGGGTTCTGCTTGCTGTTTTTTGGTGCTTGCTGACTAGTTGTTTCTCTCTGCTTGAATGTATAGAAGCAGCTTATCCTGCCAATGATGGCACTTTCCTCTGGATGTGTAAGCCTGAAATAATTCCCTTCCTGCCACAATCACTGGCTGGTTGGATATTCATCCCAGCAACATGAAACTGTCTGTTACAACTACTTTCATCTTCTCTATTTGGTCTGATCTCTGATTTCCATGCATTATACACTGTCCCCTGTTCTAGAGTCACTGTTGACACATTTAGAAAATCTTTTCTTTTCATTGAGAACATTTATTTTGTCCCAATGTTTAGATTATTTCATTGGTTTTTGAAATATGGTGGTTTAGCTTAATGAGGAGTAAATCTGTTCCTTTGGGGGGGGGGGCGGGTGGGGGTTTCGAGGTAGAATCTCACCCTAGCCCAGGCTGACGTGGAATTCACTATGGAGTCTCAGGGTGGCCTCAAACTCACGGCAATCCTCCTACCTCTGCCTCCCCAGTGCTAGGATTAAAGGCATGTGCCACCATGCCTGGCCTGTTCCCTTTCTTGATAGGCCTAGGAATAATTCTGTGGGCTCTACACCCATTCTCAAGCTTCCAAAGAGTAAATAGTATTATGTTTATCTATGCTAATATGTATTTTTGTAGGAATGAAATAAAATAAAATAATTGCATGGATAGCTGTGTACATGAGAATTTTAATATGTTTAAAATATGCATTACTTAATTTTAAATTTAGATAATCTGATCATATGAATGTCCAGACATCATTAATTTAAAATTGTATGTCATTATTCAGTGAGAAAAAGTCAACAAAAACATGGTCAGTTTCCTCTGTCCTCCAACATTCTGTGGGGTTGACTTTCCTACTATGATAGAAGTTTTTTCTAACTTCGCTGATAGTACTGCTTTGGGCATTTTCTTTAGAAAGAAGCATTCCTTCTGGTCTGACCCTCGTCTGATCTTCTTCCCTTTGTAACATCGTATATGTGTTGAGTAGCCGCAGACACTTGTGATTTCACCTGTCTCCTCTCAACTGATGAGTTGTGGATTGAAAAACTCATGGTAGTCAAACAGCATTATGGTGAAGAGAGCCAAGCATTCATGGGTAAGAGCAGGGGTCATTACTCTGCAGACACTTCAAACTCTTTCTTCTGAATTCTTCTGTCATTTTATTTCCCTTTGGAAATGGAAAATTCTCTTAAAGATCTCTATTTCTTTTATCTAAGAGCACCTGGCAATCTATACTTGTCAGCTTGTGTTGGGAGAATTGATCACAGGACAGCACAACATTTTATGAATTCACAAAAGTTTAGGTTTTCTTAAAGACAGAAACGACAAATATAGTTGCAAACAATTAAGTTGGTGACAAAATATTTGAATTCTAAGATCAATATTGAGATTTCCAGAATTATGGGTGAGCATTAACTGACACAGGATTCTACAGTTTCCATAAATGCAAATGAGCTACATCACAGAAGAAAACTGTGTGACAATGCATTGATATTTTGTAACATCTTTATTAAAACACAAGTTTTGGGCTGGAGGGATGGCTTAGCAGTTAAGGCATTTGCTTGCAAAGCCAAAGGACCTCGGTTCGAATCCCCAGGACCCACGTAAACCAGATACACAAGGGGGTGCATGCATCTGGAGTTCAATTGCAGTGGCTGGAGGCCCTGGTGTGCCCATTCTCTCTCTCTCTCTGTCTGTCTGTCTGTCTCTCTCTCTGTGCCTATTTCTCTCTCATGTTCACTCAAATAAATTAATTAATTCTTTTTTAAAAACACAGGTTTGGGGGCTGCAGAGAGAGCTTAGCAGTTAAGCGCTTCCCTGTGAAGCCTAAGGACCCTGGTTGGAGGCTCGATTCCCCAGGACCTGGGTAAGCCAGATGCACAAGGGGGCGCACGCATCTGGAGTTCATTTGCAGTGGCTGGAGACCCTGGCATGCCATTTTCTCCCTGTATATATTGTATCTGCCTCTCTCTCTCTCTCTTGCTCTCAAATAAATAAAAATAATAAAAAACACAGGTTTGAAAATAGTATTTCCATGAAATTAAAGCACAATACAGCAGGAAATCTTCCTCTGGTTTAACAGATTGTATCAGTTACTTTTCTCGCTGCTGTAACAAATACGTGGCAAAAGCAACTTAAAGAATCAGGAATTTAGCCGGGCGTGGTGGCGCACGCCTTTAATCCCAGCACTCGGGAGGCAGAGGTAGGAGGATCGCTGTGAGTTCGAGGCCACCCTGAGACTCCATAGTGAATTCCAGGTCAGCCTGGGCTAGAGTGAAACCCTACCTCGAAAAACCAAAAAAAAAAAAAAAAAAAAGAATCAGGAATTTATTCTGGATTTTGTCTTAAGATGGACATACGTTTGAGGAAGATCTGGTGGCAGGTACTTGAGGTGCCTCGACACATTGTGTTCACAGTTACGAAGCACAGAAGGATGAAAGCTGCTCCTCCACTCCTTTTGATTTGCTCCATGATGTTAGTCCATGTATTGGTGCCACCCACATTCAAATGGGTCTTTTCCCCTCACTTGAACCTCTCTATAAATGCCCTCACAGATTATCCAGGAGTTGTTTCTTCTAAATGATACTAAATTGCTACATTGAAAATTAGTATTAATGATCATATTGATTTATGTTATTTTAATGGTGTCTGGCATCCAACAGTCCTCAATTAACATCATTATTTTTAAGGAGAACTTTAATATACAACAAACATGTTACAAATTGTTTATGTTCTCGTTGGGTCATACTCATATGTCCCTTGTACCTACCCCCATTAGACCAAGGGTCTTCCTCAATGGGGATGCCAGTAACATCTGTGTGATCACAGTCAGTCTCTGCAGGGGCACGATACCTCAGATAACACCTTCCTACCCTCTGGCTCTTACATTCAGTCTGCACCCTTGTGCACAACATTCCCTGATCCTTGGAAGGCATGTTAGAAGCCTGTTATGGTGTTGAGTTCTCACAAGCCTATTTGCTGCTTGAAAAAGTAGAGTTTTATAACTATTTAGTAAGTACTGTCATCTCCCTAGAGAAAATTTTCTAGCTACCAATAAAAGCATCATTTATATTTATTGTATTATTTTCTCTATAATATTTCATGTGCCAAGGAGGGAGAGATAACTGTTTTCATACTGGACACATTACTTTCTCTTCATTACATAGTGCTGGGCTTTGGGTCTCCCTGCTATTCACTGCCATCTGTAAAAAGTAGGTTCTCTATCTGGGAGTGAAAGCTCCATGGATAAATTGGAATAAACATAGATATTTAGAAGACTTTTCGACAGGCATAACATCTCATTGTAGCCCAAGAACAGTGGGAGCTTCCACCTAGAGTCTATGGTCACTCAAGCCATAGGTTTCTGACTTGGTTCTCAGTATCAGACATGAATGCCCTTCTATTGAACAGGTCTAATATCCAATCAGAGAGCATGTCCAATTATAAAGCAGTTGATTACCTCCATAACCTATGTGCCGCTATTGCTCCTGTAGGTATATTTTGCCTGACTGGTTGATTTTGTAGCTCACAGAATCCACTGCTAATTCACACTCTTAGTGACTTTTATCCCCTAGCAACTCACATAATGCTTTCCAGCACTATGAGAGCTAGCCCCAGGGGTGTTGGCTTCCATTTCAGTTCCAGCATGACCTCTCAATACCCTACAACCAAAGACTGTGGTATCTTTAGAAATAGGGTCCTACTTGTTAGTTTTACTAGGTGACATAGTGCTCTGGCAATGCCTTGCACTATTTAGAGGGTCTCATGGGCCTCCCTGACCAACGACTGTCTGTGGGGATAACCCAATTTGGGCACTAGGATTTACCAGCAGCAGCCTATGATTTTAGGGGAAAGCTTTCTTTCGCCCTATAGGGTGCATCAGCCTAAGCTAATTGTCTGAAAAGTGAATAAATGTATTTGTTTAACAATACTCCAGTAAAAAAAAATAAAGCTCAAACTCAATAGCCTGGCATGAAAGAATCTTCAAATTTATTTCAAACTAGCACATCAGTCTTATCTCAGGGAGCATCTTCCTAAATTTCATCCAAGTCTCAAAAATTAATCACATTATTCCAAAATTAGCTTTCAAAGATATAATTAAATTTCACAAAACCTGCTTGGGAATGTATTTATTTTACTCTTTATATGACAATTTGAGTAGTACATGCCATTTACAATTAAATGTAAAGTAGTAAGGAAAAATTACTCTTGCCCTTAATGAATTTACAGTTGAGAGGGGAAGCATATACATCATAAATAACTATAAAGAAAGGAAAATACACAGCATGTCATAGAATCATGAAGAAATAGGAAATGAAATGGGTTTGAATGTCAATTAAGGCTTCATGGAGGAAATCATCTTATCTGAAAGTTATGCAGAGTATTTATCTACTCAGACCTGGTGTCAGGGTCTACAAACATCATTGGTGGAGGGCCACAAAAAAGAAAAAGAAGAAGACATGAGATCCCTTGCTCAAAAACTAGGAAAATATGTTAATAAAAGTAATGAAAGGCTAAGATCTACTCCAATCAACATGTTTATTTCTCTAAAATTCTCAGTGTTTTAATTTGATTTTCAATACCATTCTAACTAAACAAAAATATAATCTTACATTATTTTCATAAATTTATCCTTTCATATTCATGTTGTAAAATTTTAATTTGAATTGCAAACATAAGTGCATTTAACTAAATCTAAAGAGGTCACTTAAAATGGATAGTTTGCACACCATTGTCCATTGTTGCAAGTATATTTTATTTTCCCATTCCAGTGAAAATCTTGCATACAGCCAGCTCCACTCCATTTTCTGTTTCACCTATTGAGGCTCATACACTGTCCCAACACTCCGCTGTTTGTTTACTCATAAATAAGGGCTTATGCACAAAAGGATTCCTTCCAATCATCACTTTCAGCATGTGCTCATCCTATAGGCAAGTGTGGCCTCTAGGTCCTCCAGCATCCTTACTTACTCCGTGTGCTCATGCTTTGTGATTACCTTGTATCCCATCCACCAAACTTTTGTGCCTGTGCCTGCAACACAAGGAGTGCTTAGTAATCTGGGAAATTGAGTTTTATTGGGCATGCATTCCACACTCATGTCACAGACTCACTTCGTCCATCCTCTAAAATTCACTTCAAGGTACACAAACAAAGATGGAATGATTAAAATCCCAATAGTTGTAATAGCAGGGCATTAAAAAACACGTTGTCTTTAATCTGAGTATGAGACTCATTGCTTATGAATAGACCATAGAGATTTGAATAGGCAAAAGAGAGCAGAGATGTTCAGGAACTCTGTTATCTTAAAGATAGGTATAATTGTCAGTTAAGAAATGCTCCAGGAGATGGGAAATGAAGTTAACTTAAGAACATGCCATCAACTTTTATAAAGAAATTTCCTCTGAAATAAAATATTCTGTCCTTCCCAGAGTAAAGAGATCAACACATCTCAGAAAAATGAAACTTAAAAAACCATATGACTACTCCCCAAGTTTATAGGCATAGTAAACAACTGTTGATGGGCAAACTTTGACAAGTGTTGTATAGCAATTAAAAGGTTCCCCCTTGTAGGAAAGCAAAAAGCTCAGGAGACTCGGGAAGTCTCAAATCTGGGAAAATTGCAAAACTCCGCCTTAAAGCTATACGAAAGGAAAACAACTTCTTGGGGTAGAACTCTCCTACGGAAATACCTGGGAGTCTTGTAGTGTGCTCAAGTCTCCTTGACCAGCTGGGTTGCCTACCGATTGTGGAGTGTGGTCCTGTAACCAACCCTTGCTCTATAAATTACCCCAATAAACTAACCAGTTCACAAAACTGATTCTGGCATGATTGCCTTCTTCATCTATCTTCTGTGCCCTACCTGGCATAAGTAGACATGTGTTGGCATCTCCCCAAGGTTAAAGGTTCCTATAACAAGGCATTCGTGATTGTTAAGCTAAGGAAGAGGAGTCCTCAGTCCTTATGCTCGAGATTTTAGCATAACTTGAAAATATGGCTTTTTTGAAATTCTGCTTTGCTTATCATAACCATGACTTCATATTTTCCCACTACTGAGTCCAACACTTTGCTCAGACAACGTGTATAGTAGTTTGAATTTGATAATGTAAATGTATGGCCCCATAGACTCAAGTTCTATTAAAAAGCAACTTCAGCCCCTAGCAGGCAGATACCAGCTTGGGAGGGGTGTGTTACTGCGGGGGAAACTCTGACCCTGATTTGGGTTTTGGGGCATTTCTGTATTCCAGCCCAAAGTTATGGATAGAAGAGTTTGAGCTCTAGTATTTTCTGTTTCTTTTGTGTTGAGTTTTGTTGTTTTCTCCTTTTTTTTCTTTATTGTTTTTGTGTTTGCTAGCTTCTTTCTGCTTGGATCTATGAAAGGGAGTGAGCTTCTTCTGCCACTGATGAAACTTCCCCTGGATTTATAAGGTGAAATGAACCATTCCTCCCATCAAGCATGTCCGCTGGGATGTTGTTTCAGCAACTTGGAATTGACTTCAACAATGGGGTTGGTAGCCAAGAAACTAAAATTATACCTAGTGGTTGCCTGAAACATAGATTTATTGAAATTCTTTGATATTTGCTGGACAACTAGTGCTTCTCTTCTGTGTAAGGTACACTGTGCCCACTCATTGCAGAGAGAAGTTTCCCAGGTTAAACCTGGTCAGTTCCAGCATGGTTGCCTTTCCTTGTTTTGTTCTGTGTCCTTCATTTTAAGGGACAACTGCCTTTACGTGCAGGAAAGCAAAGTCCCCATTATTCTCACAAACAATACATTCTCCTAGTTCCCAGCACACGCGCAAGGAAGACAGCATTACCTTGGGCACACTCATTCAGACACCTCTGCCCTATGTGATTTTGTTTATATATACTTTATTTTTGTTTATTTGTTAGGGTGCAGGAATAATGGGCACACCAGGGCCTCTATCCACTGCAAAAAGAACTCTAGATGCACAATGGAACACTCCGCAGCCATAGATTATTGCTAGAAAATTTTAAGTGCCAGGGATGGGATACCTTCCAGTGAGTTGTTGGCCAGGGAGGCCAATGATGCCCCCAAAACATTATAGGCCATTACCGAGGTCCGTGGTTTCCCACCAGGAATAGATGGTAAGACCCTGTTGCTGAAGACTCTGCATACTTGGGCTGCAAAGCCTCTGGGAAATCCTGCTGGAACTGAGCTGAAAATCTCCTCCATGTAGACCAGCTGACAGAAAGCTGGAAGAAGCCACACTGCTTGAAGCTCAGTGGGAGAGAGAGAAATCACTAGTGAACATACTCAACAGTGGACACTGAGAGCCTTATGTTTTGCCAACAAGGCCAAATGAGCCAGTGGGTGAAATAGTGGCACATCTGTCATGGTGCAAACCACCTGCCCTCTAATTGGACTGTAGGTCCAATCCATGGGAGGGAATGCATCCCTGATACTGAAAACATAAAACAGGGGTAGTCATGAGCCCTAGGGGTGTAACATGTACTGATGTATGGCTAAATGTATGTACTATTCTCATCAAACTGTCCAGTAAGCACTTCTCTTAATGTTCATGCCCATATATTAATGCTACTCTCACTTTTGGTAGAGAACCTTCTCTTTTCAGATGGCAGTGACCTTGGGATGACTCAGAAGGCATCACGGTGCTGGAAAGAAGTGACAGGAATGCTCAGTACTGCAATATCTCTATTGCACCTTCTAAGGCTCAGGGTCTATTGTGGAAGAGATGGCGGAAAGAATGTAACGGCCATTGGAAAGGTAGGACTCCTTACAATGTGCTCCCCCCAGACATAAAATGTCCTGGATATCCATTACCTCACACTGTCTGACACTACCTACAAAAGACCATCATAATAGGAGGAAAAGATCATGACATCAAAATAAAAGAGTTTCAAAGGGGAAAGTGGAGGGAGGGAGGGCATTACCATGGGATATTGTTTACAATCATGGAAGTTGTTAATAAAAAATAATAATAAAAGAAGAAAAACTCCAGATGCATGCACCTGTGCGTCTGGCTTATGCAGGTTCTGAGGAATCGAACCTATCTCCTCAACTTCCCAGCAAGCACCTTAACCACTAAGCCAACCCTCCAGCCCCCTGACTGATTTTTGTTGCTTCTTTGACTATGCAGAGGGAAACATTTTCCAGAGGGTGACTTGAACACACAACTTCATGCTAGATAGGGCACAGACAATCGAACAGATGATGATTACACCGAAACAAGTTTTAGCAAACCAATGAATTTATTGGGGTTGCCTGCAGAGCATGTTGGGGGTTGCTTACAGGAGCAATAGGGGACTAAGAGGCAGCTACATCACTGAAAAGCCTACCCCAGCTGAGAATCTCCATTGATTCTGCTCTACTTAAGTGCTCTTGCCTTGACATGATCTTTAGTGCGTAGATCTTATTTCTGTTTCTGCCTCCTAAGTTTAAGCTAAAGTCATAGAGTCCCTTTTTGTATTGGAAACTTCCCATGCTTCTATTCAGGCTTTACACAGGTTTAGGTATCAATAAAAACAAAATTTTACCATAAAATAACTGTTAAATTTTTTTCTGATCCATTAAAACTGAAAGATGAAATACAAATGTCTTCATAGGGTTAAGCCTTTGGCATTATCTATGTTGTAGGAATGCTACATTCTCACTGTACCTGGCCTGGGTAGTTATAATTCAAATGCTCCTGATGCGTGAGGGAAGCATGCCACATACTTAGCATTGATGCTTGTATTTTGTCCTCTATAAAATGGAGATGGTATATTGTGGATAGGGATATCACAGTAGCAAAACAACCAATTTGTGTCAATCATAAAAATCAGGCTCTATTTGGCTGTAAGACATTGAATTAGTCAGCTAATTCTTAATAACAAGTCATCCCGAAATATCTGTGTCAGATAGCAGCACACATTTATTCCTTACTCATCAGTATGATGAGTGATAAGTGGTTTGATTAAGTCATGGTTCATGTGATTTCAATCCAGATGGTGATATCTCTTCATGTGATCACTCTGGGATCCTCATTTAACATGAGATAGTTATGGGAACAAGCTCTCCTCAGAAAATGTGTGAAGAATCTAGTGATTAGAGAAGGCACATGGTGATTCTAAGTGCAAGACTAAAGATTGTCACTGGGAAATTTATAGCCCTTCTTTTGACCAAGCAAGTCAATGTCCTCGGCATGAAAGAAACTCAACTGTTGACATTTGTGACGGTGGTCGAGGTCACAGTTCCTAAGGAGAAATTGAATGTTACACTTCAGTGGTGTCATATCCCTACTTCCCTATAATTATATTCTAGCCAGACTCCATATATGCAATTTATTAATGTGTATTAATGTGTCTCATGATTTTCTTTAAAGTAAAGCTTCTCACATGCTGCCTGTGGGCTCTCCACTTTATCCCTTTATCCAGACTTTGCGCTCATGAATTTTTCTCATTAATTGTTTTGAAGCACTTATACATATCCACACACACACACACACACATACACATATAGTATGTGTGTGTGTTTGTGTGTATGTATATTATGTGTGATATGTAGTGACTTTCTCCAAATTGAAACAGCCCTCATGGAGGAAGATGCTTTAAGACTCAGGAAGCAATGACACTTAGAGGGCTCAGGAACTAAATAGTTACATATCTGTGAGTCTCCTGAAATTTACAAGACCCAAGGAGTCTGGACACAATGTTAGATAAGCAGAAATAGTTGCTAGAAAGAGACTTTCCCCATGAGCTGCCTGCAAGTCATAGACAGAACTCCAGGTTTGCCATCTTCACGAATCATCACCCATGCTGGGGTGGGCTTTTCATTGCAGCGACACAGCTGCCTTTGAGTCATTCATGCTCCTGTGAGCAAGCCCTTACCCATCCTCCTGTAAGTAGTAGCAGTCATCACACTGTTCGCCAAGATATACTTTGGTGAAATCACTTACTTGGACTATCATAAGTGTTATATCTGAAGCGGATAAATGATTATGTACTACATCCTAGAAAAAAAATCAAATAATAATAAGTAACAAAGAATTTGTACCATTTGAAGCCTAGCCCTATGGAGATGTAGCTGAGTAACAACTGAAAGGACCTAGTGCAGAGAGGGAACAACTATTCACAAACCAGAGGTTAATATTTGTGCTGGTAACACCCTGGTGAATAACTGAAGAGACAGGAAAGGAGGGTCAGGAGCTTGAGGCTTGCCTTGGCTATACCTTAGGCCAGGTGTGGTGGGTCATACCTTAGATCTCAGCACTCAGGAGTCTGAGGTTGGAGAATCACCTTGAGTTAAATACCGGCCTAGTCTATAGACTGAGTTCCAGGTCAACCTGGGTTGGAGTTGGACTCTGTCTCAAACAACAATATCAACAACAGAAATATAAGTTTCCAATGGCATCAGAAGCTTTTCTATGTTCCTGGCATAAAAACTGTTGCAAGCTAAGATGTGGCATAAGGCACAGAAGGAGCTTATTAAAAGACAGGATACATCAAGAACCAGAGCAAACTGGAATGTACTCTTATCATAGAAAACTGACAAACCTAAAACGGGTAGCAACAAGGATATAAACTTGAAACAAGAAACAAAATTAAGCTAAATCAGATCATGAGTTAGGGTGTCAGTGTCAGTGTGCACACATCACTTAAACCTACACGTGTGAAGAGTGAGATGATACGAAAGCACAAATCCTTATCACCCCAGGCATGTAACGTTAGCAATGGCATAGAACCAGGGCATGACAGGGAGTCTTCAGGACAGGAGTTCAGCAGGAAATAGCAGCAGTGACACATTCATGCAAGTTCTACCACTTGTGGTGTGTCCAAGTTGTGACAGACAATGCCACAAGGTCATCGAGTACAATCCGCTGTATTATCTTCACAGCAGTGCCATGAGGGTTTTGGAATTTGTTATCCCCATTTCACTGCAAATTTTCTAGAGCTTTCAGAAATATTACTATGGTTATATTTCTAGCGGTGGTTTGGTGATAAATAAACAAAGATGCCACAGTCTTATTATAATGTCACCATACCATGGCTCCAAATGCACTCACACGGCACGTCCTTGCAGAATCATATGGTTAGGTAGACTTATGTTCCAGGTCACATCCACGACTTACCAAGAGGATAATTAATCTTGCTGTAAACTCATTACCCCAAGAAATCTTATATGGTCCACCATATGTTTCACCTCAGCTTCAGGGAAGGTGCTCTGAGCTGTCCCATTAAAAGTTCTTAGAGTCCACAGTCAACACTGAAACTGCTTACAACTTTTGACCAGAGTCTTTTTCCCTGTTATATAAGGAACGTGCTCAGATGCATGAGTGGTGATCAAACAACTGGTTTTCTCTGAGTGTGCCTTCAGAGCAATTGAAGTGGAGATAGCTTGTTCCCTTGAGTTATAGTGTTGAGTTATAGTGAGAATTTGATGACATGTTTCCTAAAACAACGTAATAAGTAGGATAATATATTTATCATTCACATATGCCTTTTTCATTCCACTTGAGTCCATTTGTATATAACCACATGTCAGATTTTGGACAATGACCTGGTAGTACATTTCTAATGTACACTTTCAGGATAATTATCCCCAGCATTTATCCCACAGCTGTGTTCTACTATGAAAAGTTGATTGCATTTGGCTTAAAAATATAAAAGGCACAAATAGTCATCTATATTAGATAAAAAAAAACAAGTGATGCTGTAATTAAGAAATACGTATTAGATATGAGCACCTCTTTTTTACTTCAAAATCTTTGATACCTGTTTTTAACTTCTTCAGATAGCTTCTACAGCCAGCATTAAAGGGAAGTAGTAATAGGGATAATAATAGTAATGATAATAATGTAATAAAGATCAGCACTTAATTGTAAAAAACCTGAAAGACACCATTATCTGAAATTAACTTCTCCAGGGGTCCCAAGAAATTTAAGTGACTGTTGTTATTGTAAATTTAACATTTTAACTTCATGATTGACAGACTTATTCTAGAGAATGTAATATTTATAAATCCCATTACAAATTGAATTACCTCAGGTTTTCCAAAGATAGAGAACAAGAAGGCAGGGCCCCTTTGGTTCTATAGAGAATTACTGATGTGAAAATGTCCACTTCATATATTCTCCAATCTGAAGGAAAGTAGGTCCTCAGCCTGACTGTGTAATTGCCAGGTCTGTAACAGTGACCTGGTTTATTTCCAGAATGTGCATGGGTCTCTTGAGTGCACTAACATGAAAAATCATCTCAGAATTGAAATTCCCCCACATGTGTCCTTTCCATTGCCTTGAAACATTCCATAATCTGAGTTGTTTTTGACCCTAATGTTCTCTCAAAACCTTCTGTTTTAATCATCTGTTGCTCTATGTGTTAGGCTTCAGTCAGAGTAGCAGGATCAGTAGAGTATATTAAGGGGATTGCTATGTGGACGAGGCTTACTCAGGGGCCTAGGAAACTGCCACACAGCTATGTCTCCATGTAAGTGCTGGTATGTGAGGTCCATGGGCAGCAAGCCAGGAGGGGAATACTGGGAGCTGACTAGAACCACTCAAGTGTGAGCCACAACTCTATGAGGATGGACTGAAACGTGTGTGTGTGTGTGTGTGTGTGTGTGTAAGTCATGTCCTTTGTTCCAGAGATAAATTATACATTTGACATAGGCACCTTAAAAACTGAAGGAAAACCAAGGACGTAGAGGAGTTGTGACTCAAGGGCTGTTTGGTGCCAACAGAGTGAGTTAGCAGATCAGCAACCATGTTTGTCATCTGTGAAATTGCTAATGTCTTTCTTCTACTTTCCAAACCTTATGAACATCTCTCTTGTGTCGTATTCTAGCAGAAAACTTACAGGAAAATAATTATATGTAGCATAGATCAATATGGTTGGATCAGCACATTGCAGTGCCTTCTACTGAAGTCATACAGGCTTAAAGTTACATAATGCAATCAGAGTAAAACCTGTTGTCACTTATCTTAACTCTGGGGATTCTGGTCAGACATATTTCAGTAAGAGCTAGATTATCCAGAATCTGCTTACATGTTCTGGCTTTGTGGTTAGGTAGCTGCCAGGTAGGATTATAGAAATCCTACATTCAGTATTATGGAAAATAATGGTGTTTATGTTTGAATCTACAGAACACTTAGAATTACCTAATTGAAGATATTAGAATTTATGTATCTAGCTCTGATTAATAGGATATAGTGATTGTCCCCTAACAGTGGGATATGTTCTGAGGAACACCACCTTGTTCAGTGTGGTCCTGGGTGAGCATCACAGAGTATTATTTCACAAGCATGGGTGGGAGAGGTCAGTAGTGAACCTGGCATCTTGATCTAGAGACATGGAAAACACAAGACTGGAGAGACTGCTGATGGTCTCACATGGTACACTGTTGAAGAGTGAACTTTTCCTGTTACACGTGTGGCTGTATGCTCTAAACAATGATTAAGAAGCATAGTGTAGTAAATGTACTGAGTGCCCTCAGCAACTGTCTCCTACACCCCAGCACTGATTATCAGGGACAGTATGGAAGCAGCACTCCTGCTCATCTCCCCAATTCTGATTTCAAAGTTTACCTCTGAGAGATATTTACTTTGAACACATTTCCATATCTACATTTGGTCACAGGCAATATGCACTTCAGAATATCTGGCTATTTAAAATGAGAAGTAAAAGATCACTATGACTTCAGAGAAAAGTGGTACTTGCTTATTAGATACACAAGCATGACTTACACCTGAACCCAGAGAGCCTGAGTGAGTAGGAGAGGGCTGTCCTTCCCTGCGCAGTCTTCATTTACCTTGGGTTCTTTCTTTCTTTTTACTTATTCATATTTATACACCATGCTTGGCTGTGCGGTATAATGAAATGTAAACCACTGGAAAAAAAACTGATCTGTGCACATGTGCAGCAATCTTTTTCTTTTGTCTTTTCATTATGGTAGTTTCTACTTGGGCATTACAAAATATATTGCAAATAAGATTCTGCTGATCTCAGGTTTTCCACACTGGCAAGTGGCAGCCTGCAAATCACTGGTCCCTTACAGCCACCCAGAAGGCCCTGACTGCCCACCATGACAGATGAACCCTTAGCAAATGTCCCACATCCACTGCAGACTTACAAATTCCTGCTTCACATTTCTTGGCCCATGTTTATCCCTGGTAAGAAAGGGCAGTGAAATGTATCTTAGCTTCCTATTTGCTTCCTCTTATAATTTCTTCATTTTTGAAATCTGCATGTGATATAGAAATATATACATATAGTCACTTTGATATCAATATTAAAAAATACATTAGCAGTTAGAAATCAGGAAATTAGGTGGGATAACAGTGTCTGTTATGCCTTAATATTTCACTAATAGGTTAGAGAATGAAATAATTGAGTTCAATCTGTTCCTCTTCAGTGATAGGATATAAAATTGTATTTCAGGATAACACATTATAATACTACACACTGAGTTGTTGAAAATTAACCTTATTGTGGGTGGTATTTGAAAGGAACAAAGAGTCCTTAAATCCTCATATGCTAATTGAAAACATAGCTTGTTTTTTTTATCAGAAGTGATCTATTTAGGAGCTCATGTGAAAAATGAATCAAGATGTATATGTCAGCTCTATAGATTTCATTGGCTTGGAAAGATAGCACTCCTTGCCTCAGATGCATTTTGCACATGTAACCTGAAATATTTATCTTTTTAAAATGATTCTCAGGGCTGGAGAGATACTTTAGTGGTCAAGTGCTTGTCTGTGAAGCCTAAGGACCCCGGTTCAAGACTCAATTCCCCAGGACCTACCTTAGCCAGATGCACAAGGGGGCATAAGCGTCTAGAGTTCATTTGCAGTGGCTGGAAGCCCTGGCATGCCCATTCTCTCTCTCTCTCTCTCTCTGTCTATCTATCTACTCTTTCTCTCTCTCTCTGTCTCTCTCTCTCTCTCTCTGTCACTCTCAAATAAATAAATAAAAATGAATAAAAAAAATTTGAATGATTCTCTTCTCACCCCATTGTAATTCAGGTATTTCAGGTGACATTTTGTCTTCTCATTTGAAGTTCAAGTATCCAAGGTGTTCATTCTCAGTCACCCTGATGCTTCATCTGAGGTAACTATCCAGCCCTGACTTCCACATTTACACATGTCACACTAAGTGTCTGCTTTTATTTAGAAAGTTGCTGTTGATGAAGCTTGCTTTACAGATAAATACATAACATAAAGCAACACAAACCAGATAATATAATCTATACATCTTGATTTCTATAACAAATCTACAAGCAAGCTGCATGGTTTCCACCCTATGCAGAAAAAAGAAAAAGAAAAAGCAGAACAGAAAAAAAAAAAAAAAAAAAAACCAAGACTGAAGTAGACATCAAAATTCTGGTAATGCATTTAAGTTTTAATGTGGGAGTACCAGTTGTTCAAGACACAAGTGGCTGTATGTAAGTAGCAAAAGATAACCACTTCCTGTTTACTTAGGATCTCATGTAACAACCAAAGGCAACAATCAGTGTGAAAGATCTTGTTACATCCAACAACCAGGTAGTACTTAGTGCTATTTGTACACTTCATGGTAACTATTCATTGCTACTTATGCCTCTTGTCACACTGATTTTTACTGAGAATTCATAATGTTTCGTGCTCTCTCTTCCTTCAATTCCCCCACACTTATTCATTTAGCACTGGGCCTCTCAGCCTTTCAACATACCAACCATTGACTTTTACATTGTGAATAAATTGTGGTCATTGGCTTTGGCCAGGGAAAAGAGACTGAGGCACACAATGAGCAATACATGCAAGTACATACAGCAGCAGGATATAAAGTGATGTGCATATTTTTGAGAAAGTGATTAGTTCTGTGTTGATTAGATCATGATATCTCACTGGTTGAAGTCAAAACTGGAAAACTATATGTATAGGTAGATACTTTGGAATTTTTCCAGGGTTCTGAAAGTCACACTAGGCAGGTTGTATCTTCCCTTGTGGGAAATATGTTTGTAAGGACAGAATTTATGTAAGCATTATTGGTGCCATTTTCCCCCAATTCTCTAAGGTCAGCAGGCTTGTTGTTACTGGGCTGTCCTTAGCATGCTAAATAAAACTTGGTACCTCCCTTTCAAAGACTCTATAAGAATTAAGTTAGTGCATATAATGCATGGACCAGGACAAAATGCAGCTTAGACACTCTGCAAACCCATTACACTAAGGATTCTCTATCACATTATTATTACTTCTCTTTGAGAAAATCTCTGCGAAATTATTTCCATGAAATCTATACATTCTGCCCACTTTTCTGGGAGGACGGATAGATGAGCTTTACCTCTTGTCATGTGGTCATTACAGCTAGATGTTTTAGGATATTATACGTAAACAGACATTAGTAGCCTCTAAAAGATGAGGGAAGAAAGCTGGTAGGCTCAGGGATTTGAACTCAAGAAACAGTGTGAGAGTAACTCTCCTGACTTTGGGTTTCATTTATTATATTCCAGTCTTGAAACATAAATATTAAGCAATCCCAAAATACCAATGGGTATGTACAATTAAAAACACAAATCAAATCTATGTCTATCCAAATGAAATCATAGGGGGCTGACAGCCTTATGTCTGAGGAGGCCTGATGGGACTTGGGACTTGGGACTGTGACAACCACTCAGTGCTGATAAGGCCACACATCTACTAATAGTTACTGTTCTCATTGCTGTGACAAAATTCTTAACAAAAACAACTTAAGGAAAGATTTATTTTTGGCTAAAGTTTCAAGAGTACATTCCAACATAGTGGAAAGCACATGGTGACAGGAGTTCCTATCATCTAGTAGCTGGTTATGCTGCTATATGGTCAGGAAATAGGGAGAGATGAATGTTGGTGCTTGTGATATCCCTCAGTTCCTTTTCATTCAATCCAGTATGCAAGCCAGTGGTGCCATCCACATTCAGGGTAGGTCTTCCCCCCTCCATTAATCCTCTCTGAAAACCTTCATAGACATGTTCAGAGATGTGTCCCCTAGGCGATTATAAATTATATTAACGTGACAGTGAAGATGAACAGTAACACGTGTGTTGTGTCATTGGGGCCCATTTTAGCACAGCAAGGAAGCACGGATTCCCCTTCATGTTATGCTGACGTTCATGAAGATTTCGTGTGGAGGGACCTTCAGCCCCCACCTACGCCCAGCCTCCACTGGAGGTTCAGTCCGCTTTTGCCTTCAGTGGAGGCCAAGAAGAGAATTTGGACATTTGTCTGTCAGGTACCTAATGCTCCCAGTGTTGAAGTGATGTCTGGGAATTCAGAAGAAACAGGTCTAAATGTGATCCAGGGTGTCCCAGAGTGGTTCTCAAAACCAACCACTCGGGCTGGAGAGATGGCTTAGCGGTTAAGCTCTTGCCTGTGAAGCCTAAGGACCCCGGTTCGAGGCTCGATTCCCCAGGACCCACGTTAGCCAGATGCACAAGGGGGCACACGCGTCTGGAGTTCGTATGCAGTGGCTGAAAGCCCTGGCGTGCCCGTTCTCTCTCTCTCTCTCTCCCTCTTTCTCTGTCTGTCACTCTCAAATGAATAAATAATAAACAAAAAAATTAAAAAAAAAACCAACCACTCATAAATCAAAAATAAGTCATCATACCAAGAACCAGAAAAATCTCAAAATGCATGGAATAATAAAGTCAACACCTACATAAAGCCAAATGCACAAAGTGGTGCATTCAGGTGGAGTTTGTTCAAAGCGGCAGTGGGCTCTGATGCATTCATACTCAACCTTTCTCCTCTCCTAAATAAATATATGTTTCAAAATGAAAATTAATAAAGTCAACAGATGGCAACTACAATGGAACATCAATTTAGAATTATATCACAAGAATATTAAAGACAAATGAAGGGCACAAAGAAATTATCAGTGTAACCCTTGGAAAACAATAGATACCACCCCAATCTGAATATCTAAGAGGAAAGACATTATGTGAAAAATACAGTTTTAGAGACTCAGGAGAGGGAGGTTTAAAAGGCACTCAAAGAAATCTCAAAGAGATACACCTAATTTGTAGCAAAGATGAACATCACTGGAAAACCTCACACATACCCCCCCCCACACACACACATATACCCACATACAACTAACTAAAAAATTTCATGTTGATATATTGAGACCTTACTAGGCAAATTTCTTTAAGCTAATGACCTGAGGAAAATTTAGATATCTATGAGAGATTAATGACATTTTGCCTATAGGGAAAATATACTAAATCCTGGCTGATGTATCAACAATTAAGGAATCTAGAATCAAATTACAGGTGTTACATAAGTATTGAGGAAAGGAAATATCATCTCAGAGTCCTTACCTAACAAAATATTTATTAGTAATGAAGGTAAAGTTAATATAATTTTATGTGAAACAAAGTTAAAACAATGTTGCATTATCAATCTTAAAATTAAAGGGGAGTTGGTGAAAGAAGCTCTCTAAACAAAAATAGCATGATAAAATAAATCTTCAGACATAAAAGAGGCAAAGCTCAAGAGGCAAACATATGGGTTAGTATCACAGGCTTCCCCTGTCCTCCTGGGTTTTCTGTTATGCTTAACAGACATGCATATGGTATACACCCATCTGTAAATTGTTCTAGCCACCGTAGAAATCAGTATGGAAGTTTCTCAGAACACTAAAAATAGACACACTGTACCATTTCTTGATATACCTCAAGTGTTTTTTTTATTAATTAGTATTGTACTCAATGAATACAGTCAATTTGGTACCATTGTTAGGCTCATCCATGACCTTCCCCCTCCCCCTGGCCCTTCCTTTGTTGAGGTATATGGGTCATGCATTGTGGAGTTAGCCCACAGTTTTGGGTACGATAAATGTCTCTGCATATCATGACCCAACATGTGGCTCTGATATTCTTTCCACCCCTCTTCCCCAAAATTTCCCTGAGCCATGTTGGGTTCATTTTTGGTTTGCTTCAGTGATGAGGTGTTGGGGGCCTCTGTGTCTCCGGATCTCTGATTTGTTAGGAGTTGATTTTTCTCTGTGTTGATCTCCTTCACCCTTACTACATGGGCGACTAGGGGAAAATGACCAATATTTGTCCAAGCACCTCAAGTATTGTAACTCAGCAGACTACTGCGATTCCTGTACCTCCATATTTTTACAGCACTATTCACACAATTCATATTATAAAAGAAGCCTAAGAAACTGTCAATTGATAGTAACTGATAATAAATCAATAGATAGATAGATAGATAGATAGATAGATAGATAGATAGATAGATCTGGTGTAATTTAATTCAGCCATGAGTAAGAATGAAGTTATGACATTTGCTCAAAAATAGATATAACTGAAGATCATCATATTAAGCAAAATAAGTCATATGCAAAAGTAAAATGTTGCATGCTTTCTCCTATCTATAGGTCTTAATATCCTTTATAAAAGCATATATACATATGTATAGGCAGATATTGTTATAAACAGTAACATATATATAGTGACAACAGGAGTGAAAAGTGGATGACAACTAAAGGGAGGGAATGAGGGCAGTGAGTACAGCCATAGTGCATGCTATAGTAACGTAAATGACATACATGAAACTTAACACTTCACATCGAATACGAACCAAAGCACAAAACTAAAGAAAAACAAAAAACAAAAACGTCAGGCAAATTTGAGTGAAAAATAGTTACAGAAAGTTAATACAAAACTGAGAAAGACATGGATGAAGGATTAGAGATTTCTAGTGGGTATAAGAATTGCATAGTGGTGTGAATGAAGTGGAAATAGCTTTGAAAGGACAACATGATAGAATCTTACATTGGTGGCCATATCAATGTTAATATTTTTGTGAGATTATACTAGAGTTTTATAACCTTTTCACTGGATAAACCTGAAAAATCTACATCCAAATATTTTATATATATTTTCAGTTGCATATGAATTTAAAATTACCTCAAGAAAATTAAATGAATTTATTGTTTTATTTGTTTGAGTGTGTGTGCACATGCGTACACGCACCAGGGACTGTTGCCACTTCAAATGAATACCCATCTGGCTTTACTACATAAGTGGTTGGGGAATTGAACCTTTGCCAGTACACTTTGCAAACATGAGCCTTTAACCATTGAGATATCTCCCAGATTTTTAAAAATTATATATATATATATATATATATATATATATATATATATATATACATATATTTGCAAGTGGTTGCTTGCATGTGTGAGATAGAGAGAGGGAGAGAGAATGGGCACACCAGGACCTACAGCCACTGCAAAAGAACTCCAGACTCGTGCGCCCCCTTGTGCATCTGGCTAATGTGGGTCCTGGGGAGTTGAGCCTCGAACCGGGGTCCTTAGGCTTCACAGGCAAGCACTTAACTGCTAAGCCATCTCTCCAGCCCGGATCAATGTAATTTTGTCTAATTTTGTATGAAAAGTCAACCAGAGAACCCAAAGAGAAAGGAGTGAAGAGATGCCACCCCACCCATCTTGGCAAGGCTGGAATTCAGCCTCTGACCCTGTACCGTCCCTCAGTGACAGGCCTCTGCTTCTTCCACAATATGGCATACCTATAAAAAAAGGCTAGCCCCTCTTTGGCCATCCCCTTCAGTCCACAAGAAAGAAAAATAAGAAACAATCAGCTCTCTACCACACTCACCTGAACCTGGCAGTAAATCCCACCCCAGTAAGCCATAAGAAAGGCTCCAAGGTGGGTAAGGGGTCCTGGCTATCCATCTGTTCTCATCTGAACCTCTGGGTCCCTATTCAGGTAACCCTTTCCCTCCCTTGTGGCTGAGAAGGGGAGAAGGAACATATTCTTTCTCATTTTCTGACTCTCTTCTAAGCTATGAGATTTTTACTAGGTAATATTTTAGCTTCTTTTCTAATGTGAAGAACCTCTACTCCACTCTTCCCTCCTTGGGAGCATGGGTGTTCCAATAATTTCTCTCTCTCTCTCTCTCTCTCTCTCTCTCTCTCTCTCTCTGTGTGTGTGTGTGTGTGTGTGTGTGTGTACTCACTCCAGCCTTTCCTGGATACCAATATTCCCAAAATAAACCTCACAATTTAATCTTTTCGAATCTGTTTCTTCAATTCTTTATTGGAATGGACAAGGATTGAAGAGTTATAATTCAGGGCTGGAGAAATGGCTTAGTGACTAAGGTGCTTGCCTACAAAGCCAAACAACCCAGGTTCAATTCCCCAGGACCCACATAAGCCAGATGCAGAAGGGATGCATGTGTCTGGAATTAATTTGTAGTGGCTAGAGGTCCTGGCATGACCATTCTTTCTGTCTGCCTCCTCACTATCTCTCTGCTTGCAAATAAATAAATATTTTTTTTAAGAAAGAAAAGTTAGAATTCACAGGCCAGGGGTAAAATCTCCTGTCCCCTTAAATTCTGTAACAATAGGATCCTTCTGGCCATACCTAGGGTAGACCCTGCAACCTCACCTCATCTAATCTACAAAGTCATTTACAGACATAACAAGAGGTTTGTTTCCATGGCGATTCTAAATCCCACCAGGATGACAAATAGAATTTAACCATCACATGGAGTTAACTAATACAGTCCAAACTCTTGGAGCTAACCTATGAATATGAATGTAACCTAGGAATCCATTTGACTCTTGATTTTTCAGTCTTTGAATGATCACTGCACAGTAATTATCTGTCTTCTGGGTGCAGTAGCAAATGCTTACTTCCAGCATACCCACATGAAAGCTGACAGATCCCAGATCTGGGCAGTTTTCATGGATTACAATGGAGTATGTGGTACGGGCAGTGGAGAGGTGCTGTAAATGCCTGAAATCTGGAATTTATCAGCAGGGAGATGAGAACAACTGTATTCGATATGTAGTCACTGCTGTGAAAAAATAAATACCCATCCAGAAGTAAAAGGCAGAGCAGAATGATATTAGAAATGTAAAGTTTGACATGGAGGAAATGAGAGGAATTGTAAATTCCAGGGCTTACAGTTCCTTCTCACTGAAGATCTGAATATGAGCAGCTAAGAAAAGACATGCCAATGACTCTGCTATCCTGCCTTGAAATTTCCCCCACCAGACACATATATCTATTACTTTTAAATCGGATTTTGCTTAAAGTCTCTCCACATGGGCAGAATGCAGTTTCTTTGTTAGAAAATTATGCAAAGTACCTTGAGCTCACTTCCTGAAAGGGTCCTTGTTTGCCTTTGAAACTGCTTGAGACCAGTCTCCATAGTCTACATTTTTCTTGACCTTCTGATATTCCAAACTTCTACCAAAATGGACCACTAAGCTCTTCTTACAGCATTATAAAGCTTCTCTAATTTGAAATCCCAAATCCTTCCACATTCTTCCCATAAACCAGTTACACAACATTAAGAATCACACAGTCAGATTTATATCAGTAAAAATACAACTTCTCCATTTTTTTCTGTATTAATAGTAACTGAGCAAGCACCAAGCCAGCTGACAGAAACAGCTGACACAGAGTGAATATAGGTCGTTGAACAGTCAGCACCTAGAGTCACATCAGGAGAGCATGTGCCCCTGTTTGTACAGATTTGGAACTTGGCCAGTCCTTACATTAGAGAAAAGGCATAACAATGGACGATTACATCCAATTTTGAAATGATATGAAATGGTCAGGGAATGTTTTATACACTTTATAAGTTAGGCTTCAAAATCGGAGCTTCAAAGATAGAAGGGAGCGAACACAGAGCTTGTGAGTATGTACATGCTAAAAAAAAATAATATCATTATTGAATTTATTCAATATTTTGCATGGTGCATTCAGAACAAGTTATGCTAAACATTAGGGCTATAATGCTAAACATGATGGATAGACTGCTGTTCCCATAACTCCCAGTCTCGTTAGGATTAAGATATACCCCAGCATCACTCAGCTCCAAGAACCTTTGTATTTACTTACCGTCAGATTCGGGACCAGTGGCCAGAACTCGCATGGCTCCTTCAGGTTCCCCACAAAGAAACTCTGAAAGGGAGGTGAGTGGCATTCCACCGGTCAGCTGGTGTAAGAGACCTCAACAGAGAAAACTAGAGTGGGTAAGAAGAGTGCCTTGGGAAGAGACATTGATTTTCCTGCACAGTATCTTTTGCTCTGCTCTCAGTCTCATGTCTCTCACCCTTGTTCCAGTGCGAACTACACATGGATGTCAGGGTCCATCCTGCATGAAGATAGGATGAGTTCAGGTGCTGGGCTGATGGGAGAATCTAGAAAATCTCAGGAGACTAATGGCTTTGTAAAAGTTTGGGAATAAATTAATGTAACAATAAAGGAATGGTTGACATTTATATCAAGTCTAGATTTGTATTTTCTGGTGAGTCCAGGTGGAAAATTGTGTAAAATGTAAGACTTCATTGAGCAGCCAGATGCTGCATCTGAACTGAGATTTTGTGGGTCAATAAATAAGCCTGACCTGTAAAGGATGTGGCGGTAATGGGAAATACTGTAATTTCTTTCAGCAGATAGGAAAACAGCTGGTTGGTTTTCACTTTAAGAAAAGAAAAATCCTTTTGTATATATATTTCCTGAAAAGAAAAAAAAAAAAAAACAAATCTCAACACATCAGCACAGTTGGAAAGGAAATACTGAGCATATTACTCTTATCAATCAAATGTCAAAACCACAGACCTCTGGCTTTATGGATCATTGACCTAATGGGGGTGCAGAGAGAGCCTGTTTCTCTGAGGGGCATTTTGAGTCTTTGCAAGGTCTATCTATCTAGTGGGAATTTTGGGTTAATGTGAGCACAGTTGAGAAGAATGGCTATACGAATCACAGATGGACAGACAAGGTTTGGGTAATATTTTTATTTTTCTTCTTTGTTTCTTGATGGAGAGTTAATTCTCCATACCCTTTGTACAACCCCTGCTTCAATCCCAGACATCTCCTCTATTATCCTTCATTTTATGCCACACTTCTAGCCATATCTCCAATATTAGTGTGCAAGCTAGATGGGAAACTTTAAGAGGGAGGCCAGATGAGCTCAGTAGTTGCTAAGATAAGAGTGGTAGTAGTAAAAGTTATAAAAATGTGAAGGAATCATTTTTCCTCCATCCTTAATGATATATTAACCAGTTTAAAATGCTTTAAAATGAGAAATTTTGTACATGAACAAACCACGATTTGGTTGTGTTCCAATTCCATTACCCTCTTTTTAAAATTTTTGTTTATTTTTATTTATTGAATTGATCGCAACAGACACACTCACAGAGAGAGAGAGAGAGAGAGAGAGAGAGAGAGAGAGAATGGGTCCCCAGCCACTGTAAATGAACTCCAGATGCATGTGCCACCTTATGCATCTGGCTTATGTGGGTCCTGGGGAAGCAAGCCTCAAACCAGGGTCCTTAGGCTTCACACTTAACCACTAAGCCATCTCTCCAGCCCTCCTTATCCTCTTTTATCCTCACTCCCTAACTGCCATTCTACTGTGAACTCTCCTCTTCCCAAGCAGTCCTTCCTCTGTGTTGATGTCTCATTCCTTTTGTCCTCTCCCATCCTCCATGTCAAACTGCTGATGCACGACTTGTGAGGAGTTAACATTCACACAGTAACAGGTGAAATCTAGACAACTAGAGGTTACTTGAAGGCATTTAGTTTCTAATACATGGGTTGTTTTTTTCAAAATAAAGATGGGTACCATCTGCAGCCTTTGGCCCTTCAGTAGATAATCTTTGATTTTGAACAGGACAGGGCAGAGGTTTTGTTTAAATTATTGTTTATTTGTAAGAGGAGGAAGAGAGAGGGAGAGAACCTCCTGGGGCAAGTGGTCACGGAGCAATAAAAGGAGTACAGAGTATAGACCCAGGCTTGCTCCTTGCATAATATCCTACTACCCGACCTGCCAAGGAGGGACAGGAAAAATACCTCACCCTCAGTGACCTAAGGACCTACCTCCTGTCAAAAGTCATGCCTCTTCCCAAATGTGACGTCTTAGGAACCAACTCATTATTCACAATGGGAATTTGAAGGACACAAAATATATTCACCACACAGTACCTCTTAGCTTCCCACTCTACGTGTATGACTTTGAATAATAAACAACTTTTGATGCCAAAATAGCCTCTTCTCAAACCACTGTGCTCTCAAATGTTTTCTCTACCTATATTAGGCACTACCTCTTTTTAATTCTTCAGTTTTTATTAGAGTTGTCTTGAGCTGGGACTTTGCCTTTGAGAAGCTTGTAGTCCTGCATGCAGTTACAGAAACAACTGCGGTGTGATTATTATTAACCTTGATCTTCTCATATAGGCATGGTACTCAGGTTTGAAAATAATTTTCTCTTGAAATTGTTTTTTGTTGTTATAACAAGGAACAAGGAATCATATATATTTCTACACCAGGTAATTTGTAGTGATTCTAGAAAAGAGATGTTTTCTGTTCTTCAGAGACCAACACTGTCCCTATATGGTGAGGTTCATAGTCATTAAGAGTGGCTAATGACTGGAGCATCACTCTGAGCCCCAGGAGGAGCAGTGCCTATAGCACAGACTGAGTGCCAGCGCTCATAACAGGAACAGTACCCAGTGTCAGATCTCTAAAGCAGGTAGTCACAGTTGATAGGAGTAATTTTTCTGATCAGTATCTTCAGTGACTTTTTTTCTCCTTTTTTGAGATATGATCATAGAGGAATTAGTTTCAGAAAACAAGTCAATTTGGCCACCAGCAAAGGATTTGGCATAGTTGACATAACACAGAATATTTTATCAAAAGTCTCTCTCTTGGAATTTATACCCATGGCATACTTACATGTGTTAGCTTGGAAAACTTGCTTAATTAGTAGAATAAGTCTCCTCACTGTGAACAATAGCAAGGCACTATGGGTTCTCGTGAAGAAATGTGAAGGAGTACTCCTGGGTCTGCCTCCTTCCTCCCATCTCACCAAGTCTCCTTGAAAAATTGTTCACATAGAGCCCTAGAGATAAATCTAAGTCCATGAACAGAAAAGGGAGCAGCCTTTGTGTTTCATAAAGAATCTTTCCAAGAATTCCACAAAATCTAAGAAATGCAAAGATGTAATGATAATCTGAGAATTTTAGTTTATATAGAATCAGAGGAAAATATCTCCCCATTCCATTCCATTTCCCCTTTCTTCAGCAGTGTGCCTCTACAGTTTAGACCTCAGGACTTTCTGTTTAGGCCATTGTCTCTGATTATAATTATATTTTATAAGTACACCAATCTAGAGGATTTCTGTATCAGGAGATAAAGGGTCTGATTCCACAGTCATCTCTTCTCATGAGTCTCTATCCTAATCTGACCTTTAAGCCATCACTTTGAACCATAATGACGGTCATGTTATCATCAGTCTGTGCATAATGACTTGTGTCATTTTGTCCTTACCTTTGATCCAGTTCCTACTTTTCTCAGAATATTTTTTTCTACTTGTATCTATACCTCCCAACCCGAGCAGTAATAGAGAAATGGATACTTACAGAAAGATAGCTATAAAATAATGAAAGTCAGGTGCACGCTTTTAATCCCAGCACTCAGGAGCCAGAGGTAGGAGGATTGACGTGATTCAGAGGCCAACATGCAATTACATAGTGAATTCCAGGTCAACCTGGGCTAGAGCGAGACCCTATCTCAAAAAACAAAATAATAATAATAATAATGAAATAATAGCAAAAAAAAAGTCATTAAGAATTTTGATATTTTCTCTCTTTTAACATACACATAATTAAGGGGCAGAAAAGAACTGTTCATATGCTAACAATGATAGGCTTATTTTCACTTTGTTTCAGTATATCATGCATAAGTTTTCAAAATTATATTTTTTCTTAAGATACATATACATTATAAATTACCTCATTTTAGATTTTTCTGTAAACTTATTTTCAAGGACAAAGAGGAAAGAAGAGAGAGGGAAAGAGAGAGAAAGAGAATGGGCATGTCAGGGGGCCTCAAACCACTGCAAATGAATTTCAGAAGCATTAGTCACCTTGTGCACTTAATTTAACTTGGGTACTGGAAAATAGAGCCCAGGTTGTTAGGTTTTAAAGGCAAGTAAGTACCTTAACCACTGAGCAATCTCTCCAGCCCTTATAAATCTTATTACTATGAGTGTCTACATTAAATGTGTGTAAATAATCCAGTAAAGGTTATGGAAGATGTGAACATTTATATTAGTGAATATCAATAATTCACTCATCTTCTGCCATATCTAGGTGCTGAGAATACAAAAGATCTATATTTGTAGCAGAAATCTTCAAATATGTGTTTATCAGAGAGAAATTTTCATGACTTTCCCTGCAAAATTCTAGTGATCGATAGCTTTGATGTCCAACACAAGAAAGTGGTGTTAATGTCTCCTTGGAATGCAGATTCATGACAGTTTCACTCACTGAAATGCTGATTCTAGGATCCCTGATTCTTGCTACTCTTGAACCCATGAGTTTAGAGTATTGGCCTCTGGCCATTTCCTACCTTTTAATGTCTTTTGATTTTTTTTTGAATAATGTGTTACTGAGTATTTTGTCTCTCTGTGAAAAAATGATGGTATATACCTATGGAAACAAGTACACAAGTCAGAACTAAATGGGACTGCTGTATACCCTCCATTCTGGAAACTCAGCATCATCCATGTCTCCCTTTCTCAAACATTTAAAGTAGGTCTTGATACAAGAACTTGGAAGCAGGAAGTTTCCTTGAGGATGGAGTAGGAAAGGGAAACAGGAGGAGAGAGGTGCCAGCAACACGTACAGTAGTAGAAGGGGATCCATTCCTCAGAACTGGACCTCAAGCCCAGGACCCTTTATAACTAACCTCAGGAGAAGCTGAGCTCATTTATCACTAGCTGGATGCCATGTTAACAACTGAGAGAAGCAGCTATAGTTACCCTGTACTTGGGGCTGGGCACACAGGATATACCAAACTCCTATGCATACAGGAAGGGCACAAGCAAAGTGTGGACAGAGGCATCGTGGAATGCTTCTTGATCACAATCACCAGAGCTTGCAGTGAGCTTAGAAACACACATCAAAGCAGACGCCTGTGACTATCCTAATGGCGTATAGGGCAAGGTAGCAGATGGTCATGGCTGGCATCAATGAAGGCAGAGGACTTTTCCTACAAGGATAAAGGAGAATCCAGATGAAATCCCTACAACTTTTCCAAACCCATGAAAACCCTCATGTAAGAATGGAGAGCTTCTTTTTTGATGGTTTCTGCAGACTTTGCATTGATAGCCAAGAGAAAGAGTAAACAGAACAAAGGAGGCTAACTTCAGGAGTGTAAGACAATTCCTCACCTAGCCTTGCAGCTTAAGAGCCTCACTAAAATCCCATACGTCATGGAGTAGTTCAAACATCCATAAATTTTCCCAGGAAGTTGACTTTTGACTTTTTGTTGGTTGTTAGTATTGTTTGATTAATGTTTCTAAATTGATAATGAGATTCTAATGATAGTGTAGGAAACACATATGTATATATCACATCAATGCTTTTCATACTGTTAATATCCAGGCACTATGTTAGAGAATTTTTACCATTTTTAATGATATATTTTATATGCAGACATGAACAAGCATACAGAGGTTCAAGTCTGACATGGTGAAAATAGTAAATGCCCTAAATCCTTTTCCCAAAGATCCTTGGGCTAAATGGATTTTTGGGTAAGAACCTCTCAAGATTTAGAAAGCACATGGTTTCAGATTGGCATATTTGAATTACATGGCTCACAAATATATGCCACTTAGACAACACAGTCTACTATGATAATATCTATCCAGAAAAGTTCACAGACGTTCACATTAAGTAGGAAAACAAGCTATACATAACATTTGTGCCCATTACATTTAATTGAATCACAAAGCACCCAAAATTGGTGCATGAATGAAGCAATGCTTTAAAAGTATTTTCATAACTCTTATAAATGTTTTCACAACTCATAAACGTAGTACCCACCAGTGGGAAGAGTGACAAGCTATATTCAACTTATGTTCCAGCTATATTCTATAATATTCCCCCTGTAATAACATATTATGTGCCATCACCAACATAAAAATTTCACTCATCCCATTCCAGGTTTATCCCACTTTCACACCAGTATGTCAAGGGTTGCTAGTACAGAACATCATCATCATCATCTTTTTTAAAATATTTATTTATTTATTTATTTATTTATTTATTTGAGAGTGACAGACAGAGAGAAGGAAGGAGAGAGAGAGAGAGAGAGAGAGAGAGAGAGAGAGAGAGAATGGGCGTACTAGGGCCTCCAGCCACTGCAAATGAACTCCAGATGCGTATACCCCCCTTGTGCATCTGGCTAACATGGGTCCTGGGGAATCGAGCCTCGAACCAGGGTCCTTAGGCTTCACAGGCAAGCGCTTAACCACTAAACCATCTCTCCAGCCCCATCATTATCATCTTAAGTCATGACCTGTCTCAGGTAAGGCTCCTTGTTTGCCATCCCTCAGATACAGTTCTTTGGTAGATTTTTTTTTCATTTTAAGGATAAAATCCCTAAAGATAATTAGATATAACCCCTTAAAGAGCTAATCTACAATAGTACATCCTTGCTAATCTTGTTACATACAAAATCATTCAAAATGGGAGGAATGGCTACTGGCCCATAGCCATTATGAAACTCAGATTACAGATGTCACCAGTTCTTGCATGAAAATCTAGTATCACTCCTTGGAACTGTTTGTGCAGGTCTTGGCTCAACACATCAGGATGTTGATTCATCTATGTCAGCCATTTTTTACCATCAATTCACTTCCAGCCAACAGAAAACTAGAGATCTTCACATGTCAACCAAGATCCAGGTGAAACCACAGAGGAACTGGGGAGACAAGCAAGAGTGCTGCTTCTATGGTGAGCCTGACAGTGAGCAATACTGTGGGAGAAACAGACCCTGAGGATACTCAACACATACCAAAGCAGAAATCCAGAGGCGCCTACAAACTCATCACTTAAAACACACTCACAAAGGCTCCGGAAATATTGAGGAAGAGGGGGGCAGAAAGAGTGTAAGAGCCACAGGATGGGACATCATGCCCAGAGGCATTGCCTTCCCCACAAAACTGACTACAAATCCCACAACACATAACCCACACCACCATGGGCAAGACTCGCAAGCCGACTGAGGAGGGCCCCCGGCAGAACGGGGGCAGGGAGGAGGAAAAGATGGAACCAACACCTGATGTAGCCATACAAAGTATGTTCTTAATTAAGAAAATGAAAACCAGCTGGGCGTGGTGGCGCACGCCTTTAATCCCAGCACTCAGGAGGCAGAGGTAGGAGGATCGCCGTGAGTTCGAGGCCACCCTGAGACTCCATAGTGAATTCCAGGTCAGCCTGGGCTAGAGTGAGACCCCACCTCGAAAAACCAAAAAAAAAAAAAAAAAAAAAAAAAAAGAAAATGAAAACCAGAGTTCCTGAGTTATGCATAGGAATTGTGTTTAGTTTAATCACAAGCTTTTCTATTTCTTTTCTTTTGTTCAAGGTAGGGTCTCAATCTAGAGTCAGGCAGACCTGGAATTCACTATGTATCTCAAGGTGGCCTTGAACTCATGGCAATCCTCATACTTCTGCCTCTCAAGTGCTGGGATTAAAGGCATGCCCCACCACGCCTGGAAAGCTTTTCTATTTCTAGAGTCCAAGATGAGTGTACTGGCACAAATACAATACTTCTAAATAAAACTGTATGGACAGTCTTATCTCAAAGAAAACTCTGAGGTAAGAGCTTATAAGCAGGTGGTTCTTCTTCTTCTTCTTCTTCTTCTTCTTCTTCTTCTTCTTCTTCTTCTTCTTCTTCTTCTTTTCCACAGAGGGAGCAAGAAGTAAAATGATAGAAGACAGTTAATAACTAGAGTACTGATATAAGGGTATTCACTCTGCACAACTGAAGTTCAAACCATAAAAGTCTCTGTCAGGCATTGTAGCAGGTTGATATTACTTTATCCAAATAATACTCCTAAAAACAACTTGGTGAATTTGCTCTGAATCTGGGGATCTATTTTACTACACAAAAGAAAAAAAAACCCTATAATTTCTTTAAAGCATAGCTTTCTGTTGCCTATGTGGATTTAAGGTAGTTTTAACAATCATTGCAGGACTCAAACATACTTCAGATACTATGTTGCACACTTTTTAATTTCTCTGAAATTGACCATGAGGCTATAGATTGGGGCTGATAAACATTAACTTATTTGTAAAATCCAGCCTGCCTCATATTCATATAAAACATTTTCTTAATGTCCTTTAAACTTGCTACTGTTAAAAATGGTTTTGCAGAGCTGGAGAGATGGCTTAGCAGTTAAGGCACTTGCCTTTGAGGCCTAAGGACCTACATTTGACTCTCCACATCCCACATAGGCCAGACACATAAAGGTGAGGCAAGCACAAGATCGCACATGCCCACTAAGTGGCACAAGCATCTGGAGTTCAATTGAAGTGGCTTAGACCCTGGCATCTCAATTCTTTCTCTCTCTCTTTCTCTCTCTCTTTTCTTGTTTCTCAGTCTCTCTAGGTGTGTCTCCCTCTCTCTCACACTCTCCCTAAAATACAGAAGAAGAAAGGGTTTTCAGTAAAAATTAAAGTTAGATATTTGTAACAAAGACCAAATGTTCAGAAATTCTGAACTATTCAAACTGTCTTCTATAAAGAGAAATGTTTCTCTATACTTGATGTAAATTATCTTAATCCTTCCATACTTCTTTCTTTCTGATCTTCTGACAACTTGTAGTGACTAGGTAGAAAACTAATATTTCATTTCCTGGCACAACTTATTTTATATGTGACCAAGTATAGCTCTAGTCTGAGTTTAAACTAGTAGATAAAGAAATAAGCAGTATTTCATACCAAGGGATTTCTTCAGCGAATGGAAGCAGATCATCAATCACCCCAGTGAACACATGCTTAACTTGAACATGATTTCTTTCTTCAAACCTCACATAAAATGTTGTTTGAGGAGTCCATTAATGCATACTCTTTTTAAAATTTGAACTGTAGTTGAAACACAATAAAATTATCATGTTTAAAGTGTGGAATTTGGTATATTTTAAAATGAGACTGTTTTCTGTGAAACCATCACAACTGAGAATATAAACATAGCTCTCTTGCCCCAAAATAGATTTAACTAGCTTTATAAATTAGCATGCATGATAGTAATCTTCATTATGGTATTTTCATAATTTTGAGGGTATTTTTATCCCCTGCTTCCCCTACTTCTCCGTGATGGTCCCTTCCTCCCCACCATAGTACCTAGTCTGCATTCATGTCACGTGTGTTCATTGCTCTCTTTTTCCTTTTCTCCCTCTTGTGGTCCCTTTTCTATTATTTGTGATTTGTAAAAGTACCACACTTATTTGTATAACAACATAAAAACTAAAATCCACAATCCACACAGGACAAAAAATAAAACAGTGACTTTTTTTCTGAGATTTTCCTTAATATAACAATTTCAGGAGAGTCAGATGCATTGTCCCCAAATTTCATGATTTCAGTTTTTTCATGGCTGAATAAAATTCTATTGTGCATGAGTGCCAAAGTCCCCATCACAACGATTCCCCCTCAGAGCCTCATTTGCTTTCTGTCTTAAGCATATTTTGAATTTTCTAGAATTCAGCATATAGGACATTACACAATAGGCATCTTCTCTCTTACTTCACTTGGAATAATTGTTTAATCTCTTTATTTTATAATAAATAAAGGGTTTCTTTTTTCATTGCTGAATACTATCTCATGGTGTGGATAACCATAGTTTTCCCACTCATTCATCTACTGATAGGTATTTGAGTCATCATTAGTTTATTAATTCTATGAATGGAAATTTCTATAAATCTCCTATGAAAGTATCTTGTGATAGGGACAATAATTTCCACTGGATAAACTCTTGGGATTAAACGTTTATGTCACATATTAGATTCACGTTTAAGTTTGCAGACGAAGTTGAAGTGGTTCCTACCTGTCTCTGTATCAGTGAGAAAGTTCTAAGTGCATTGCATCCTTGCCAACACTCAACATGACAACTTTTATTATCTTTTGCTTTAGTTGCTATATTTTATTTTATAACTATTATTTGGTAGGCAGTGATGACTCACCACATCTTCTATGCATTTTGTTAATATTTAATGAAGGCAATTATCTTTATTATGTGAATGGCATATGTATACTGTCTTTTGTCAGCTGTTCAAAATTTATACTACTTTTACTGATTCTTCTTTTTTCATTGCACTGTGAAAAAAAATATCATGTATTCTGAATATAGGTCCTTAAGTAGCTACTTTTATAAAACTTTTTTCCCATTTTGCAGTTTGTTTTTAAGTATATTTTAGATGAAGAGGAGCTCTTTTTTTTTTTTTTTGTTTTGTTTTTGGTTTTTTGAGGTAGAGTCTCACTCTAGCCCAGGCTGACCTGGAATTCACTATTTAGTCTCAGGGTGGCCTCGAACTCATGGTGATCCTCCTACCTCTGCCTCCGGAGTGCTGGGATTGAAGGCCCGGCTGGAGCTCTTATTTTTAAAAAGGCAATGTGCTTAATGTCTTTGTGTGAGTTATACTTTGGTACTATATGTGAGATATATGCATATGTCCAGGCCACCAATATCTCATACCACATTCGGTATACACTGCTTTATATTCACTACAGTGAATCACTAGGAGTTAATTTTTATATAGAATAAAAGGTTATTGTTTACTAGACTTCCCTTTTATTTTATTTATTTATTTATTATTTTTGTTTTGTCTTATTTTTTGGAGGTAGGGTCTCACTCTAGCTCAGGCTGACCTGGAATGCACTATGTAGTCTCAAGGTGGCCTTGAACTCATGGCGATCCTCCCACCTCTGCCTCCCAAGTGCTGGGACTAAAGGCGTGCACCACCACACCCAGAACTTTTATTTTATTTTGAAACCAACTGAACATAGAAGTATGAGTCTATCTCTAGATAATCTCTTTTCTCTCACTTATGCATTTGTTCAATATTATTCCAATATCACAAAGTCCTATTTAGTTTTATTTTATATGAGATCTCAAAGTTGGGTAAGATAAGCTTTGCATCTTTGTTTTCAATTTATAATTGTCTATTCAATACATTTCTTACTTATATGTTTACTTTTTCAATTTTTCCATATGGACATGTAGAGATTTATACTGAAGTGACACATCTATTGAGAAAACTTAACCTTAACAAAGTATTTTTGCCTATGAATAATGTATGTCTCTCTATTTATTTAAGACTTTAAAAATTTGACATGACATTTTATTTTTTTCCAGTTTATGGTACCTTGCAAACATTTTATCAAGTCCACCCTTAAATTTGCCCATCTCATTCTATTGTACATGGCACTGTGCTTGAATTTGATTATCCTCTTGTTAATTAGTAGTTTATAAAAATTAAATTGAGTTTTTTTTCCAAAATATTGATTGTATAAACAAAAGATATGAAAAAGACACTCTTCAAGACTAAACACAGATTTTTGATATATGTTGCAGTAGGTTCACATTGTGGTCAGACACCACCTGAACAAGAACTTTTTTGGGACAAAAGGGTTTATTTTGGCTTATACAATTGAGGGGAAACTCCATGATGGCAGGAGTAAACGATATCATGAGAAGAGGATGGACATCATCCCCTGGCCAACATAAAGTGGACAATAGCAACAGGAGAGTGTGCCAAACACTGCCAAGGGAAAACTGGCTATAATACCCGTAAGCCTGCCCACAACAGTACACTGCTTCCTGGAGGTGTTAATTCCCAAATCTCCATCAGCTGGGAACCTAGCATGCAGAACACCTAAGTTTATAGGGAATACCTGAATTAAACTCCCACTTTTGTCCCTGGCCTCCATAAAATGTTAACGATCCGGGGCCAGCCACTGGGTCTCCACTGCAACTCATTGTCCACCCTCAAGGCTCCATTTGGTCTTCATGCAGGCATCCAGCAAACCTGCTTCATGCTGTCCATGGCCATTTCCAAAACACAAGACCATGTTGTAAATTCAATAACCCTTCTCTTTCCCTCATTTCTGTACTCCATAACACCAGATGGGGTGCCAATTGTTAATCCATAGGGGAATAAAACAGACTTTGAAGAACAGGACACTCTTTGGGTATTTAGGACCCTTCAAAAGATTCTACATTCTTCCTTTTGCCCCAGTGCAGATCAGCTGGCCCAATCTCAATGGTTGTAATCTCTCATATAATTGCAGCTAAACAGGCATCATTTTCAGCCCAATATCTCTCTGCTCACACCAGTCCATTTCTACACAAAGCAGCCCTGGTCAAGTTCTCAGGACATGGGTGAAACAGTAAGCCTCTCACAAAAACCGCCTCTAGCCCAGTCCAGACAAAGCTCTTTTGCACCTTCATAAGCCAAACCTCACAGTCTATAGTTCTTACTGATTCAGGTCTTGCAATTCTAACCAGAATAATCCATGAAGCTACTTTACTATTGTAGTCAGGTTTGCATTGCTGGCAGTAATCACCTGTCCAAGAGCAGCTGTTGGGGAAAAAAAAAAAAAAAAGCTTATTTTAGCTAATAGACTTGAGGGGAAGTGCCATGATGTCAGGGGAAAGTGATGGCATGAACAGAGGGTAGACATCACTCCCTGGCCAATATCAGATGGACAACAAGAACAGGAGAGTGTGCCAAACACTGGCAAGGGGAAACCGGCTATAATACTCATAAGCCCGTCCCCAACAATACTGTGCCTCTGAGAGGCATGATTTCCCAAATTGCCATCAGCTGGGAACCTAGCATGAAGAACACCTAAGTTTATGGGGAACACCTGAATCAAACCACCACACTGTACATGTAAGGTGCTCACTATAATAAAGTCATCAAGCCATTATGGAAACTCAAATTAATCAAACATACTACATACTTTTCCTGGGAGACATAAACACACATCTATTTATCCAAGATACAGCTCAACTGACAGACCAAAGTCCAATGACAGCAAACTTAAATTCTGCTACACAGTGAGTTTACTGTGGTTACTTATGGAGCTTGGGTGACTTAAGGGGAGCTACATCAGTGCAAAGTCCCGTCTCATCCTGGGTGGTGACCTCATGGAAGCTGCATCATGGAGCACTTTCAAGTTACCCTACTTCCTGTATAGCCTAACTTCTTCCAAGATTACTTGCAACTCAGGGAGAAGAGGGAAGTGAGCAACAGTACTTGAAATCCCAGGTGAGAGCATTGTCACCTTGTGCTCCTCCATCTACTGAAGAACTGCCATAGCTCCATGGCCATAGCCATAGTCCTGGTTCTCACTATTTTGTTCTGCTCCAAAGTTGCCATGGCTACTGGGGAAGAGCATCTTTGTGTTAGAGCTACTACCACTTATGTGTCAAGCAGGGAGCCAAGACAGGCCAGGTGTTAGTTCCTACCTTAGTGCTTCACAGTAAGCATTTTCTATATTCACTGTAGTGTGGTATGCGACCCATGCTGTCAGTAAAACACCTTTGAATGTTTTACTGTGGTTAAAACATTTTATTTTTTAGTTATTATCACAGTCTAGGAGTTGGGGATATGACTCAGTGAGTAAGAATACTTCTCTTGCAAGCATAAGGTCCTAAGTTTGATACTAGTACTCACACGAAAAGCAGGCTATAGTTATTCATGCCTGTACTCAGTCCTGTGAGAGATAAGAGAATCACTTGGGCTTAATGGTCACGTAATCTGAGTGAAAAGAAAACTTTTGGGTAAGAAGAAGACTCTGTCCATCTCAAGGAAACACAATAATGAGTGATAGAGGAGGACAGTCAACGCTTTCCTCTGGCTTCTACATGCATGTGCAAGACGCGCAAGGGGTATGTGCATCTGCTTACACCATACACGCCAAATGGTACATATACCACACACACAAATCAGAAACAAAAATATAATATAATAGTCTAGAAATAAAATAAATCCCATTGTTTGTTTTACTTTTATGTATTTTTGGATTTTACTTGAAAGCATTTTACTAAGATTTTTGTATCCATTTAATGAGAAAGGCATAGATATATGGCATTTTATTACTGTGATAGACTTGGATGTTTTGCTATCCTACTGGAGACTATAATACACCTTTAATTATAGTAGGTGCTTATGTAGAGTTGTTGTAAGTAATTAATTAGCCACAGAGACCATCTAGATCTGGGGCTTTCTTTATTAGAAAGTATTCATGTATAATTAAATTCACTTGGTAGATGTAGGACTACTGTCATCATTGACATTTACCTAGCTGTCTCCATCTTTGAAGAAATATGGCCATTTTTTTATTAGTTTTGTACTCACTGAATACAGCCATCTTGGTACCATTGTTAGCTTCCTCCCTGACCTCGCCCCTCCACCTGAACCCTCCTTGTTGGGGTATATGGGTCATGCACTATGGGGTTAGCCATCAGTTATGGGTAGGAGGCAATGTCTCAGTGTATCATGTGTGGCTCTGACATTCTTTCTGCCCCCTCTTCTGCAAATTTCCCTGAGTCATGTTGGGTTCATTTTAGATCTGCTTCAGTGATGAGGTCTTGGGAGCCTCTGTGTTTCTGGATATCTGATTTGATAGGAGTTGATTGTTTTTGGTGTTGATCTCCTTCACCCTTGCGCTGGTACCAGGTTCATCAAGAAAATAGCACCCTTTCTTGTTTTGCCAATTATTCTTAGTTTCAGCTGGGGCCCTATTGAGGTATGATGGGGTGGTTCTCTCCTTAGGATCTGTGTCTATCTGAAAAAGAGAAGCAAATTCTCCAATGGAGAATAAAGTTAGCACCAGATAAATGGGATAACCATTATATTTTTAGAGAATTTAATAGATGGTAAAGGAGGTAAAGGAGGGCATGCTCATTTTTGGATATGGTTCTGACTTCTTTCCCAGCTCCAGCTATGGTTTCTGTTCCTCTGAGCGGGTCAGTTAGCCAAATCAAGAGCAGTTGGTTTCCCACCATGGCTGTGCACCACTATTGCACTTGTGTGAGCATCATGACAGGTTATTTGCTGCTAAGTAGGTTAGACCATGAGTTGCTTGGACAGATATTGGTCATTTTCCACCAGTCGCCCATGTAGCACCTTCTGGCAATAGATGCACTAACTGTCTGGGGAATGACTCTTTTCCAGCTTCCAGCCATGTCACTCCATGTTACATGCCAACAGCATATGGTGTCTTCAGTAGTAGGGTCTTACCACTAACCTTTGGTGGGTCATCAAGTACTTTGACAGAAATATGTCATTCTTTTAGGAAACCTTGTAAGTCTCTCTGATCAAAAGCTTATTGTGGAGGATATCCACCTGCTGGTACTGGGAGTTACAGATCATTGCCCACAAAGAGAAGGAAGAAAAAGATAAGTAATATAAAAGAGTTAGAGAGGAGAGGGTGAGTGAGCGAGAAAGAGAGAGAGGCAGTAAAAAATTAAGGGTAAGTCTTCACTGTACCCTCTCAGGGCCTTCTGACTCAGGTGTTCCCTTTAAGGCTGGGTGAAGGTTCAACCATTTTGTCTGTCTTTTAGGATGTAGAACTTTATGGTACCATTGCCATTTGGGTCCAGATTTGTGTCCCACACCCCCTCCCTTAATCTCCCCTCCCTCTCCAACCACCGTATTATCCAATCCTTGAGATGCTTGCTAGGTATGTCGGCATCTTGGGTAGATTCAGGTTATGTGCTGTAGATGAGTGAGACTATGCAGTGATTATTTTTCTGTGATTGCGTGAGTTCACTAAGAATGATGTATTCCAGGTTCGACCATTTTTCTTCAAATTTCATTGTGTTGTTTTTTTCTTACTGGTGTGTAGAATTCTATTGTGTAGATGCATCACACCTTAGTTATCCATTGTCTAATGATGGACATCTGGGTTGATTCCAGCTCTTTGCTATTATGAATTGAGCAGCTATAAACAAGGTTGAGCAAATCTCTCTGGACTGAGTCTTGGAGCTCTTAGGGTACATGCCCAGTAAGGGAATAACTGGGTCTGGGGTCTGTTGGTAAGTCTATAGGCAGCTTTTTTAGGAGTCTCCTTATTGCTTTCCATAATGGTTATACCATCTTACAATCTCACCAACAGCGGATGATGGTTCCTATTTCTCCACATCCTCGAAAGCATTTATTTTCATTTGATTTTTTAGTGTTTGCTATCCTTACTTGGGTAAGGTGGAATCTCACAGTTGTTTTTAATTTGCATTTCCCTGATGATTAGGGATAATGAATATTTTCTTAAGTCTGTGTTTGCCACTTGTATTTCTTTCTCTGTGAACTGCCTGTCCAGTGATTTGCCCCATGTTGGGAGTGGGTTGTTTGACTTTTTATTATGTTTTTGAGTTCTTTGTAGATTCTAGAGATTAGGTCTCTGTCACGTGAATATTCTGCAAATATTTTCTCCCATTCTGTGGGTAATCTATTGGCTATGCTTATTGTATGTTTGTCTGTGAAGAAACTCTTCAGATTCATGTGATCCCATTGGTTGTGTGATTGTTTAAGATCCTGTCCTACTGGGGGTTTGTTCAGGAAGTCTTTTTCCATTGCTATATCATGGAAAGTTCCTCCTATATTTTATTCCTGCAGTAGCTGAGTTTCCAGTCTTATATTGAGGTCTTTGTTCTATTTGGGCTTGAGTGTTGTGCATGTTGAGATGTGTGGTTCAACTTTTAATTTCCTGCATAAGGTTATCCAATTTGTCCAGCATCATTTGTTGAAGATTCTATCTTTATTTCAGCCTATATTGGTAGGGCCTTTGTCAAATTTCAAGTAGCTGTAGTTGCTTGACCAAAATCCAGCTCATCAATTCTATTCCATTGGTCTGTACTCCTGTTTTTATGCCAGTGCCATGCTCTTTTTATCACTATGGGTTTGTAATGTGGCTTTAGATCAGGTATGGTGATGTCTGCAGAGGAATTTATTATGCTGAGGATATGCTTGGATATCCAAGGCCTTCTGCCTTTCCATATGAATTTTGAGATCATTTTTTTCTAACTCTGTGAAGAACAATGCTTTGATTATGATTGGAATTTCATTAAATCTGTATAATGCCTTTGGTAGGATTGCCATTTTCACAATGTAATTGTGCCTATCCAGGAGCAGGGAAGGTCTATCGATTTTCTCCAGTCCACATCAGTTGCTCTTTTGAATGTTTTTATGTTTTTGTTCTATAGATCTTTCACTTCCTTGGTTAATGTTATTCCAAGGTATTTTATTTTTGTTGTTGCTATTGAAAATGGGAAAATGTCACTTTTTATTTCTCTATATCATTGCCATTTGCATATAAAAGGCTACTAATTTTTGCATTGATTTTGTATCCTACAACTTTGCTAAAGGAGTTAATCACCTTCAAGAGTTTTGGGATGGAGGTTCTAAGTCCTCTTATGTATAGAATGATGTCCTCTTCTTCCTTTCCTAATTGTATCCCTTTTATTTCCTGTTTTAATTTTTATTATTATTATTTTGTTGTTGGTGGTGTTTATTTTTTTCTCAATTTTTATTAACATTTTCCATGATTATAAAATATATCCCATGGTAATACCCTCTCTCACCCACTTTCCCCTTTGAAATTCCACTCACCATCATATCCCCTCCCCATCTCAATCAGTCTCTCTTTTATTTTGATGTCATGATCTTTTCTTCCTCTTATGATGGTCTTGTGTAGGTAGTGTCAGGCACTATGAGGTCATGGATATCCAGGCCATTTTATGTCTGGAGGGAGCACATTGTAAGGAGGCCTACCCTTCCTTTGGCTCTTACATTCTTTCCGCCACCTCTTCCGTGAGCCTTGGAAGGTGTGACCGTGATGTTACTCAGTACTCCAGTCACTTCTTTCCAGCACTATGATACCTTCTGAGTCGTCCCAAGGTCACTACCATCTGAGATGAGAAGATTCTCTACCCAAAGTGGGAGTAGCATTAATATAAGGGTATGAATATTAGGAGAAGTGCTTACTGGGCAGTTTGATAAGCATAGTATATACATTTATCCAGACATCAGCAGATGTTACACCCCTAGGGCTCATGACTACCCCTGTTTTAAGTTTTCAGTATCAGGAATGTATTCCCTCCCATGGAGCAGGCCTCCAGTCCAATTGGAGAGCAGTTGATTTCCACCGTGACAGACGTGCCACTATTACACCCATTGGCTTATTTGCCCTGGCTGGCCAATTATAAGGCTTACAGTGTCCACTGCTGAGTATCTTCACTGGTGGTACCCCTTTCTCCCATTGAACTACATGTAGAATGGCTTCTTCCAGCTTTCTGTCAGCTGGTCTACATGGAGGAGGTTATTAGCTCAGTTCCAGCAGGATTTCTCAGTGGTCTTGCATCCCAAGTATGTGGAGTCTTCAGCAATAGGGTCTTACCATGTATTCCTGGTGGGAGACCAAGGGCCTCGGCAATGGCCTATAATGTTTTCGGGGCATCAGGGACTTCCCTGGCCAACAAATCACTGGAGGTATCCCATCCCTGGCACTGAAAATTTTCTAACAATGATCCCCTGAGTGTTCCATTGTCCAAAAGGAGAGGATTCCACATGATTTATTTATATCCTCTTAGGTTTTGATTAGCCCTCCCTCCACATTTCCTTTACTCAATCTCTTCCCCTGACCTCATTTTGGGCCTTTTCACCCCCATTAATCTATTCTTCTACTTACATATATATATATATGATATCAACCTAAAGCTCTAGTCAGCGGTAAAGAAAAATGAAGTTATGAAATTTGCAGGAAAATGGATGGATCTGGAAAGGATTATACTAAGTGAGGTAACCCAGGCCCAGAAAGCCAAGGGCTGAATGTTCTCTCTCACACATTTTTGTTTTTATAATTAACAATTTCCCTCTCCCCACTTTCCCCTTTGAAACTCCATTCTCTGTCATATACCCTTCCCCATTCAATCTGTATCTCTTTTATTTTGATGTCATCATCTTTTCCTCCTATTATGATAGTCTTGTGTAGGTAGTGTCAGGCACTCTGAAGTCATGGATATTAAGGCCATTTTGTGTCTAGAGGAGCATGTTGTAAGGAGTCCTACCCTTTTTTGGCTCTTATATTCTTTCCACCACCTCTTCTGCAATGGACCCTGTGCCTTGGAGAGTGTGATAGAGATATTGCAGTGCTGAGCACTCCTCTGTCACTTCTCACACCATGATGACTTCTTAGTCATCCCAAGGTCACTGCCATTTGAAAAGAGAAAGTACTCTAATGAAAAAGTGAGAGTAGCATTACTATATGGGTATGAACATTAAGAGAAGTGCTTACTGGGCAGTTTGATAAGCATAGTATACACATTTAACCATACAGGGGCATATGTTACATTCCTAGGGCTCATGACTATTCCTGTTGTAGGTTTCCAGTATCAGGGATGTATTCCCTCTCATGGAGCAGGCCTCCAGTCCAATTAGAGGACAGTTGGTTTCCCCCAAACAGATGTGCCACTATTGTACCAGTTGGCTCATTTAGCCTGTTTGGCCAAATATAAGGTTTGCAGTGTCTACTGTGGAGTATCTTCACTGGTGATTTCTCTCTCTCCCATCGAACTGCTTGCAGTGTGGCTTTTTCCAGCTTTCTGTCAGCTGAACTACATGGAGTAGGTTATCACCTCAGTTCCAGAAGGATTTCTCAGTGATCTTGTAGCCCAAGTATGTGCAGTCTTCAGCAATCAGGTCTTACCATCTCTTCCTAGTGGGAAACCAAGGGCCTCACATTGTCCTGTAATATTTGGGGGAAATCAGGGACCTCCCTGGCTAAAAATTCCCTGGAAGGTATCCCATCACTTGCACTGAAAATTTCCCAGTAACAATCTATGGCTCCTGTGTATTCTATTGTCCAAAAAAGTAGGTTTCCATACGATTTATTTATATCCTCTTAAGTTTTGATTAGCCTCCCTCCATCTTTCCTTTACTCAATCTCTTCCCCTGACCTCACTTAGACCTTTCACCCTGATTAATCTATTCTTCTGCTTACATGTACACAATACCTTCCTATTAAGTCCCCCTCTCCCTTTCTTTCTATTCCCTTTATATCTCCTTTCTAGCTTACTAGCCTCTGCTACTGCGTTATCTTCCTACGCACACAGAAGTCTAATAACCTATAGCTAAGATCCACATATGAGAGAGAACATACATTTGGCTTTCTGGGCCTGGGTTTTCTCATTTAGTATAATCCTTTCCAGATCCATCCATTTTCCTGCAAATTTCATCACTTCATTTTTCTTTACCACTGTGTAGAAATCAATTGTATAAATGTGACATACCTTCATTATCCACTAATCAGTTGAGATATGTCTAGGCTTGTTACATTTCCTAGCTATTGTGAATAGAGCACCAATAAACATGATTGGGCAAGTATCAATATTGTAGTGAGATGAGTAGTTAGGATATGTGCCTAGGAGTGCTATTGCTGGGTCATATGGTAGAACTATTTTTAGCTGTCTCAGGAACCTCCACACTTATCTCCACAGTGCCTGGACCAGATTGCATTCCAAACAACAGTATAGAAGGGTTTCTCTTTTTCTGCATCCTTGCCAGCATTTATGGCCATTTGTTTTCATTATGGTAGCCAATCTGACAGGAATGAGATGGAATCTCAACATAGTTTTGATCTGCATTTCCCTGATGACTAAGAATGTAGAATAACTTTTAAGATTTTATATGCTTCCATATTTTTTGTTTTGAGAAATCTGTTTAGCTCCATATCCCATTTTTAATTGGGTTGTTTGATTTCTTATTATTTAATTTTTTGAGTTCTTTATATATCCTAGATATTAATCGTCTATCAGATGTACAGCTGGCAAAAATTTTCTCCATTCTGTAGGTTGACTCTTTGCTCTATTCACAATATCCTTTGCCATAAAAAGCTTTGTAATTTCATGAGGTCCCAGATGTTAATCTGTGGTTTTATTGCCTGAGCAATTGGAGTTATATTCAGAAAGTCTTTGCCAAGACCAATAGGTTGAAGGGTTTCCCCTACTTTTCCTTCCAGCAATTTCAGAGTATTGTGTCTGATATTAAGGTCTTTGATCCATTTGGACTTAATTCTTGTGCCACGAGAGAGATAAATATCTATTTTCATCCTTCAATATATAGATATCCAGTTTTCCCAGTAACATTTGTTGAAGAGGCTATATTTTCTCCCATGAGTATTTTTGGCATTTTTGTTAAGGATCAGGTGACTGTAGCTACCTGGACTTACATCTTGGTCCTCTATTCTGTTCCATTGATCTACATGTCTGGTTTTTTGTCAGTACCATGCTGTTTTTGTTACTATGGCTCTGTAATATAGCTTCAAATCAGGTATGGTGATATCATCAGCCTTATTTTTGTTGCTAAGAATTGTTTTGGCTATTCAAGGTGTGTTTTGTGTGTGTGTGTGTGTGCTTTCAAATGAATTTTAGGATTTTTTTTTATTTCCATGAAGAACACCATTGGAATTTTGATGGGGATTGCATTAAATGTGTAGATTGCTTTTGGTGAGATTGACATTTTCACAATATTGGTTCTTCCAATCGAAGATCATGGGTTATCCTTTCATTTCCTGTCTTCTGAAATTTCTCTTTTGAGTGTTTTAAAGTTTTCATTGTAGGGATCCTTCATTTCCTTTGTTAGGTTTATTCAAAGATACTTTATTTATTTATTTATTTTGAGGCAATTGTGAAGGGGAGCAATTCTCTGATTTCTTCCTCTGTGTGTTTGTTGTTGGCATATAGGAAGGCACTAATTTCTGTGTGCTTATTTTGTATTCTGCTACATGGCTATAGGTGTTTATCAGCTCTAACAGTTTGCTGATAGAATCTTTAGGGTCCTTTATGTATAGAACCATATCATCTGCAAATACTGATAATTTGACCTCTGCCTTTCCAATTTGTATCCCTTTTATGTGTGTCTCTTGACTTATTGCTATGGCTAAGACTTCCAGTACTATATTAAATAAAAGCGTGGACAGTGGACACCTTTGTCTTGTTCCTGATTTTAGTGGAAAAGCTTCCACTTTTTCTCCATTTAGTAATATGTTGGCTGTAGGTGTGTCATAATTAGCATTTATTATGTTGAGATATGCTCCTTCTATTCCCAGTCTCTGTAGGACTTCTATCATGAAGCGATGTCAGATTTTGTCAAATACTTTTTCTGCATCCAATGAGATGATCATGTGATTTTTATCCTTCAGTCCACTTATATAATGTATTATATTTATCAATTTGCGTATGTTGAACCATCCTGCATCTCTGGGATAAAGCCTACTTGGTCAGGGTGAATGATCTTTCTTATATATTCCTGTATTCTGTTTGCCAATATTTTATTGAGAATTTTTGCATCTTTTTTCATGAGGGAGATTGGTCTATAACTTTCTTTTTTTGTTCTATCTTTGCCTGGTTTTGTTATCAGGGTGATGCTGGCTTCATAGAAGGAGAATGGTAGGATTCCTTCTTTTTCTATTTTACGGAAAAGTTTAAGAAGCATTGGTGTTAGTTCTTGCATAAAGGTCTGGTAAAATTCACTAATGAATCAATCTGGGCCTGGACTTTTTTTATTTGGGAGATTTTTGATAACTGCTTGGATCTCCATACCTGTTATAGGTCTATTTAAGTCATTCATTTCATATTCATTTAATTTAGTAGGTCAAATAAGTCAAGGTAATGATGTGTTGTTGGACTCAGTGTGTGAGGATTTTGTTCAGGATCTTTGCATCTAAGTTCATCAGGGAGATAGGCCTGTAGTTTTCCTTTCTTGTGGCATCTCTGCCTGTTTTGATATTATTGTGAAACTAGCTTCGTAGAAGGATTTGAGAAGCTTTCTCTGTTCTCCAATTGTGTGGCAGAGTTTGTTAAAGATTGGCTTGAGTTCTACTATGAAGGTTTGATTCATTAAGATGTGGCTCAATTCGTAATAGCAAAGAGCTGGAATCAACTCAAATGTCCATCACTAGAAGAATGGATAACTAAGATGTGGTATATGTACACAATGGAATTCTATACACAGTAAGAAAAAATGACACAATGAAATTTGAGGAAAAATGGTTGAACCTGGAACATATCATTCTCAGTGAACTTACCCAATCACAGAAAAAAAAAATGCCACATATTCTCATGCATCTACAGCACCTAAACAGAATCTACCCAAGATACCTTACATACCCAGCAAGCATCTCGTGGACTAGACACTAGGATGGATGGGGAGGGAGGGGAGGGCATTGAAGGAGTGGGAAACACAAAACCTTGTAGGTCTCTCTAATCAAAAGCTCATTGTGGATGATAGCCACATGCTGGTACTGGGAGTTACAGGTCAGTGCCCACTAAGAAAAGGAGGAAAAGGATAACTAATATACAAGAGTTAGAGAGAAGAGAGAGAGAGAGAGAGAGAGAGAGAGCAAGGGAGGGAAGCTGTAGAAGATTAAGGTTAGTCTTCATCATCTTCTTTATTGATTGACAATTTATACATGTATATCAAGTATTTTGATCATTATCCCCTCTCATCACCTTCTTCTGACCTCTCTTCAATTCCCCATTTCACTAAACCACTTCTTCTTTCCAACTAGTTCCTCTTCCACTTTGATGTCTCCCTATTTTCTTGTGTGTGGTCATGACTCAATGAGTTTAGTTAGTATTGCCTTTTATCTCTTTGACAGATGTACAGTCTATAGATATGTTGCCTCTTTCCTTTCTGTGTTTGTTTGTTTGTTGAGTTTGGTCACCTTATGTCCCAGCATTGCTCTGAACTTCCATTTCTCCTATCCCACTTTCCTGAGTGCTTTCATTACAGATGTGTGCCACCATACCCAGCTCTCCTCCATCATTGCTGATTGTGAAAATGTTACTTCTATACTGCTTTGTGTAGACCAAGTTTTACAAATTTATTGTTTTTTCATAAAGGTGAGTGTCCCTTTCATCATTGTTCCCTGTTATTTTCTATGTTGTAGTATATCAATGCCAATTTTAATTAGCATTTATTTTTTTCTAGCTAAGTTTTCATCTTATCCTGTTTCCAGGTCTGAAAAATTAAAGTCTAGGTAAGTGATCTGAGAGCCTCCCTCAGGTAGGTGTATAGTACTCCACATATTTTTATAAAGATTGCTTTAGGAAAATTCCCTGAATTTTATATTCATCTTACATTTTCATTCAATTCATAATACTTTCTAAATCACATACAATTTTGCTTGAGTTTTTATAAGTTAGATATATCATTTTGCATTTTAAATGAAAATCATTTTGAAAATTTTTCTTCTCATATATTTTTTAAAACAATTGCTTATTTAAGAGAAGAGGAAGATACATAGAGAGAAAGAATGGGCATACCAGGGCCTCCAGACACTGAAAACAAACTCCAGATGTATATGTCACCTTATTCATCTGACTGATATGAGTACTGGGGAATCAAACCTGGGTCCTTAGGCTTCAGAGGCAAGAGCTATAACTGCCAGATCATCTATCCAGCCCATTTTTAAAAACTTTTATTATTATGTATTAGTTATACATGCTGGATTTCTTTGTGACATTTTCATTTATATATGAATATATTCATATATACACATATATGCATATATGAGAATATTCATTGTACACGTATATATTATGTATTTTGATCATAGTTATAACCCATTTTTCCTCTTATTACCCTCCTATTTCTACTGATCCCATGCTCTTTGCAGCTTGTTAAACTTCTACTTCTCTGTCTTTGTTTCATTTTTGAGACCTAATGCATAATTGAGGTTGTTTGCAGGAATATTATCAACTTACCAGTGGCTAGATAACTGATAAAAATCACTCCCTCTAACGACACCTATTAACTGCCTCAGTGAGGGGCAGAGTCCTGTGACCCCCTTCTCTTTCTCCACAACAGGAGGTTGGACTTAAACTCACAACAATCCTCCTACCTTTCCCTCCCAAGTTCCGGGATTAAAGGTGTGCACCACCACACCTGGCACACCCGATGTTTTTAAAGACACACTTTTTCCTGTTTTGTCAACTATTTTTTCCTTTTGATGTTTGTTCCTTTGTTCCAAAAATATGTGTCTGTTTCCTTCTTTAATTTTTCTTTGAATTTCTCTCTTAAAGGAGATCTGAGTGGCACCCTTCCATGACAAATACAGTCAGCCATATAGAGACGGTACACAAAATATAATTAATACATTCCTTGGTTATCCAATAATAAGTCCTAATATATTCGTTATATTCATCACAATCAGAAGAATAAAGAGCTGTGTTATATGAAATAACTGTGTTCTATGACATAGTTGTGTTATATGAAATTGCTATGCTATATTAAATAGCTGTGTCATATGAAATATTAGTGTCACATAAAAAATTGTGTTATACGAAATAGCTTTTTACATGAAGAAGTGGTATTTTATGAAATTGTGGTGTTATATGCCCTTAATAAATTCTCCAACTCCTGAAATCGTGCTACTCAATGTACCTATTCAAAATGGATAAAATCTAAATTTTATATACAATTATTGCTAAAGCTTAATATTTTATGTACATCTCACTAACAATGTTACTAAAGGTACCATATTTTTACAAAAAAAATCATTATTATCCTCTTTATACCTTAAACCTTATCTGTATAGTTTACAAATAATATATTTCCTTGAACTCCTTCTATGGAAACTTGGAGCTCCTACTAGCAGCAGCCTGCTGAATTAACTCTGACATGAGGAGACCTGAACCTTGTAGTGGAACCCCTACAAAAGAAGCTGAAGGGGCCTGGCAGGGACAATGGCTGACAGTACAACAAAATATGTTCATAGTTTGCTTAGTTCCTAAAGGAAAACCTGCGCCATACAGGACAAACTCAATAGAATTTTACACAATATTTTCCTAATAGCTAACCATAAAGAGCTCCAACACTGATAATGTACAACATAGAAATAGGACAGTGAACATTTTAGAGAATCTAAAAGCCATTTTTCTCTCTTGAATTTACATTAGAATCAAGAGTTCACACAGATCAGTCAGCACCAAACCTCACAATCAGTGTTGAAGAAAGTATCCCAGTCACAGAGACTGCACATCAACAAATGGATATTTTATATTTATCATCCAGTGATGCCGTCTCAATTATACATTCCTTCCCAGCTAGTGCCGCACTTAAAAAGACAGATCAGCATAGCTGTAAAGAAAACATGCAAAGTGAAGTCAGATGTGAAATCCTCTTTGCTTGCCTTTGCTGTTTAAGTGGGAGAAAGGAAATAACCAATTGGGCAATTGATTGGAGTAACAGACTCTGGTGTTTATCTTACTATTAAGTAAAGAAAAGTACTTACATATGAAATTAGAAATATTTGACTTTGGGTTTTCCATTGGGAAGTTCAAGGTGTCATCAACTCACTATGTAGTGCTGCTCTGCACCTTTATCAATAATTTCCCGGCTATGGACCAAATCTGAGCTCAAATATAATATGGTTTGAAGTTATTTTTTTTCTAAAGAGTTTAAGAATATAAATTTGCCATTTCAATCATCAAGAAATTCCTAATTCCTGCATATGTACAATTAGAGCCTGATTCTCATTTCTTTCAAAAGATGGATGCATGATAAAAAAAAAAAATTCTTGTTTCATTCATTCTACTAGTTAGAGCTCTTTAGGGAAATAGAGCTGCAGGACATGCAGACATAAAAGACTATAGTTCCAAGCAGGATGGGCTTAAGCCATACTGAAGGGCAGGAAGTGACATGGTCACCACGGGTTACCAGGAATCTATATGGTGTCATTCACCCTTAGACAGAAGAACCTGGGAGCCAGTGGAGCCAATTGCTATAGGTGCTTTTCTTTTACAAGGACAAAACACCTGAAATAAAAGCAGCTGATGGAAGAAAAGGATTTATTTTGGTGTATACTCTCAAAGGGAAACTTCAAGGTGGTAGAGAAAAGCACGACACGAGCAGAGGTTCCACATCACCTCTCTACCAGAGCAAGTGGAAAACAGCAGCAAGAAAGCAAGTCAAGTTCCAACAAGGGGTAGCTGACTTCAGCACCCGGAGTCTGTGTTGCCTCCAACACACACAACAACACACCTCCTCCAACAAGGCTTCACCTCCCACATTGCCACCAGCCATGGACCAAGCATTCATAAAACATAAGTTTATTGCATACATCTAATTCAAACCACCCCACCGATATTACAATTTCCACTCAAACCTGAAGATTTAAAAAAAGGAAATGTGAGTGTTCTATGAGGAATCTTCCTTCCATTTTCACTCAGTTTAGTATCATACTAATTATATAGTACTCGCCTATGTTGCTGAGTAGGAATCTATTTTACTTACTTACCAATTTAAATTCTCATCTGTTCTGGAAACATCCTTACCAAAGTTTCCAGAAACAAATTCTTACTAGTGATCCAGAATATTTTACCACAATTATACTGGAACACAGTATTGACAAGTTCATGTACATTTAATATATGACTATCTAGAGAGAAGGAGAATGAAAAGGGAAAGAGAAGGAACAATTTATTCAGGGAGTGAAATTTCTGGAGGGTGTTAATGACAGTATATTCCTTAAATTTTAATTATTCTGAAAAGGCACAAACTTTGGTAAGGCTAAACTTGAGAAGACAGCAAAATTTACATGCAACTCTAATTTATTAAAAAGACATTGTGGTCTGAATAATATGTCCCCCCTAAGCTTATGTGTTTTGAATACTAGGTCCCCAGCTGGTGGCAGTTTGGGAAGTTGTTGGGCCTATGGTAGTTGTGCAGCTTTGCTAGAGGAAGTGTGCCACTGGGGACTGAATTTTGGGTAATACATCACAGCTCCAACCTAACCCTCAGATGACTTCCTGAAGCTGTGATTCCTGGCAGACTGGCTGTTCCCGCTATGCTTTTCCTACTGGGATGAAACTTGCCCTCCAAACTGTAAGCTGAAGTAAAACCTTTCTTCCATAAGCTTCTTCTGATTGGGTGATTCATCCTAGAAATGAGAAGGCAGCTTCTAAAAAAGCTTTACCACGTCCTACTGAAAATTTTAAAACAAAATCCATGAAGAGCATCTATGAATTTAAAAAGTCATCTCAGACATATAGAAATATATTTTTTTTTTTTGGTTTTTCGAGGTAGGGTTTCACTCTAGCCCAGGCTGACCTGGAATTCACTGTGGAGTCTCAGGGTAGCCTCGAACTCACGGCAATCCTCCTACCTCTGCCTCCCGAGTGCTGGGATTAAAGGCGTGCGCCACCACGCCCGGCTGTATATAGAAATATTTTATTTATTTATTTATGAAAGCGGGAGCATGCCAGGTGAACTCCAGATGCATATGCCACTTTGTACATCTGGCTTTGTGTTACTCCTGGGGAAGTAAACCTGGGCTAGCAGGCATTGAAGCCAAGCACTTTGTGCCCACTGAGCCATCTCCTCAGACCGTCAAGCATTTTAACTTGATATAAAATAATTGATAAATGCCATACTTAATTGGAATTTATTTGATCTAAATTATGATTTTTTTCTGAATGTTACCTTTAAAGTATCAACATTAGTAGCATGGTAAATATCTATTGAATAGAGGAGGAAAAAAAATGAAAAAAGCTGTATGCGAAGTGAAATGAGAACAGATATGCTGGGCTTGATCACACTGCTGGGGTGTGTACCCAAAGGAAATGGACAACAGAACCTCTGATGGAACAATACACAATATATACATACATACACACACACACACACACACACACACACATATATATATAGACACACAGAGAATGTGTATATATATTTACACATGCATATTATATATTTGTATTACATTACTCACCAAAATATAAAAGGGATATAACTACATTTAAGAGATGTTATATATGTAAATATAGGTATAGATATGTTAAAATATGTCTGGTCATATTCATAAACATTGTAATACATGTTTGAAATGCCTAGACCTTCATATCGTTTGCTATATTTCATCACTGGGAAAAATAACTGAAAATACCTACTAAAATCCTAAAACTAATAAATAATTACAGAAAGATTTTAAGAATAAAAGTTTATATAAAAACTCCATCAACTTTATTATATTATTATTATAAACACCCATGCCTATTTTTTCCAGTATTTTGATGATGAAGTGGTTTTATAGTTTGCCAAAGGCCTTCTCTGCATCAGTTGAGATGATCATGTGGTTCTTATAGCTCAGTTTATTTATGTGGTGTATTACATTGACTGATTTCCATATGTTAAACCATCCCTGCATCTCTGGGATTTAGCCGACTTGATCAAGGTTGATAATACTTTTGATGTGTTATTGAATTATGTTTGCAAGGATTTGGTTCAGGATCTTTGCATCTAAGTTCATTAGGGATAAAGGCCACAGTTTTCTTTCCTTGTAGCATCTCTGTCTGCTTTTGGTATTAGGGTGATGCTAGCTTCATAAAAGAAGTCAGGGAGAATTCCCTGGTCTCTGATTATGGGAAACAGTTTGAGAAACATTGCTTTCAGTTCTTCAATGAAGGTTTGATAGAATTCAGCTGAGAAGCCATCCAGTCCTGGGCTTTTCTTTTTGGAGAGGTTTTTGATTTTCTTTTCAATCTCCATGGATATGATAAGTTTGTTTAGGAGATTAATCTGCTCTGAGTTTAGTTTTGGTAGGTGGTATGTGTCTAGGAATTCATCCATTTCTTCCAGATTATTCAATTTTGTGGAGTAGAGGTTTTGGAAGTACACCCTGATGATTCTTCCAATGTCATTGATGTCTGTTGCGACTTTTCCTTTTTCATTTCTGATTTTATTAATGTTAGACTTCTCTTGTTTTTGCTTGATCAAATTGGTCAGGAGTTTTTCAATCTTGTTTATTTTTCAAAGAACTAGCTCTTCATTTCATTTACTTTTTTAAAATTGTTTTCTTAGTTTTCAGTTCATTAATTTCTGCTCTAATCTTGATTATTATTTTCTGTCTGGAGATCTTTGGGTTGTATTCTTCTTGTTTTTCCAATGTGTTCAGGTGAACAGTCAGGTTGTTAATTTGGAATCTCTCTGTATTTGTAATGAAGGCATTTAGGGCTATGAATTTTCCCCTTAGGACTGCCTTAATTGTGCCCCATAAGTTTTAGTAGGTTGCGTTTCATTATCATTCAATTCTAGGAATATTATAATTTCTTTTTTGACTTCTTCCACAACCTGTTCATTGTTTAAGAGTGTAATGTTTATTCTCCAGGAGCAGTGGAGTTCTTGATGTGTCTGTGACATGATGCAGGAACTTACTTCAATTTTTCTGACTTTATGAAGGCCGTCTTTATGGCCTATTATGTGGTCAGTTTTGGAGAAGGTTCCATGGGCTGCTGAGAAGAATGTGTATTCTGTTGAGTTGGGGTGGAAAGCTCTGTAGATTTCCATTAGGTTTAGTTGATCTATGATATTGTTGAGCTCTATTATTTCCCTGTTGATTTTCTGCTTGGATGATCTGTCTATTGATGATAGTAGAGTACTGAGGTTTCCGACTATGTTGGTACTGGTATTTATTTCTATTTTATTGTCAAGTAGATTTTGTCTTATAAACTGTGGTGCACCTGTGTTTGGCGCATATATGGTTATGATTGTAATGTGCCCATGTTGGATCACTCCCTTTATATGTAAGAAGTGGCCTTCTTCCTCCTTTTTGATAACATTTGGTTTGAAGTCTATTATATCAGATATTAATATAGCAACAAACACTTTTATTAATTTCCATTTGCTTGGAATATCATTTTCCAAATTTCACCCTGAGGAGGTATCTATCTTTAGTGGTGAGGTGGGTTTATTGAAGACAGCAGATAGAAGAGTCCAGTTACTTGATCCACCCTGATAACCTGTGAATTTTGATGGGTGTATTAAGACCATTATCATTTAAGGTTATTATTGTGAGGTTTGAATTAATCCCTGCCATGATGAGGTATTTTATGGGCATTGTTGCTTTCTTGTGTTCTGTAGTATTTTGAGCCTGGTCTATTTTGGTTATTGTGATCTTCTTGTTGGCTGTTGAGATTGGTTATTTGACTGTTCTGTGTGGAGTTTTCTCTGTAGGTTTGGCTTTATGTTCATAGAATCATATAGTTGACTTTTTCATGGAAAGTTTTCTTTCACTATCTATTATGAGGGATACTTTTGCTGGGTAGAGTACCTTGGATTGGAAGCAATAAATTTTTGGACTTTGAAGTACTGCATTCCAGCTCTTCTGGCTTTCATGGTTTCCATTGAGAAACTTGATATAATTCTGATGGAATTGCCTTTGTATTTTGTGAATTGTTTCTCTCTTGCTGCATTTAACACTCTTCTTTTTTGATTAAGAGTTTTAACTATGATGTGTCTTGGAGAGTTTCTTCTTTGGTCCTGTCTGTTTGGTGTTATATGGGCTTCGTGTATCTGGATAAGCCTCTCTTTTGAGAGATTTGGAAATTTTTATTTGATGCCATCATTTTTTTATCATATTATTCAGGTTTGTGTAGGTAGTGTCAGCCACTCTGAGGTCATGCCACATTGTGTCTAGAAGACAGTATTGTAAGAAATCTTCTTCTTCCTTTGATTTTTACATCTTTCTGTCACCTTTTTAGGAATGAACACTAAGCCTTGGAGGGTATGATAGAGATGCCTCATTTAGTGATGAACACTCGACCTATCACTTTTTCTCAGCACTATGGTGTGTTTTGAGTCACCCCAGTGGTTTTCACCATCTGAAAAGAGAAGCTTCTCTAATCAAAAATGAGAGTAGCATTAATATATTGGCATGAATATAAGTATATGAGGACAGTATTGTGGGTGTAATATATGCATTTAGTCAGACAGCAGTTATACTTTCCCCTCTAAGGCTTATGAACTCCCTAACCAATAGGCTTTTGGTTAGATTTTTAGTACCATGCACATTCCCTTGCTCCTCCTAGTCCTCATGTCCTGGTAGGTCCCACTGTGCCTTGTCTGAGGAGACCTGGTCCCTGAGTGGGCTGTGTAATCAGGCCTTTTGCTCTGGTATCCTGACTGGCTACTGGGTACCAACATCCCTGTTCATCTGAGGACTAGGGGAATGGGAGGAGCCAGGAAACAGGGCTCTGGACTACCCAATCCACACTGCAGTGCCCGCAGCACACTGCTCAGGGAACCCAGACCAGGGAGTTGGGAGAAGCCAGGAAACAGTGGTGTGGCCTACTCACTCCACACCACTGTGCCTGCCCCCCACCATTTTTTTAAATTGGCATAAAGACTATACTTGTTCTGTGATGTCTGCCTAGCTGTGAACTTAAAAAGGGAAGCTTTGTGTGTGTAGGTATTGGGAATCAGATATTACTAAGAAATACCAGACCATTTTTTTTCTAGTAATCTTCAACTCTACTATCAGAATGAAGATCTCTCTCTCTCTCTCTCTCTCTCTCTCTCTCTTTCTCCCTCTCTCTCTCTGTCTCTGTGTGTGTGTGTGTGTCTGTGTGTGCGTGTGTGTGTGTGTATGTATGTATGTGGTTAATTATCTAGGCAATCTAAAACACTATGCATGGCATGGGCACTTAATAACAGTGTAATGATGTTCAATAGTATGAGAAACTAGTTCTATTTCCATTTCTTCAGAGTCATTGTAGTCATTTGAAGTTAATTGTTCAGCAACAATTAACAGGACATTGAAGTCATTAAATGTCTTAGGTACAATGATGGATGTGTTAGCAAGTGTAGTTGTAAAGGCAAGAATACAGCTGGAGGCAATCTAAAGGGACCCCTGACATTTGTGCTAGCCTGTTTATCTTCCTTCCGGAGCATTCCCTTCAGTTGTCTAAACTCAGGGATTAGACCATCTCAGCACTCAAGGGGCTTGCTTTAAATTTGATAGCTAGAAATGAATGAAGCTTCTCGAGTCCAGGCTAAAGAGGAATAATGATGATGACTAATTCAGATTAGCCCAGTTTATATCAAGTGGTTATCTCTCAGCACACTCTCTGGGCTTGGCATGGGCCAGATGCACTTTTCAACCTTGTGTAGCAGCCATAGAGCAGAGAAGCCTTTGTCCAAAGGAGAGTAAGCTGGTCTACATCCACCCTCAAAGCTGCAGTTGGGAGCTGGAGACATGGCTCAGTGGTTGAAAGCACTTACTTGCAAAACCTGATGTCCTGGATTTAATTCCCCAGTACCCTCATAAAGGGTCTGGAGTTTATTTGCAGTGGCAGGAAACCATGAAGCTCCTATACCCTGCCTCTGAAGTAAATAAATAAATGATAATTTTAAAAACTGTAGTTGTCTAGATATTTCCAAACTCATCTTTTCTGGGGATTCCTGCTGTATGCCCTCCTGTCTAAGACCCACCCGGCCTCATTTTCAGTAATTTCATTTTCATCCTTCAATCCTTTCCAATGCAGTCCTACAGTGTGATGCACAGTCCCGGAGGATCCCATAAGGTATCAGAGCACTCCAGGTTGGCCTGCCACTCTCTCACTATAGGATATTTGTATCCTTGAGTCATCTCTGATTCTTAGATTTCACAGATATCAAACTAGCATACTCCACCATAGATTCCTTCTAACATTGTCTTCTCGGAACTTCACCTATATACTAGTCTAGTTCAGAAGCCTTTTCATAGCTTATTTTATACAATATTGTTTTTCTAATTGAAATTATAGTTTTAAACATTCCAGGGCCTTTCAAAAATTCAGGTGCATTTCTTTCTTGAAACATAGCTAATATTGAGTTCAATACCAAACCTGTCATAAATCCATCATTGGTTACTATGATTTCCTAAGGAAGGCATTTCATTTCCTATCCAGACTCCTTATTTATTCATGGTTATGAAGCCATGCCTGTACAATTCTGATGATACTAACTTGGGATCTGTAGCCTTGCCTGTTTTTCTCTTTGTTCTATTTGCTCAGAGAATGGTCTTTTTTAATTTAATTTTTATTTAATTGAGAGAGAGAGAGAATGAGCATGCCATGTCCTATAGCCACTGCAAACAAACTTGAGATGCATGTGCCACCTTGTGCATCTGGTTTGCATGGGTCCTGGGGAATCAAACCTGGGTCCTTTGGTTTTGCAGGCAAGTACCTATAACAATTTCCATGGTTATATTATTTTCATGGGATGAAGCATTTATAAATCTAGCTTAGTGGCTGAGTGGCTGAGTGTATATGCATACTCTCACAATCCAAGTGCTCAGGTTCAAGGTCAGCTTGGGCTACATAGTGGTTTCAGGCCCCATAAACTACAAGTAAGACCCTATTTCAAAAGAAATTAAAAGATTTAGAATCACTATGGAAAGAAAACCATGGACATATCTATGATGAATTTTATAAATTAAGTTATTTGAGCTGGGAGAACATTTCAACACAAAGTAAATTGAACACTAACATAAATGTTCAAAAATAATACATAGACTCAGTAATACACAAGTCAAGTCATACTGCTCCTGAGAAACACTGATGCTTCATCAGTTTACTACAATAGTGTCTGTAGCCTGTTTGTAAAGAGGGTGCTGGCAACGGGGAACACTTTTTAACAGAACTAGTGTTTCTGACTCTGAGTAGCATCTATATTCATCAGAAAAGTATACAGTGCTCATAAATTCATGATATAAGATGGGGCAACCACTGCTACAAGTACCTATTCATTCAATGTTTGTGTTTTGTTTTTCCTCAAAAAAAGTGTTTCAACTGATCTCAACATTTTAAACATTTTTTTTTGAATTCATGCCATTTCAGAACAATGATGACATATTCTCCAAATTAGGGACTTTGGTGAAATCTACCAGGGGGGATACGGATATACCAATAAGTGTAGTTATGACCATTTGTTATTTTAATGTGATTATTCATTTTTAGTAGATTTTTGTCAAAACTTACTGTCATCTTCTTTAATGTGCTCATCGTGCATTTTCCTGTTTGCACACCATGTCTCATTCACTCTTTCTCCGTGGTTGGGGATTTCTCTTTCCTCATGTCTGGTACACCCATGGTGGTGGTGTCACTGGGGTGGGGGGGTCCTTCATCCTAAATGTGGACTTTCTCTTTTGCCATTTAGCATGCACACTTATTTTAACTTTTAGATTGGATAATCACCATAACATAACATTTAGCAATTCAAAGTGTATAGTCTAGTGGATTTTGGTATGTCCAGAATTTTCCATCATCACATTATGTACATGAACACACACACATTTGTTGCAATTCCAGGCTTTTTCTATTTCAATTCCTGGCAAACCCTCCTTCATGATTTTCTTTATATTTTAAGATTAAGAGAATGTTAAATAACTTTTAATATAAGTGTTAAAACAAAGTGGTCTTTTTTAACATCATTGTTGTCGTGGTTCACCCATGTTGCAAGCATGTGTCAATTCCTTATTCCTGTATGCAGTTCAATATTGTCTTACTGGTTCAAGGTATGGACATCTAGTATGTCCATTTTGAGGTTCTATGGATAACATGGCTTTGACTATTCCTATAGAACTTTTTGTGTGAGTACATGTCTTAGCTCTCCTGTGGGGATTGCAGAGTCATTTGGTAACTTTGTGTAACTTATTGAAGAACCAGCTAAACCATTTTCCAAAATGACTTTACTATTTCTCTTTTACTCCCTCCATAGTTCCTAATATCAAAAAATTTTCATCATGCATTGTCTTTAGAAAAACAACACACACACACACACATACACACACACACACACACACACACACATATATATATATATATATATATATATATATATATATATATGTAATAGTATACATTATATATATATATGTAATAGTATACATATATTACGTATATATATATATGTAATAGTGTAATGAGTGCTTTCTCTCCTCTGGTCCTGCTTCCATCTGAAAAAGAGAAGCATATTTTCCAATGGATAGTGAAGTCATCACAGGTTAAATGTGATAACCATAATCAGTTCACAGAGAATCTAATGGGTATAAATCCACTTGTAGCCCAAGATTAGTGGGTGCTTGATATTGGAAAGCAAACCCATTATCTGGATGTGATTCTGACTTGTTTCCTAGTTACAGATATGGGTTCCTTTTTACTGAGAAGATCTGTTATCCAATCCAAGAGCAATTGGTTACCCACCATGGCTGTGTGCTACTGTTGCACTTGTGTGAGCATCACAGCAGGCTGTTTGCTTCTGAGTAGCTTAGACCTTGAGTTGCTCAAATAGATGGTGGATACTTTTCCCCAGTGGCTCATATAGCGCCTTATAGCACTAAATAGATAATTGTTTGTGGACTGGCTCTCTTTCTGTCTTCCACATTCCAGCCAGTTCTCTTCATGTTCCATTCTGGCAGTGTATGGTGTCTTGTGCAGTAGGGTCTTGCCATTAACCTCTGGTGGGTAATCAAGTGCTCTGACAGAAATCAGTCTTGTTTTGAGAAACGTTGTAGGTCTCTTTGATCAATAGCTTATGGAAGGTGTTAAACACATTCTGGTACTGGGAGATACAGGCCAGCTCCAAAGGAAAAGAAAGAAGGGAAAGAAAGAAAAGAAAAAGAAACAGGAGAAATTTAAGGTTACGCTTCATCTCATCCTCTCCAGGGCCCTTCAATTCAGGTGCTTCCTCTAAGGGCCTGTTGAGGGTTCAACCTTTTAGTCTGTCTTCCAGGATATAGGATTCTATGGTACCAGATCCATTTTGGTTTACTTTTGCGTTCCCCCCAATCTTTACTGTCCTCTCAAGCCCTACCTACTTTACAGACCTGAAGATGCCTATTAAGTATGTGATCAGCTTGGGCTGATCCAGGTTAGGAGCCACAAATGAGTGATACCATGCAACAATTGACTTTCTGTGATTGTATGAGTTCAGTGAATATGATCTGTTCCAAGTTCAACCATTTTTCTACAAATAATACTTAATGGGGAAACACTGAGATTAGGAACAAGATAGGGTTGCCCATTCTCACCACTGCTCTTCAACATAGGACTATATATACTAGCCCCAGCAATTACATAGGAAAAAGAAATAAAATAAATTCAAATTTGAAAGGAAGAAGTCAATTTGGCCCTATTTGCATACTATATATATATATATATATATATCCCAAAAGTCTCCATCTTAAAACTTCTAAAGGTGATAAATTCCTTCAGCAAAGTGGCAGGATACAAAATCAGTGCACAAAACAGTAGCTTTTCTATATGCAAAGGACAAATATACAGAGAAAGAAACCAGTGGGGCTGTCCCATTTTCAATAGCAAGAAAGAAAATTAGATAGGTTGGAATGACACTAACCTAGGTTGTGAAAGACCTATATAATGAAAACATTTTTAAAAAATGGAAAACTCAAGAAAGAAATTGAGGAGGACATGAGAAGGTGGAAAGACCTCCCATCCTCCTGAATAGGTAGAATTACTATTGTGAAAATGGAAATTCTGCCAAAAGCAATATACAGATTTAATATAATACAAATAAAATTATTAGCATCATTGTTCACCAAGATTGGAAAAATGATTTCATAATTCATATGGAATGGCAGAAGGCCTCAGCTAATCAAACATATCCTTAGCAAAAAGCAAAAGAAAACAAACAAACAAAAAACCTCTGGTGGTATCACCATACCTGATCTAAAGCTATATTACAAATACATAGTGACAAAAACAGCTTGGTACTGGAATAGAAACAGAAACATAGACCAGTGGAACAGAATTGAAGACCCATACCTTAGGTCAAGTAACTATAGCTGCTTGATCTTTCACAAACATGCCAATAACGAAGACTGGAGAAAAGACAGCATCTTTAACAAATGGTGTTGGACAAACTGGATGACCATATGTAGAAAAATTAAATTAGACCCACTCATAGCTCTATATACAAAAATCAAGTCCAAATGGATTAAAGACCTCCATATAAGACCTGAAACTCTTCAACTACTAGAAGAAAAACTAGGAGGCACTCTCCACGATATAGGACTGGGAAAAGACTCCCTGAACAAACACCAGTAGCTCAGGGAATTAAGCAAGCGCTTAACCAGTGGGATCTCATGAAGCTAAAAAGCTTTTTCATAGGTAGCCATACCATTAGCAGAGCCAATAGATTGCTCACTGAATGGGAGAAAATTTTTGCCAGCTATACCACTGGCAGAAGCCTAATACCTGGAAACTACAAATAACTCAAAAAGCTAAACAATAGAAAATCAAACAACCCACTCCAAAACTGTGACAGAGAACTGAATAGGGAGTTATCAGAGGAAGAATTACAAGTGGCTAACACACACTTAAAAAAATGTTCAACATCCCTAACCATTAGGGAAATGAAAATTAAAACAGCTATGAGATTCTATCTTACCCAAATAACGATAGCAAACATTAAAAAAAATAAAATGAAAGCAAATGTTGGAGAGACTGTGGAGAAAAAGGAATATGCATTCACTGTTGTTAGGAATCAAAGCTGGTACAACTGCTATGGAAATCAATATGAGGACTCCTGAAAAGGATGAATATAGAGTTATCAACAGACCCTGTTATTCTCCTACTGGAAATTTATCCTAAAAGCTCCACATCTCAGGTCAGAAATATTTGCTCAACCATGTTTTTAGTTGCTCAATTCATAATAGCTAAAAACTGAAATCAACTGAGGTGCCCACTATTGGATGAATGGAAAACCAAGATGTGGTATAGCTACACGATGGAATTCTACTCAGCAGTAAGGAAAATTGACACAATGAAATTTGTAGAAAAATGGTCGAACTTGGAAGAGATCATTCTAAGTGAATTCATACAATAAGAGAAAGACAATTGCACTCATCTGTGGTTCCTAACCTGGATCAGTCCGATTTGTTGACATACCTGAATGGTATCTCAAGGCTTGGACAATAGGGAGGGTATAGCTTGGGGAAGAGGAAGGGTGTGGGGGGGGACACAAAACTGAACCCAAATTGAACTGATACCATAGAATCCTATATCCTGGAAGTTAGACTAAAAGGTCGAACCCTCAAGAGATCATTAGGGGAAGTACCTGAAACAAAGGACCCTGTAAAGGGTGAGACAAAGCCTATTCTTAAATTTCTCATGTTTATGTTTCTTCTCTGTATTTTTCCTTTTTCTTTTCCCTTGGTGCTGGCTGGCAATTCCTTGTGCCAGCTTGTGGCTTACATCCACAATGAATTGTTGGTCAGAGAGATTTACCAGATCTCCCAAAACAATAAGAGGATCTACACCCTGTAAAATCCTCTCAATTAATAATGATTATCCCACTTAACCAGTGCTGACTTCACTGTCTGTTCAAGAATCTTCTTGTTTTCTGATGGGGGCGGGACTGAGGAGGTACACGACCCAGCAAACTCCACCCCAGCTCCATCTGAAATCACAGAGGAATTGGGGAAAAGAGCAATAGTGCTGCTTTCTTATTGAACCTGATACCAGCACAAGAGTGAAGGACACAGCAACTGAAGACACTCAAAACCTACCAAACCAGAGATCCAGAGGCTCTTAAATGCCCATCACTAAAGTAGACATAAAATGCTCCCAACATGGCTCAGGGAATTTTGTGGAAGAGGGAGCAGGAAGATTTTTAGAACCACAGGTTGGGACATTTTGCACAGAGACATTGCCTCTCCCCAATAACTGACTGCTGCCCCCATAATGCATGACCCACAATCACCATGGGGTTGACCTGCATCCCCAATGAGGATGGCCTTTTCAGAAAAGGGGCAGGGAGGAGGGAAAGAATGGTACTAACATGTGTTGTTTACATTACAAATATGTGAATACCTGTTAAAAATGTATATATACAGTGGTGGTGGTGGTGGTGGTGGTGCAGTGTACATGCATGTGTGCTCGTAGATACCAGAAGATTACAGGTGTCCTTCTCTACCACTCTTCCAACTTTATTCTTCCGCCTTATATCTGTGAGACAGAATCTTTGTGTTTTGGTTGGACTGGTTGACCAGATAGCCACACCAATCATACTCCATGCTCTGAAATCACAGGCATGTCTGGCTATATAAGTGGGTGTTAGGGACAAAACTCAGGTCCTCATTCTTGATCAGTCACAGCTCTAATGTGCTAAGCCACAGCCCAACCTTCTTTGCTGATATATTAAATTGATTATTAACATTACATGCCATACTATAATTTGAGTTTCATTTAAAACCTGAAACAAATGTCATGTTTTGTTCATACCATACCTACCTCTTTGTATTCACTGGCCTTTAATTTAGAAGTGTCCCATTGAAGACACAGTCCAGCCACTCCAGGTTGTGCATGAGAGAGTTGGGATCCAGAAACAGATCCAGACGTCAACTAGAAAGTTGATAACATAGGGGAGTTTCACATGGTGTCCTGGTTGAGTTGACCCTTTGCTCTCTAGACATGTAAGTTGTATTCCTGGAAAAAAAAAAAAAAATCAAGACTCCTCCATGACTTTTCTGAAACTTCTTAGAGGAATTATCTTTGGTAAATTTGTTTTGTATGTTAATGTGTATTTTGGACATTTTTAATGTCTTCAATAAGACTTTTAATTAAGAAAGTTATACCCCTTCCATTAGCAAATGTTTGATTAAAATATGGCCTTAGGGAAACTTGTCTCTGTTGGGACCTGTCAACAAAAGGCTTAATGTTCTCCCAGCAAAGCAAATAGCTCACAAGACAATTTTGACTATTAAAACAATATCCATAGTGTGCACTGCTCCAAGTTAATGTTCGCAAACAGCAGTTTGCCATAGAATTTTAATGATTGGATTATAACACCCATTTCTGAGATGAATTACAGTTATTACCATGTAAGGTGTAATATAAATCACAGACTATGACTGCCTATAGACTTTCACAAAGCTTTACTATCTCTGCATCATACCTGGAGCGTGATATTGATTTAATAAATTGGGAGACATGTTATCACAAACTAAAAAAAGATGTAGTGAAAGAGAAAGATCACTGTAAGGATAAACATCTCCCATTTAATCAAAATAAAATTTAAAGGGCGATGGAAATATGGCAGCCTAAAGGGTACTTTCACCTTCAACAGCAGAACCTTTGCTGTATCTTTACATGGGCCATGAGGGGTTTAATGTAGAAAGGATACTTGCAATTGCATAGGCTAATGGATTTTAAACATATTTTTAGCTATGCACCTCTGGTTAAGAAATTAACCATAGTTATATAACCAAAATGATTAAACGGACATTTATGTGACTGAATGAAGAGTAAAAGTGTCTAAACATGTGCCCTTATACCCATCCTCTCTCCCCCAAATGCTCTTCTGTTCAAATCATTATGTCCAAGACACCAGTGAATGCTGTACTGAGAATATTAAAACCCATAAAAAAGGAGATGCACTTTACAGTAGCTAAAACCTAATTAGCCAAAAATCTAGGATGAGAAGAAAGGCTTCTTAAGTGCTGTGGAGAGAATGTTACATTATGTCAGTATTGTTCAATACTCTTGGTATGTCTCCTACCTTCTCAATATTATCTCTGAACTCACAGGTTTCTGCCTTTGTTACTGAATGTATGAAAGCCCAATTATCTTCTTATCTTTTCTCTAAAGAAATGAATTATAGATGTACTTAGATTCTGCCAATCAATGTGGAACTAGCTAGAAAATCACTTGATATGAAAGTAAATGACCTTTTTATTTTTACAGAAAATTAGTTAAGGAAATTTCAATTCTAAAATTGAAATGACAATTTTGAAAAGGAAAAAAGTTATCATATCACTTTTTTGAACCAATTTGATAAAGGTAATAATCACTTAATAAACTCAAACAATGGCTTTGTGAATTTGTGCCACATTGTTTCTTTATTAAATTAACTTATGGCCTTCTGTATTGCTCATTCATATTCTGACCATGGTACTACCTCATGCATAGATGGAGATATATATATATATAGCTGGATAGCCCCAAAACAGCAAATGTTAACTTAACCATGACAGAGTTGTAAAATGGTTGGGGTAGGCTCCTTGCATTGATATGCTGCATGTTTCTTGTAGATAGTTGGACACTTTTCTTTGCAGATGGGTATACATTCAGCAAGGATCCACTGTACACATTATAAGTCATCCCACCATTCCCACGGCCAAACTGATTCCATGGCAAAGGGCAAAGTCATTAATGTATAGAGGTGTTCACTGTTTACTGGGATTATTTGCTACTTGCTCAACACATAGGGAGCAATTGGGTTCATTGTAGCAAATGAACATTTTCTTTTTCTCTGTTTGTCTTAGCCTAGAGATGTGGTTAGCTGAATAGATTCTATAAGGTTTACCATCAGAATAACAATTCAGGCACTATTATGTGAGTCAAGACAATAGTTTAAAATTATGAAGTATACTTGTCTATTTGTAGCAATCTGTAGCATCCAACTTCAATATGAAAGGGAAGCTCTGTTTCGTACAGGGCCCAGGCTAAATCATGATTATTATCAAGAGTTAAGGAGATCAATCAAAGAAGGAAGTGGAATTGTCCAGAGAAAACCCTAAACAGAAATTTAAGTAGTCAATTTCCTAATCAAATTAAGGAAACTTACAGAGAAGGATCTGAAGTGTCGTTCCTTGAAGACATAAGCAGTAGTTCACGATCCTTGGCCTGAAACAATTGGTAATTACATGAAGAGGGAGGAGAGTACAGGCCACACAAAACTACTTTATCGAGGCAACTTTCATGGACACGATTGTTATACCAATGTGGACAGAATGCAAATAGGGTTTCTAAAAGCTGTGATTTTATGGGATTATAAACTGGGATTATAGGATGCATATTGTTGAATGACTTTTCAATCAATGACTTAACAGAATCTGTCAGGGACCCAGCCATGTACTTCACCACTTAGTGGTAGGATACATCTGTCCAGGCAGTCATTGCCAGCATCTTCACCATATACTGAGGAACTTTTCCCAGCAGTATGGGGAAGAGTGCTGGTGATGATCCTGCCACCTAAGTAACCCACAAAATTGATAAATAATGACAAATATCCTTAGATAAGACAGCACTATGCAATGTTTATACTGGGGACTTTCAATCTTGATGCCCTAAAAAATCCCAGAAAATTGTTTAATAAAATTATTTGAACCATCTTTTTTTTTTTTTATTAGTCAGTTCTGTATTCAGCAAATACAGTCAGTTTGGTACCATTACTAGGCTCATCCGTGACCTACCCCCTCCCCTTGGCCCCTCCTTGTTGGGGTATACGGGTCATACATTGTGGAGTTAGCCCACAGTTATGGGTAAGCTAAATGTCTCTGCATATCATGACCCAACATGTGACTCTGACATTCTTTCCGCCCTCTCTTCCGCAAAATTTCCCTGAGCCATGTTGGGTTCATTTTTGGTCTGCTTCAGTGATGAGGTGTTGGGGGCCCCTGAGGCTCTGGCTCTCTGATTTGGTAGGAGTTGATGTTTCTCTGTGCTGATCTCCTTCCCCCTTGTGCTGGTATCCGGTTCATCTTTTTCTTGTCACCTTCCTGTCTAATGTTTGCCATGGTGTTTCCTTAGATCAGTTTATCATTGAACTACCACCATGTATTTTCTGGTTCAAAGAGGGCTTTTTAGGTAACAGCATAATAAATATGTGAAGACTGAACATATACTATTAATGCTATTGAATACTGAATAGACTATAGCATAATGGAAGCCTAACTCTCAAAATCTTCCTTATTTAATGACGCATCATTCAATTAGAATGGCATGGCTGGAAGTTGGATGAGAGTCAGTCCCCAGACAGTCAGCGCGTCTAGTGCCAGAAGGTGCTACATGGGCGACTGGGGGAAATTGACCAATATCTATCGAAGCAACGCATGGTCTAACCTACTTAGCAGCAAATAACGTATTGTGATGCCCACACAAGTGCAGTGGTGGCACACAGCCATGGTGGGGAACCAACTGCTCTCAATTTGGCTAACTGATCCCCTCACTGGTATGGGACCCATAGCTGGAGCTGGGAAACAAGTCAGAACCATATCCAAACATAAGCCCACTCTCCAGTATCAAGCTACTATCAATTGTGGGCTACAAGAGGGCCTACACCTATTAAATTCTCTATAAAAAAAAAAAGTAAGGGTTATCTCATTTGTCCTGGTGCTAACTTACTCTCCGTTGGAGAATCTGCTTCTCTTTTTCAGATAGATGTAGACCCTAAGGAGAGAGCCACCCCATCATACCTCAAAAGGGCCCCGGCTGAAACTAAGAAAACTTGGAGAAACAAGCAAGGGGGCTGTTTTCCTGATGAACCGGACACCAGCACAAGGCTGAAGGAGATCAGCATAGAGAAAAATCAACTCCTACCAAATCAGAGAGCCAGAGCCTCAGAGGCCCTCAACACCTCATCACTGAAGCAGACCAAAAATGAACCCAACATGGCTCAGGGAAATTTTGCGGAAGAGGGGGTGGAAAGAATGTCAGAGTCACATGTTGGGTCATGATATGCAGAGACATTTAGCTTAGCCATAACTGTGGGCTAACTCCACAATGCATGACCCGTATACCTCAACAAGGAGGGGCCAAGGGGAGGGGGTAGGTCACGGATGAGCCTAATAATGGTACCAAACTGACTGTATTTGCTGAATACAGAACTGACTAATAAAAAAAAAAAAATGACGCATCATTCAGCCTTCATGTGTTTGTAATTTCCAGAGACAATTGTAGTAACAACAGTAGTAAGCAGATATGGAACTAAGGACTAGACAATCTAAAAGTCTTACTACCACACCCCAATAACAACAGATAATAGAGGGTGAAGATAATAAAGAATGAACTCAAACAATACCTGTGGCAAGGAGTCATAAGTGGTTACAGGAAAACCCCAGTACAAGGTATGGGATACCTCTCACTGAGATGTTGCTCTGCTGGTCAGAGAGGCCCCTGAGGCATGAGAATCTATATAGATTATTGGCAAACCTCATGGTTGCCCATCAGAACTAGAATGTAAGACAAAATTTCTAAAGACACCACATGCTTCCATACAGAACACTGGAAAATCTAGCTAGAACTGAGCTGAAGTCTGCCCACTGATGGCCAGCTGCCACAGTACTGCAAAGTGCTATGTGTCCTTCTGAGGTGGGAAGCATTTAACAGACTTACCAGGATTGAGCCCTGTGAGCTACACAACTGGACAGTCATGTAAGATGGACCCACCAGTGCAATGATGGCATGACTGTTATGAGGGTAACCAACTACTCTCAGATTGAATATGAGGATCACTGGGATTTAATGCTCTTGGTACACTCCACTTGCCATACCAGTTTTTGATGCTGGACACTGCATAGATACAGGTCTCTGATGCCTTTGGAGATATCTTCTAGGATAAGGGTGTGATAGGTTTGCAACCATCTGCACTAGAGTCAGTGGTGTATCCTAAGCATGTGCATGCATGTGCACACACACACCTTCACTCACACACTGCACTCTGCATTTAGAAACATTGCTTTTGTCTCTAATCACTCACAATTGCTCACCATCTCTGCTTCTAGAACTTAGCTACCTTGAAAAATTGATGGTCCAAGAAGATTAGCAACCTCTGCTACTTTCTGTGCATTAGACAGGCTGCCTCTGCCTAGCTCTTTCAGTAGAATTGATTCAGACCTTTCTCCCCAGACTCTCTCTACACTCCTCTATATGCACTGGATCTGGTTATACCTTTTGCTATGGCTTCCCAGAGACCAGAGAAATTCCTTTGATTCCCAAAGCAATAAGCTTAGACAAGCCATTTAGAAAATGGCTTCCTGAGCTCCACTACCATGATGCGCTGAGAAAAAGTAAACACTTGGCAGTGTGGTTCTGCTATGCTAACTACATGGCACTGCGAAGTGAAGTTCCCCTTAAAAAGCTGCAAATACTTCAAACATCCTACAAGGCTGAGTGACTGATAGGACTTCTGTGGTTGTGGAGAGATGGAGTGCTGCGGATTTAAGGCCAAAATTATCTCTGCTTATCTTTAGCCACCTTAGTAGCCATTTATTGCCCACCTCTGTGTCTGACCTATTGGCTCTTGTGACTATCAGGTGATCAAGTGAATTGTTATTGACATGTCACTAGCTTCCACCAACCCAAAGGCTAAGTAAGAACAGCATGGGATAACATCTAAACCCCATAACTGAGTTTTTCCCACTTAGCTGTAACCTTCCTGCCTGATTTTCCCAGCGATGTAGTTGCAGAGTGCAGACGTTTCTGACCTTCTTTTGTTCTGCAACTAAAAACAAAAGCAAAAACAAAGAAACAGAAAAACCTATATGAAATTTTGAACATGTTGGAACATAAACTTTAGAGTCACCTGAATTTATGTTCCTGGATCATGATCTTTCAAATTTGGTTCCAGAATGAACTATCTCATATTCCCTTTGAGGTGATAGCTGGGTGTTTATATTCTCTGAATATCACCTTCTTCCTTTCTTTTGGCTCCACTCCTGCCCTCTGCCACACAGCCACTTCATTCTCAGTGTTGGGTTCTTTTTCGTATCCTCTGTTCCACTCTCCAAAGTATCTGAATTTCACAACTAAACTTCAGTTGCCTACCTTGGGGAAGCCACTCTGGAGATACCTTAATTCTGTCCCTCAGAGAAGCTGTCAATTGCTGTATGCTAGTTTAGGATTCTGCCTCTCTTTTGTTTATTTTTTTTTTTTGGTATTTTCTATCTTTTGTTCCTATTTTAATTGAGAATTTTAGTACATGAACGAACTGTGACTTTGTCATAATCCCCTCCCATTACCTTCATTTGTCTCTTCTACTCCACCCCCATTTCAATGAGCCTCCTATTTCCAACTAGTCCTTCTCCTAATTTAATGTCTCTTTTTTTTTTGGCCTTCCTTAATCATTCATGTCAAAATGTTGATCAGCTCAACACTGTGCAGGTCTTGTGGCTACATACTGGAAAACAAAAATGCTGGTGTGACTTGATTTCTTGTAAGACTCAGGCATAGAGAAAGGCTAAATCTAGTTCCCACTGGGAGAGCTTCTTTGACTATTATCTTCACAAGGCTCCACAGGTGTTCATACCTAGAATGACCATATTCTCGCATTGCTTTATTTGTCTTTATTACTCCCTCTCACATTGCTAATCTTTGAAAATGTCTTCTTTGGCCACTCACATCAAAATAGGTCTCTGTAGCCATCTGTTTCAGTATTCCACCTTTTTCTGATACTCAACAATACTTCTTGAGGTTTTAATTATTTCACAGATTTTGTTACTTTGTATGTTGATTTTATCCCCTGAGAGACTGCAAGATTTCCAAGGACTGGTTTACTCACGGTTTTCTCACAGGGAAAAGGTTACACTAAGTCCATGGCAATACATACAGACCATCCTTACTGAATGGATAAACACTACCCAGCATCTTCTCACTTTCTTTTCTGAAGTCTAAGCTTCTGCAGCTGGTTTTGTTTACTTCTTAATGTCGCTTGTTCATTTCCTATGTTTGTACAGGCTGAACAGTGCAGGCTGGCCAATAACCCACAGTAATCCTCCTGTTTCAGCCTCCATGGTGTTGAGATTGCTGATTTGCACAACCATCACATCCTACCACCTGCCTGTCTTACTGGCCCATTTTTTTTCCACCCTTCAACTCATGACTCCTTTAGTACCTACTAAAACCTGGGAATCACACCCCTGGTTCTTGTAGCTCTTCTTGTCATCTGAACATAAAGCTCCTATTCTGACAACTGACATTTGTTTATAATACAATTGGTCTGCACCTATAGTTTCTGTTTCTCTCCCCCCCCCCCCAGTCTATCTCTATCTCTCAAGCTGCATTGGTACTTTATAGCTTCTTCTGTTTCTATGGAGATAGACGTGTTTAGATATTACTGTGTAGAGCCAAGGATTATAGAAACAGAAGAGATGGAAATTAACTTGCACACTCTTGTGCAATTAGCATGTAATGAATGCTTCCTCAAAATAGATTGTCTGTTACCCCATTAGTCCAGAGTCATAGATGCTCAGACTTCATGTAATAAGATCCAGGATGTTAGCACACAATAGGGACTTAGAGCAGGGCTTCACTGGGCAGTGTGGTGGGGAGGGGCTGTGTACTGAATAAACAGTCTGGTCACCAGGGAGAAAATGACTCATTTGTGTTTCCTGTTTTAATGTTTGAAAAATTTTTTTTTTTCCTCTTGAAAGGGACTGCATTAAGGAGCTCAGAGCCAAATTGCAAGACACATTTTGCAGTGATGAAGACCTGGAAAAGACTATATAACGACACATAGCATCCAGAGGAATTCGGAAACAGATGTGCACTGGTCGTCCTTCCATGTTCCTGTCATAGACTTAATATTTACTCTGCGGGGACTTTCTCTAAAAGTCTTTCTATTAGGAAAAGAGGGGGAAAGTAGCTCAGGAAGAACAAGGAGTAAAGCAAGCTTGTTCTTGGGTGTTCTGACACCTAAGGCTTCTCAAGGCTGATCACTGAGTGTCCCCTAGTGTGCACCTCTGGCTACAGGTAGCTCCATTGGAGAGTGCTCATTTATCATGCACAAAGGGGCAGGTTCAGTCCCTAGCACTATAAATACACAAGCAAAAAAGTTACTGTGCACCACAAACGTGTAGAAAAAGTTAAGTAATGCATTACTGTACAATGTGGCAATGTTAATAAACATTGAAATGATTAGTAAATGTCATAGGAAAAAGGGAAAATTAGATGGGAGCCCATAGTGAGCAAACAATTTCAAACTACACCACCTGTTGCCCTCATTTAAAGAAGAACTCCTCCCATCAGCCACGATTTCTTTAGTACTTCTCTAAACTGTGATGCAAGCTTTTGTCCAAAGGTAATGCCCATTCCATTACATCACACTGCTAGGGGCAGAACTCATGTGGTCTTAATGGGGTGTAGTGAAAATGCTTCATATGCTGTCCCATGGTCAATGGTCCATGGTTCTCCTTTCTGATGCAGTTGCTATGGCAACAGCCCACTGGATATGAGCAGAATCTGATGGTTCCTGGTGTCAGCTACCCCATACCCATCTTGTTCGGACCTTCAGGGTATTTACTGCAAGCATGAAAGAAAATAAAGGGATATATGCCCCAGGAGTGGTGTTCAATGAAAGGATATAGGATTTAATGGACAGACACCATCACCTATGCCTCACATAGCTCATTCTCAAAGACTCCTTATATAGTCCAAATGAAATTTAACATTAATTGACCTGAACATTAGCTAAGTGAGTCATCATTTCCTGTTTGAGGCTTTCCTATGTTTTTTTTTTTTCATTCTTTTCAGTCTATCTACATTTTTTTTTTTTTTGCCACATGGGATTATTTTCTAAAATAAACTATACACATGCCCTTGTGAACACTTTGTTCATAGAGAACCCAAAATGCATAAGGAATCTGCTTCTGCATTTAATAACATTATTTAATCAATGTTCTCTATAAAGAAAGAATCAAATTATCATCTGTCTATGTCCATCTGTCCCTATCTGTCCATTGATTACTCATAACAAATGAGCTCATACTATCTTAGAGGCTGAGAGTTCCCTGAATCTGGAGGACTGGGACAGCTGATGTCACAGTTCATGTTAGAGTTTGGAGGTCAAAGCAATGGGAAAGCTGGTGATGTACCTTCCAAGCAGGTTCTGAGTACAGAGTAGGAGGAGGGCAAATGCTCAGGACAAAGGCACTGAGAGAAAATTTCCCCTTATTTAGCCCTTTTGGTTGACTTAGGTTTTCAGTTGGTGGTATTCAGTCCATCAATACTGGGCAAGAAAAATCACTTTTTTCAGGCTAATAATTTCAATGGTTATCACATAAAAACACTCTTGTAGACACACATAGTATAATATTGAATGAAATAGTTGTACACTCTGTGTCCAGCCAAGTAGGTGCATAAAAAACAACCACCACCATATAGAATATTCTCTCAAGCATGTATGCATACAAAGTCTCAAAAGATCAGATATCAGTGTTTACTGTATAAAGAAAAAGAGGACCTTTAAATCAATTACATTGTCCAGTTTGGTGCTAAGCAGGGTTCTGTATAGCTCCTTCTACTACATAAGGACATCAAAAGAACTTGCCATTAATGAAATGGGTATTGGACCCTCAGTAGATACCAAATGTGCTGGCAACTGGCCCTTGAGGGTCTCAGCTTCCAGAACTGGACAAATCAATTTACATTTTTATAATCCACCAATTTTATATCATCTTTTTATAGCAGTCTGAATATACTAAGATGGATTATAATTTAACATGCAAATTTCACTTTTGTTGTCCATAAAATAAGAATGGACTCAGTCCTCACCTGTCACTGTCATTAGAATACTTATTTAAAGCTGTATGTAACTCATTATGTGCTCTTATCAGCTGGAATGTGAGTGCTCTCGGTGCAGGGGTTCATCTGCTCAATTCATGTCTTATTCATAGAACTTAGAACAGCACATATGACAACCCCCCCAAAAAAAATGCCTGGCCCTGCTCCTGGTCCCATTACCCATAGCAGAATTCCAGTACATATATAACCACCATAATTATGTTCAGGGAAGGACCCTAGAGCCAAACATTCCCAGGAAGGAGAGGAAAATCTTCAGCAATGCATATGTATGTCTAGTGAGGTAGCATCGAGAATATTCCAAAGGATAGCTTATCTAGGATAAGCAGCTCAATTAACCAATTTTGCTCTAGATTTTCTACTCATATGCTGGACTTTATTTGAGAGAAGCATATTAAGAAAATAACTATCTGTTAAGAGCACACTGCATGCCAGCAGCAGAGTTGACCTTTAGAGAACAGCAGCCTGTCTCTTCATCAGTGTGTGCCCCTATCTGGTATAACTGACCTTTCATGTCCCCAGGCAAGTGGGCTCTACCAAAGTCAGCCTCTCTGTGTGAGAGGGTCCCACATCACTCCTGGAGTGATGGAGTGGCTTAGCCATCACTTCTGTTCTTTACCTGTCAGTGAAGGCATCAGCATAGACCTCCTCATTGAGTTGTTCAGCAGTGGATATTTACACCTAATGGGCCAAAGGATAGTGGCAGAAAGCTTGCCAATCTCTATGAGAAGGGTCACCTATCTCATCTCAGCTTGGGATGTGATTCTCATCTCTTAGCCCAGGTGAATATAAAGAAGAGCAGGGAGAGTATAGCTTATGTGTGGATACAGGTATACTTCGAATCTGTATGAATGATGTTTCTGTGAACTGCAACATTTATCTTTCAGTAATCTGTTTAAATAAGTAACACAAACCAGTTGGAAATGGGCTTAGCATCACTTCACACCTGTGAAGAATTATGTCTGACATCATATGGTTGTCTCATTGGTTCATCAAACAGCCCTCGTTTAAATGTTATTATTGACATGTTTGCTTTATGTATCATGAAACCAAGAAAATAATATTTCAAATAATTTCTGAGGTTCATGCTGTTAATAAAATACACAAACTCAATTTTATCTAATTTTAACATTCTGCTTTTCTTTCATTTTATACTCTTCCTTTTTTATATTTCTTAGACAAAAACTTTAATGTATAAAAATACCCTAATTTCAGTTTGCACCCATCCCATTATCCTCTCTTCCCCAGGTCCCAGTCTCTGAGGCTATCCTCTCAATAAGTGATTTTGTTAGTTTGAAGTTATGTTCCCCAATAGACTTTATTAAAACATGTAACTTGGATTTCTAAACCAGATTGCTAGAGGAGGTCTCACTGTGGGTAGATCCTGGGGTCCAAATCTAAGTGGTTATTATGGACAGATATGAGTTCAAGAGTATGCAGAGGGATTGAATTCTGCCTGTGGTTCCCAGAGTGTGCTTGATTGTGGTGCTAGTAGTGGTTTTTCTCTTGGCATGGTTTTGGTAGAGGGAATGATCTTCTTCTGACATTATGGAACATCTCCTGCAAGAAATAAATGTCATCTTTTCCATAAACTGTGTCTTGTTTGGAGGTTCATCCCAGCAGCATAGACATTGGCACCAGAGTGTGGGATGTTGCTGCATCATGAATATGTTCATGTGTATTTTGGTCTTTTGGAGCTTTGGTTTTGGAAGAATGGACATGGACTTGATTCTTGCAACTGAATTGGCCTTCCACAGCAATAAGCCAAATTTTATGCACTATTCTTGTGAGAATCTGAAAATATTAGTGAAGAGAAAATTGTATATGAAGGCTAGATTATAAACTTTCAAAGGGGAACGAAAGTCTGCAGAGAACATTGTTGGAACTGGGCTATGGTATCAGGGCTGGCTGCATTCTGCTGCCCATGCCCAGAGAGCTTGACCAAGGTCAAACAGGTAATGGACTGATATGCTTGCCTAAAAATATGGAACTGAGAGATATAAGATTTACAATTGGAAAAATTCGTGCAAGTTTAACGTTACTGGCACAGAGACTAGTTTTAGTTTTACTGAAGCTTATTGTCAAACACATTGGCAATCTGAAGAAAGAACACCCAAGTGCCTTGCATTGAAATAAAAGAAAGGATGCCTGAGGAAAAACTGAATGGTATAAATGCAACTCATTTGAAAGGAGATGACTAGAAGGAAGGAATCTGCTCTTAAAGGTCACTATTTATTTCATCCCCAAATTAATAATATAACATGCACACCTGGTATTGGTTTTGGGAATCATCAAAAATGCATGGAGTGTGTCATGAAGTGCACAGAGTTCCAGAAGCTATAGATGCATAAGGGTAAGTCATGATGAACTTGACACAGAGACCAGTGAAGCCCTTGGAAGATGGACTGTGCTTTGCCTGGAGACCTGAAGATGTTTTGGGTATACCAGGACAGCGCAAGGGAGACCATAGAACACTGATATCTTGAGTTGGAAGTTTTTTCTTGCTACTCAGCCAAGCTGAGTGGACTGAATTGTAAAATCCAGAGACTTGTCACCAGTCACAGGTTATAGATATCAGACTTGCATTGCAGTTGTTTGCCTAGTGGTTGTCAAGTTCGCATGGGTCCAGCATCTCCATGTTATGCATTGTAGCAATGGAAATGTTACTTTGTTCATTAGATATTAGAATTAGTAACTTGTTTGGTTTTACATGAATCCCAGTTACTGGACAGTCTTAGATCTCTGATGAGATTTGGAACTTTAGAACAATCTTAAGTTGATAAAGACTATAGGAACCTTTGAAATTGTACTGAATACAATTTACAATATGAGATGTTTATGAGTTTCTTGGGGGCCAGAGGTGGAATGAGGTAGCTTGAATTTATGTTCCCCAATAGACTCAGGTATTTGTTAAACCTTGTAAATTGATTTTCAGCTGCCTGACTAGAGGAAGTGACATTGTGGGTGGATCCGGGGTTCCAGCCCTGTGGTGTTACTGGGGGTGGATCTGAATTTGAGTCTAAGGTGTACAGAGTACTTGAGCTCTGCCTGGGGTTCCCAAACTGTGCTTGCTTATGGTTATGGTGATAGTTTTTCTCCCAGCATGGATTTGGTAAAGGGGACCACCTTCTTCTGCCATTGTGGAAATTCTCCTGGATTTGTAATCCTGGAATAAAAGCCATTCCTCCCCTAAACTGTGCCTGGTGTGGAGGTTCAACCCAGCAGTGTGAAGCTGGCTACTGCAGTGTTCCCTCAGCTGTTTTGTTGTCTCTTTCCTTTTGTCCTCCTCCATCCTTCGTGGCAAAATGTTGATGGGCTTAGAACTGCATTGTTCTGTGAGGCATCTGTAACCCCGTAGGGGTCATGAAAGTACCAGTTGAGTCATATCGGCAGGACAGTTGCACAACAAAAGCTTATGCACCCCGTGACTTACATTCTTCCTGCAGTTCCACCATGTTCCCTGATCCTTGAGGGGCATGATAGAAATCTCTTTCAGTGTTGATTTCTCAACAGCCTTGTATTTTCTGCTTTGATCTGTTTTGGGTCTCGTCTCTGAAGTCATCTCCATAGAGAAAGTGCTCTGGCTAGCGATGAGCATAGCACTCATATTCATTCTGCCAGTTCCTTCACAATGTTCCCTGAGTCCTGTTGGGTCTGACAGATATGACTGAACCAGCGCTAAGCCCTGGGCTTTCTCTTCTTCTAGACATTTGGGTGAGTCTTAAGTCTCCCCAGTATTTACTTCAATCTCTTAAAAAGCAAGTATTCTATCCAAAATTAAGATAAGCACTAATCACAACACATAAATATATAAATTTAAAGGCTTCTATATACATTTTAAAGGGCATAGTGTTTCCATTTAGCCAAAGAACAGTGGAAACCTTCCTCTGGGGTCTATAACCTTCCATATCTTAAGCTTTTCACTCAATTTTCAGTATTAGGCATGAATTACCTCTCCCTGAGCAGGCTTAATATCCAGTCAAAGAGCAGTTGGTTATATGCCACCACTTACGTGCCACTATTGTACCTGTAAATGCATGTTCCCTGTCTGGTTGATTTTGTAGCTTGGAATTCACTGAATATTCAGATGGTAGGTGACTTTTCTCTCCAAACAATTTGCACAGTACTTTCTAACACTATGACAGCTAGCCAGTTGGGAGATGGCTTCTAATTTCCAGGATGATTTTTAGTGTCCTTTTCTAGCTGGTTTGAAAGACTGCCAATGTTAACTTAACACTTAGTCAAATTTCCAATGTGAGTAACAGAACAGCAGTGATGTGTTGCACTGAGGCGACACTAGTGCTTTATGGATAAGAGTGAAAGAGACCAGAAACATGATCGTCCCTCTGGCTCCTATTAACACACATGCATAGCAGGACAGTTATGTATCATTTTGTTGTGGTTATTTTGAAGAAACATCATGATAACCAAAATTAAATTTAAGAGTTCATCAAAGGGCTAGGGAGGTATCTGTGTGATAAAGTGCTTGTTGAGCATGTGTGCATACCTGAATTTGGGAACAGAGGCTATATGATCAGCAAACAAATGGGCATAGATAAGAGAATCATGAGCCAGCTAGTCTGGTGAATCCAGCAGTGAACAGCAAAAGACCCTGCCTCAAACAAGAGAGAATGTGAAGACTCACACTCAAAGTAAACCTACTGAACACACACACACGCATACACACACACAGAGAGACAAAGCCACAATCATACACATGAACATGAACAGGAACATGAATACACACACACTCACACACACACACTGAGACAAAGCCACAAGCATAGACATGAACATGAATACACACACATGCACACACACACAGAGACAAAGCCACAATCATACACATTAACATGAACACACACACACACACACAGCTGCAGCTTCAGTCTTGTTGGGGAGAAAAGATTCAAGAAACACTGGAGCTCATGAACAGCAAGCTCCAGAGTCAGTAAAATGCTCCATTTCAAGCAGACACTGCGGTGAATGACAGAAGGGGTGCTAGATTCTCCTCCAGTGCAGCCTCTAAAGGCAAGCACATGGGCTGCAACATCAGCACGTACATGTGCACACACATTTGCACGAAACACACCATACATAGTAGGCAAATCACACCTGGGCAAATAAGAGCACACAAAATACAGAACATGCAGTTTTATTACAGAAACTTATAAAATGCAGAAATCATAAACTGCAGAGTAACAGAAAAAGAGGATTACAGAAATAACTTGAAAAAAGAAATGTACATGAATTTTAAATACTATGCAGTATTTAAAATAATGATTTGAATGGGGCTTTATATTCATTTACATTCACCTCTTAATCACAATATACTGTGTATAATTTTATTCAAAAATTATTAACCATAGATTCATATGTGTGTGTGTACACACAAGCATATGGATATATATACATATATATGTATATGTGTGTGTATCTAACAATTGAGTGAAATGAAATGTAACAAGTACATATTTCAAGATAATAGCTTATTATTTATGAAATATAGCAAGTAGATATTTCAAAATGATAGTTTATTATTAACAGCCACAATATTTTGTATTCCAAAGGCTGTTCCTGACCATGACAACAAAGGCTGAGCCATGATGAATAATTTCCATTATATTTTTATCTGGATGTCACTGATTCTTCCATTTATGTGAGGAGAAAAAAGAAGAGGTGGTGTTTAAGGAAGATTTTGTAGTTGCTTTTTGTAATTCACATTAAAATCTATGTTATAATATTTATACTATATTTATTGTTTCCCTATTTAGAGCTATACCTCATCCATTCATGCATTTTGTTTACTAGGAATTTAAGGAATAAAATGATTTAACTTACATAGAATGATCCCTTTGAAAGTCAAGCTTGTCCTCAAGAAGTTTAGAATCTTGTAAAAGAAAATTTTTAAACACCAAACACCATTAAATAAAATATAAAAATGATAAAATGCCACAATAAGTATAGGCATGCATACTGGAGAGAAAGACTATTTTGGGCTAAAGTTAGCCTAGAAAGTCTTAAAAGTTGAAGATTCACTGGGTGGGGATGAACAAGATCATAAGAGATACGCAACAGTAGGAGACAGCATTCAAGACTACAGAATGCATGAAGGCCACTGTGCATGGGTGCATGGGAGAAGAGACGACTGAACCACACTGAATGAACAAGAGCTTTGATGAATATCTGGAGACACTCATTGGGTAAGACTGAACATGCAGTCATTTAAAATATTCTGTGCCTCTTTTTATTAAACAGAGATAGGCATCTTATAATGGGATAGCGCAACATGGTCACATGCACAATTCATGCATTGTTGAATTGATTGTATATCAAGCAGTACTTTGCAAGTCTTTTTTCTCGTTTATTCAATCAACAAGCATCTTAACTCCTGCCTCTACAGTCTGATGACTTAATGTGAAAAACCTCTGAGATATTATTGTTGATCTACCAGAAAGGAAGTTGCTAACAGGACAGCAGACATCAGCCAGCTACTGGATGGACGGCAGTGTCAGCTGAGTAGGCACACGGGAGTACAAAGGTATACCCGCCCAAAGAATGGTTCCCACAGCATCAAACCCCTTCATACTCTGGACTTCACCTCCTTCATATTGAGCAAAGATCAGAGTCTTAGCTCTAATCTCACAGGAGAGCTAGTGAGAGATTCTGCATAGTATCAAGTGCTTAGCATGTGTTGCATCCTTTTCTGCCTTCACATTTCTCACCTTATTGTGTCCAATTAATGGTGAACAAAGAGGTGTGGATACACAACTGATAATTGGGTACACATACTAGGAGAGCCTATCTCCATCTTCGCATGTCCTCAAACCTCAGACTTGAGAGCATAAGTGACTTCTCTATCTTGATATTTATTAACATTTTCAAACTGCCTAAGTCTCAAACTGCCAAGACATATTCCCAGTCTAGTCCACACTGCACTGATTAACTTAGCACATATAAAAAAAGAAAAAACTTACTTTCTTTATCAACATTCTTCTGCTACAGTGCCATTCACACTCTATGCTTTTACTTTAGGCTTTTGTCATCTCTCTGGATGATAAGATGATGGTTGCAAATTACCTCCACCTTCGAGTACAGTCATCTGGAGTACAGAAGATGCAAACAGGTTTTTCTATCAGTTGAATAAAACTTTGATGTTCACAGCTCCTTTACTATAAGAAAGTCATAGAATGAACACAAAGGAAATAAATTACAGTCTTACTCTCCTCCAAAGAGAAAGCCAGACTTATAGAGACATATTTGGAAAGAGGGGATGAAGAAAGCATTTACTTCACTCCAGGGTGGTGTTTACAACAGAAATCATAAACTAGGTAATGTTCCTTCCATCTCCAGTGAATGATTTGAACAGAGGTAACTACACAGGATGGTGCTTGTCCCCAAAGGGCTTACACAGGCACTGTAATGGATCCTTTAATCCTAATAATTCAAGCTTAAAGCAGATACAACCTCTTTCCCCTTAACAGCACGATTACTGCACCAGGAAGTGTATTTCCCTGAATGTAACTAAAATTTTTATAGCACTAAAACTGGAGAATAGTAATGAGCCACTTGGAAAGCTCTAGAATGCTAAAGAACTTCCTGGGTACATTTCAGATCACTTATGAATGTCTGTCTTCTGTTTTCTGCGGGATTGTTGAACCTGTCCATCTTCACAGTTGGGATTCAGTGTCGATAGTTTCAGCTTTTTTCCTGAATTCCTTCATTTAGTGAAAGGTGCAGAAAATAGATAGCTGTCAAGTGGGTGTCATCATCTTTCCAGTATGATAATTACTAGAGACTCAGAGAAAGGAGTAGTGACACATGAGTCCAAGGGAATCAAAAATAATAATAATAACAGATCAAAGGACAGTGCAGGGCCTCATAAGAAAGTGTCTCATGCCAACCTTCGCTCAGTACTCAGCACTGCACACTCCACTCCCCGCCCCCTGTCTTTGATGCCATCTTTCTTTTACAGGTTCAAAAGGCTTCCTCTGTTCACTTCACACTTACTCTTTGGTTAGGTGCTGTCATTGAACTTCAAACTCTCTTGCCCAGGTATCCAATTCCCCAAGCTCTGATTAGCTGATCATATTTCCCAGCACCCTAAACTTACTAAACTTAGTAGTCTATAGCTGATCTCTTTCCACTGAACTTGTTCTTCCCAACTAATTCCTCTCTCTCGTGCTCTCTCTGTCTCTCTGTCTCTCTGTCTCTCTCTCTCTCTCAAGTGTGGGCCTGACCCGCTGAGTTTAACTAGGGTTACTTGCAATGGAACTGGTGGGGGATTATTTACCAGATCATGAGAGTCTAACCAGTGGCTACACCACTGCAGAATTTGCCTCCCATCCCCCAACCTCCATTAATTGCACTTAACACCTCAGAGAGGGATGGGGAACTCATGCCCTCCTCCATCGCATCACCCAGGAAAGAATGTTCATGAGCCCCGTGTTGTATGGGTCTTGTGCTGGTTGTGAGAGTCTCTGTGAGGTAATGGATTCTATGACCACATCATGTCTGTATGGCAGCATTCATCAGAACATCTCCTCATCCTCTGGCTCTTGCATTCTTTTTGCATTTCTGCATTAAAATCATTTTAATGCACTTATTTGTTATACTTTCCCTATACTTTTCTGGTTATACTTCTAAAACGTGCTTTGAACATTTCCTCTATTCTCTATATTTTCTCTCTCTTTTCCCACCTTTTTTCTACACCTCCATATTCACTAATTTAGAGTCAGTATACTGAGAATTGGTCATGACTTCCATGTATGCACAGGTGAGAATGTGGCCCTAGTGACCACCTTCTCCATGGTCCTTTCATGCTTGTGTTGTAAGCACTCTTGTCTCCTCTCAGCCATCTTCAGTTCTATTTCCATTTTCTTAAGTATGAGCCAGTCATACTTGGAAACCAAAAATATTGAACATCAGAATAAATACTTTATTTCCAATTACTTTACATTTTGTTTTATAAAGTAGATAATAAATGAAGAGAATGCCACACTTTCTTTCCCCCAAACTTGATCCAGGTAATTCTCAGGCTGCCTAAAATACAAATTCTCCCATGTACAAAGTAAAACAAAATAATCTCACGATAATTTGTGATGATATCCCATAAAGTATTTGATGTCTTGTGGTGTAGTGGACAAGTTGTTCTTTTATTCTTATTGGCAAGAAATATGCCTGAAGGTATTATAAGAGACATTCCCATTATAAACTCAAGAACAATGAGATTAATCAAAAAAGACATGACTGGTAAATGAAGGAGTACTTGGGATAAATAGAAAGTAATGAATTAACATTGTGTTGGAACAGATACTTTTTTCTACTGAGAAAATTAACTCAGCCCCTGGAATGCTGCTCAAATTTGCATCAGGAACTTTTCAATAAGAACACTCTATTTCAATTCTCATGGCTGAGTATACGAATAAAGGCTATGGCGTGCACACACACATAAGTATGTGTGTATGCATATATGTATGATGTTCTTTGTGTGTGGTGTTGTATAACACTTTTCTCCAAATGGAAATACTCCCTCCTTCCCACCTAAAAGGCAGAAGGAGACTCAGGATGTAGACAAAACTTTTAAGTCTTGGAGTGCTAAAACTTACAAGATTCACAAGCCCCCTTCAAGGTTAGACAAGAAGTGAACTATGGTGAGGAACAGGGTCTCAGACTCACAAACAACACAGAGAACTCCAGGGAGGCAGCTTTAGTATGTCCTTCCGTGTGGTGGAGGGGCTTCTGGTAATGCAGCTGCCTCTGAGCCATACACACACCCATAAGTAATCCCTCACCCATGTTCTGTAAGTGACCTTAGTAAATCCATTAGTTCACTAAGTTGGATTTTCATCTGTCTTCTGTGTATTACTGTCTGGGGAACAGAAATATATGATTGGCATCTCCCCAGAAAAACACAACAATATGTGTTTGTGTATGTACCTAAATCATTTATTGGAAATTTCCCTTTGTGAGGGCATTCTGTTTTTCTTCTTTTTTTTTTTTTTCATTGGCTAAATCTGACCACCCTGAGTGGAAAATGTGGGTGATAATGATAAGATCTAGTCCTTACTAGACCTTCTTCATACTACCTACTAAAGGCTTAATTTCAAAGCTCAGTTCCCCCTAAGCCTTCTTGAACAGCCAAATATGAGACTCACTTCAGGATGGGTCACCAACTGCCTGCTAGGTCTTCAGTTAGGAGGCCCTCTCAGAGGCAGTACCCTCCGTTATGGAGCCCTGGCCAGTGGGAATACAAGTGAAGACACCACAGAATATTCCTAGCTATAGCTATTCCCATCGAAAACACAGCATGAAGTCCCCTGGTATGAGTACCTGAGAAATAAAAGGGCAAAAATGTACAAAAACAAAAAACCGATTTCATTTGATGTTGTACTGCTTGTTATTTCTGAAAGAGAGTAAAAGTTTTGCTTTCAAATATAAAGTATCACTTCTATAAAACTACCTTGATAGCTAATTATGGTGTTTGTGGCCCAAAAGAGCCCTGAGTACATCTATGAAAGGTAATTCTTTACAAACACTGTGGGATTTCTTAGCTACCTGCAGGTAATGACTCAGCCCCTTTGGTAAATATAGTCATACAGACCTTCTCCTAAGAACTGAACCACAGTAATAATTTTTTAACTCACGAAAAGTTTTGTGTCAGGGATTAATCCCAGTGCTTTAAATTATATCCATTTCTTGATGGACGACTAATATTCCTATTTCCTTGATTTCTTGTTAGAATTTAAAAATAGCCCCCTTTGCCCTTTCCCGTGATCTTATTTTAGCAGTCTTCCCCTGTGTGCCTTCCCTTACAATAAAGCTACCCAGAAAAAAACATTGGCAATTCTTTGATGGAAGTTATTGGACTCCTGGGTGTTTGAACAGATGTACAATAGAAGAGTCAAGCAGAAAACACTAGATGGAGAATAAGTCAATTTTTGTGTGCAGAGAAACAGGCAATCCTGTGGTTTTACTGCTGGTCATCAGGCCTACTGTAGAGAAGATAATGGAGGCTAGAAACAGAGAGCCATTGCAAGACAGGGATTCTCATGTTATTCGCTGTGGTTCACACTAAAATAAGGGGGTGGCAAATACTTTGAATTCATTGAGAATTATTCTTAATATATGCTGACATAAGCGCAAGTGTTATAGCAGAAACTAAGTTCATATCTTAGCAGACATATTGAGGCAGCTGACACTGACAGCCAATAAATATCTCATCAGCTAATTAATTATCAGGTCATAGCCTCACCACCCATCAGTCAGATTTTCATCAGTGTGATAAAATGCCTCACAGGACCAACTTATCAGGAGGAACGTGTTCAGAGGTTCAGAACTTTGCTTTTGGAATTGTGATGTGGGAAGATATGACATGGGGCATGTAGGGGAGTGAACATCACTCCATTTGAAAAGGAGAAAGGAAGAGGGAGAGCTGGAATCCCATTATCTTTTTATGACATACTCCCAATGAACTAAAAGCTCCCACTCAGCCAAAACTCTAAAACTTTAAATCCTTTCAAATAGCATGAAGGTGAGAATGAGCCTCTCTGTTTGCTTGGTTTGGCTTTTTTGAGGCCACATCTTATTGTAGCACAAGGTGACTTAGAACTCACTCTGATGCCCACCCTGCCCTTGAACTCATAGTGATCCTACCTCGGCCGCCATAGTGCTGGAATACACACGAGGCTTTAGACGTCATTAGCCTTTACATGCAGGCCTTGGTAAACCTTCCAGGTCTGATTTACAGAGTCTCCCTACCTGTGACTTTTCATGTAATCTGAACCAAGGAGCCTAGAAGTACCAAGGAATAAGGCTCCTGGAGCACCCCTGAGGTAGAAGTAACAGGTTAGATGATGCTGCATCTTTTTACTGCTTCTCACAGCTTTCCACAGAACAGAGGCTCATTACCTATTCCCTCTAGGAGTCTCCATCCCTCAATAGAGAAATCCCTAGAAGTAATATAGCTAGAATTTCCTCTGTAAACTTAAAACTTGTCACTCCCCCTTCCTTCCCCCTAATGAGACAGTAACAGCCACTTCCTCCTACTGCTCTAAGGGGACTGGCTAGCTACAAAATCTCCACCCCCATCACCCCACTTCCTTTCTCCTAAGGTTCTGTACCTTCGCAGTCTGTGAATGGATCATGGGCTTTGGATTCTTTCAGCCCCCCTCACAGCTGTTTACCCTGACTATGCTCTGAGCTGCTGGTCAGCTGCTTCTCTCACTTCTCTGTCCCAAACCTCTACCTCTGAGCTTCTCCTCCACCCAGCACCACTTTGCACCCCCATCAGCACTAACAGGAACCATTTCCAAATAAAACACTTGCCTCAGACCCTTGTCTCAGGCATTGCATCCCAAAGCCAATGAAAGAATAGCTTAATCAGAACATCTGTGTCCATACAAGCAACCTGAGTGTCTTCTTCTAATAGCTTGAACACTTTAGGGCTCATAGTGAAGTGTTTGATCTATTATGAATTGAATTATGTATAGTTACATATGAGAAGCTAATTTTTAAATCTTTCATTTTTACTTGCTTATTTATTAGGGAAAGAGAGAGGGAGTGATTGAGAGAGAGAATGGGCACACCAGAGCCTCTAGCCACTGCAAACAAACACCAGACCTACATGCCACCATGTGCATCTGCCTGCATGGGCTCTGTATAATTGATCCTGGGTCCTTAGGCTGTGCAGGCAAGCACCTTAACTGCTGAGCCATCTATCCAGCCCCTAAACCCTATTTTTATTTTTATGAACATGCATACATAATTTCTCCAAAACCACTTACTTAAGACATTGTCATTTCTCTCTTCGATGTATGTTCTTGCCAACTTTATACATTTCTGGATTCTCCACTCCGTGTATCTATGTGTCTGCTTTATTCCAACACCAGATCATTTTGGAGAATAAAGCTTTATAGTACATATATGCATGCATACATACATACATATCTGTGAAATGGCCAAAACTATACATTTTATATACTTGAGATGTATTATCAAAATCTAGGTTCATCTGATTCCATCGCTCTAACTTAGAACAATATTTTTTTTAATTTTTGAGAAAGAGAGAGGCAGAGAGAGAGAGAGGGAAAGAGAGAGAGAGGGAGGGAATGAGCACACCAAGACCTTCCAGCCATTGTGAATGAACTCCAGACATGAGCACCCTCTTGTGTGTATGTGCAACATTGCATGCTTGTGTCACTTTTGTGTCTGGCTACATGGGACCTGGAGAATAGAACATGGACTCTTAGGCTTTGCAGGCAAGCATCTTAACCACTAAGCAATCTCACCAGCCCAAATAATTTTTTAGAGAAGATAGTTGATATCAAACCATTCTTTTGAGCCCATATTCACAAATTGTAGTCATTTTTATTGCCAGTGTGACAAGTGTTGTCAGATGCAACAAATAAAATATAATATATCCAATTAAAAATTAATTTCATGTAGATTTTTGAGTTTTTTTTAGTATTTTTCCTATTTTAAAAAATTGTACTAAAATGCTTATTACATGCATTTGGAGTCTGTTTGCAGTGGCTAGAGGCCCTGAGCCCTAGCACACCCATTCTCCATCTCTCTCTCTCTCTCTCTCTCTCTCTCTCTCTCTCTCTCTCTTTCTCTCTTTCCCGTCCTCTCTGTCTCTCTCTTCTTGCAAATAAATTTTTAAAAATATTGGAATTGAAGTGCTAAATATCCTGTGCTTTCTCTGTTAACTGTAACTGTAATGTCTTTTAGAAACCTCAGAATTAACTGCTTCATATATAATTTCTTATGACCCAAAAGAGCAATACCACTGATCTCCTTATATGTGTTACTTATACCACCATCTAATCTTTTTACAGTTCTGGACACTTAATATCTTCTGCTTTGTTTGCTTCACATCCCACGTAAGGGACTCTTCATTCCCTGCCAGTCATTTCCCCATACAGGTCCCAGGAATTTCCATGTGGTGACTAAGCTCAATACCACCTCAGCTACTTACATGTCACAGTTCTGGTCAAAATCACAGCAAGCACCCTCACCCTGATGAGCTTGGCCCAGTGACACTTTAGTCCCTCTACTGACTGGAAATTCTAGAATCCTATTTTCTAAGCCCCCTTTATTCCATTATTGCTGTCACTTTCTGCAGGTGTTACGAGAAATAAGGCAGAGCCACCTGCTTCCAAGAAAGATTCCAAGGCCCATCTGACTGAAGTGTCTTACAGAGGAAAGACATTGCAGTATATTCACAGGAAAAGAAGAGAGGAGGGCCATGGTGAAAGAACACACCTAAAATATGTAATCATAAATATAAATCTGTATCTATATCATCTACATCTGTATCATTGTACCTATATATATGTATATCATATATACATATATCATATATATCTGTATCATATATAACCTAGATATCTCAATTACTTCTTTATAATTTTATGGGTAACAGAATTCCTGGCCCTTAGTCATGGAAGGAAGTGGAATTTGGAGTAAATGCTTTTCTTCTCTACAGCTCACAGTGGCAAATTCTTACCAAAGCTTTCTTTTTATGTGTAAAGACAGTGAGTGGAACCTACTCCTCTCTCTATGACATGGGCAGCTAGAAGAGGAAAAGGGGGATGGGTAAGTGAGTGCTCCCAAAACTGTGCTTGGTTCTAAGTTCTCATTGCCAAGCAGTAAGAGGACTCTGGAAACCCTCCACAGAGGCAACTCCAAGAATGCTGTAGGATCCAGAAACAGTGCAATACAATTGGCCTGAGCATGTGCAGCTAGGAAAAGACAGGAAGTGGGAGGCACAGCCACCCTGACACATGCTAAAGTCCTATTGTAGATAAAGCAATCATTGTGGTCCTGAGAACAAGGGTCAATAAGAATTGGAGATAGTAGATTACATGTGATCAATAGGTATTTATTTATTGACTTTTTTGTGTCATATGGGCGTGCATGGAGGATGTCTGCAGTGTTAATAGGAAAAGGTATTTACAATCATGGATCCTTCAATATAGAAAAGAATGCAGCCCCCAACACCTCATCACTGAAGCAGATCAAAAATGAACCCAACATGGCTCAGGGAAATTTTGCGGAAGAGGGGGCAGAAAGAATGTCAGAGCCACATGTTGGGTCATGATATGCAGAGACATTTAGCTTACCCATAATTGTGGGCTAACTCCACAATGCATGACCCGTATACCTCAACAAGGAGGGGCCAAGGGGAGGGGCTAGGTCACGGATGAGCCTAATAATGGTACCAAACTGACTGTATTTGCTGAATACAAAACTGACTAATAAAGAAAAAATAAATAAATAAAATAAAATGAAAGTAAATAAGCAAATGGCAAAAAAAAAAAAAAAAAAAAAAGAATTCAGCTGAGAATTAAGACAGTTACTTAATTTGAGGAGTTGACAAATGGCATGTTACCTTGGAGGTTTAATGCTCATTCATTAATGTCAAACACTTTTTCATGTGAGAAAAATGCAAACACATACATATTTCATTTATTGCTTAACAAAATTGTGTATGTTGAGATCAACTCCTTTTCATGTGCAATATCCAGTTCTCATTATTATGTTGATATTAGGGCATAATTTTCTGACCCCTCCCTTCAAAGATGAACACAATTGGAAAGATTATATATGACTGCATAAATGGGCAATGTGTTATCAAAGCATAATTGGAAGGGAACGTTAGATTATATTTTTAATGTGTGTGGTACTCAGGATATAAAAATTGGGCCTTTGCTGTGGTCAAGAAAATTCACAAATTTTCATGGAAGAAGTAGAACATAGGATTGTCCCCAAAGCACAGAGCAGGACTTGTAGGCTTTATTAGGTCAAGGGAAGTGGGAGGATGTTATGGCCACAGAACCCACACAAGAGCAGATAGTTGATCACAAAACACTCCACTTTTCACTGAAAAGTTCAGAACCAGAGGATAGTGTATCTGCAAAGAGAAGCAGCATGCTAGGCTAGTAATGCCCCCTGGTTCCTAGAAAACACTTCAATGCCTGCCTACTTTTATGAATTTAAACAAAGTACAATGGTAAATGAGAGAGTGACCACCAAAAAGTGAAAATTATGTGTTTGTGTAAAATTATACACAAATCCTTTGTAATATGATCTATGTATAAACCTAGCATATAATACAGTATATATGAGATATATGTTATATATTATTTCTAATATATTTTACATGTACGAATACCATGCACTGCTTTGATACTTTCCTAGACCTATACAGACATCCATAGTTGTAACAGAGTAGTAGAAAAAAGCTACTACTATTCACCTTATGTAATCAACATAATGGAAATGGACTGAGAGAAGAGTTGTAGGGAGAAATATGAGCTCCCCTTACAACATGTAAGATTTAAAGATGGTCTCTCACAGCACACAAGAAGCTGTTTCATTTCTTGAAAGAATGCTAATATTTTGGGGCTTCCTCAAATGTTCTTTCTACAGTGAAAATTGTACAAATAAATAAAAAGAAAGCACATTTTGTCAGAGACATATTATATTCACAGATACACAGCATACACACAGTCTCATTTGCTTAATATGTGAACCATTTACTTCCCCAACTACAGGTTCAATCTCAGATGTGTTGTTCATCTATCAGGGCCACAGAGTTCATATACCGAATGAAAAAGAAAAACATAGCTTGCCATGATGGTGCCTGCTTGTGGTCTAAGCACTTGAGAGGCTAAAGCAGAAAAAAATTGAGTCTGGGGCTAGCTTGGAGTACATAGAGAGACACAGGCAAAAATGAGGAGGAAGTTAAGGAGAGAGAGGCAGAGAGAAGAGCAAGCAAAGAAGGGAGAAAAAGAGGAAGGGTGGGGTGGAGACCTCGGCAATGCCCCTGGCTATGCTGCAACCAGCCCACTCCATTGAACATGGTGAGTGCTGGCAGGCAACCCTTCTGACCGGGGTGGGTCTGGCTGGCCTGTGCTGTGTGGGTGACTCCACAACTGCCCTTGAGCGGCAATCTGATAACCTTCTTTCCTCTCCAGGGCAGAGGGGTGCAGGGCACACAGCATCAGATAGGGGAAATGGATTGTGACAAGGCATTTTCAGGGATTCTAAAAGCAAGTCTTCATTCCAGCATGATCTTTCATCTGGATGTATAATCTCCCCATTAGGAGACAATCCAAAGAGGTCATTTGGGGAGCTTTTATCTTCTTCTGTGAGTCCTAATGAAACATGCATGAGTTTTCAGACAGTATCAAACCCAACCTTCTTTGCTGTGCTTCCTGGCTATGCCCTTCAGAGGAGCCTGACTCCTTACAGTTCATAGTGAGCATGAGCGATACTGTATCTAGAGATCAACTCATTCATGGTGATGGCTGACCTTTCTGAAAATCCCCCATTATTCTAAAACAACCAGGACTGAATTTATCAAACGTAATGGTTTAACTGTTGATGCTAATTTTCTATAACAGTTGTCTCTTTTGCAATTGGCTTTAAATAACAGGATGTGAAACCACTGGAATGTGCAATGGATTTGCACAGGACTGGATTTTCTGCAGGTTCTGAGTTGGATTCAACCTTTCGAAAACTTAGTTTGTTTATTTGTTTTCTCTGGGAGAAAACTGAAGCTCAAAGTTCTATGAGGCAATGGAGAAATGAAATGTTTACAAGCATTTCATAAATAGTGAAGAACTATTTACATATCAAGAAATCATTATCAATAATAAAGATACAATTTCCCAAATACTAATTATTAGCATGCATCAGACCACTGGCATCTTTAACACTTGTGTTAGAAAGACGTCTTTCATCACACGGAATACAGATCTCAGAAAGGAAATGCACCCAAAATACCTCATCCTAAGAAGTAAGCTGGAATAGGAATAAAAATATGAATAGAAAACTTGACAATTACATAGGAAGACAATTTATTCAAAAATGGATCGAGCCTCTGTTGTGCACAGAAAATTAAACCGTTATTTCAATTATTCCATTTCATCATTCAGTTCACTATACCACATTACTTTAAAATTTTACTGGTAAGATATAACCTCATATTCAGAAAGATAAAACAACCTGCCCGAGGTGGAGGAACATAAATTAAATTATATCAATCTCAAAACTATCCTTTTCCCACACACTGCAGTTCTTAGTCATATTTATATTGTATTTAATATGATTTTCTGAATCTTTCTCATGCTCTCTCTCCCTCCCTCTCTTACACACACACACACACACACACACACACACACACACCAGTGAACATAATTACATGTGGCTTCTGCCTTGTGCTAAAACTCAGTATATTAATTTTGATCCAAGAAGAAAGAGCAACAGCCAGCTGGACAAATGTGGACTGACGAAGGCTGACAGGACAAATATCTCCCACTAACTTTGGTGCCATGCTGAGGAGACAGATTTTTTAATAGTTCTGCATAACTAAGATAAGAAACAAAAACCACATAAAGGCTGGGTATAGAGAGGCATGGACTTCTGGCAAAGAACACAGTGTACATTAGCCTAGATAGCTCTTTAGCTCTTTTAGGCTTAGGTGGTAAGTGATGACCTTAGAAAAATTAAGCCTGTGTAGGTTAATGCACTTGAACTAGACTTGGTATTGAGTAAGCCAAATCCAAATCTGGTAGATGAGGTGGATATGCAAATACCAGGCAGGTCTTTCAGGGTGTGTCTTACAAACTCTTGAGATACAATGCCCTCTGTTCATGAGAATCAAGTGTCTTCCATCTGGCTGTCCAACAGGCAACCACTGGCACATGATATGGCCTTGTCTCAGGAGGACAGAGCATGTGCCTAGCCCAAACTCTATCTTAACATAGACCCTCATATGCATCATTAGCTAGATCAGGAAGCTTTGCCTCACTTCCAACAGATGAACTCAGAAGCACTTTTCCAACCCCTGTACCAAGACCTGTCTTCCCCTCCACTCTCACCACCATCAATATGTGCCATGAATTTGTTACCACATAGATGTTCCACTTAAGTAAAAATTTCTCTAGGGGATGGGAGAGATGGTTTAGTGGTTAAGGTGTTTGCCTGCAAAGCCAAATAACCCCAGTTCGTTTCTCCAGGACTCACGTAAGCCAGATGTACAAAGGGATGCATGCATCTGAAGTTCATTTGCAGTGGCTACAGGTCCTGACATGCCAATTCTCTCTCTCTCTCTCTCTTAAATAAATAAAAATATATTTTAAAAAAAGAATGCACCAGACTTTCTCCTTCATATCTGTGTATTCATAGTACATCTCTTTAAACTTGATCTGTTAGGTGTGCCTTTGTGTAGAGTATTGCGATCTTTTATTGGTATATGTGTATGATAGTGGTAGTAACCATGTATGTGCTGTGCAGTGTGTGTGTGTGTGTGTGTGTGTGTGTGTGTGTGTGTGTGTGATTGTGTGTGTGTGTTGTATGTACATATAAGTTCTTATGTACATGCCCCATGTGAACACGTGCAGAAGGCAGAGGAAAATGCCTGGTGTACTCCTCTATCACTCATCCATCTGCATGTTTCCTTGAGACCAACTCTCTCACTGAACCTGAGCTGGGGCTGCCTTTTTTGGTCAAACTGTCTGACCAGTGAGCACCAGTGATTCTCTTATCTCTGCTCTCCACAGGCCAGGGGATTTCACAAGCATGTGCGGTCTTGCCAGCAGTTTACCTGGTGCTGGCGATCAAACTCAGGCTGAGTCAGGCCCTCTGAGATGCTCATGATTCCTATGGTAAGTACTCTTACCACTGAGCTTTCTGCCCAGCCCAATATTGATTTTTTTTTAAAGAAAGGTATGTGCTTCTTTCTCTTCATCTCTTGTCCTTGTGTCTTAGAAGGCACACAGTAAGTATTAGTGACTGAAAACTACAGTCACAAAAATACTCATAGTGTGATCTTTAACAATATTGCCAGATTCTCATTTAAAGAATAGAATAAACATAACATTCTCTGTGATGTCACATAAAAGTCTTATAACTTTTATGAAGTCCTAAGCAAGTTTTACTTATATAAACACAATTCAGCAGAATTTTATTTTTACCTGGTTCTGTACAAGGCTGTGCCTATATATTGTAAGCTTCTGTTTTCTGTGTGCAAAATAGTAGGGACATTCCTTTCAAGGACACAGCAATTATTGAGGGAAATATATTTTTAATAGCATATCCATACCTAACATTTAATAAGTGTCATAAACTGTTAGAGTCTCACTACCATATATTCAGTTAACACTCAAAGCAGACATACAGGGTGAATATTTTCATGCCTCACTAATGAAGTACCCAGATTCACACAGCTCATAATCCAAAGGTGCCAAAATTAGAACCAATGCAATCTGGCATGAAAGTGGAAGAGAAAAAAGACATTAGAGAAAAACGAAGGAATTCTGAGTAAAATATAAACATCACTGATTCATACCATATTGATCCTGGCTCATTAGTTGTGACAAATGTACCAAGAAGGAGCTAATAGCAGAGGAGACTGCATGTGCAGAATGTGTGACTCCCCACACTGTCTTGGCAACACTTCTACAAAACGCTTCCTAAGTGAAAATGGGGGAAAAGGAACTAAGAAGAATAATGGACCTGAGATATGCAATTAACATGAAGTATGTATGATTACATGCATACAAATGTACAAAAATACATGATCATAATGCATATAGATATGTACTTAATAGTGCTCAACTATATACTTCTATGGTTTTTCAGTATTTTACATTTATATTGTTTTTGGCACTTAGGTGTCACATTTATTTTTAGTCAATGAACATAAAATAACAAAATAAAAAAAAGAAGTAATAAAGAAATATCATGAAGAACTTTTCAGACAGTAAGAACTTCATAAGTAAATGGTCAAACTTAGAAGTATGACTTATCTAAGCTTTGGGAAATACATAGGTTAGAAACTTACCTCTTTTGGTACCTACAAATTGTCCTGTTGATGAATTTCACTGCATTTTACATCTACCTGACTTTTACTATAAGTTAAGGTTGCTTTACACCTGCTCCACTTAAATAAAGAATGCACCTGCTGGGATTAAATGTTGGGGTGAGTTGGGGGATAGTCAAAGATGAAATAAAGAAACTTCAATCACTGGACACTGGCAAGCAGTTAAGAACAAAACGGACACTCTTTCCAGTGTCTTCAATTACATCTGAGATGTTGCTATAAAACTGGCATCTGAGCTATAGCATGTCTTTGCATTCCCCTGTTTGGGATTATAGGTTCATGAATTATGCATGAGTATGTAGATTTGTCACCTGTGACAGGTGCAGTATGGGCAATTTCCCTAATATATTAAGAAAACCAGCCATAATGCCACTGATGGATGTAAATGAGATGTTCCCATCAGTTTAGTTAACTCTTCCTTGTCACCAGGTGGTAGGAGAATGATGCGCCTGGAAATCAGTAATTGATGTTAATCCTACAGCTAACAGCCCCTGATGAAGGAGTCCTCAGCACAAAGATGGACAGGTTGTTGCTTATTCACGCCATCATTTATGGATGTTTCTACCTCATTCTACCACCTGAATCATGCCACAGCCCACCTGAAAGAACAGCTGGCAAGCCTGCTGAGCATTTCTCCGAGGGATCAGACAGATGTCAGAAAGTGGGTGGAGGTAAAGGAAATTATTCATAATGAAAACTTCTCTGAATGTTGTGGCAAGATGTTATAGCTTGATGGGCTTTGGGTTTCAGGCATCTGGGTCCCCAAACTCCCCATGCTAAAGCTCTGTGATCTCTGTAATCACTCTGACTTGGCAAAGTCCCGAGTAAAGTATATTTAGGGGGATCAGATATTGTTTTTGGTATCACATATGAGCTATGTATGCTGAAGATGAAGAAAACATATTTACACTAGAAGCAATGAAAAGTAACTATGATTAAACGTTTTTGTTCTTTCCTTCAACTGGACACACTGCAAACAGGAGAGGATCATGTCTATCCTTTGTTGTAGGTGCTCTTTTCCTTCCCTCAGAATCCTTGCTTTAGCATTCTGTGTGCTCTCTTGAAACACACCGTACACACTGTCACAAACCTGGAGGAACATCCAGGGTATTTACCTTTCCCTCACTCACAGAGAGAAGGACCACACTGTGCGTTATGAGGCTGCCTCGTACCAATTCTCTCCCTCCTTCTCTTGACTCTGGGCTTGGCCTCTGTCTCTGCTAACCCAGGTCCAGTGGTGCATCACTGGACTTCCCAGCTACACAGTGCATCTACCCACCATGCTCATACCACTTCTCTGTTCGCTATAGAACCATCCTTTCTCCAGAACCTGCTCTCATGGTACCCCAAAACACTAACAACTGCAGCAGCACAGACCTTTCATCTTGGCTTAAAAGGGATGCTCAGACAAGTGTTGCCATTTGTTTCCTTTAACTCTGTTAAAAAGAAAATGATTCTATTTTTTAAAATCACAATTTAAAAGAGATTTGAATACTCATTATGGCATCAGGATAGGGAATAAAGATACTTGTTATGGCATCAGGATAGGGAATAAGCCTTGTCTTTGATGGACATACTTATAAAGGTGAAATAGAGGTCAAGATACTCAGGTAAATTTTGAGAAGAAACTCTAGTGAAATTAGTATTGAGCCTCAAACAAATGAGAGTAATTCATAAAAGTACACCTCCTATATCTTTGTATTTATTTGTCTGTTTCTCTTGAATTCTATAGGCAGTTATCTTTTATATAAATATTTACTTACTTACTTTTTATTTAGTTAGGAGAGACAAGAGGCAGATAGATAGATGATGATAGATAGGTAGATAGGTAAATAGATGATAGATAGATAGATAGATAGATAGATAGATAGATAGATAGATAGATAGATAGGATAGGATAGATGGATAGGATAGGGTAGGATAGGATAGCATAGGATAGGATAGGATAGGATAGAAGGATGGAATGGGCACACCAGGGCCTCCAGTCACTGAAAATGAACTTCAGATGTATGTGCCACCTTGTGCATCTGGTGCATGTGGGTACTAGGGAAATCAAACCTGCATCCTTAGACTTCACAAGCAAGTAACTTAACCACTAAGCCATCTCTCCAGCCATATATGCAATTCTTAAAACCAAGATGCAAGAGTACACAGAAATATGCCTGTAATACAGAAATGTATCTGTTTATAGTGAAAGTCTTTGTTTGAATTTCATCATTATTTTTACCAACAATGTCCCCTAATCTTCAGTTCCCCTACAGCTTCCTCAAAGGGAGAGGAGGCAGATATCATTCCTCTATAGTGAAGACATCTGACATTAGGTATATGAAGTGACACCCGATAGACACATGGCCAGGCATTCTCATGGTTATTGAGACTCCATTCCTCTATGTAATTCCACCCTTTGATCTTAAAAAGACCACATCTTGGTTTCAGCTGAGATGTGATCTTTATAATTGGGGAAATGAGCAAGAATGCTGCTTTCTTGGTGAAACGGGTACCAGAACAAGTGTGAAGGAGATAGACACAGAGAACACTCAACTCCTACCAAACCAGAGACACAGAGGCTCCCAAGACCTCAAAACTAAAGTAGAACAAAATCGAACCTATCATGGCTCAGAAAAATTACAGAAGAAGGGGCAGAAAGATTGTTAGAGCCACAACTTGGGACATTATGCACAGAGACATTGCCTCTTCCCCATAACTGATGGCTAACCCCATAACACACGACCCATATTCCCCAACGAGGAGGGTCCCTGCATCGGGGAGAGATAGGGAGGAGGCTAATGATGGTACCAACATGACTGTATACACCTTATGTACATAACTAATAAAATAAATAAATAAATATTTTTTTTAAAAAAAGAACACATTTGAAGGCTATGTGCTTGGCAAATCATGGGAAAGATTCAGATGCCTGTTTTTAGTTATAAGAAAACTGAAGGATGTGTTCATGTAGTTGTGGATCATGATTGTAAAATGAAAAGCAAGAATCTGGATTGGGTGACATGGCTATTGACCATTCAGAAGCACATGTGCAACTAGGTGCATGGCAGGCATACTATTTGTGATAAACTGGATTTTGTCCAAATGTTCTTGTGACTCACATAGTAAGGGTTACCGGATATTGCCTTGGGAATCTACAATGACCTCTCAGCATGTCCAGTTAATAAGACTTTAACATGAATAAGTCACATAACCTTTCCCTGTGACATGTTCCTCAACACTGATTTAAGGAAAGAGAAATGTCATTTTGAGTGCAAGAGACCTATGGAGGATGTGACCTTATATTTCACTCTTGGGTGAGGTAATAAAACATATTTTTTACATACAAGGGGCTCTTATGAATGCTTAGCAAATGCTAACTTACTTTATCCTACAAAATTCATATGTGAATAAAATAGTTTTACTCATTGAGGTTATATGAAAAAATCATGATTTGCCCAAAATTACATGTTTAGGAAATGTCACAGGTTATGACACCATATCAAAGAGAATTGACTCCAAAACAAGAAAACAAACTTACTAAAATCTCTTAGAATTATCTTTCTAGTTTTGTTGAATTGAATGAAAAGTGCAGATAAGGTCAAATTATTTGCTTAGACTCTGCCTTATTTTGTGAAAGATACCCTTAAAGACGAATTTTATATAACCAGTGATTTAGATGGTGGGGCAAAGGTGAACTCTGATGTAGAGTTATTTCCACCTAGCCTCTCTCATATGTTGAAAACCTTATTTACTCACTTGAATTAAATTCATGGGTGCCACACTCCCAACCTTGACAGGACCCTCATAGACAATGAGGCAATGTCACATAGCAGCTGAGAGCATAACCTTACTAGACCTCACTTTCAGCTCTCTATCTACCTACTTATCTATCCATATCTATCTATCTATCTATCTATCTATCTATCTATCTATCTATCTATCATCTATCTATATATCTATCAAGTGTGTGATATAGTGAAGGGACCAAACTGATGCCATGACAGGCTTCAGTATGGTGCTGCCCTAAGTAGGCCTAAGTTTCTGTTTCCTGGAGAGGTAGGCAAGATTTCTGGGAAAAACCACAAACAAAGGGTGGGCTGTTAATCACCAGTGACCCTGACATGTGGCCGGGAAGACAGCCCCCATTTTGTGCCCTGGGGGCTGAGTTCCTGGAGACATGTCCAAACATGCCCAAACATGTCCCTTTCAGGTACTTTTGCCCCACCCAATCAGAGATGTACAACTGTAACTGCTGCTTGCCTAGCCAATCACGTTAGATTACCTAACCCGCCTGGAATTCCCCTAGTTGTGCTTAAAAAGGGCCTGTGTGTTCCTCTTGGGGTCACCATTTTGTATGAATTGTTGACCCCCACATGCTGGCTGATTCTGCAGAATAAATGCTCTTTGTTTTTACATACTACTTGAGTCCAGAGTCTTTCTTCAGTGATCTTCAGACCATTACAATAGAAACCAATTGACTCACTCCCCTTCAACTTAATTTTGTCATCTAAAATTGTCATGATAATGTACCAAACCATTCATACCATTGTGGAGGATAGTTAAATGACAAAATTTAATTCCCTAGACACATTGGGGGTACAGTAAGAACTTTAGAAATAGTATTTATTGTTATCCAGATGTTCTTTGCTTACATATTAGAATCCTTTTTGAATATAAGCAGAAGCAAAATGTCGGGAGGTAGGTCTAGATTTTAAAAGAAACATGGGAACTGAAGCTCATGTAGTCATTATGTTTTCTGGTATGTTACATGTAATCCGAATGATCTTAGCTTATGAGCCTTGTGTTTCTTTGTCCTAATACATAAATAATGTGTATCTCTACAGTTTCCATAGAGAAATACTTTCATGGCATAGTGCAATGGTCAAAACCTGTGAGACCCTCCATCTCCTGTCTTCTACACTCATATTAGCATTCCTCCCAACACTGCCCTGTGAACTGTTGACTTATATAATGCATATGATGGTCATATCTGTTACCACTGCATAGCTAAGAAAGTCCGATAGCAGAACAACTGTCCCAGGAAACCTATTAAAACCCTAATTGAGTAGGTATTTTTGATGGCCAAGTTACCCACATAGCTAAATCAAGTTTACATTATATTGGCTCTTAATTGCCAAAGCCAAGATACATCAATTGCCCACATCATCATACTCACCTAAACCCTTACCAGAGGAAATTGCATCGGATCCTGGAGCCATCTTACAAGCATTTTTTACAAGGTTAACATTCTCTTTCAAGCATGGGTCATGCGACGTATATGCAATGCCTTCCAGTTTGTTCCCCCTGAATTAACCATCTTGAGATGTTATATAAACTGTCCTTCATTCTTCCTTTTCACATTCCACGCCACAAGCACTTTACTCTGGTACTAGAAGGCCCATTAAAATATATAAACATCACCACTTCAGTAAATTGCTTGTGACTTCTCACTACCTTGACAATAAGGTGAGGAAAGTTTCTGAGAGATGTACACAGCCCTACAAGGACCTAGTCTCTGGGTCTTCTGCTTCCACTGGTCTTCTTTGACTTCCTCTCTGTCCAGAACTCCTACCCTCCACTCTTCAGTACCACACTCCCATTCATCCTTTTGCTCAAAATTCAATCTCACTTGGCTTGTGGTCAGGGAAACCTTCATCTGACCATTCAGAATGCTGGGATTCACATGGCATATTCACCCAGAACTCCTTATATTTTTTCTTTTTCTTATTGAAACAGCTGACACTCATATGCTTAAATCCCTATTAAGAACACAAATTCCATGAAGTTGAAATTAAATGCTTGTGTTTAAGCAATGGTCTTTCTATATAATTGAGAATCTAGCAGTTAGCATGTGTCTACCAACAATTTGCTGAAATATGTTATAAATTCAATCTCTTAGCCTATTAGTCATGCTCCATTACTGTTACCATCTGTAGTAATAGTTTTAACATTAAACTTTCTTTATCAGCTTTATAGCATATTCCAGAGTGGATTCTGAGTGACTTTCTCCTTTTTGATCTTATCCCATTCTTTGTAATCTTCAAGTATCTGAAACACCTTAAGCATCTCCTTGTGAGTTAATGTACTGTTCTGTACTCAAGGACATCTGGATGCCTTTCTTCCTCTGGATATGGCTTGTTTTTACACATCCTACTTTACACATTTCATGTGGAAATTGTAACTGTATTGAATTTCTGTTAAAGCATTTTGTTTTGTTGAGGTTGTTTTTCAAGGCCTTTTTTGCATGTGATATGCAAATATGAGCCTGTAGATCTAAAATCCCATAAAGGGTAAAACAAAATAAATAAATCACACAGAATGGAAAGAATGTCAAATAACCAATTTTACACTTTTATAAAGTGCTTATTCAATATTGTTTAGCAAGATACACTAGACAACTAAAATTGTGTGGAATTAGCCAGGTCTTTCTCAACGGGCTGGTTTGTCTGCTGCCTAATGTTACCATTACAATTGGTTGCAGTCATTGTTGAAAAGCATTGGTAGAAATGATAAAACCCTTCTAGCAGATAAAAGGAATTAGCAAAGAATTCCTCCATCCTCTTACTTATTTCTTCTTTAAAGAAGTGTAGGGGAAGACAAATCACCATGACTTTCTAGTTGCAATGATCACTTTTGCGAAGAACAGATTCATAGATAAGCAAGTTTTATTAATGTGTATTTATCACATATCCTTGGAGACACCTACAGTAAGAATAATTTTCAAAGTTTTCTCTTCAGATTCTAGATTCATTGCATCTCCAGAAACAGGAAATATGCATGTTTATTGAGGTAAATGTGTACAGAGACAAATGCATGGCAAGAAAGGCTGTTCAGAAAGAATGTTCATTGAGTTCAATATCTCTGGTTTCATAGCCAGTGTACTGAATTTGTCTTCAAAGCAAACCCTCAGAGCTATGAAGATTCAAAATATGAGAGAATTCATATAACTCCCTTCATGGACACATTTCTATGATATCTAACAGTGAAAAGCATATGGCAGACACTAAGAACAGTTCTTTAAGAAGGGAGAGGGACATTTTGCCAACAACATGGTAGGCTGGGGCTGAGCAAAACTGGTATGACATCACAAGTATATGAATGTACTGGAGGTGAGTAGGAGGCATGACTTAATACTAATTATTATGTCCACTCATACAGAGAAGGCTAATAATGCTTGAAAATTCTTCAGATAAAGTCCTGATCACCCAAAGAAGGCTTAATTCCAGGGACACAATGTGGGTGTTTGAGCAGCACGGTCCTGCTCTGCTCCTTGTCTTGGGTATGAATTACTGACAGCACAGCATGAAAAGCTCCCTGATTGGAAAGACTCTCAACACCACATGCTATGCACCTGTGAGAAAGGGAATTGAATAGATCCAGGTCAATGGAAAGGAAAGCAGTTAGCTTAGGGCCCAGCTTCTCTTAGCCTTCAAAGGTCATCACCACCACCACAGAATGAAGTTATAAACAATTTAGAACCGTAGAAAGACTTTATGGAGAAAAATCTCAGGGAAGTGTTGCAGATGAACAGAGGCTAAAGTGATGTAAAACACAAGTGCTAGAGAAATAACAGGCAAAACAGGCTCTTAACCAAAACAAGTCGCACTATCCAAATTTCACCAAGTAGTACATACAGATGATCTGCCTGGTGTGTCCTCACCAAGGGCATTTGCCCTTCAGAAGCCATTCTCTTATTCCAGGGTTACTCTTCTTCCTGCTAGTGAACAGATGAGATTCCCAGCAGATCTCACTGCAGGGAGCATTTGATGCACTGTGGAAGAGCAGACAAGCACCCCAGTGGCCTAACTCACCAACCTTATTTCTTGTGATCACATGGGCAGGTGTAATCAAAAGCAGCCAAGTTTCCTGCATGTTGTGACTCCATGGACAAGGAAGCTTCAATGCCGGGACTCTCCCATCTCAAGTGTTATTCATGCTTCATGTGCTTTAGCCTGGGAGTGCCATATGCAGCTTCCCAACAAAACCCACAGCAGGAGCTGTTTGCAGACAGCAGCCTAGAGGTAGAGGATGATGATGGAGTGTTCCCGACATCTCAGAACATTGAAAGCACTAGCAATGCCTACCACAGGCTGCTAGTGGGATGATTAGTCCTTTCCTCAATCTTTCAGCAGTTTCTTTTCCCCATAAAACTCAAATATTTCTCCTGAGCTCCACCTCCATGGAACTGATTGCACTGGGCTCATAGGGACTTTAGGCGCTGAGGTCACAGTCATCATTCAGACAGACTTCTCGTGCGTCTAAATTGAGGAAGAGCTAAGCCACTTACAGTCACAAACCAGACCACAGCAAACACTCCCCAACATGTTCTTCCCTCCTTTCACTTTTTATGTCTCTCGAGGACCAATTCAATACGGCTTTCCTCGATTCACTCCTCATTCCATCATTGCTTTCTCTCTCTCTCTCTCTCTCTCTCTCTCTCTCTCTCTCTCTCACACACACACACACACACACACACACACATACATACATACCAGGTAGCTGGGGTCCTCTCTTTACAGTGATTTTCAGTCTTTGTTACATTTATTGAGTCAGAATCTTTCAACTCCCTGGGCTTTGAACATAATCTTCTAGGAATAAGACTCCCACATATCTGTTAGAATTAAGGAAGGACACATGTCATTTCTAGGCTACTTGTGATGCTTACTACTATGCTAGAATTCTGTGCTTTTAGCTTCTGGACTTACCACAAGCTTATTACATATAACTTGAATAGTCCTTGCTGAACACCTAAAATTCTCAATTATCCCTAATATTTTACTGTCTCTAATATGTCACATGTCAATAACATGATAGAAAACAATATGACATGGCAAAATGATTTCTAACAGAATTATATTTGTGTATTTATGTGTAGGCAGACACACACTAATATAATGTGTGTGTGTGTGTGTGTGTGTGTGTGTGTGTTTAATAGTCTTGATGGGGTTTGGAAGAGCATTTCAGAAGTATGTATATATGAAAAAAATGAAAAATTGATCACGAATATTTGTAAATTGACTTTGGTTTGCAACTGATGGCCAGTGGCAGAAGGTCAGACAAGAACATTGGAAGAGAGAGGAAAGATCAATAAATTAAATCATATTTTTAAGAAATCAATCACATGTTAGAAGAATAGGCCTGTGTATTTTGGAAGTGCAAATGCTCATAGATACACATACAAAGACATTTTAGATTAGATAGCATGACTTGAACATGTTGCAAGCCAAAGACTATGCTCTGTGCTTTGTACAATGTGACTCACTTTCCCTCCATGCCACAGTCTCAGTGTGCACAGAGTTTCATTACTGTCCTGCCTGGCTTTAGAGGATGTTCTCTTCCTCCTACACACAATTTATCAGTGAATGGCTGAGGAGTTCTGGCTAGCTTGAATGTACGGAGGTCTATAAATGCAAAGGAAGCCTTGGGTGTGTTAACGGAGAATGTTCTGGAATGCAGTGGTATATCAGGGGCTTCTTACAAGGACCTGGTAGATGATTCCATGTCAATGAAAACTAATCACATTCAGTTCCAAAACAACCATTAAATCCTTGTAATTGGGAGTTGGAACCTTTCACAATTGATAAGGGAACTCCCTGTGATATTCAATAACTTCAAAATATGGCTTTGTCTTTCACTATTATGGACAGAATATTGTATACTTTATTAGCATCATGTCTAACAAACAATTCACTGAAATGGGAGTAGAGATCCAGTATGGTGTGAGGTAAGCATAGAAACATGATCTCCAGCCTACTAGCTCCAATACCTGGAAAGTCACCAGAGCCATGGACAATTTCCTGTTGGTATTTTAGTACCCATATCTTTCATATATTCTGGGGGAGTCCACTGAGATCCAATTATGGACATTTGAATGATTATTATGGCTTTGACATAAGCCTAATCCGATCCATGGAGCCTTGGGGAAAAATAAATTTCAGTTTTTAAGTAATATCCTATGATAATTATTGTGGTAAGTGGAAGCTGAGCTGTGATGACCTATTCCATCATGTCACCAGCAAGAAGACCTTGACAATAGCTACCACTACTTGGTTAGTGTCTGTTTGTGAGTATACACTTGCGCACTCACATATTTATTTTTTATAAAAATATTTATTTATTTGCAAGAAGAAAGAGAGAGAAAAAAAGAGGGGAGGGGAGAATAAGCACACCAAGGCCTCTTGCCACTGTAAGTGAACTCCAGATGCACGTGCCACTTATACATCTGAATTTTCATGGGTACTGAGGAGTCAAACCCAGACCATCAGGCACAAATAAGTGCCTTTAATCACTGAGTATCTCACCAGCCCCACAAATTTACTTTCATACTATTGACCTCAGAGATGGATAAAGTTGCTACAAAAACCTTCATTGTACAATCAAGGGACCTTTCAAAACTGATTACACCATATTTACTAATGCTTGCTAATTACTGACAAGATGGCAGTTTCTGGATTATGTAATTTATGATTTAGTAGTTCAGTCCTAAGTACAGAATGTTCTCTTCTTGCATACATACGTACATACACATATTTACATACCTAAAAATGTCATGAGATTATTTTTGGCATTATTCCTAGCCTTCCACTAGAGGTGAGAGCTGAGGCTCCTTTAAAGTAAATAACTTACCAGAGTTATGAAAATTGTGAATAGCAGAGCAAAGATTCAAACTCTATCCAACATATTTTCCCTAAGTAGAATCTTCTGGAAGTTCATGGCCTAACTAGTCTGGAAAACAATGAGAGATCCTGCCTCAAATGAGGTGGAAGGTGAGTACTGACACCCAGAAACTGTTCTCCATGCACCTGCCCTCAGACACAGGCATACACGGATGTGTGGGGGCATGTGCACATGAAATTCTAATGTGAAAGGGAATATGCTTCACACCTCTGCTGATTAGGCCTTTCTTGAAAATTCAACTATAGCCAGATATGACGGGTGCACCTTAACCCTGGCCGTTGGGAGATAGAGCCAATAGGACCAGAAATTCAAAAGCATTTCCTCCTACCTAGTACATTCAAGGACAGCTTAGGCTACATGACACCTGCAAAAATCACTTAATAAATAATTTAACTAATTAAAAACTCAACTACTACAATATCCCCGAGCTTCTTCTATATTTCCATAGAAGAGATAGTTAGCTTCTGTTTACTAAAGTGTTTACCACACCAAAAAGCTAAAAGACCAAGTCCTAAACCCCCATCTTCTTTCTCATGGTCTCTAGTGATTTTCCTCCAAAGTACAACAGAAGTTCTCTACAGCACCTGCTACCACTCACTTCTGCATTCCCACTTAACCTGATACAATGTTTGGATGTGATGGATTTATATGATTCATTTCACATTCATCCAATTTAGCCTTGTCCCTGAGCTCAGATCATGACTTCACCACCATCTTGCCAGGCACAACATGTTGGAGAGTAAGAGCACACACCAATGGAGGGACGTATGCTCTGCATTCTATAAGCTTCATATCCAAGCTTCCCTTCTACCCAAGCTTTGGAAATGTATTCCATTTCTTATTTACCACTATCAGAGCTTTGACTTATGTATAAATGGAGACAATCACATTATTAATGACATTAATATTAGTAACTGTTTCAAAAGTTTTGAAAATCTAATTTCTATCACCTAATCAGCTGATAAACCTGACAACCCAGCCAATAGAGAAGTTCAATTCCATTGGAGGCTGACGTGCTTCATTCATCACCTCTTTTGTTACCACAAAACTGTTTTTATTGGTGCGTTGTCATAGGCTCACTCACGAAGCTCCCAAGCTTCATTACACTGTAATGGTCATGTGATGCTGGTATTATAGGAAGTCTGTAGAGGTTTCAGTGACACTTCTTTATAGAAACGTGGAGTCTTGCAGGACAAAAGGCTCTTACAAAAGCTGTTTATTTGTTGTTGTTTTCTGCAAAGAAGAAATCATGTCAAATCAACAAAGATGTTATTTTTATGATAGTGCAAGGAACACAGAGAGAGAAAATCTGATGTCTAAGATTGATAAAGAATGAGGGAAAGCATCTCTATCTCCGTGCTAAGTCACCTACATTCAGAATGCTTATCATTGTATGGCTCTGAAGGCGTTATTTGAATATTCCATTACAAACATCCGCAGATATTCCTAACTGAAACCGAAGTCAACCCTCAATGAGAACAAAATTCTACAAGTACTAGACAAAAAGGTGCTGGTTTGACTGCCACAGACAAAGAGGCCAAGTTCAACATTTCAGGTATTGTAGAAAAGGTACTATAATAACTTTAATCATTCTTTCCCTTGCTACTAGCCTATCCTATCCCTTTTATTTCATCAACTATTAACTTAAGTACAATAAAAAAGAACTTGAGTCTTCTGCAACAGAAGTCCACTTCAAAAATCTTAGGCTGGACTATGCAATGAATGCAATTACAAAAGGAGAGAAATGGGGCAAGAGGATGTCATGGACTCAAACCCTTCCATTCAATATGTTTAGATGTGAGAATTTCTGCCTGGTGACAAAGCCATAGGCATGTTGGTGATTCTGTCTCCTATACATTGATCAAAGGCAGAGACGAACAAGCTGTGGCTACAAGAATATGGACACTAGTTTCAAATGAATTCAAGTTGGATAAGAAGGATACATATCTCTTTCCTGCGCATTGATGGGTACAGTGATGAACATAAAAGGTTGTGTTGTTTTTGACACTGTGCATGAGGAAAACCATTAACCAAAATTTACCTCCCAAGGTGTAGTAGTTTCAATGGGAATGTATGACCCTCATAGTCTAAAAATTTTTTATTTTGTTTGTTTTGTTTTAATCTTGTAAAAATTATTTATTTATTTACTTGAGAGATAGAAAGAATGAGCATGCAAGAGCCTCTAGCCACTGCAAACAAAGTCCAGATGTATGTACCATCTTGTGCATCTGGCTTACATAAGTAACTGGGGAATTGAATCTGAGTCCTTAGGATTCACAGACAAGTGCCTGAAACACTAATCCATCTCAACAGCCCACCTAAGGAGTTTTTAATTAAACTTGAAATTTAAGTCCCCAGTGGCCTGCTGGAGGGTGATTCACTGGGAGTGGGGGTGCTCAGAGCAGTATGAGTTCTGGCTGATTATGTTTGCTGGCTATTGATGGCTGTCTCTCTGTTAGGCAGTTTCTTCTACTACTGATGCTGTTTCCCATGGATTCAGTAAGCCTGAAATAAACCCTTTCCAGGTAACTGCAACATCAGAACTGGTACAGAGAATGGGTCCACTACTGCTGTGAATGTGACCATATGGGTTTCTGTCCTTTGGAGTATGTGTGCTGCAAGAATGTGGAAGGAATTTGGTGCAATGGGTGGGAAGAGACATGCTGTACTGTAAGCAGAGCTTGATGTGCTATTCTGGTGAAAGTATGAAAATTTTAAAAGCAGAGAGAACTGTGGACTGTGAAGACTTGGCTTATGAATTTTTTTCTTCAAATTTTTAAAATGGCTTAAAAGAAGATTTGTGAAGTAGTATGCGGCTCTTCAGGTCAAGACTTAACCCCATCCCCACGCTACCCCCTGATTTACAAATTCAGCTATACCTACTATCTGGTAATGATCTCAGAAGCATGAAAAATACAGGGAAGCAAATCATGAGGTGCAACACAGTTTTGTTTCTCGAAATGGCCTCTGGACAAAGGGAAGCATGTTAGAAATCCCTGAATGGAGACCCATTAAGACCATTTTTATTTATTTATTTATTTATTGTGTCCTAGAGAGAGTGAACAAGAGAGAGAAAGAACTGCCAGGGTCTCAGCCACTGCATTCCAACTCCAGATGTTTGCGCCACCTAGTGGGTATGAGAAACCTTACACTTCCCTCGCCTTTGTGCAGCTGGCTAATGTGGGATCTGGAAAGTAGAACGTGGGTGCTTAGGCTTCGCAGGCAAGCACCATAACCACTAAGCCATCTCTCCAGCCCATTAAGGCCATTTTAAAGGATAAACTGGATCCACTCACTGCTAAAATGTTGCAATTGGTAGCAATGTTTAAGCCTCTGTACTGAGACCAAGGCCATTGTATGGAGCTATGGAGATGAACTGTAGTTTGCAGTGCAGACCTGAAGATGTTTAGAATACAGCAGGACTGTGGAACGGCTGCCATGGAAGGTTGCTCATTTATCCCCACTTGAACCGTGTAGTTGTAATCCAGAGACACTCATCACTGGTTACGGATGTTGGCGTTGAACTGCAAACATTTGATTTTTACCTGCTGGTCATTGTTTACATGGGTCCAGTATTTCCTTGTTAGACTTTTTTACAATGGAAATGTTTACTCTATGCCATTATGTATTGGGAGTATAACACTTGTATTCTGATCTTACACCACTCACAGTTAAGAGACATTCTTAAAGTTGCAGACCTTTGAAGTTGGTCTGACTGAAATCTGCATTGTGAAGTAGTCATGAGTCTATGGGGGCCAGAGGCAGAATGTGATGGTTTGAATGTGACTGCATGTCTCATATAAACTGAGGTATTTTTGATTAAGCTTACAGCTTAAGCCTCCAGCAGCCTACTAGAAGGTGTGTCATTGGGGGTGTATCTAAAGTCCAGCCCTGCTGTGTGTTCATAGCTCTTTGAGCTCTGGATCATTGTTTCTTCTGGCTGTTTGTGCTTGCCGGTCTTGGTTTTTCTCTCTCTGCTGTGGATGCATCCGTAGATGTGAGCCAGCTTCTTCCAGGAGAATGGTGTTTACCCTGGACTCTGTAAGCCTAAAATAGACTCTTTCCTTCCATGAGCTGTTTCTGGTTGGGTTTATTTCCAGAAACTTGGAAGGAACTGGAACACAAGGAGAAAACAAGGTAAGCAAAATCCTACCCTAAACCCTCTCTTTCCCAAGAGACAACAAAAATGGCTTTGGCAAGTGACCCCTATGTTAATAATGACCATTGTGTAGCCAATCTCAGCTCTTCCTTTTAAGCAAATGAAAGACATTATACTTGGTGAGTACTCAAACCTAAATAATCCACAGCCCTTACATTTTCTACCTACGCATCCCTTTGATATCTGTACTTTGTTTTGGAGAGACAAGTCACATCTCAATTTCTATTTGGCATAACATAATGGCATTTTATGGATAACAAAGACAATGCTTAGTGCATTAACTATCTCCACTATTGGCTTTCTCAGCGTGGGACACTGAAGCAGAGGCAGACAGAGCATTCAACCTAGCTTTATCAACCAAAACCAGGTTTCAGGTAGGGTGATTATACTATGTTACAGAAAAGCTAGATAACTCTCAATCCCCAAATAGTCCATATAATTACTAAGAATTCTGGAACTAGTGTTTGAACCAAGGGTTTCATACATGGTGGTACAGTGTTCTACCACAGAGCTACACCCCAAGTCCCATATGGAAGCATATTAGTCAAAGTAAACATGAGATGCAACTGATACTTAAAGTACCTGTTTTTCTTCAATTTCCTACATATTTATTAGATTCCAGGTAATAATTAAGCATTACACTTGAGTGTATACTTATATATTAGCTATGATTTTCTATTTCATAAAATGTGTTTCTCAGTGAGAAACTACTTATATCTACCTTCATGCTTGGTATTCTTTAGGAAATAAATTAGAATCAAAGGTCAAGTGGTAAAATTACCACTTACTAGTGTCAGATGTAAATAACATTTTCAGGATACATCTAGTTCCAACAAAATAGAAAGTTTGCACAACTATGCTGAGTGGAGCAATGTTGTGATAGATTAGTGATGTTTTCAAGGGGAATGGGAAGGAAGTCTAATGAAGGGGGCATATGGCAGCCCAAGATTTATTTATTTGTCATCCCTGTGAAAAGCTATTACTATGACTCCAAACACCCCATGATATTCCTTGGCATCAGTTGGCTCATCAGTTTAATGGGTATAGCCGTTGCTACCATATGTGCAAAATCAGATGATGGGGAATTCAACTGAGTCTATGCCTGTGAGAGAACAGTAAGGAACTAAGAACACAGGAGAGATGAATCAAGAGCATTGAATGGCTTAATTATTGACTAGTAACAGAGTAGCTTACAAAACTAAAGGTTGACAAAGCCAAATTACAGCAAACATGCTGGGAAATTAAGTGAGTGCATTGTCCTGAGATGAAACACAGCCTCTCTGTGTGTGATGCAAGTGAATATCAGATTGGCTCCAGACTTAAGGTTTTCAAGGTCAGTCTTGTGCATGGTACTTACCAAACGCAGCTTGGTTGTCAACTCTGCTACTTGTAATGACTCAGTACCTTCATATCTTAATTTTCTCATCCATATAGTTGTAACATTCACAGTACATGACTCATGGAGTAATGGGGATAATTAAAGTTATTCATTTTGAAATTATAATCAGTAAGTATGAACATGTGGTAGCCATTCTGAATCAAGTGGCATGCAAAGTGAGGGTTTCCGGAGTCAGTCCAAAATATGAGCATTCAGAGAAAGTAGTGACCCAATAGAGTTGTACCTGTCACTAAACAGTACTTTACTGAGTAATGGGAGTCAGGCCAATGGACAAAGAACTACTCCAAGACTGACATGTTCACTGTCATGAACAGCACAATCCTATTCCATCCTTCCATTTTTAAAGATGAGTGAGATATGATGGTGGGAAGTTTCAGGTAGGTCATGTACCCAGTGATTCAGGTAGCCACAACATTCCCTGTATTACCAATACATTCATAGTAAAACTCTTTCCATAGCTGGTGATTGGAGTACAGGACCAACCTCCTGACTCAGGGAAATGATATAGTGAGTTCATGTGCCATGACCCTAAGTACACACCTACATGTCACAGTAGAGATTGTATGCTAGAAGTGTTATATAATACTTGACATAACAAACAGGCAGACAACAGATGAGAAGAAAAATAATGGCCTTATATAACAAGTCTTTAACTGACCTTTTTCATGATTTCTTTCCTAACTTATCCCAATCTATTCATAGTACTGTGGGACCACTTAAATATTAAAAATTTTTAAATGGTACAAAGCATGTTTTTCTTAAACTTCAATAATTTGGCCTTCTGCACAGAATCACATGTGACTGTCTTTCCTGTTCTAGAGTCTAGGAGATTATTCGTGATGTGGCCTGTCTGACCTAACTTTCCAATGTTCTCTTCCTCAACCACACAATAACATCTCAACACGTCAGCCCCACTTATAACCCTTCATTAGGCAATAGAGATTGCCTTTCCCTTTGCTAGGGTCCTCTTTCTTTTTTTTTAATTTTTTTTTCTGTTTATTTATTTATTTGAGAGCAACAGACAGAAGGAGGCAGAGAGAGAGAGAGAGAATGGGCACACCAGAGCTTCCAGCCTCTGTAAACGAACTCCAGTGCATCTGGCTAACGTGGGTCCTGGGGAATTGAGCCTCGAACCGGGGTCCTTAGGCTTCACAGGCAAGGGCTTAACCACTAAGCCATCTCTCCAGCCTGGTCCTCTTTCTTCTCCTGTTCATTTTACATTTGATTAGATTCCTTTTTAACCTTTTTTTTTTAATTTTTAATGCTATCCACTCCAACCCTCCAACCTAAAATAAGTGACTTTAAATCCTTTAACATCAAAATCAAATGTCATCTCTATGAACTCACTCCTGACACTGTAAAATCTAGTCTTTTCTTGTCTGTGCACCCATAACATTTATTCTGTATATATGGAAAAATATGAACAGGCCAAGAGGTATCATTGTATACAATGACACACCATCACAACTTCTGTAATAGCAGAGGATACCAATGCATCAGTGCATCCTGAGCACAGTATGTGGGGGTGGAACAAGATAATGAGATAATAAAATTAATTGCAGTTGATTTTCTAATACTAGTAGTTTTAATAGTAGTATAATAAATTCATAACATTTGTTTGCATAATTAAGCTGAATGTGGCCTTTGTGCATGTTGGTAGCTTGGCTCATTTATTAGGATATAAACCTGCTCTGCTGAAACAAATATAGCTCATACCATCCCTATAAACCATCAGTACAGAGAGTCTAGGCCTGCTCACCTGTGCTCGTCCGGAGTGCTCCTCAAATTAAACGTGTGTTAAAAACCCCTGCTAATCTTATTAGAGCAAAAAGTCTAATTCAGTATAGCTGGAATGGAATAAGAGATCCTATATTTCATACAAGCTCCCAGGAATGCTGGTGCCTGCGCTCCACAACACAGTGCACCAATGTTCTGCAGCACACAGCAGTCAAGAGAGTCCATGAGCACACACTAAGTCAATACACAGTGTAACAATGTTCTGCAGCACACAGCAGTCAAGACAGTCCACGAGCGCACACTAAGTCAATACACAGTGTAGCAATGTTCTGCAGCACACAGCAGTCAAGACAGTCCACAAGCGCACACTATGTCAATACACAGTGTAACAATGTTCTGCAGCACACAGCAGTCAAGACAGTCCACGAGCGCACACTATGTCAATACACAGTGTAACAATGTTCTGCAGCACACAGCAGTCAAGACAGTCCACGAGCGCACACTATGTCAATACACAGTGTAACAATGTTCTGCAGCACACAGCAGTCAAACAGTCCACGAGCGCACACTATGTCAATACACAGTGTAACAATGTTCTGCAGCACACAGCAGTCAAGACAGTCCACGAGCGCACACTATGTCAATACACAGTGTAACAATGTTCTCCAGCACACAGCAGTCAAGACAGTCCACGAGCACACACTATGTCAATACACAGTGTAGCAATGTTCTGCAGCACACAGCAGTCAAGACAGTCCACGAGCACACACTATGTCAATACACAGTGTAACAATGTTCTGCAGCACACAGCAGTCAAGACAGTCCACGAGCACACACTATGTCAATACACAGTGTAACAATGTTCTGCAGCACACAGCAGTCAAGACAGTCCATTAGCACACACTATGTCAATACACAGTGTAACAATGTTCTGCAGCACACAGCAGTCAAGACAGTCCATTAGCACACACTATATCAATACACAGTGTAGCAATGTTCTGCAGCACACAGCAGTCAAGACAGTCCACGAGCACACACTATCAATACACAGTGTAGCAATGTTCTGCAGCACACAGCAGTCAAGAGAGTCCACGAGCACACACTAAGTCAATACACAGTGTAGCAATGTTCTGCATCACACAGGAGTCGAGACAGTCCACGAGCGCACACTATGTCAATACACAGTGTAGCAATGTTCTGCAGCACACAGCAGTCAAGACAGTCCACGAGCACACACTATGTCAATACACAGTGTAGCAATGTTCTGCAGCACACAGCAGTCAAGACAGTCCACGAGCACACACTATGTCAATACACAGTGTAACAATGTTCTGCAACACACAGCAGTCGAGACAGTCCACGAGCACACACTATGTCAATACACAGTGTAAAAATGTTCTGCATCACACAGGAGTCGAGACAGTCCACCAGCGCACACTATGTCAATACACAGTGCAACAATGTTCTGCAGCACACAGCAGTCAAGACAGTCCATGAGCACACACTAAGTCAATACACAGTGTAACAATGTTCTGCAGCACACAGCAGTCAAGACAGTCCACGAGCACACACTATGTCAATACACAGTGTAACAATGTTCTGCAGCACACAGCAGTCAAGACAGTCCACGATCACACACTATGTCAATACACAGTGTAGCAATGTTCTGCATCACACAGGAGTCGAGACAGTCCACGAGCACACACTATGTCAATACACAGTGTAGCAATGTTCTGCAGCACACAGCAGTCAAGACAGTCCACGAGCACACAGTATGTCAATACACAGTGTAACAATGTTCTTCAGCACACAGCAGTCAAGACAGTCCATGAGCGCACACTAAGTCAATACACAGTGTAGCAATCTTCTGCATCACACAGGAGTCGAGACAGTCCACGAGCACACACTAAGTCAATACACAGTGTAGCAATGTTCTGCAGCACACAGCAGTCAAGACAGTCCACGAGCACACACTATGTCAATACACAGTGTAACAATATTCTGCAACACACAGCAGTCAAGACAGTCCACGAGCACACAGTATGTCAATACACAGTGTAACAATGTTCTGCAGCACACAGCAGTCAAGACAGTCCATGAGCGCACACTAAGTCAATACACAGTGTAGCAATGTTCTGCATCACACAGGAGTCGAGACAGTCCACGAGCACACACTAAGTCAATACACAGTGTAGCAATGTTCTGCAGCACACAGCAGTCAAGACAGTCCACGAGCACACACTATGTCAATACACAGTGCAACAATGTTCTGCAGCACACAGCAGTCAAGACAGTCCACGAGCACACACTATGTCAATACACAGTGCAACAATGTTCTGCAACACACAGCAGTCAAGACAGTCCACGAGCACACACTATGTCAATACACAGTGTAACAATGTTCTGCAGCACACAGCAGTCAAGACAGTCCACGAGCACACACTATGTCAATACACAGTGTAGCAATGTTCTGCATCACACAGCAGTCAAGAGAGTCCATGAGCACACACTAAGTCAATACACAGTGCAACAATGTTCTGCATCACACAGGAGTCGAGACAGTCCACGAGCACACACTAAGTCAATACACAGTGTAGCAATGTTCTGCAGCACACAGCAGTCAAGACAGTCCACGAGCACACACTATGTCAATACACAGTGTAATAATGTTCTGCAGCACACAGCAGTCAAGAGAGTCCATGAGTGCACACTATGTCAATACACAGTGTAGCAATGTTCTGCAGCACACAGGAGTCGAGACAGTCCACGAGCGCACACTATGTCAATACATAGTGTAGCAATGTTCTGCAGCACACAGGAGTCGAGACAGTCCACGAGCGCACACTATGTCAATACACAGTGTAACAATGTTCTGCAGCACACAGCAGTCAAGACAGTCCATGAGCACACACTATGTCAATACACAGTGCAGCAATGTTCTGCAGCACACAGGAGTCAAGACAGTCCATGAGCACACACTATGTCAATACACAGTGCAGCAATGTTCTGCAGCACACAGCAGTCAAGACAGTCCACGAGCACACACTAAGTCAATACACAGTGTAGCAATGTTCTGCAGCACACAGCAGTCAAGACAGTCCACGAGCACACACTATGTCAATACACAGTGTAGCAATGTTCTGCAGCACACAGGAATCAAGACAGTCCACGAGCACACACTATGTCAATACACAGTGTAACAATGTTCTGCAGCACACAGCAGTCAAGAGAGTCCATGAGCACACACTATGTCAATACACAGTGCAACAATGTTCTGCAGCACACAGGAGTCAAGACAGTCCATGAGCGCACACTATGTCAATACACAGTGCAACAATGTTCTGCAGCACACAGCAGTCAAGACAGTCCACGAGCACACACTAAGTCAATACACAGTGTAACAATGTTCTGCAGCACACAGGAGTCAAGACAGTCCATGAGCACACACTAAGTCAATACACAGTGTAACAACATTCTGCAGCACACAGGAGTCGAGACAGTCCACGAGCGCACACTATGTCAATCTCCAGTGAGATCTTACTTCTGCTGGCAGAAATTCCCAGTCAGTCCAAGGCCATAATTCTGTGTCAACACTAATTTCAGCTGAATTGGAAGTTAACAGCAGTCACACACAACAGTGGTTACTGACTGGCCATGCAAAACACAGATTCAGGGGCATTTTGTAGTGACTACAGGCTCTTGAGGCAAGCTGTCTGGGTCTATCTTGGCCACTTGCTTGCTTTGTGACATGGTGAGTTATACACACTCCCCAAATCCACAGTTTTCCCATCTTTTAAGTGGTGATGATAATAATACCCCATTGGAGTCTATGCATGGAATAAAGAACACAGATTGCTCTTAGTAGCATGGTGCTGGCAAGTAGTTTAGAATATATTTGAGCTGTCTTGTTTCTTGGCAGAGTTTTTCACTTTCTTTGAAGCCATTCCCAGTTCCTTCCAGGGACAGTTAAACATCTTTAACCCAGTGCAGACATACCCACAATGGTTATTAACTGGACTTCCCTAGTATACATTAGTGAGAGACTGAGCTTTCTGGCAGGGGTACCTGTGTATCCCTGTTGACTCTGTGCATTTAACATTTGATTAACAATTTTTTTTGAATTCAAAGTAGGCTTTTTACCACCATATTTGGTATTAGTCACTTTCAGAAGATCCTTAAGCAATAAATCTTTCTGTTGTTTGTCCCTGTGGATGGTCTAGCTAAACTGACATTTCTATGGAAGACACCCCGAAAAGTGTCCATCACCCATTCTCAGTGGCACTCAATGAATGCCTTCAGAGCACGGTTGATACAAGGCCCTTATCAGATCAGTTTCCATGGCACATGCGTAAGTATTGACTTTCCTTTGATTTACATTGTAAAGAAAACCTTTTAAGTAAAGGATAAAATAATTACAATGTAGTATGAGATCAATGACAGTTTGGGAATGAGACTTTTAAAAGGTATATAAAGCCAGCATTGAGTTAGTTGAATGATACGTGTGTAATGGGATGCTGAACAGAGATACCCTGCTATAAAATTCACCATGTTACCAAGAAGGTTGCAGAAATCAACAAAAAAGTGATTATTTTGAAGAAATAGTTAAGCTATCAGAGGAGGAAGGCTCTTGCAGGTCACTAGTGACAAAGGACATGAGACTTGGGACCACACTTACTGAGTGGCCATGTTCAGGAGCCGCGGCACTCCTTTCTGTTTTTCCATTATAGCAGTGGGGAACCTTGAGCATGTGCATTCAGATGGGAAAGGAGAACACGTGGACTACTTCCAATCACTGTGATGTTCTGAGTGATGGCTTGTGGAAAACGATTGGCTGGCTAACAGCCAGCATGAATACAAGCGGTTTGACCAGACTACATTATTATATGCAGTGTCCTTGGAGTGGATGAGAAAATTAAGACAGGGGGTACTTGAAACATTTGGATGACAATACAAAAAGTAGGCATTTGATGTCCCTGAACATGAATTTAAAGGTTAGCAACTTGGAAGAATTGTATGTCATTCTCTCATGATGTTTACCTGTCTGAAATTAACCATGAGAGGGTGCACCAGCAGATGTTGTTTCAGCATGGGGGAAGGGCAAGTGGACCAAGAGTATTTTTTCTTTGTGAAAGAACAAGAAAGCTTTTGACTCTCCAAATAATAAAACACTGTAAACTAAAAAATGAAAAAGAGATTTTATAAAATATTTTTGGAAGCCGGGCGTGGTAGCACATGCTTTTAATCCCAACACTCAGGAGGCAGAGGTAAGAGGATCGCCATGAGTTCGAGGCCACCCAGAGACTCCATAGTGAGTTCCAGGTCAGCCTGCACTAGAGTGAGACCATACCTTGGAAAACCAAAAAATAAATACATTTTTTTTTTGGTCCCTGTATGTGTGTATATGTATGTCTGTGAGTGTGCCTCAGTGCATGTGTGCAGGACAAAGAACAAAATTGAGGTGTAAGTTCTGGCCTTCCACAGGGTTCCTCTTGTTATTAGCTGCTTCAGAAGCCAGATTAACCATCCCATGAGCTTCAGGACTCTGCGTCCTGTGCTGTAGCCACATTAGGATTTCAGACTCATGCAGTATTTGCATGTAGGTTCTGGGGAATCCCAACTTCACAATCTTCAAGTTGCACAGCCATCTCCTGAGCTCCTACAAAACATTTTCAATAATCTAAACTCTACAAAAATTGGTTTGCACTGACATACAGGTAGAGACATCTCCATCAACTGAGACAATCGATGCTAGACCGAAAACTAATTAGCTAAGGTCGCTGGTTTGTGATGCAAACATTCAATTGAGGAGCTGAACTGGAAAGATGTCATCATTTTGTCCAACTTGTAGAATTTTGGGATTTCTCTGAAAGCCATATGAGAGTAGACACTGTCCGTGACTGTCAGTACAGGGTACAGTGTGGTGCACTCAGGGACTACAGACGGCACGAGTGTAGTGGACTTCTGCCCCGTTCCAGAATGCAAGGAGTATATCTGAAGGTGCCCAACTCATCTGATGACAACGAGCTTCCAAACAAAACTTTGAGGATCTTCTGGGCATCAAATTAGCTTGCAGAGCAAGGAAAGTTTGAGCTATGGACAATTTCTTATCTTTAATTTCCCATCCAAATAGTGACGGCACAGGCGACAAATGTAATCACCTTGTACTCACATGTGTATCATTATTATTTCTCACTCAGTGCCTGTAACTATCTCAATTATCTGAAATGGCTTAATATTGCAGTTGGAAAGAGGCTGGAGTTGGCAATAACAATCAAGTGAAAAAGGGTCCTGGCTGCTTTATGACTCTGTGGCATCACTTATGTCCTCAGGATTCAAGGGAGACACATGAGTGAATGTTACAATTTTAGTATCTTCAAACAACAGTATGGTATTGCTTATTAATTATACCAAAGGAGCACAACTAATTACTCTAATAGGTGACATTATGTATGCTAGCAACAGATCGGAGGAAGGCAGTGGGCCATATAAAATTCTTGAGAGAGGCAGCTGACAGCCTCTATTAGCAGAGATTAGCACATCTAAGAAGGATGGAAATAAACACTAAGGGCCCAGAGAGGTCGATTCACAGCACTTTGAGTTCCAATTATAGTTGGCTCATCAAAAGAATCATTTTCTAGGGATTATGATTTCCCCCTTCAAAGAAACAATTTATTCTTTCCATAAATCTCCTCTCTCAATGAGAAAAAGGAGAGTATAAGAAGAAGGTGATAGAGAAACATCCAGATTCTTGTCAAGTGTTACCATTATGAATAGTATTTGTGGAGTAAAAAGTAAGCATGTTTTGACTTTAAAAGATGCCCTGGCATTATTTTAAAAAGGTACTTCTAGAACTTTCCTCCCCATCTTCAGGTATTATTGTGCCCATTTTCCCATGAAATGTGATTTTTTTCATTTAATTATAGGTTAAAATGTATTTAATGGTTACTATAATTTCTATAAATTTATTTCTAACAGTTTTATCATACCAAGTATCAGACATGCATGACACTTTTTAAAATTATCCACTTACATCACTCACAATTTTTCTTCAGTTTTCCCCTAAATGCAGGATATATATATATATATATATATATATATATATATATATAGAGAGAGAGAGAGAGAGAGAGAGAGAGAGAGAGCATTATTCAATACACTCCAGTCAGTGATTCCAGATATTAAAATTATCAAACAAAGAAACAGAAACCCTGATGATAACAGACACTGCTAAGAACACAAAGGCAGATACAGTGATGATGAATAAACAAATGTAAATTTTCCAAAAAATAAAAATTTTTAAAAATCATAAAGCAAAATTCCATATATTATGCACAACATTGAAAATTCAGTTAAATATCACTGGATTAGATAATCTGCATGCTGAATATAGTAGGCAAAAAAAATCCCAGAAAATTTAAAGATTAAACCAGCAAAAAGCTTGCAATCTGGATAGAAAATTTTGCATTAGTTTTAGCTATGTTGTATAGAGGTATATATGTATATACACATATGTATGTGTGTATGTATTACATATAGTCACCTATACATATATATGAAATGTATTCATTTATAGAAATTATCATCACACTGACATCTTCAACGAGGCAATCTCTTTTATCCTATTGAGTCACTGCCACAGCGTCTATCTCCTGAATACCTAAGGCAAAATGCTTTGGATCTTACTAGGTCCTCAGTTTATGGGCATCAATATTTTTTCACTATCTCTCATATCATGGTGTCTGATCCTCCCTCAACTGTACATATAAAAAATCCTGTTTTTATAATAAATCCTCCCAAAATCCATGGTTGTCCAGCCATCTTCATTTCTGAAACTTCAGTGCGGTGCCTTACCTTCCTGTTTCTACATTCAGGTTGTTTAGCATCGTTTAAGAATGACCTTACTCGCTTTTTTTTAAATATAGGTCCATGCAAAATAAATACCTACTGAATATTGTCTGCCAGATCTCCCTGTGTTAATTTTGTCATTCTCTCAGAGGACGTCACATGGAATGTGCTCTCTGTCCACACCTCCTGCACTCCTGCCAGCAGTCAGCCACAGCTCATCACCAACAGCCATGACTGCAAGTGTTCCATGCGTTCTTCTTTTGCCACCTTCATGGAAGTCCACACTGGATGCGCCTGCTCTGTGTTCTTCACTGTGTTACTGGAGAAAAGGTCTTCCACCTGTGTCCATGCAGGGGACTAGCTCGAGTCTCACGTCCTCTTTCCCCAATGACCCACAAGAGCCTTCCTCCAATAGCTGTTCAATTTTTCCCAAGTGATCAATGCATTACTAATTTCTGGAATTGTCTCAGTAGCAATAAGATTTCTTACATGGTGTTTCTCTCCAACATCTCATTCACTCATGTGTCACTCAACTAACTCAAATCTGACTTTAATGTCACTTCTCCACTATAATTAAACCTTTCTCTTTAAGCCCCTTATATTATCAAGCCCTGCCAACTACTTTCCTCGTATGAGTTTTAGAAACGTACCAATAACTACATTATATGATCAGTCTCCTGAGTAGAAAACCAAAGAATCATCTTCTCTATATCCACACACATATCCAATATCAACCTCATTGCTATTTTTCTAGTCAAAATTAGATCCATTTCCACATGGTTAGCATCACTGATCTCCTGCTGGTCTTTCCTCTTCAAGTAGCTGGGCTGGACAGTTCTTACTATGCGTGCCAAATAGAGTTACCTTGACCAAACTAAAGTGTACTTTACTACCCTGTGCTTGATACTTTCACAAAATGTAACTCCTTACCCCATCAACAAAGCCCATATCATTGAGACCTACCAACACCACTGACCTTAGCTCCCAAGATTCTCTACTTTTCTAAATTTACTGAGGTGACTTTTATTTCTAGAACACAATAAGGCTGTTAGTATATTATGTGCGCCACAGTGATAGGTGCCTACGTTTGAGTTTATTTTGCTCTTTAAAGACTGTATCACTTTTTTAGTCTCAACTCAAATTTCACATTTTTACATGGAAGCTTTCTTTACATAAATTAATAAATTCTCCTCTATCTCCTTCTAAAAGTCTTATGAAATTCTTTTGCATGAATGTGAGGGTGCATGCATGCACATGTCTATGTGCACAACATATGTGTGTGTAGGGGTGTGTGTGTTTGTGTGTGTGTGTGTGTGTGTGTGTGTGTGTGTGTGTGTGTATGCCCACCAGGGTGTTTCTAATACATGTGGAGGCCTGAGGTCAATGTTGGGTAACTTCCTCAATTGTTCTTCAACTTATCCTTTGAGACAGGATCTCTCCCTAGACCTAGAGCTAACCTCTTTGGCTAGTGATAGCCAGTGAGTCTCAGGCATTCCTGGTTGCCACCTTCTCAGCCCTGGGATTCCAGGTGCATGCCACAACACCCGGCATGTCACATGCGGGCTTAGGATCTTCAGTCGGAACCTCACGTGTAGGTGAACAGTTCTTTACCCACCGAGCCACGTCGCAGCCCATGTTGTACTCACTTTGCTAATGTTGTCATGTCTGTTGTCACCACCCCCACTCACACACCCGCGATTCCTGAGAATACCAAATTCCTCTAATTTGTTTTAGTATGCACATTGTTCTGAGCACTTCGACATACAGAGAAGGCATCCAGTAAATGCCAGCTCACCTCCTGTGCACTGAGTGTCCAGAAGAAATCCAGGATAAAAATGCATGTGAGCATGAGACAGTGCAATGTGGAAACATCCAGGTGGGTGACAGGGATAGTGTACATGTCTGCATTCCTACCTGTATGTTGATACCAAGTTCAAGGATGAGAAAATGACCATCAGATAAGAATTCTTGGCTTAGTTAATTGTTAACTCTATCTCTAGGCCACTCATTACTCTTGTAAAAAAAATAGCCATTTTTATTTTCTAAATTGAGAAAATTAATAACAAGATCTGATGGACATGGTCTGATAAGTAAGCTGTGTACAGAAGTCTGTGAACTCTGAATCTTAGCTTTTGTAAACAAATTTACAAAAAGTTGGAAGGAAAGTGTTTTTTGTATAAACAAAATGCAAATGTGAGTATTCTATATAGTATTCAATTTTAGTCACACAGATATTAGTGGCTGGGCAATGTTTACCTAGTGAAAATTTTTGAATGCTTATCATGTGCCAAACACTGGACTGAACACTTTATAATCTTTTTCCCACTTAAAAAATCTATTATATTTTCATTAAAAAATACTTTTTCAATTTTGATGTTTTTTAACATCTATAAAATGTATTCTGACGCGACTCCCCCAAGAACCCATATTTGTTCCTCTCTGCCTCCCATTAACACCTATACCACCCCCATCAACCCCCATCTATGTTTTTTCTAATAATTTTACTGGGAAATTTAATATCTGGACATATTACAAATTGCTTATATTCCTATCTGGTTAAGTTTGTAATCTATTAAACCACCTCACATACCAAGTAAATGATAAAATGTTATGGATGGAGAAACTGCAGTTCACAGTAATGGGGAACATTTTCCAGGTCAAGGTGCATGTGGCAGAGGTTAGCACTGTTTTGTAAGGAACGGTGTAACAGTGTTTGTTGCTGGGACAAATACCTGAGAGGAGCAGTTGAAAGGCAGACAGACTTACTTTAGCTCAGAGTTTAGCAGTCTCAAGCCATGATCACTTGGCCAGGCGCTGCTGGCCTCAGGTGAGGCAAACATCGTGGATGGGAGGGTGTAAGGCAGCAGGAAGGGGAGGGAGAGGTAGATAAGATAAGGAGGGAAAGCTAGCTGGGACATGACCAACAGAAGCCCACAGTGATCCACTTCCCTCAGCAAGTCCTCACCTCCTAAACCTTCCAGCACATCACTAAAATAGCACAAGCCCCTGGGATCCTTCAGCTGTCCTAGGTTTACCTAGGTTTACAGTTACCATTGCCTTTTCCTGGCAGGACCACAGAATATTGGAACATCCAACATAGGATGTTTAAAACCCATCCGGGCTGGAGAGATGGCTTAGCAGTTAAGGCGCTTGCTTGCCTGCGAAGCCCAAGAACTCTGTTGCAATCTCCAGGTCCCATGAATAGCCAGACGCAAGTGACGCAAGCATGCAATGCTGCACATGCGCACAAGAGGGCGCACGTGTCTGGAGTTCGTTCACAGCACCTGAAAGACCCAGCTGTGCCCCTTCTTTCTCTCTCTCTCTTTCTCTCACACTTTCTCCCTCCCTCTCTCTCTATCCCTTCCTCCCTACCTCCCTCCTCCTTCTCCCTCTCGCTAAAAAATAAATAAAAAAAAAAAACAGCGTCCTCACTTTCCCACACAAAACAGCGTATATCTAACAATCTACCCCCCTTCATGACTGTTCGATCCACATGGTTCTCTAATCACACCCTTATCCATAACAGCCAGTACACTCCACAAAGTCCATCCATACCCACGCTGTTGATGTGCTTCCCCCATGTCGGGCCCTGCAGATAATTTCTGAAACTCTCAGCTCTGTTTTCATTTTCTTTCTTCTTTGCCTTTGTTCATACCAGGTAATCTTCGAAATGAAGCCATGCTCACCTCTTCTACTCAAAAACCCCTGTGTGTTTCTTTCTACTATAAAATACTAGCAAATCATTTCAATCAGAAAAGTCAGGTCACCTCAATATACTAAGTTCAACACACACACACACACACACACACACACACACACACACACATATATATATATATATATATATATATATATATATATATATATTACCACCTTTGAATATTTAATTATTTAGGGCTGGCTTAGCCATAAGGTGCATGCCTGAGAAGCCTAAGGACCCAGGTTTGATTCTCCAGGTCCCACATAAGCTTGATGGTGGCACATGCGTCTGGAGTTCATTTGCAGTGGCTAGATGCCCTGGTGTGCCTCTTCTCTCTCTCTGTTTCTCTCTCTCCCTCACCCCTCTCCCCTCTCTCTGTCTCTAACAAATAAATAAATATAAATCTTTAAAAATATTTAACTAGCTGGAGCTGGGAAACAAGTCAGAACCATATCCAAACATAAGCCCACTCTCCAATATCAAGCTACCATCAATTGTGAGCTACAAGAGGGCCTACACCTGTTAAATTCTCTATAAAAAAAAAAAGTAAGGGTTATCTCATTTGTCCTGGTGCTAACTTACTCTCTGTTGGAGAATCTGCTTCTCTTTTTCAGATAGATGTAGATCCTAAGGAGAGAGCCACCCCATCATACCTCAAAAGGGCCCCGGCTGAAACTAAGAAAAATTGGAGAAACAAGCAAGGGGGCTGTTTTCCTGATGAACCAGATACCAGCACAAGGGGCAAGGAGATCAACACAGAGATAAATCAACTCCTACCAAATCAGAGAGCCAGAGCCTCAGAGGCCCCCAACACCTCATCATTGAAGCAGACCAAAAATGAACCCAACATTGCTCGGAAATTTTGTGGAAGAGGGGGCGGAAAGAATGTCAGAGTCACATGTTGGGTCATGATATGCAGAGACATTTAGCTTACCCATAACTGTGGGCTAACTCCACAAAGCATGACCCATATACCTCAACAAGGAGGGGCCAAGGGGAGGGGGTAGGTCACGGAAGAGCCTAATAATGGTACCAAACTGACTGTATTTGCTGAATACAAAACTAACTAATAAAGAAAAAAAATGTCAAAAAATATTTAAGTATTTAACATGCTTGAAAATAAAGTTCATTAATATTAATTTATTATTGTCCATATTTAAGTACATCTCATTATAGAAGGAAAAGCCTGTATGAAACCAAACGCCACATGTACTGAAAAGTTTAAACCATATGAACTGATGACTACAATATGTGTATCTGGAAAAATAAGGTTCAACTCTGTTTACATAGTTACTGTCATTCACTATGTTGAGGAAGCCTTGTTTTGTTTTTTACTTTTATTTATTTCACAGAAAAAGAAAGAGGCAGAGAGAGGGAGAGAGAGGATGACAGACATAGAAAGGGCATGCCAGGGCATCGAGTCACCGCAAACAAATTCCAGATGAGTGTGTCACCTTGTGTGTCTGGCTAACATGGGTCCTGGGGCATCAAACTGGGTCCTTTGGCTTTGCAGGCAAGTACCTTAACTGCTAAGCCATCTCTCCAGCCCAAGAAAATCATTTCTGATTGGGGTAACATATCCATTTAGCAGACATTAGTTGACCTAACAATTACTCTGCAATGTTATCTTTCTCTTATCCTTTCCTATACTCTGTAGCCTCAAAATTTTAGAAAAAAAAATACTTCATTGTGCATATAATACATTCTCTTTATTTAAAGTCTCACTGTAGCCCAGGTTGATCTAGAACTCACTGTTTAGCCCAGGCTAGCCTCAAACCCATAGTGATTCTCCCATGTCAGCCCCTGAGTTGCTAACATTATAGGCATGAGCTGCCATGCTTAGCTTGTACATCATATTTCTTTTAAGGTAGGCCCTCATTATAGCCTAAGTTAGCCTTGAACTCATATGAGCCCTCTGAGTTCAATCTCACAGCTCTGGGTTTATAGGACCACAGTTAGTCATACAGTACATTTCACTTGCCAATCACACAAGAAAAATATATTTTGAACTTTATCTGGACCTGAAAAATATTTGTATCAGTGTCTCCAGCATAGTGAGACCAACACACATTGCAAAGCATCCCAAATTCAGTATAGAATAAAGATAAAAGAATTACCTGGTCTATGTTTTGTAACACCTACTTGAATATTTCCTCCATTTTCTTGTGGCAGTTCTGCAAATACCTGGCAATAATTAATATCAGCTGTCTTCTGTATTCCATATTAAAGTCACTTGGCAGATGTGTGATCTGATTGATGTGAGCAGTGTCCCAAAAAAGGAGCTCATCTCTACCCTCCTTGTTTATTGTCTTCCTTGGGTTTTAAGTTCAGTTTGTGGTTTATTATTATCTGTAAGTTTGATGTGTGTGGTGTTTGTTTTAAGGAGTGTGCAATGTTCAATGAGGAGTAATATAGAACTCTGCAGATATTTCAACCATTAGGTAGAAAATGGCCATACTTGTACAATTTCAGAAAATTGTATATTTCATGTATAGATCTAGCAAGCTAAATTAGGGCAATAAATGCATGTTAGAGGGAAACCAATTTCAGTCTACTCTGTCTGAACAAAATTTAATAATTTGCTCTTTTCAGAATCATCTGAATGAATGAAAGAATTAACAAGGAAAATGTTACAAAGTCATCAAATCTCAGGCTGAAAAACAGTCTACTTTACAGGCATGATCATAAACACCTTCTCTTCAAATCCTCCCATGAATGGCTCCTTCAGAGTCCATGCATTCTTCCATTGTTCTTCATTCTCAATGCCTTTCTTTGGGGTGCTGCCGTGTCACATATGCTAAGCACATTTTCTCTCTCTGACCTATGCCCTAGTCCTATTTATTTCAGGGTGATCAAAGATTATATACATTTTTATGTAAAGCATGATGATTTGAAATGTGTTTACATTGCACTATAGCTAATCTGAGCTAATTAACCTACACATGAACTCACATAGTGATTTTTCTGAGGTGTGAACATTTCAACTCCACTCATCAATTTTCAAGAACATGAAGAATGCACAGTTATTAACGAGAGTCTCCAAATTGAAAGAATCTTTTTTTCAACTTCTTCCCCAGCTGATAATTTGTAACTGATGACCTACATCTCCCCAATCCAATCCTTCGTTTTCAGTTTCAGACCTCCTGGTGTCCGCACTGGAGCTCTGACATGTGCAATTAGCATTGACTGTGGTGACAGCTGAACAGTCAGCTAAAAGTGGACATTGTGGAGTTTTGGAGTCTACAAAAGAAGCAACTCCAGAGGATGTTAGGTTGGAAAAACTCAGATTTAGTGCACAGAAGTGATTACCCCTGAAAGATTGAATTGCTAAGTTCCAACAAAAATAGTGTAGAGACCACTTTTGTAGTTAGTAAGATAATGCAGAATAAACCTGTGTTTTCTTTGAAGTGTCGTCTGGCACTCACCCACACCAGAGTCACTTAGAGGAGCTATGAAAATCTGGTCTTTCTATGTAAGTCAATGGATATACCAAAACAAGTTCTTTAAGTGGGATTAATAAATGTTATTTTTAATCGATATTCCCAAATGATTGAACTAAAAAAAATTGAAATTGAGGACAAATGAAACACTCTCCTTTAAAACCCTTTCATGACAACATTTTGTCATCAGTTTCCATTCAAATATATTCCAAGATACATATAGGATTGAGAAATGGGGTGAGGCTTTCCGGTCGGACTGATACTGGGTGCATTGGTAAGGTAAACCGTGCCCCTCATGAACTTTTAGCAAGAGTCCCCTACTTGCCATCTCATATCTACGCATAACTGAGCGAATGTGTGAGTAATGTCTGAAACATCATGGGAAGAACATGCCCTATAAAGGAAAGATCGTGTCATTCAAACGTGTCAATAAAAACAGAACTACCTGAACCATACATTCCTGGCAGCAAGCTCCTCTTTCCACCTGAAATCCCAGGCAAGTCCATGAGGTCTTTCAGTACATGTCTACATGGATGGCTCACTGCGCCCCCAACCTCCCCTTGGCAGTATACTATCCCTTTGCTCTCAATAAAATTTCTTGCTGCTTTACCTTTGGTTTTTTTTTTTTTTTTTTTTTTTTTTTACATTCTCACATTTATTATAGCACTATTCCAATATCCAAGGAATGGAAAAAAGTGTCAACTGAAGGACAATGAAGTATAGAATGAATGTGGTGTGAAATACGATTTAGCCTTTGAAAGAAAAGAATGAAATCCATTACATTTTTTATGTTTATTATTATTATTAACAAGGTGTTTCATATGGATATGCCATGTGTTGGTACCCTCTTTTCCCTTGTCCCTGCCCCCATTCCACTGGAGATGCCCCTCAGTAGGGTTGCAGGTATTCCCCATGGGGTTGTGGGTTATGCATTATGGGAGAAGCAGTCAGTTATTTATTTTTTTGAGGGGGGGGAATGCCTCTGGCCGTGATGTCTCAACCTGTGGCTTTTACAATCTTTCCATCCCCTCTTCCACAAAATTCCCTGAGCTGTGGTGGGTGAGTTTTAAGTCTACTTCAGTGATGAGCTCTTAGGAGCCTCTGGATCTCTGCTTTAGTAGATGTTGAGAATTGTAAGGGTCTGTCTCCTGCACCCTGGCACTGATTACCAGGAGCAGAATGGAAGCAGCACTCATGCTCATCTCTCCAATTCCTCTGTTGTTTCAGCTGTGGCTTGGCTGAAATATGAGAGGTAGTTTCTCCTTTGGTCTCACTACCTCCTGAAAAAGAATAGATTCTCCAAAAGAGAATGAAGTCAGCATAGTTTAAATAGGATAAGAATTATTAATTTAGGGGGAATTTGATGTATGTAACCCTTCTTTTAGCCAAAGACTAGTGAGAGCTTGACACCGGAGAGCATAATCTTTGTTTCCATAGGATTCTGATCTGGTTCCCAATTCCAGATATGGGTTTCTTTACACTGAGCATATCTCTTGGCCAATCAGAAAGCTATTGGTTATCCACTGAGGCTGTGTGCCACTATTGCACTGGTGTTTACATAATGTCAGGGTGTTTGCTTCTGCGTAGCTTAGACTTCTGTTTGCTTAGAACGTTGTTGTCCATTTTCCTCCAGTAGCTCATGTAGTGCTTTCCAGCACTAGACTGGCTGACTGTCTGGGACTGGCTTTCTTTTGAATTCTAGCCAGTGCTCTCCATGCTCTGTGTCGGCAGCATATGGTGTCTTTAGCAATAGGGTCTTACCTTTTGCCTCAGGCAGGAAATCAAGTGCTTTCACAGAAAGTTGTCTTGATTTGGGGACCTCGTAGGATGCTCCAATCCATAGCTGCCTTACGTTATTGTGCATATTTTCCTGTTCTTTGAGTAAGATGCTAAGAACCTGGAAACACCCAGAGGGAGGGAAGGAGAGAGGGAGAGAGAAAGAGAGAGAGAGAGAGAGAGAGACAGAACCACCAGTAACACCACAAGACAAATGGACGTACGGAGATTATTTCTTTTCCCACTTGATTTTCTGAGCAGGGACACTACTGCCCTATCCTTGAACTAGAACCTCATTGGCTACCTGGTCATCAGGCACTCACATACTTTCTGGTGGTGCACTCTGATGCTGACCATGCTGCAGCCTCCCTTGTTGTACATATTTTGTCCATTTGTTTCTTTGGAGAACCTTAACTATATGACCCTTCTGATTCCTTTTACCTTGAACTGTAAGTAGATGTCAGTAGTTACACCTGCCTCATAAAAGGAATTTTAATATGTAAAACTGTCCAAGGGAGAGCTTTCTTACTGTAAGCAAGAATCCAGAAAATAAGCTTTCATAATTATGTGATTTAAAAACAGGTCACCCTGGCTATATCTTGGGAACAGAGATCCGGAAGACAAAGCAAGAACAAAAAGTAGAAGGCTGCAGTGTTCACAGGAAGTAGAGATAAAAATGTCATCAGGGCCTGGAGCTACAGCTCAACATTTAAGGTGCTCGCCTGCAAAGCTAAACGACGTGGGTACTCATGTACTGGAGTTAAATTGCAGTGGCTGGGGGCCCTGGCACACCCATTCTCTCTCTCTATCTCTCTCTCTCTCTTTCTCTCTCTCCTTTCTCTCCTTTCTATCTCTGTCTGCTTACAAATAAATAAATAAAAATATTAATGTCATTCAATGGACAGCTACACACTAGATAGAGTGAAGATCTACAGTAAGACCATCCAGCATTAACTCAGTGTCTGTTGACCTGGGAAGATAAACTCATTGTGATCTACTTTTCCTGGGTATGTGGATGAAACAAAACATCTTTATAAATAACCTGTTTCATAATCACTTTTCCTAGCTCTAATAAAGGCAGCAGCCCTATTGTATGTATCCCACACATTGCCAACCAACAACCTGATATCATAATAACCTAAAGTAAATTTTAGAAACATGTCAGCCTTTCAGGTAAATCTTTTTCAAATTTGTTTTAATTTAATTCTATTGATGAATGTTAAGGCTAATCACTTGGAAATGATTTCTATTGATTTGTGTCTAATTGAATTCAATTAAATGCCCGAAATTTGCATTGAGCAAATGAAATGGCACAGACTAATTGGATTGAAGGCGTTTTGCTGAGGGGAGAGTGCTCATATGGATGAGCCCACTGTGATATGGCTTTCATACAGGCTCCTGGGGTGAAAGCCATTGGGAAATTATTAAATCACAGCAGATGTGGCGATCATTAGGAATACATTTTAAAGAAAGGATAAACTACTAGTTTTTTTTTAAATTACATTGAAGTCTTTGCCTACATCCTCTACAAATATTTGAGGGCTGGCTCTAAGGCCTATTCTAATCACATTTGATTCAATTTTAAAGGATGAGGAAGGCATCTTATAGAAAAAGAGAAAATTATAGCCGGATGTGGTGGCACAAGCCTTTAGTCCCAGCACTCAGGAGACAGAGGTAGGAGGATCACCATGAGTTTGAGGCTACCCTGAGACTACATAGTGAATTCCAGATCATCCTGAACTAGAGTGAAACCCTACCTCAAAAACCAAAAAAGAGAGAGAGAGAGAGTGAAGGTTAATGATGCTTAGCAATTGGTGATCCTTCTGTAGTTTTGTGTTGGAAAATTAATACTTATATAACCAGTGTATAAGTGATATCTTCATTTCAGACCTCTCAGTCTTGCTTGTGTCTTCTTTCAGCTACATCTCCAGCACCCTCTGCTGTAAGGTGTATCTTGCTCTTCTCTTGAGAACAGAGAGCTGGAAGACAAGGCATGAGCAAGAAAGAGATGGCTGAACTGAAGTGGAGATAAAAATATCATCAGGCCGGGCATGGTGGCACACGCCTTAAATCCCAGCACTCGGGAGGCAGGGGTAGGAGTGAGTTCGAGGCCACCCTGAGACTACATAGTGAATTCCAGGTCAGCCCAAACCAGAGTGAGACCCTACCTTGAAAAACAAAAAAATAAAAAAATAAAATAAAATAAAATAAAATAAAATATCATCAGGGGTTGGAGAGATGACTCAGCAGTTAAGGTGCTTGCCCACAAAGCTGGACGACTCACCAAAAAAAGTGATTTTGGAGATGGAGCCTTCAAGGTAAATAGATTTAGATGAAAGCATGAGAGTGGGGCTTCATGATGGAATTTGCACTCTTATAGAAAGAGATGAGACTGCATTATCTCACTCTTAGTAGGAACAGAGCTTCCACTTTAAATTAAATTGGCCAGCACCTTGCTCATTCCATTCTCTGGCTCCAGAACCATGAGTAACACACCTGTGTTGTTTAAGCCATCCAGTCTATGGTATGTGGTCAGTCCATTCCTGCTGCTATAACAAAACCCTTGGAGTGGATAACCTATAAAAACTATGCATTATTATTCACAGTTCTGATACTGGGAAGTTCAAGAACAAGGCAACAATTGATTACATGTTTTGAGAAAGACATATTACTTGTAGTCAGTATCTTCCATGTATCTTCATAAGACAGGAGGAACAAATAGTGTAGCTCAGACATTTTTAAAATATTTATTTATTTGTGAGGGTGAATAAGAGAGAGAAAAGAAAGGGAGAGAGAACGAGAGATGGAAGGAGGGAGGGAAGGAGGGAGAGAACAATGGGCATACCAGGGCCTCCTGTCACTGCAAATGAACTCCAGATACATGCATCACTTTGTGTATTTGGCTTTACATGGGTACTGGGGAATTAAACCTAGGCTGTCAGGCTTTCCAAACAAGCACCGTAAGCCTCTGCCTTTTTCAAAGGTTACTGATCACATCCTTAGGGTAGTGCCCTCATGTCCTAACTACCTTCCAAATACACACTTGCTTAATTACCATCCCTTTTAGGCTTAACTTTTCCCTGCTTGGATATTATAGGGCTGCAAACCATCTTCCTAAGCAGACTAGTAAGTCAATCAGTGAATGAATGTTTCCCTGTTTTTTTGTTTTTTTTCCTTGAATGAAGGTCCTGGGATGTCATTCTCCCTAATTTTTATCTGGCCCAACTGCAAACTGAAGAATATGGTAATAAAATCTAATTCAAAGAAGCAAAATATTTGGAAAAGCTTCTAAGCAATTGTGATCCAAAGAGTGTGCATAGTAAATGCCTGAGTCTGCTGTGAGATTCTGCATATGAGGAACTCATCCTGCTGGGTAACTAAGGAGACAGCTCTTACCCCAGCAGATCAGGAATCTACCCATATGTTCAGTTTTGAATAGCATCTGGCTGTTTCTACTTTGGTTGCCAGAATATGTGAGTCAAAAAGACAACGTCTTTCCTGGACCTCATGTCAGCCACACAGGGCACTGGTATGCAGATAGGAACAAGAGGTATGCCCAGAATCTGCAGGTAAAGTCAGAGCCAGGACAAGAAACCTACACCCTTTTGGTTCATAGCCTCCTTCTCCCAAGTTGTGAGCCCTCACTTCCAAATACTGTCATTTCCACCTCCTTCTGTTGAAATGAACAAAATAATATGATAGTAAGAAATAGCGCATTTCTTATATCCCTACCTAGATGTAGCTCTGAAATCAATCCTGTAAATTCTCTTCAGACTGGGGAGCCATGGCTGCCTGAGCTGAAATTCCCAGAAAGTGGTTAAACCTGTATTAGAGAGGCTACAAGACTGATGGTTGGTTGATGAGAACTTTGCCACTGTAAAGAGTTGGAATCTTACAGAGCTACAGAAATTATCTTGGTTTATCATTAGTCCCTGTGGTGGTTTGACTCAGGTGTCCCCCTTAAACTTAAATGTTCTGAATGCTAGGTTCCAGCTCATGGAGTTTGAGAATTATCTTCTCCTGGACGCAGTATATTGTTGGGGGTGGGCTTATGGGTGTTATAGCCAGGTTCTCCTTGCCAGTGTTTGGCACACTCCCCTGTTGCTGCTGTCCACCTAATGTTGGCTAGGAGGTGATGTCCACCCTCTGCTCATGCCATCATTTTCCCCTGCTATAATAGGGCTTCCCTTTGAGTCTGTAAGCCAAAATAAACCATTTTTTCCCCCAGCAATGCCAACCTGACAACAACAGTCACCTTAACAGCCATTCTATAGCCCACATCTCTGTGTGACTTAACATTCTTGTGACAATCAGGTGAAACCTTTTGGAATATATTACTTTAATGGACCACTAATTTCTACCAGCATTCCAGAATATAGATAGGAGAAATGTTAATATCTAATTTTGGTAAATCCTGAGGACTCATCTTCATTTCTGATGGGACATAATCTTCTCTCATCATTAATAGGCTGAGCACAGCAGACATTTGTACCTAGTAGGTGTCACTGTGTTTCTCATTTGTCCATGTGATTTGTTTGTAGAAACATCAGTCAGGTAGAGTTATAACATTCTCCTATTACAATTCTGGCTCTTCTTTGTTTCTTTGACATGTCAGTTTTAGGATGTCTATGGCTCATAGCTCTAGGTTTCTCTGTTTTTGATCATTGGTGTATTGCCAAAAATTTGATATGTACACAAGATGGGAACATTCGCTAATCCTCACTCTCACAAGGAGCTAACCAGCAGCATCCAGTAATGGATATTCAATGGTAGCTCGATTTGAAAGAGCCCAGAACTTAGATCGCAATTACAGAAATGTACTAGCATGAAGCTACAAAAGCTGAAACTCAGGATCCCTCAGCAGCATTGAAATTTCACAGTCACCAGTGGCTGAGAACTCATACTTTTGAACAATAAACTACATTGAAAACCACTCTAAGAATAGGAAAAGTAAAAATTTTGAATATTTGAATGAAAACAAATAAAATCACTTACAGATTTCATATCTTCTCAATCAGAAGATCTGCCAATAAGAAACTAATGACTGAAAATGTCGATAAAGTTTTGGGAGAGAGGAACACAGTCACTGCTGGTGGGAATATAGAAAGAGCTCAAACTATGCAAACACTCAGCCACAGGATCTCACTCCACTGCTGCTTGTCCTCCCACCCCACTATGTCAACTGATGAGATTTCTAGTCTGCCTGATGCTCAGACTGAAATAGCCCATATCACCTTGGATTCCTTTCTTTTCCTATATCTCCTACATCCACTCTGTCTCCAGAATTGAATCTGTTCTCATGGCTATCTTATTAACCATCACCTTAATCTCAGTTCTTATCTGCTGTCGCTTATAGGAGAATTTCAGTGACGTTTTCTCCTGTCTGCCTGATTCCTCTTTCATCCCCTCCTTTTGATGTATCACTAGTGGCATCTATAACACTTCTTCCATATTGAAAGTTCCATCATGTCATATTCGCCTTCTCAAACCTCCTGATGATGTTATCCCAGAGTAAGCACTAAGCCATCATCATGGGCTCCAGTTCTCTGTGGTCGACTCTATGCCTCTCCCCTGTTCTCAGCCAACAGCTCTCTTAGAGTCACTCACTTCACACTAGCCCCTTGTTGCTTCTTGTTTCTGCTTTAGTACACCCCACCTTACAAAATGTTGTAACACACACATATAGCTACAGCCACAAGCATCACACACACACACACACACACACACACATCATTTTCTTAGTCTTTTCATGAAATCTGCTAGCATTCTACCTTATCAGAAAGCTCCCCTGCCACACTATATCAAAAGTGCCCAGCTCCACCCTGTGAAGAGGCTTCATGCCCAGGGTATGCTCTGCTTATTGCTTTGGCACTCTTTCCTGTGACACCATAGTGTGCAATGCCTTATGTGTGGTTTTCTCAACTGCAAACAAAATACAGTGCCATAAGGACAAAGATTGTCCTCTTTTCTTTTTCCTTTTCTTTTTTATTATTAACTAGAAACTTTGTATGAACACATCATATGTGGGTACCATAAATTCCCTCCTCCCTGCCCCCCATTCCACTGAGGACCCTCCTCGGGGGAATTGCTGGTATTCACCATGGTGTTATGGATTATGAGTTCTGAGAGGAGTAGTCAGTCATTCTTTCTGGGGTCGGGGGAGCCTCTGGATAAGCCCTCCTACCCTGTGGCTCTTACAATCTTTCTGCCCCCTCTTGGCAAAATTTCTTGAGCCGTGCTGGGTGTGTTTTAAGTCTGCTTTAGTGTTGAGCTCTCCGCAGCTTCTGGATTCCTGCTTTAGTGTTTTTGAGTGTCCTCAGTGTCTGTCTCCATCACCCTGGCAAAGGTTGTCAGGCTCCACGTGGAAGCAGCACTCTTGTTCATCTCACCAATTGCTCTGTGGTTTCCCTGGGTCCTAGCTGCCAGGGAGTCAGCTATCTGTTCTTGTCTTGTTGATATATTTTGGTTGTCCTTGATTTCTTCTGCCTTCTGAAAAAGAAAAAAAAAAATTCTTCAACAGAATGAGACCAGCATAGGTTAAAGCAGATAAGCATTGTTAATTTAGAGGGATTTTGATTGGTGTAGCAAAACCAGTGAGAACTTCTAGCTGGAGTCCATAATCTTGGTCTCCATAGGATTTTGACTCTGTTCCCAGTTCCAGCTATAGGTTCCTTTCCACTGAGTTGTTCTCTTAGCCAAATAGAAAGCTGATGTTTACAGGCTGGGTGGCACCACTGCACGGGTTTGGAGTCTTCTCAGGCTTTCATAGAGCAATGTTCCCTGCTTGCTCACAAACTTGTTGGCCATTTTCCCCCAGAAGCTCACGTAGAGCTTTTCAGCACTATATGTGTAAACCATTTGGGAACTGACTTCCTTCCAGATTCCAGGCATATTTCCCAATTTTCTTTGTCATTTATTTATTTATTTAGGAAAGGGGGGGAGAGAATAGGTGTTCCAGGGCGTCCAGCCACTACAAACAAACTCCAGGGGCATGCACCACTTTGTGCATCTAGCTTTACATAGCTACTGGGGACTTGAACCTGGGTCCTTTGATTTTGCCAGCAAGTGCCTTAACTACTAAGTCACTTCTCCAGCCCTCTTTTTGTTCTTTATTTTAAAAATAACACTGCTTTCTTCACCCTACGTTCACAGAAAGCATTCAGCAATGCAGGTAGAGTTTGTAAGCCATTTTCATAAATCAAACCATGTGCGTCCATCTTCCATGAAAACTCAGTTTTTAATTTATTTTAGTTAATTGGGAAAAAGAGAAAGAGGAAGAGGCATATGAGGGAGAGAAAGAGAGAGAGAGAGAATGGTCATGCCAGGACCTTCAGCCACTGCAAATAAGCTCCAGACGCATATGCCACCATGTGCATCTGGTTTACATGTGGGTGCTGGGTCATTTGGCTTTGCATACAAGCACCTTAACTGATAAGCCATCTCTCCAGCCCTTATGAAAACTCTCTGCACACTAGAGTAACCATTTCCAGGGACCAGACCAGCCTGAAGCCTAGATAGTTGAGATTTTTTTCTAGCTCCCAGGGTCTGTCTTTTGCTCCTCCCATAGCTTTCTCTGTCTTTGGAATTCTAAGATTTTAGGCTTTCTGCCCTTCCCTTACAAATACCAGTTCTCAGAAACAGATATGATAAGCACTTACTCACTTCTCTGGGCAAAGTCATGTCACTAAGATACCTCCCGACAAAGGGGGAAATGCATTACACACCTCAGGTTCAATGTGAAATAAAGTGCCTTGTCTTCTGGCAAAGGAATTATTATTCCTTTTAAGGTGGAAGAACCAGCAGTTGAGACAAGTTTACTCCCTAGACCCCCAGCCTGGCAAACAATGGGGACAAAGAGAGGAAGCCAGGCTTGTGGACCAGCACTTCAGCAGATTACTAGGGAGGGGGGTGAGTGGGCAGGAGCAGCCTAGGTTCCCTCCTGTGTGAGAAGTATTTGCCTCTGCAGACAGGAGAGAGGCCACAGACTTCTTCCTAGCCATCTTCAAAGCTTGCACCCTTGTGTGTGGGTAGATGACCACACCTTCTCCCCAGGAAACCTAAGTGGGATGATAATTCAGCCATAGACATGCAAAGTGAGATAAAAATGAGGAATAAGAAATAAAAATGTCAGCCAAGGACAGTAGAAGGCAAATAGCAGGACTATGTACAGTGAGCAGATAGAATAATTTAAAAGCTAATGAAATGTAATCGTTTTTTTTTTTTAATTTGGAAATACAAACAGAATGTATAAATATACAAAATAAGGGGCTTGAGAGGTGGATCAGTGGTTAAAGATGTTTACCTTCAAAGCCTGATGGCCAAGGTTCAATTCCACAGCTACACACCTAAAGCTGCCTGGCATTGGTTTGCAGTGGCAGGAGACCCGGGTGTGTTTGTATATACACATACATACAAATAAATAAAACTTTTAAAAAATTAAGTAAATATGTTAGAGAGAATAAAGAAATCCTTAGAACTTAGGTAAAATGATATAAAATAATAATATAATAAAAATTATAAACTAATTTATGTTGCAGTTGCCTAAACAGCAGCTGATAGGAAGAATTTTTTTTTTTTAATTTACAGTCTTACGGGGAAGCTTCATGATGGCAAAGAAAAGATGGTAGAGCAGAAGGTGGACATCACCTCCTTGCGAACATCAGGTGGACAATAGCAGCAGGAGAGTAAGCCAAATTCTGCAAGGGGGACCTGGCTATAATACCCATAAGCCCACCTCCAAAAAAACATCTCTGCCAACAGGGCTCCACCTCCCTAATTGCCATCAGCTGGGAACCAAGCATTCCAAACACATGGGGGACACCTAATTTAATCTACCACATCTATAAAAGATAAAAAGAAGCAAAAAGCCATAAAAAGTAGTAAAATAAAAAATAAGAAATAAAAGAAATACAAATTGACCAAAATAATATTAAGAAAATTAAAAGAAAGGGTGAGTGAGACCATAATGATAAAAAACAGAAGCAATGGAAATGAATGCAAGATAATGGAAGTCATTAAAGTCAGAAAACAAAAAAAAAAAATACATTGCAAGAAACAATCTAGGGAAAAAAATATAGCTAAGGAAGAAAAAAATAAAGAAATGTAAAAAGAAAGAAGTACAATGGTTGAAAATCAAACAAAATGAAATAATAAGATGTATTAGAAATAATGGAAAATGGAAAGGTAAAGAGGGGGATAAAGTCAACAAGAATAAAATAAAATCAAAACTCATCACATCATTGTACTCATCGTGAAAATAGGCATTCAGAATGGTCTTCCCTAAAAGCCTTTGGACTGAGATATTGACCCCTAGGAGGCATGACTGCATTCAGAGAAAGTGCTGCAAACAAAGTAAGACACCAAGCATCACAGAAGTATCAGACTCTGTTGTATTGCTAGACATCTCAGTAAACGATGCCCGACAAAAGTTTCTCACAAGCCAAGAGTTCATGGGAGGAGAGAGCATGCACGCCATTCTCCTGACACTATTCCAACAGGCACCCTCCTGCAGAACCAGTGCTTCTCCCTGCATTCACCAGCTCTTCTACTTTTCTTCTTTATGACATAAAACAAGAAAAGGGGAAGTCCTAAGAGACATTCCACCAGTTATAAGGGGTTTCTTTGCCATTGAGAGGTGGGCAAAGGGGTTAGGCAATGGAACAGAAGACACATCTAAGATTTGGTTCCCATCTAGTAATGAGCAATGACAAGAGCAAACAGCTGCACAGAGATCCCTTCTTATGCGCCCCTCTCTCCTGCATCTCCTGGTCACATCGTGGAATGGGTGAAGGTTGGGACACTGTGACTCAGTGATGAGTCATGGCTCCTCATGGCCAAGTGAGAACTGATGGAGGACCAGGAGCAGATGTTCTGCTTCTATATTAATAAAACTTTGAGCCATCAGTGCACATTGCAAACAGCCCAGAGGCTGATGTTCACCTAGTGGGAAGTGAGTGACCAATGCCACTGGATAAGAGCAGTGACTATTTTCCAGTAACTGCAGCCATTGTTTCCACATGACATGTAGTGTGAGTAGATTAATTTTTTAAGGGCTAGAGAGATTGTTTATTGGTTAAGACATTTGCTTATGAAGTCAAAGGACCTCAGTTCAATTCCCCAGATCCCACATACGCCAGATGCACAAGGTGATGCATGCCTCTGTAGTTCATTTGCAGTGGAAGGAGGTCGTGGTGTGCGCTCTCTCTCTCTCTCTCTCTCTCAAATAAACAAATAAATGAATATGTTTTTTAAAAACTTTAAATAATCACTTTACAGTCACTCAGCAACTAAGCAACTTTGTAGCTACTCAGTAAGCCAAAGAGAACCTGTACATGTGATTCTACCTTATAAAAGTTTTCTTAGAAACCAGAGATGTAACATGACATAAAGTCATGGAGCTGGGAAATATATGAGCTAGGAGAATGTAGAAAGCATGGTGAGCTTTCTCCTTGATTTAGGAAAAAAGATCAGGCAAGAGATCCAAATTTCACACAATGGGTCATAAACAAACAAAACAAGATGTGAAAATAAGACGAGGACTGATGGGGAAACAGAAAAGTAATAGTGGTAGGGGAAGCTGAAAAGAGGGGCCAATAAGATCAAAATATATTACACACACACACACACACACACACACACACACACACGTATATGCATGTATATATAAAATTAAAACCTTCCACTTAACTCATTCTATATTCTTTCTCCCTACATACCCCTTCAGATCTTTATCCTCTCTTACTTTTCCTCCTCTGAATAGTTTAAATTCAGAATGTCTCTTCTTTCTGCCAGCCTTCATCAACCTTCACATTCCTAATTTCATGGATAATTCTTACCTTTGATTGAAAATGACAGGTTTGAAGGTAAAAACGAATGCTATGGCCATGGTCTCAAAAGTTTTACCTCTCAAAAAGTGTAATAAGTAAATAAAGAAGTACACTCCGATAGTTCAGAGGCTAGGCTTTGTCCAGAGGTGGTAAGAGAGGTGTCTTAAATTGGAATCACTTCCTGAAGCACTGAGTCTCAGGAGAGCACAAAGAACTCGCATCTTCTTGACCAAATGCATTAGCCTCAGGGGCCTTCAGATGCAGAATGATCTCGCTTCAAACACTTAAGACTCTCAGGCTTCAATGAGAAGATAAGAGGAGAAGACGAAGCCACAGGGACCCTTATCAGACAGAACTGTGACAAGTTTAAACACCAAAGTCAAAGGCTGTGGGAGCTGCACCAAAGCCCTGGGCTTCTGTTAGGAGATCCCCTTTATGCCTTTAATGGAGAAAATGTGAAAAAAAAATACTTCAAGGGAGCATAACTCACTTTAAACTCCTTTGGTTCTTTCATAAACCACTATGATGCTGTGGGAAATACAGCCAAGTGTGGGTGACTGACAGGACGTTAGAGGAGGCACTCTCTCTGTTCTGGTTTCCCTGTTGGTGATAGATGGCCTGCAGAAGCTTGTCTGAGATCCATGGAGAATCGTTGATGCTAGAGAGAAAAAGGCTCTGATGAGTTAGAGGAAGGGAGAAATAGTCTCAGGTAAAAGATGGAAAACTCAGAGGAAATACCTCTGTTCCAGTAACTCCATATTCTCAGTGTCTCTCAAATTCATGCCCACAAAAATGCTTTAAATGATCCCAGTCTTTGGGATCTCCACTGCCTGCCTGATCCATATCTCCAAGAACCACTCTTACTAGAAGAGAAATGAGATTATGAAATATTCTGTTTATTTTATTTTATTTATTTTATTTTTTTAGGTAGGTTCTCACTCTAGCCCAGGCTAACCTGGAATTTACTATGTAGTCTCAAGGCGTCCTTGAACTCATAGCAATCCTCCTGCCTCTGCCTCCCTAGTGCTGTGATTAAAGGCGTGAGCTAGCATGCCCAGCTTGAAATATTCTGTTTAATAATTAACAGCACAAAACAAATTCTCTCTTAATTTTTCTTGTATTTGGTTAACTAGTGAGCAGTTTGGGTGAGAGACAGTGTCTCATTTTGTAGCACAGGTTGGCTTTGAACTTGTGATCCTCCTCTTGGACCCTGAAATTATAGGCATATACCACCACACACAAATATAGTACTGTCTTTTAAAAATCATTAGCATATAATGAATTGGGTTTCATTTTGGAATTTTTTCAAAATTGTTTTTGTTGTCCCTTTTTTTTTCTTCACCTTCTGTCCCCTCTGTGCTCCTCCTCACACCATTCCTTCCTTTCAACTCACACATCACACATGCCTCCTCCACCTTTCCCTAGACCCCTTTCTCAGCTCTCATAGTCTCCAATAGTAGCTTCCCTTTTTTCTGATAATAAACCATAAATCTGTTTTCATGCCATTCTTTGGGGTTTATATTATGTTACCATTTATGAAAGAAGAAAGCAAATTAGCATAGCTATGTGATGTGCTTGCTCATTTTTTAAATGAAATCTTAGCTCAGTATTGATACTTCAGGAGGCAGAGCATCATCAGAGGCTTTCAGAGTTGATCTAGACTTTGATTTTATAAACCATTGGACAGACCCACCTAAAGGGGGTAACCTCTCATTTATGCTCAAAGGAACAATTAGCGTTCCTTATGGTGTTTTTGTTTCCTTCTACTCTTCTTCCCAACACCTTCTACTCTCAAATGAGTGCTTTGAAGACTCCTGACCTCCCCCCCTGGACTCTGTCACAGCTTTCAGAGCCAAGTTGTGCTCCTGTCTGTATGCAGTGCCATTGTGCCTTGTCCTTGCTCTTCCCACCCACAGCAATGTTTCGAAAAAAATGACATCTCAGCTCTAGCAACTATAGGTCAATCAGGTGATTCTTTAAGCTAGAGCTAACTGAATCTATCTGCATGATCTTTAGAAACAAAATAAGTCCAGGTGCATTAGGGAAAGTTCAGGAGGATCCACCAGGGCTGTGTGAAATCAGAGAAGAGAAAGAAACCCTAACCATCACTCCTGATACAGAAACTTTTGTGGAGAAGTAAGGGGACTTTCAATGTATTCTCAGCAGCCTGGTTCACTGAACTGAAAATCCCCTTGGCCCTGGTGTTCTGCTGAGAGTGCTACATGAGTTGATACTCCGCACCTCCTCCTGAACATTACAATAGACACTGACACCTCTGTCCAAATAGCTGAGAACCTTCCCTAAAATCACAAATTTGAGAAGAGGTACATGGAGCATTTGTATCCAAATTCCCAAGTCCAAAGCTCAGGAAACGTTGCACTTCTCAATGCATTCACAATAATTTTTTCACTTAACTGTATACAATTATCAACACCTTTATTTTGTCTCTATTAACGAAATTCTTTGTAAGATCATGTTTTCCATACACACACTAGACTACCTTCCTAGGTATAGAAGGACAAAGCTAATATGGTGTGGCAGTTTGATTCAGGTGACCCCATAAACTTAAGTGTTCTGAATGCTAAGTCCCAAGCTGATGACAATTTGGGAATTAAAGCCTCCTGGAGGCAGTGTATTGTTGAGGGTGGGCTTATGGGTGTTATAGCCAGTTTCCTCTTGCCAGTGCATGTCACACTCTCCTGTTGCTATTGTCCTTGTGATGTTGGCAAGGGGGTGATGTCCACCCTCTGCTCATGCCATCATTTTTCCCCTGACATCATGGAGCTTCTGCTCAAGTCTGTAAACCAAAATAAGCTCTTTTGTTCCTGCAAGCTGCTCTTGGTCAGGTGTTTTCTGGCAGCAATGCAAACCTGACTGAATTAGTAAAGTTGGAACCAAGAAGTGGTGTCATTACTGCTAGACACCTAAGTCTTTTGGCTCATTGGAACTGATTTTCAGCAGGAATGCAGAAGGATTTGATATCATGGCCTAAGAGATGCCTTGAAGTGTTGTAAGTACAGCTTTATGTACTATTCTCATCATAGTTGAAAGACATGAATGCAGTAAGAACTATGGACTGTGAGAATTGGCTTATGAGGATGAGAAAGAACTTTGCCTGGAGTGGCCTAGAAGCAGTTTGTGTGAGAGGCTTGCAGTTATTCCTGTGTCCTGAGAACTTGTGCTGGGTTGCATTGCATAGAAATGGACTGCTCTGAGCAGAGCGATATGGCACAGAAATGAAATAAAATCTTTGGGCTGAAACTTCTGCCAATTCAGCTGCAACTGTTTGAGAGATTACAACCATTGCATTGGGACAACAAGAAAAATGCAGACTCTTTTGAAGGGGCCTGAATGCTGAAGTCAGCTTTATTCCCCCCAAGTTCTCCCTCCACACCTCACCTGCATTAACAAATTGGTTGGCCACCTGGGGAATAAGCATGTCTCTCTCTTTGGCCCACTAACCCAAGGGTTCTATCTCCAGACCACCCAAACACAAGTGCTTTTGACAAACTGAAGATGCTTCTTAAAACTGGGGCTTTTTACTCTTTTTACAGATACTTGTTTAATAAATGAAACAGCACTTATGTTGGAACCCAAGACCTCAGCTGCACTCTCACATGCTGAGCAAGAACTTCATTGCTCACCTTATCTTTATGCTACAGATTCTTTTGTCTTTTTTTTTTCTACAGATTCTTTTTTCATTTGAGAGGAAAACTGGCTAATCATTGACTGTTAATACTACACTTACTGTGTACTACCTACTATGCTATGAAAAGAAATAGTCTCTAGTTTGGGCTCAGCTTATATCAGACTGGAATCCTCTCCACTCTAAATCAGGATTTAGTTTTTGGGCATTGTGGCTGCATACCCATATGCAGGAAGTAACTTCCTTATGAGATTAGAAGGCATTTGGAACACCTAGCACATTTGATTAACGAATGACTGAATTTGAGAAATGATGCTACACATATTGGACATGAAACAGAGCCAATCCACCCCTGTTGGAACATGCAAGGATACATGGGAATATAAGGTCTCAAGATCTATGAGTGGCTGTGACAGAGTGTCCCTAGTACTGCGAATAAGCTACCCACCTTGTCTCTGCCTCAGCTTCCTGATCTATAAACAGAAAATAAAAATTAAAAAATAAACATGATTGCAACTTAGTTTACAGAGATTTAAGATGAGAGGGAAATTGTATATATGTTGAAATAGCACAATAATAAATAGATAAACAAACCATCTACTCATTAGATAAGAATATTCTTATAGCGTTTTCTTTTTTTTTTATAGCGTTTTCTATAAATTGACTTTCAAAAGAAGTAGAGTCTTGGTAATAGATTTGTGATTGTATAGGGAAATGTGCTTTTTTGATTAAATCTTTTATTGCATTTTATCTCCATTATCATTATCATTATTGCCATTAAGTAAGTCATGAGTCATAATAATTAAAGTAGGAAGTTTAGCTTTGCTGACATCAGCCATATAGAGACATAATACTACTGAGCTACAAATCTTTATTTTATTGGCTTATAGAAAAAGAGGAGGAAGAGAAATAATAAGTGTAAAATTCTGAGCTAGGTAGTTTATTGGAATTCATTGATTTAGTTCCCTAAGGAACACAATAAGATTTATCTTGGGCATTATAAACATCAGCTTATAGATAAAACTGGACCAAAAACTAAATTTTTGCTGAAGCTAGCATTTTCTAAAGCCAGTGTTTTGGCAGATCTGGCCTTTAACTCAGGATTGATTAATTCTAATACCTGGTTCTTTGCATTGTCATCTGCTTTTGGGAATTGAAACAATTTAGGTAATTAACCCAGTTTCCTTGGGTTCTAGCTACCTACTTGACACTATGTGTAATAAGATTACCATGAACCCAAAGTCAGAAGACATTCCCTAAGTAGCAAATCCTTCCAAGTACTGACAAAAAAAAAAAAAAAAAATGGACAAGGCTATTTATACTCAATGTCCTCATCTTCAAAATGGGAATTGAAAGTCCCTTATTTACAAGTAGTTGATACAAGGAAACATTCCTGTTTGCTTTTCACAAAGACATGATAAAGGTAGCAAGTCACACAGTGCTGCCAAGTTTACTAAGGCCTCAGTAGCAGTAGCAGTAAGAAGTACCATATTCCCGGCCACCTTCATCTTTGATTCTATTCCTAACTCTTTTTTTCTCTATTTTTTTGTTTTGTTTTATTTTATTTTATTTTTCTTTTCTCAATTTTTATTAACATTTTCCATGATTATAAAATATATCTCATGGTACTACCCTCCCTCCCCCCACTTCCCCCTTTGAAATTCCATTCTCCATCATATCCCCCCCCCAATCTCAATCAGTCTTTCTTTTACTTTGATGTCATGATCTTTTCCTCCTCTTATGATGGTCTTGTGTAGGTAGTGTCTGGCACTATGAGGTCATGGATATCCAGGCCATTTTATGTCTGGAGGGAGGACGTTGTAAGGAGCCCTACCCTTCCTTTGGCTCTTACATTCTTTCCGCCACCTCTTCCATATTAGACCCTGAGCCTTGGAAGGTGTGATCGAGATGTAACTCTTCTTTAGTACCTTAACCACTCTACAACCATAGAGGAGCTGGGGTTACAGACATTTGCTTGTGTGTCCATTGCTATGTGGTTTGGGGATGATCAAAATTCAGGTGATCACCCTTGTATAATAAATGTGTCTAACAACTGAGAAATCTCCCCAGCCATGTGTGTGGTGTTTTATTAAAACTCTGTAAGGGAGTCACTCTGTGGTCTATTTCTTTGAGAGTGGGAGGATAAGATGTGCCACATGTAACATTGTGGCTGCTTGAAGCTCTATTTGCTTGAAATTCTCCTGCAGGATTGATTACATTTTATCCACTGTCCAGATGAAGACTTTCACTGGAGTGAGCTTAAATACATGCCTCTACTTTATAAAGCGCAGCGTTTATATACTAACCTGGATATATATTGAAGCCAAACATGGAAGCAAGTGTTCTCTCTTGCTTCATTCTTCCTTGTTTTCCTTATCATATCTGCTTCAGAACAAGGTAGAATTTTACACTGAAGGACTGGAACCAAACTGAATCAAAATGAATTGAACTGAGCTGGATGGAAAGCAAGATAGTATTCAAGGCCAAGCTTTGTCTATTTCTCAATTTGGTCTGGTCACTGTCTGCCTGACCTTACTTATATCACCCATGTTTATATTCTTCCATGCCAAGACAACGGGGAAAAAACAAACCCGGTTGGTCCATCACAGCACCTCTTGTGCCACTGCCATAGTCTTAGAAGTTAGTGACTTGTGCTGTCATCGTTCTCTGGTTTTTGTTTTAATGACCAGAGCTAAAGGATTGCGACTGCTGGATTATACTGAAAATCAGGTTGATTTGGAGATGGATTGATTTCAAATTGCTAAAACTGTCATCTCAGGAGACAAATACATAGTTCATGATTGAAAAGAAAAGAAAAATATATAACATCTACTGTCAATGACCTGTATAAGAAAAATTGAAAACACACCAAATTAGAATCACATTGTTCTCCCTGGCATGCAGCCAGCTTCTTTCAATACCCAATGTAGTTATTCATTTCAACAGCCCAGGGAAAATATGTTTCCCTTTGCTAAGGAAAGTTAGATTAAAGCTTCATAGTTGAAATACTAACAACACTAGACATATTCAGTACTGTAGCCTATCTGGAAACAATGGCTCATGTAGACCTGCTGCAGCATGGGCCAAAATCTGAGTGTGATTTGCCATTCTTACAGTTTTCAGAAAAAGGATGCAAGCAGATTCAAGATGCTGGCAGGAATCCCATTTTCTACACTGTGTCACTGCGCACCTGCAACACATTCTAGAAAGTTCAGAAGCACTGCAGTTCCTTAGCCTTGAACAAAGCATGGTGCATACACCTTAACTGAGCACCTTATTCGAGAGCCAAGCTTTGAGTCTCTGCCCTGCAGTCCCTTGTTGGCAAAATGAGAAAAGCAGGACCTTTTCACAGGGATATTTGTGTGAATTAACTTAGATAATGCATATGACAGTACCAAGAACCTGTCCTAGAGTTGGAGAAATGCCAAGATGCTTTTTATGACTGAGAAAAATATGTTGGATTTTAGAGGTCACTTGAAAACCTCCTGTAGACTCACTGCTGATTTTGTGAGTGAATGCATTTGTGTCCATGTTTTATTTGCCCTGGCTATGGTCCTTCTTGTCTCATTCTTTTCTGCTAACTCATTGTTTTTCTTTCCTACCTCCCTTTCTTTCTTTTTATTCTCTTTACAATGAGAAAAAGTTCAATAAAATGCATTGTCTTTGCAAAACAGAAAGAATGTTCCCTCTTTGTGGCATATATGAGTGTGCCAAGCCCTATGGCATGATGTGGTAGAGGAGGCAGGACTATGTGCCCCAGGTATACAGGGCTTGGTACCCATAACCAGGAAATGGCTATACGGCCCTGAACAACCAACCGTTACTTGGACACTAGTGAGACTTTATAACTTGGCATGATACTTGCTTTAAAATAATCTCACTCATATCATCCTTTCATACCAGAGTGAAGTTACCGAGCATTAGGCCATAGCAGCTTCATGAATGTAGATCATAGTGCCTAATATCCAGGTTCAAAAGATGTTTTTGGAGCAAAATAATTCTTCATAATTATGTTTCATGCAAATTTTCATTTAGTTTATTTATTTTAATGAATTTCATAGGATGGTTTACCTTTTTTTACTTTATTAAATAGGAAAGATTTATCCAAACTTCAATCTGTATTTCCCATAGAGGGAATGGAGGAGAAGCAAGGGCATACCTTTTATAATTTGGTGATTTGCAATTTTGCTTTTAAATTAGGAAATGAGAGAGAGAAAAAAAAAAAACCTGGATGGGGAGATAGCTCAGCAGTTAAAGGTGCTTGCTTGCAAAGATGTCTGGTCCAAGTTTAATTCCCAAGTACAAACATAAAGCCAGATCCACAAAGTGATGCATGCATCTGGATGTAGCTTGCAGTGGAAAGAGGTCTTGGTGCACACATTCTTTCTCTGCCTGCCTGCAAATAATAAATAAATACACATACTTTTAAAAAATTCCCTCCAAACTATCTGTTTTGTCAGTGTATCAATGGAATAAACTGGAGCAAGCTTCCAGAGATTAAACTTATGCTCCTCACTGGAGTGTGGCCAGATCCACCTGTGAGACATGATGTTTCCATAATCTGCTCATCAGCTCTGAGTGGGTCCAATTAAAGCCTCATTCCAGGAAACTAATCATAGGTTCCTCAAATTTGGAGGAATTGCTGTTCCAATCAAATGCATAATCCCTTCCCCTTATGAGTTAAGTTTTGACAGCATTTAGCACTTGGCTTCACCCTGAAAATTGTCCCTTTTGGGAATGGATCTTTGCATGAGAAATAGTTCTAACGGGTCCTTGGTTTTGATAGAATATTTTTTTCTACACATGCTCTCCCCATCTCATCTTGTCACATTAGTAAACTTATATATTCATTTAATCATTTTCCCTTTAATTATTATACCCTGTTAATGGAGTTGCCAGTGATAGGAAGTTCCATCTGGAAAACTTAGTTAATGTGCAGTTTTCAATGGCTTAACCAATATTATCCTTTAATTCTCAGAATACTCTAGAAGCTATTCTGTAATTCCACCATATTGTACAATTAAAACTAGCAATAACAGTATACCAAAATTTAAAATGAGTCAGAAAATTGTTCAAAAATTAGCTACTGAGTAGGTCATGAAACTAGTATTCTTTAGTGGGTTTGTTTAGTTGGTTCATCTGTGCTGGTAATTACAAAGCTACAGTTATTTTGAGGCCAGACAAGAAAGGAACATAGAGCTGGAAAGCGGATAGGACATAATGTAACTATTCCATTTTATTATGGTAACCCACTGCTTGGAGGATGGGTGACAGGGAAATTGTAAGGACTGAAGAATATTGGCCAGAGGACCCTTTTTAACTTAATCATTTCAAATATAAGAAGAATTTTATGTAAGGGATTACTCACGAAGTATGATTAAAAAAAAAAAAAAGGAAAGAACATCTGCCTGTATGCATGTGGGGGAAGAGAGGTTGGTTGTCCTTGCTGATGGGCAGGGCATGCACAAGTATGGGCATAGGGAAGGCTAGTTGTCCTGGCTTATGTGCAAGACATGCAGTGTGGTGAGAGGGAAGGCTGGCTGTCCTGGATGGTGGTCTGGGCTTGTGCAAGCGTTGAGGAGGGAAGGCTGGTGGTCCTGGCTTGTAGCCAGTACTTTCACATGGCAACACGCTGAGCAAGCATAACATAAGAAAACAGTGACCAACTGTAGGTTTAGAAAGTTGGAGAAAAGGGCTGGAGAGACGGCTAAACAGTTAAGATGCTTGCCTGCAAAGCCTAAGGACCCAGGTTTAATTACCCAGTAGCCACACAAAGCCAAATACAGAAGGTGGCACATGCATCTGGAGTCATTTGCAGTGGCTAGAGACCCTAGAATGCCAATTGTTTCTCTTTCTCTCAAATAAATAAAAAGACAGAAGAAAGAAAGAAAGAAAGAAAGAAAGAAAGAAAGAAAGAAAGAAAGAAAGAAAGAAAAGAACAGCTTCTGTGATAATGTCCAGGAAGATAACATTGAACATCAGGAGAACAGGAAAGAGAGCAAAGTGCAGGTTGTTCTTTGGTGTCATTATCTGTGCTATTGCATAGCCTTGAAGCAGAGGAACTGGGGTGAGTGAAAGAAGAAAGTGGTGGAGAAACACAGAGCATCCTTGCTCCCAATGCCAGGGGCAAGCATCAAAGGTGATGTAGACAGGATCAGCCCCTGAGCATTCACTCAGAATGTCTACCCCCTCACTGAGAAGTCTAGTGGCAAAGGTTCTTGAGGCCCTCATTCACAGTTGGAATAGATGTTTTCACTCTAGGTCCAGGTAGATACTAGTTCAAGGTCATGTGTTCTGTGACCTTGGGAAAGTCATTGACTATCTATTAAGGCTTGGCTTTATTTCCTGTAAAATGTAGATGAAAATACATTGTGGAATTTTGCAGTTGGTAAGTGCTAAATGAGCCAGTGATCTCAAAGTTCCTGGTGAGCCCAAAGCTCTAGACTGATGGTCGATACAGCTCACACGACCACTGTCCCTGTCCTTCCAGCTGGAGTTACTTTGTTAGTATTTCTGCCTCCTGAACCCAGACTCACCCAGCCCGCCCCATAAACTCAACTCTCACCCAGTACAGCTGACTGTGCTCTCATTTGTTCTAACAGTTTCTTATCATAGAAGAGAATGACTGCGACCTCAGTCTTGTAACATTTGGTGGAAATCAGCTCCCTGTTCCCACATACTGCCTGTTATGAAACTTCACAGAGATTTTAGATTGTGTTGCATCTCTCCTACTAAATTGTAATTTCATGAAAGGCAGGGCACATGTCTTCATTCATACAATTATCTCAACATCATCACAACAGACTTACTAAACTACTTGTTTTTTGTAATGGTGGGCTAGGGTATCAGGAAAGTTCTTGAATCTCAAACCCTTATTAATTTTAATTTTAATCAAAGAATTGAATAACATAGACTGAGAATGTTAATTATTAGATTATTATATGTATTTAGGGAAGTACATAAACAAAGAAAACACCCCTGTGGCTCAAGAGGCCACATGGAGGGCCTGGAAAATACTGTGGAGAGGACAGAAAATAAAGTTCAAAGAGCTCCTGCATTTGGAGAGCAGGAGGGATGAAGCGCCCTTGTGGAAAGTAGAGGTTAGGGAGTTCTCCTCTGGTCTCAGCCCAACTGGACCGAACTGAGGAGAAACTCACCAGAAGATGGAGGTTCAGGAGGTCAGGCAGCACAGAGGGCTTAAGCCACCCCCAGCAAAAACATAACTTTACGGTGGTGGACCCTACATTCCTGGTCAGGTGAGCCAGAGGGACAGCAATTAGTCTGGGCCAGGAGCTGTCTAAGGAAGTCATTCTCCATGATGCAATGTTCTGTGGTCTAAGCCTCACCAACCACAATGTCAGGTTTCTAGAAAAAGACCTCTCTCCCAGGAAGGGCCTCAGGCATGGAAAAATAGGTCTAGTGAACTAGGTAAGAGATAAGAATCAGATCACCCTTTGATCTCTAGGAAGTTGTGATGGTTAAGGTGATGTCAACTTGATCTTGTTTATTAATCCATAGAAATCCCTTTTGGGTGGGTCTCCAGGGTTGCTTCCAGGAAGGATTAACTGAAGGAGGAAGTCCTTCTCACAGGGTAAGCCCTTCCCCCAGAGTGGGCAGCCCCTCTCAGAGGGGCACTTTATATAAGGAAGCTCTGGGTGACAAGAGCCCCTTACTTCCACTTGGCTGCCAGAGCTGCTTGCTGCCTTCCAGCACAGAATGAATACTGGTGTCAACTAAAGATGAGCGTAGACTGAAGACCAGAGGCTCCTCAGGAAGCCTCCAGGCCTTCAGCAATGGATTGGGACTGCTGAGCCATCTGGCTACATGGACTGAGCAGCTACTGGGTTCCTTGATTCTCAGGCCTGCAACTGCTGTTGGACTGCCATAAGCTAATCCAATAAATAACCTTTTAAAATTTTTTTGTTGTTGACAACTTCCATAATTGTCAACAATAACCCATGGTAATTCCCTCCCTCCCCCTTTTTCCCCTTTGATACTCCACTATCCATCATACCCCTTAGCCCTCTCAATCAGTCTCTCTTTTATTTTGATGTCATCATCTTTTCCTCCTATTATGGTGGTCCTGTGTAGGTAGTGTCAGGCACTATGAGGTCATGGATATCCAGGCCATTTTGTGTCTGTAGGAGTACATTGTAAGGAGTCCTACCCTTCCTTTGGCTCTTACATACTTTTGGCCACCTCTTCTGCAATGGACCCTGAGCCTTGAAAGTTGTGATAGAGATATTTCAGTGCTGAGCACTCCTCTGTCACTTCTCAGTACCATGTTGCCTTCTGAGTCAGCCCATCTGAAAAGAGAAGCCTGGTGTGGTGGCACATACCTTTAATCCCAGCCTTTGGGAGGCAGAGGTATGAGGATCGCCATGAGTTTGAGGCTACCTTGAGACTACATACTGAATTCCAGGTCAGACCTGTTGGTGGTTGTGTTTTCTCCTTAAGTAACTACTCAGTCATTTTTCCAGGGCTGGAGTCACTGCTGGTTATTGTATAATTGTTCTCAAACAAATGTGCAGGAAAGTCAGGCTAATTTGAAAGAATCTCTACTGCATACAACTATATCAACATATCTACATATGTATATTTGCATATATATGCACATGCATATTTTATGCATATCTTAAGTAGACTATGACTGGCAAATATTTGGCAGTAGTGAAATAAAGGAAGACACAAACATTCTACAGAAAGACAGCATTGAGAGAAGCATCCACTAGTTTTGGGCCAAAGGAGAGGTTACACCCATAAAAATCTCTCTAAATTAGTAATGCTTATTCCCTTTAACCAATGATGATCTCACTTTCTGTTGCAGAATCTGTTTTTCTTAATCATAGGGCAGTGAGAACCAAGCACAACCAAAGTACATCAACAGGACAAGAACCCTGGCAGAAGATGAATCACCCGTCACACATCAGCCCCCCCCCCCCCCGGCACACACACACACAATGGGTGGCAGCTCCTCTTTCAACTCATAGCACCAGCAATTCCCCTGAGAAAGGCCTTCAGTAGAATGGGAGCAGGGAGAAGGGAAATGGTACCAACACATAATGTTTCCATACAAAGTTTCTCTTTAAGCAAAAGAGAAAAGAAGAAAGACAGTGTTGGTTTGATATGTTGTGTAGAAACACAAGGTGGCACACTTCTGGCGTTTATTAGTTTGTAATAGCTAGAGGCCCTGGAACACTCATTCTCTCTCTCTCTCTCTCTCTCTCTCTCTCTCTCTCCCTTTCTCACTCTCTGTCTCTCTCAAATAAATAAATAAATAAAATATAAAAAGGAAATCTATTCAAATTCCCATTGGGTACTATTATGGTTGGTATTTCCATCATTTTGTTTAATTGCAGGTGAGACTGGACAATTGATGACATAAAGCAGAAAATTTTAACTTAGCTTCATTACAACTAATTACATAATATTAATTCTAACTTATCAACTACCTGATATGTGGTGGATATTAGATATAGATGATCTGTTACAATCTCTTACCTCCAATCTAAATACAAAGAACTAAGTGTGGAGGAGTTGAAGATTTGGGAGAGTGTTGCTGAAGAGTGGTTTTATAGTTTGAATTTAAATGTCTCTGACTTCAAACTCTAAGCATATGTCACAGTGATTTAGTTGTTCTCAAACTATATTGAAATAGGAAAAAGTTGGCTCTTCCTTGTGAAGGTTGAATGTAACTAAAGCATCCAAAGTCTTCAAACACTGGCATGATGGCTTTGCTTTTCCTAACACCAGCAGCATTCTGAGAGGTAAGGGCCGAGTACAGTGACCATGTTCAAAAATGTCAAGCATATTGAGACTGAGATCTGATGTGAGAACTGAGAGTCACGGCTGGGAGCTGGAGATCAGGCTGTCAGGTGGGACTGACAGCAGTTCTACCATATTTACTCTGCATTCTCCCAAAGGCCGCAATATAAGATATTAAATTTCAAACAGCCCAAGTCTAGGAAGGATGGATGATTAGAGAGTTCACATAAACAAATTTGGAATTGAAAAGAACGTATAGAAAATGAGAAGATCCTAAATAAAGGTATCAGAAAATATACATGACACATGAGAAAAGTTACTATTATGACACCCATCACATCTTCAGAAGGTGATACTTGATCTAGTAAAATAAGGTCATTCTGGGCCTGCTATAAACATGCCCCAATCCCTTCTGCTTGACATTCTTGCTTGATTCTGGGCCATCTTCCTTTCAGGGAGACTGATCTTAGCCATGACAAACGCAGGTTCTGAGAAAGACTAACGGTAACCTTTCAGAGCTGTGGTATACCAGATTCCTCTGACTGAGGAGAAGAAGGAAGCCTGATTCAGGAAGTCAGGTGTGGGAGAATGAAACTTAGAGGTCACTCAACCCTCCACCCCACATTATGTTAATTAGAAAGTGAAGCTTTTCTTCCTGGGAGAGGCAGGAAGTTCTAGAGACTCAGGAAGTCAACAGGTCAAGGAAAAGGTTGCAAGCCCCGACAGTAAGGCGGTGTAAATGAGAAACAACTAGAGGACTCACTGATGGACCTGTATGCAAGTCACTTAGTGTGCTTGGGATTCACTGATTGAGCTGCCTGCAAGCCATGCAGTGTGCCCCAGAACTGTGATTCATCACGGAAGCAACCCTTTACCCAGCTCTTTAAGTAACCCCAATAAACTCACCGATTCACTGAAACTGGTTTTGGTATAACTGTCATTTGGTCTGTCGTCTGTGTCCTGTCTAGGGTGAAGATGTGTTACAGAGACAAGGCTCAGTCCATGGCATGTTTTCTTAAAAAGTTTAATTGGGAAAAAAACACCTAGACTTATTCAGTCTTCAGCTGCTTTTGTGACATGTACAGTAAATTTAATATTTGTCATAGAGGTGAATTGACCCATGTAACCTAAGATATTACCATGTGTCCCATAAAGAAAAATCATTACCAACCCTGCTTTAGAGCCACCCTAGATCCAGAACTATGTTTCCTTAGCAACAAGCCTCCCTTGGTGTCGGGTGTGTGTCTCTTGAGGGTAAAGAAGAAGAAAGGACAAATCCGATGACCCATATGAACAGTGGTGTGTCCACAAATATTGGTAATCCCAGTGCCGTAGGGGAGTAGAGACTGGAAAATCACCTGAGCTCATGAAAAAAGTATCACGCTCTGGGATGAGTGAGAAACTCTGGCTCAAATAAGAACCAATGGAAGAGCAATGGGGTGCGGCCGGTGCTCCACTCTGGCCACTGCAGCCAAGTGCCTGAGGTGCTGTTTGGATATATTCACATGAATATCTCACACACACACACACACAAACACACACACACACACCTCATGCACACACATTATATACATACACAGAGAAGAAGGAGGAGGAAGCAGGGTAGGAGTAGGAAAATTTGAAGGAGGGAGAGGGGGAGGAGAAGAAAAATACAGATTTATTTATATAGTTATTGAAAGTAAACCCAGGGCAGGGCCTTCCTATGCAGGTAGTAGACATCCCACAATTACCTCTTATGAAGAACATCCAGTTCAAGGTCTGACCATTTGAAAGCTCGTGTCTGAGCTGGTTAAATGATAGTGATGCACTCAAGATTGGTACTATGCCTTCCTGAGAAGGGCCCCTGTTCTTGTGGAGATGGTACTAAAATCTTAGTAGTGACTTTTCAGATGGGAAAAAAAGGAAAGATAGATAATGTAAAGAAGAAGGAGGAGGAAAACAAACAGACAGTTTTTGGAATGTAGCAGGTTATCCAGGATTGTAAGGAGAAAGAAAATGGAGAAATTACCCTTGAAATAGAAGGAAGTTACAAGGCAATTAGAGGGGGAAAAATAAACTTGCTGCTGACATTTAGCTACATTGAGCATTACAAACCTAATTTATGATAATTGCTTCCAAAAGGATATGGAGGCCTTGATTGTTGTAACAGCTGATGTACAAACATTATTAATTTGAACTCTGAGTAAGATCTATGGCTGGGTCAGGCACAAGTGACAAGAAAAGAAAGAGTACTTGATCAGCACCTTCTATGTACCCAACACATGTCACCTTTATTCCTTATGAAACCTTGGAAGAGAAAAATGGTTGGCGTCCTTCTGTAGACTGACCGGGAAAGAGTACCCAGTTACAAAATGAATTGCTATCTATGTTGACTATGTGTGGACCAAATGTCCACTTCTGTGGGCCACGTGAACCACTGGCAGAGGATGTGGTGTTGATGTGGTGGGAAATGCCCGGAGCTGCAGGACCTATGCCCAGTGGGGTCTTTAAATTGTGCCGCAAGTAATCAGGCTGTAACCTGTAGGCATTGAAATGTCACTGAAGTATTTTAAGAATCAGAAAGGTCTAGTAAGCATGACATTTTATTGTAGAAGATAGACATGAATCAAGAGAAGCCCTCAGAACCAGTAGCAGACAACCTGCCGCAAAGATGAAGGCCAGCAAACCAACAATGGCTGGCGAGGTAGTAGAATCCATCATTAGGATCACCCTAATTAGCATGAGGAAAATGTGACTGCTGAAAGAAGAGTTTTAGGGGGAGGCAGGAGAGTCCATTGATTTTGAGTTTTAGATTAATTTTCTGGATTCTACCATGCATACTGTTGCAATTATATTCTCATTGCAAGCACAAAACACCTGACCAAAAGCAGCTTGTGGACATAAAGGGTTGATTTTGGCTCATAATCTTGAGGGAAAGAACCATAGTGACAAGGCAAACCTTGGCATGAGCCAAGACCTGGCCTCACCTCCTGTCCAATACCAGGTGGACAACAGCCACAGGAATGTGTGCCAAACAGCAGCAAGGCAAAGCTGGCTATAACACCCATAAGTCCACCCTCAAAAACACACCTCCTCCAGCAAGGCACCAATTCCCAAATTGCCACTAGCTGAGGTCATATATCATTCAAAACACATGATTCAAACCAATGCATTCAACCGTTGGTCCCCGGAAACTGATAACCATCCATGATGTAAAATGTAATGTATTCAGTCAAACATTGAAAGTTCTCATAGTCCAAGGTCTCTTAACTCTAAGCTATAAAACAACCAAAAAGTGCTACAGAATAAACATTCACACTGATAAAGATGGCATTGGTTATAGTCAGGAAAATTGAATTAACACAAGATCTAAGACAATACAGGTCAAATATCAAGTCTTGTAGATACAATTTAGACATTTTTTGTCAAGTAATGAGTCTTTGGTGTTCCATTCCCACCCGTCCCCTGCTGCTCACAGCTCAAGAAAAAACTCCACCTAAGCCAGAAGCTCTCTTTTACAGCTACCCCAGAGTTCTAGCATCTTCACTGGATCTCCACTGCAACCCATGGTTCATCCTCATCACTCCATTGGTCTTCCATACAGGAACTTCCAACAAACCTACCTCACATTGCCCATGGCCCTTTCCAAAAAACAAAACCACTGTGTAAATCCAATGACTCTGTATTTCCTTTATTTGTTATATTCCATAGTACCAGGTGGGCTACCAACTTGTCAATCCTGGGGGGGGGGGGGTGGCAAAGCCATCCTACACAAAGAGAAAAGCCCCCTTTAGAATTCATGCTCCCCAACTTCAAAAGAGCCTGCATTCTTCCTGCTGTTCCAATTCAGAAGAGCTGGCACTACTTCAATGGTGATAATATCTCAAATAATAGCAGCTGGATGGGAAGCATTTTGGGCCCAAAGCTTCCATTTCTTTCTATTCCATATCCATCTGCTCATGACAGTACATTTTTACACAATACAAACCTGCAAAATATCTCAAGACACAAGAGGAACAGTAAACCTCTCACACAAACTGCCTTTAGCCTAGATCAGACAGAGCTCTTTTTGTCCCCTTCATAAGCTAAACATCATAGTCCACAGTTCTTATTGCATTTAGGTCTTTCAGTTCTGACCAGAATGGTCCATCAAAGTCTGCTTTCAACACTGCAAAGCATCTCTTAGAAAAAGGATTCAAATCCTTCCATATTCTCCTAAAAAGCCACATAATCAGGATTTTAGCAGTAAGGAACCCATTAATCTGGTACCAACTTTTCAGTCCCAGTTACTTTAATGTTTCTAGTACAAAGAACCCAACCACAAGCAGCTTGAAGACAACAGCAGCAGAAGAATATGTCAAACATTGGCAAGGGGAAGTTGGATATAACTCTCTTAAGCCCACCCCTAACAATACACCCCTAGGAAGCTCCATTTCCAAATTACCATCAGCTGGGAATCAAGCATCCAAAATACATGTGTTCATGAAGAACATCTAACTCAAACCACCACCCTGTGCTATAACACCCCAAAAGCACACCTCTTCCAGCAAGGCTCCAATTCCCAAATTGCCACCAGTTGAGGCCCTAGCATTCCAGCACATGAATTTATGGAGGACCTTTAAGTCAAGCCAACACACACACACACACACACACACACACACACACACACGCACGACAAGGAAAGACCAAGGCCAAGATCCTACTAGATTAACCAGTAAACTCCCCTGGAGTCGGTTTTGAGTAGACAACTTGCTGCTCTCAAAATGAAATAAAGATCAAGCGAGGGTTTTATTCCCCTCATTTCTGTACTGCACATCAAAATGGACACAGAGAGAGTTTAGGCCGGTGACTACAGAATGGGTCATGGAGGGCTCCACAGACTGGACTGAATGGTTTTAATCAAATGCATTCTGAATTGGAAGAAGGATCTTTGCAGATGTGGTAAATTATAGATTTTGAGTTAATGTTGTCATGGATTTCAGATGGACCCTAATTCCAGTGCTGGTGTCTATACTCGAAGAGGAAAGACTGCAGCATGCAGAGGGACGTTCACTCCTGATGGTAGTGATGAGGCACTAGTCACAAACACCAGGAATCCTTCATCAGGAGCTGTAAGAGGCAAGGAAGGCACCATATCAAGGTTGATTAGAGGGAATGTAGCCATGAGGCACCTTAATCCAAGACTTCTGGCTTTAGGCATTATAGGGAAATGAATTCAGATTGCTTCAAGCTATATGTGCACTGACTTACCCACGGCAAGTCTGGAAAACTAGTACATATTTCTAAAGTCCAGTTCTGGACTGTGGCTTAGAAGTGCACCATTCTGCAGTTCTGTTCTGATGGGCTGAGGAAGAAGTCTCCATACTTCATGAAAACCCATGAGGAGGAGAGAAACTGTCATAGGATATAATCATCTCCAGTGGCTGCCTTTCTTGTTTGTAAAACAATCTCCTGCCACAAATGACTTAAAGGAAACATAATGGCTCATGGCTTCATAGGTTTCAGTGTGTGGTCAGCTGTCCCAAGGATGTGAGGTAAGACAGAGTATCACGAGGTGAGAGTACATAACAGGGGAGACTCCTTACCCTTTAACAAAATGCAAGTAGAGACAGTGTAACAAGAGAGGTCAGGGACAAGATGTACCCTTGAAAGATACTTCCCCAGTGACTTGCTTCCTCCACACATGCCCCACTACCCATTCTTCTACCACTTCCCAATATTGCCATCCACTCATGAAATACTCAATGGATCAGTTAAATCCAACTCCCTCCTATTAGTGGTGAGATCTATCAACCAGAATTCAAAGCTTCAACACAAGTTTAAGGGGACAATTCATATCTAGACAGTAACATTCTCTACCCTCTCCTGTCCTGGAATGCCACAGGTGTTTCCTGAGACTCAGATTAGCTGACATTGAGCTGCATCTTGTGTTGGTATGTGCTAGGATGCCAGGTGCCCTGGTGGGGCCATCTTGCTGGTGAAGCTCTGCTCTAGTAGTGTACTAAGTGCAGAGTCAGACTAAGCATGCAGTTACAGATATACACCTGTTCTCATTTATGACATTTTCTCCTCCAGGAAATCCTCAGACCAAATGTCACAATCACATTCTCCTAATGCCAAATTCAGCCATAGCTTCAGGGTTCCATGTCACTCATTTGGATCTTTCCAGGACAGAAGGGGATGTAGGATATTGCAGTTTAGAGACTTGATCTCCAGTTGGTGAATGCTACAGTTGGTAGATGACTGCATCATATAGGCTTTGACCTAATCAATTCACTGAACCACTGATGCATTTATAATTGAAAAGCTTTATTGGTAAGTGTAGAAACTAGAAGGTGGGGTCAGATTGGAGAAAGGAAGTAGGTCACTTTGTATGTAATGTGTCCCTGCTCCTCCCTGGCTCTCTCTCTTTCTCTTTCTCTTATCTAAGTTTAGGCACTATCCCATGAGCTGTATACAAGATTTAAAGAAGAAGAGATAAAAGCAGACAGCCCTGCCCTCTGGTATAGAAATTCCTATTTCTGCTTCCTGGCAGGCATGATGTGTCACCTTGTTCTGTCACATGCTCTTCACCATGACAGATTGAAATCTCTGAAACAGTGAGCCAAGATATATCCATCCTTCCTTAATTTGTTTAATTGGATATTTTGTCATAATGACTCAAGTTCCTGACACTGAGCTGCATAATCCTCAAATCCTTCCTCACGGTGTCTAGTCCTTCACTGCATAGTGTGTCTGTTGGGTGAGGTTTCACCTTGTTGTCCTACATATGGCTTCACCCAGACTCCTGCTCATTACTCCCTTGGTGGTTCAAACGCTCCTCCAGAACTGTGAGAAGTACCAGTTCATGTCCCTCCTCAATCCTCTGATTCCTCTCTTCTCTCCCTATAACTAAGGACATCTCTGAAAATCAATACATTCATCTGGTGTCCTGATGGCCCTTGGTGTTTTCACACTTATAAAGTTCTTTATTGGATTTCCCCCCCAATTCTCTCACTGCTCTGCCCTGTCAGGGAAAATATTTCCTGGACTAGTAATTCACAGTAACTCCTGTGGCTTGGATTGTAGACTACAAATGCCTTTACAACATGAGCCTGGACCACAAGCTCCCATAGTCTCTCCCCATCTCCAACCACATGGTCTACACTACTCTGAAGGCCTTCCTGTTTCAATGACTACAGTTACAAACATCTACAGTGTAGTGGGACAATTAGTGGAATGGCTTAGGTCTGGAAAATCTGCATTTCACCCATGTCTGCTGCTCATTTTTTCTTTCTGCTTAAGTAATGATTGACAACTCTGTGCCTGCATTTCCATGTCGATGTCATAAAATGATTAAGTAAGACAATGTAAATAAATCATTTAATCATTGTTTTCCACAGAGTGGGGCTTCATCTCCCAATGAACATGGGAGTGAGAGTGTTGACAGACAACAGTGAGATTGCCTCAGACTTCCTTCTCTGCCCAGTTTTGGTTTATTCTCCAGGAAAGCACTTGTATATATAAAAATTACCTACTGCTTTGGGAACTTTATCTTAAATTATGAATACCCAAAGGTCCATATTTTTAAAATTAACCATATATCTTTGAAGCTGGATAGAGTGCTAATACTCACCTTATTATTTTTACTTTTAGTTATTTATTTGCAAGGAAAGAGAAAGGGGGAGAGAGAGAGAGAGAGAGAGAGAGAGAGAGGATGAATGGGTATGCCAGAGCCTCTTAACATTTCAAACAAATTCAAGACGAATGCACCACTTTGTTCATCTGGCTTTTCGTGGATACTGTAGAATAGAACCTAGGCTAGCAGCCTTGGCAAGCAAGCACTTTTAACTATTGAGCCATCTTCCAAGTCCAGCCTTATTAATTTTTCATATGATGTGGAATAGGTAAGATACACTTGAAAGGGAAATGAGTGTTCTAACAATTTAAATAATTGGTATTATATATAGATATTTCTAATCCTAAAACCCAAGCTGTATATAAAGTAACAATTATATGAACAAGTTGAAAATGTAAAGCTTATATTATACATTTTTCTATTGCCAAAAATGAATTAGTAGAATGATACACTATTTTCTTCCCTAAGGAGGTTAACTCTGTGGATCTTATTCCCAGTTCAATTATGAAAGCAACATGTCACACATGTCACATACTCTCAAGGAAATTCAGTCTTTTGAATATTAATTAACATTGTTCCAAAGAGACGGCTACTGTTTATCATTGATTTAAATTAAATATTGAGGAGGAAATTAAATCGATTTTTATTTCATTTATTCAGCAGCAGCATTGCAGTTTATACCAATGAAGGCATAATTAAACAGTCTTCCATTAAATTATAGTGTGCATCTCATGTAAGCAAATATATTAAAATTGAAAGTGTTTGTCATGAATATGAAACCAGCTTGCTTCAGTAAGAATTACTCTGAATACAAGATGTACATTTAGAAATAGTTTGTTCTACAAACAGGACAGTGGATCTTTTGATGCAAGCTAACTTGATAGACTGCATGACTTTTGAGATACATAGTCGATCTAGTAAGTGTGAGACTGCTAATGTTAGCTCAGCAGTGGTAATCCCTAGTAAGCACTTAGCTCACAATAACTTGTTGGGCTCCCTCAAGAGCTATGTATCACTGTTATATTCTCCACTTGGTTCACTATGTTTGAGAAGGAGAAAGAAAAGTCATTAGGAAGCACCAACAGGGGTGAAGGTGGAAAGGAACCCTCCCTTAGTCACTGGTGTGTGCAGTGTAAGTGCACCAAATCCAAATCCAACTAAGAAGTTACAGAAGAGGAGTGGACACTGCAAGTCACCCATAGGTCATTCACAACTGTGGATGGGTGCCTTGTGTCTCATTGCTTCTCTCTCCAGCAACGCCTTTTATTGTTTTGTAACCCCACTTCTGATGTATAGCTGGCATGTATTAAGCTGTGCATATTCATACACAACTTGGCAGGCTTGGGGACAAATATCTAATTATAAAGCAAGCTATCACCGAGCCAAGCCAAAAGCACACTCATCTTTCAGAAGCTCCCCCTCCCTGCCCTGCTCTCTTGATTTATTGTACCAGTGTGTGATGAGACTACTGATGGCCCCTGAGACTTACTCTACCACCATCACGGAGATGTTGAACCTGCAATGAGTAAGCACTTTCTAGATTGCTATGAACCTTCTTTCATTGCTGCGGACTCTGTACTTTGAATGCTAATTATTTTGTAGGTCTACTCCTTCTCACAACTGACAAGGATTCACTCTTCCTCATCCATATGGTTATATTTAAAACAGCCATAGGAGGAAGAATGCACTGTGACCTTTGCCTTCTCCCCACTTCAGATGGCTGATAGTCTGGAAATAGGTGTTAGTTGAACCAATAAGAAGTTGGGACTAAGATATTCCAGAAACTCTGATTGCTTCATTGAGTGAATGAATGAGTGTTGTCTGTTTCCCATCATGTGTTAGGTTAGAGAGATAATTCACCGACTCAATGGCTGGTCCTGTGCCTTAGTCCCCATTGGAGGCTCAAATGGAGAACTACCCATTGGTGCCACTGCACCTTCTCTTAGCCATATCATCAACTTCCTTTCTTCTCAAATTGAAGTTAGTTACAGAAGCTTGAATCCCACTGATATATTAACTTATGCAATTTCCACATCTAACTTAAAGGGGTTCTTTTGTTTGTTTGATTTTGCCTGTTTTCCACTTTCCTCTACATTTCCATTTACCGTCTCCTGATCACACTGCTGCCAAGTTAACAGCTGGCTTGGGGCCCAAGACACATGTTTAGACCTTCTCCCATCTGATTTATTGACTCTAAATCATTAATAAGTTGTGAACCTTCTGAATTCCTACCTTCTTCCCTGGTGCTGACCTTTGGTTGGAAGAAATTTCCAAACCACAATTTGTGCTTAATATTTTTAACTTTAGTAAACTAGACAAACTATGGTTTCTTTTCTCCTTTTTTGTCTGCAGATATGTCCCATATCTTAGGAACATAAAATCATAAAATGGCAGTGATTAGAAGGCCCAGTATCAAAGCTGAGGAGTCATGGTTTCAAATGTCAACATCCTCTGTTGCTTCCAGCCCTTCAACAGTCATATCCATAGATACAAGAAGATACATGGGGGTTAATACCCCCTATTGACCTCTTTAAGTTAACTCTTGGGGTTAGGGAGGTGGATCAGCAGGTAAGAGTTATTGATGTGTAAGCATAAGATTTGAGTTTCATCCCCAACATACATGTAAAAAAAACAAATATTCCCATGTATGCCTATAACATCCGTGCTGAGATGGGCAAAGACTGGATGGCCAAGGGAGGCTTCATGGTCAGCCAACAAACAGCAAGAACAACAAAATACCAGGGGAGTTCCAGTTTCACTGAGAGGCTGTGTCTCAGGAAAATAAGGCAACAGATCAATAGAGGCCACCCATTATGTCCCTCTTGGTACTGTTCACATGCTAATATAACATGTGTATCTATACACACACACACACACACACACACACACACACACACATGCCAAAACCTAAATCCTTCCAGGAGTCTATCATATTATATTATTTTTTTATTTATGTGCATTGATTAGACATATTAACAAAGTTCAGTGTAAGTTTTCAGCACATGCATACAACATGCACCTTATCCCATATCCCCTATAACCATTAATTCTTCAGGTTTCCATTTTTAACTTCATAACAAGAAACAAAAACTTCTCCCACAATTCATAACCCACAACCCCATGGAACATACCAGCAACCCTACTGAGTAGGGCCCCTATGGAATGGAGGCAGGGAGGAGAGAAAATATGGTACCAACACATGATGTATCCATACAAAGTATGTTCTTAATAATAATAAAAATGGTGTGATAACCCTGGTCTTTTCTCCCTTACTCCAATGTTTCCCATGACTTCCTAAATTTGTGTGATCATGTGTTATCATCACCAATCTCACTCAACATCCAGAGTTGAATGACATTCTTCTATAACAGTTACCTTTTCATTGCTGGGACAAAACACTCAAGCCAGAAGCAACTTATGGAAGGAAAGGGCTACTTTCCAGCTTACAGTTTTGAAGGGACATTTCACGCTGGTGGGGAAAGCATGACAAACATAGACCGGACATCACATCTTCACAGCAGCAGGAGGAAGGAAAGAGGGAGGGAACATGTGAGCTGAGTGTAGCAAACAGGGCTGGGATGTAACACCCCAATGCCCACCCCCTAGACACACCCCTCTAGCAAGGCTTTTCCTCCCAAAGGCTCCATCAGGTGAAGATTAAATATGAAGCTTAAACATAAATATATGAGGCTATGAGGATGGTTCATATTAAACATCTTCCATGCACAGCACAGACAGAGTATTTGGGAAAATAATTTTCTTCAGACGAAATCCTTTCAGTTGCAAACAAATGGCCATTACAATGAGACTTACTAAATGATGTGTATTGACTGGATTCCTTTGACAGACATTTGGTGATGTTAGTAATTACCTGTCAAGTGCCAGGACCCTGAAATTTGCTTTCTGTATAGTTTGTTTTCATTTTTCTCCAAAATAACACTAACAGGAAATGGCTCTAGATTTGGCTATGATTCTTTCTAATGTAACCACTGGTTACAAAGCAAAATCATTAGCATGTTGAAAATTAATTAGGAAAGTCTGTTGCAATTTATAAATATGCATTTGTGGCTAAATAAATTTGAAGTTTGGATTCTGTGTGCTGCCCCTCAGGGTAGATTTTTTTTTTTACACACTTACAGTGTACCAAACAAGAAAACTAATCAAATTGGTTCCACCATAAATGGAAGTCATTTATTTGGCCCTAATTGGGATCTTAGAAGTTATTAAAGCATATTTTTGGAGTTTGTTCAAATTAATTATTGTGAAGCAAATGGATTTATAGGCAAGCTACTTCCTCTAAACATTTTTTCTCCAGAAACAGCTGTGCCTTATTTAAACAAATGAAAATTCTATGACTAGAACAAATATTAAAGGAAAAGAAGCAGAGGGCCTTGGCTTAGGGTAGAGACTTGGGAGGTAATAAAATTAAAGGGGCACCTTCATGCCCAGAGCCTGAGAATCAAAACTGTTAACCCTTCTAGTGTGCTTCCACTAGAATAAAGAAAATATGATTATTGCATTTGGAAGAGTGAGGATCCTGCTGTCCATATGATCTTGGGGGACGATGGTTTTATTATATATGTTTAGATTGTCCTTCATACATCATAATCAGGCTAATGAATACACATGTCTTAATGACCTAAGACATCATATATCTAAGCTAAGGATTTAGAGTTGATTCCACTTGTAGAAAATTGGAGTTTCATTAAGCATTGACTCAGAATCTAAAGTAAGAGAGGAACATAGCTATTTATATAGCTTATTTCTCAAATTATGCATAATTCTCTATGTTATAATTAAAATATATACCCTATGAAATCTATTATTATACCAATAATCATTCTAATTTATGCTTTCTGCCAGCGTGACCTCTGCAGGATTCCTGGCTCCTCAAGAACAAAGGCTATAGTCAACACTACTAGAGACAAAAACTGATTGGTAGAGTTGTCTTCAGAATTGATATTAGGGACTAGAAAAATGGTTTAATTGTTAATGGCACTTGCTTGCAAAGTCTATTGGCCTAGATTCAACTTCTAAGGCATCAAAGTAAACCAGCTGAGAAACATGGTTCAACTATCTGGTATTTGTTTGCAGAAACAATAGACCCTGACACATATGGATACACACACACACACACATGTGCATGCATTCACACACACAGAAATACATATCTAGATCATATATTGATAGAAAATTTTTAAAAATTGATATTGAATGATAAATTCTTTTTTTTATTTTTGGTTTATTTTTATTCATTTATTTGAGAGTGACAGACAGAAAGAAAGAGGCAGATATAGAGAGAGAATGGGCACACCAGGGCCTCCAGCCACTGCATACAAACTCGAGACCTGTGCCCCCTTGTGCATCTGGCTAACGTGGGTCCTGGGGAATCAAGCCTCAAACCGGGGTCCTTAGGCTTCACAGGCAAGTGTTTAACCACTAAGATATCTCTCTAGCCCTGAAATGATCAATTCTTAACTGCAATTCTGAACTTCTAAGATGATGTAACATTTTGATGTCATATATTTTATCTGTACACACATGGGAAATGTAGATGAAAATCTGTTTCCATGGTCCAAGAAAGCACAAAGATGTGTGTACTTTTTATCTATTCATGTCTGTTTATCAGAAATCATCTGAATATTTTCTGTTAAATAAGTGGTTTTCTGTTTTTTGTGTGAGTTTTTTTCACATAAGGATCAGCAATTTCTCATTACCTTCTGAGTTCTATTTTTATCTGCAATTATCTCTCCATTGTACTTGTTCCTTTTACCATAAACTTCCTGTCTATGGGGTTTCATATGCACAGAAAGTTGTGTTTGCAACCATACCTTCAACTCATTGATATAAAAAGCATACAAAATTAGGCAAGAAGTTATTATGTATTATAACAGGGACATCACATTATAATCTTCAAATGTCAAAAGTGATTTCTAATTAAACACAATGCACTTCAATTTGCAAAGATCTAAGCAACATATGACTCAGTATTTACAGAACCTAGGGATACATGAAGACATGAAACCATTTTAAAAGATGTGCTATAGTCTGCATTTTAGTGGGATGCATCAGTGAATAACAAATCTGCAGTATTTGAAGAGAAAGGATTACATATGGAGTGGTATCTTAATATGTTTATGACTGTATGTATCTTTACCATCTCATTGCCAGTTCTATCAGCTGCAGTTATTATATATTTATGTCTTCCCCATGACTTTACTTCCAGTCGCATATGTGGATCATCCAAAGGAAAATGTGGATAATACAGAGTCATCCCAGCAGCCTTGAGCAGAAGGTCATGTCCAAAAGAGAGCTCTTAAAGTATCCAACTAGCATTTGTCAGAGACGATGAATGTCTGGGGATCTGGACAAACAGAGGCTTGAAGTAAATTCTTCCTGGATCCTGCCACGGGAGAAGAGAATTGAAGCTGAGTGCAGCAGTGCGCAGGAACTCACAGTTGAGAGTAAAAAACCCCAAAGAATATCTGTGGAGCAGACCCAGCAAAAGTAAAGGCAATTCTTGTCTGGAGGGGAAAATCTCAAATGCAGACCCCTTAGGATTATATAGAGATTATATTATAGATTATGTTTTACAAAGCATTATTTTAAACATAAAACTCGGCAGATGTACATGAAATGTGTTGGCAAGAGTAAAAAAAAAAAATTCAAGGATACTCTACCTTTAAGCGTAGACACCAGGAATAACCGATACAGAAGGTAACATAACTGATGGTATCTTTTGTGGTTTCTTTTTTATTTTTTTCATTATGAATATGCTGTGTATGGATACATCATGTGTTGTAACCCTATGTTCTTTATAAAAATTCTCTCTTTTGTACTTAATCTGTACCTTCCCTAATAGTTTCTCTGTTTTCCTTGCTCTTTGAAGCCATATGGAAGAGATTAATATACTTTTTCCAGTCTGCCAATTCAAATGTTTACGTCACCCAGAAATATCCTCACAGGAACACTTAGAATAATGCTTAACATAATCCCTGGGTGATCTGTGACCCAATCAAGCTAACACATGATAGGCACATACTATGCCAATTGTCTCATGTTCCCTAGTTACAGCTATGACAACCGTACATCAAATAAAGTCAGATACAGAGGTACTACTCATCAGGATTTCAATGTGAGAACTTGGGAGAAGGAGCCAAAATCAACAACAACAGATAATATACCAGGTTCTTGTTATTGTTTTATATCTATATCTATATATATATATATATATATATATATATATATATATATATATATATATATACAATCTATCTATCTAATCATCTATCTATCTATCTATCTATCTATCTATCATCATCATCATCATCTGTCTATCATCTATCCACCCATCACCTATCTATTTACTTTTGGTTCTGGGAACTTAACTGTAGACCTTGCTCATGCTGAGTGTTCAGCCCACTGAGCTACATCCTAGCCCTTAATGGTTCTTTTGTGTCATACTTTGTACTGAAAAGATATCACTCTCACAATGCATAACCCACAACCCCAAGGGGAATACCAGCAACTCCACTGAGCCAGGCATAGTGGTACATGCCTTTAATCCCAGTACTCAGGAGGCACAGGTAGGAGAATCATGAGTTCAAGGCCACCCTGAGAATACAGAGTGGATACCAGGTCAGCCTGTGCTAGAGTGAGACCCTACCTCAAAAAAACAAGAAAAAAAAGAAGAAAGAAAGAAAGAAAGAAAGAAAGAAAGAAAGAAAGAAAGAAAGAAAGAAAGAAAGAAAGAAAGAAAGAAAGAAAGAAAGAAAGAAAGAAAGAAAGAAAGAAAGAAAGAAAGAAAGAAAGAAAGAAAGAAAGAAAGAAAGAAAGAAAGAAAGAAAGAAAGAAAGAAAGAAAGAAAGAAAGAAAGAAAGAAAGAAAGAAAGAAAGAAAGAAAGAAAGAAAGAAAGAAAGAAAGAAAGAAAGAAAGAAAGAAAGAAAGAAAGAAAGAAAGAAAGAAAGAAAGAAAGAAAGAAAGAAAGAAAGAAAGAAAGAAAGAAAGAAAGAAAGAAAGAAAGAAAGAAAGAAAGAAAGAAAGAAAGAAAGAAAGAAAGAAAGAAAGAAAGAAAGAAAGAAAGAAAGAAAGAAAGAAAGAAAGAAAGAAAGAAAGAAAGAAAGAAAGAAAGAAAGAAAGAAAGAAAGAAAGAAAGAAAGAAAGAAAGAAAGAAAGAAAGAAAGAAAGAAAGAAAGAAAGAAAGAAAGAAAGAAAGAAAGAAAGAAAGGCCTTCAGAATACTCCTAAAAGGAGACGGAAGGTATAAAAAGAGAAGTAAGAGAAGTTGAGAACTTTCATGGTGGTGCATGTCTGGAATTCCAACATGGGAGAAGCTTAGAAATGAGGATCCCAAATTCAAAAATGCCTGGAAATATAGCTTATCCATTAAAGTGTTTGCCATACAAGCATGAGGACCCAACTTCCATCCTCAGAACACATTTAGAAAAAAAAAAGCTGGGTGTGATGGTTCAGGATAGTAATCCCAGCTCTGAGGAGGTGAAGACAGGAAGACCTCTGGGGCCCACTGGCCAGCCAAAAATCAACTAATATGGACTTTGGATCAAAAATAAATCCAGGGTATGAAATTATGAAATGACATCCTCAAAAAACTAAGGAAATAACCGGGCATGGTGGCGCACACCTTTAATCCCAGCACTCGGGAGGCAGAGGTAGGAGGATCGCTGTGAGTTCAAGGCCACCCTGAGACTCCATAGTGAATTCCAGGTCAGCCTGGGCTAGAGTGAAACCCTACCTCGAAAAAAAAAAAACTAAGGAAATATATTAAAATAGATATTAAATCATTCATTTCCTCCAACTGGTTAGGGAATCCACACCTCACAAGTACTTCCTTGAATATAAGAAAGTGGCCTATTTCTCAAGGTGTAGGTATGTTCAACCACATTTATTGAAACAAACAATATGTACCCTAAAGGAGCAAAATAATTCATAAATTCACTTTGTTGGCTAATATGAAGCAAGTGACACCCTGCCCCATGTCCCGGGACAATGAGCCTTGTCTCTAAGGACAGCATTACACTTGGATGAGTGATCTCATGACAACACTCCCATTTTGAGAGTTACAGGAAGAATGTAAGCCAACCTCTCCAAAACCTGAGTGATTTATTTAATAAGCACACCTTCTCCTGCCAGCTGTGAAGCATTTGGTAAGGTGACACAAGTCTCATTCCAAACTGCCCATTGTCTCCTGGATTGCACACTGGGAGGGAAAAAGTCAGATGTAGGAGGCAGATATTCCAACTCTTTTGAAGTGAGAGGGTTGCTATGGAAACCCCTCTGGATGGCACACTGGAGAAAGTCTGTGTCCCTAATTGAAAGGAGAGACCTCTGTGGTGGATATTGCTTGTGGGGAGGAGCTTGACAGCTACCACCAGATCTCAACACGTACCCCCATGAGTTTCCCGCACTGGAAAGCAGGATCATTAGGATTCTCCAAAGTGAGCCTTGAGATGCACATGAAGCAAATATTGGGTTGATATTTTTTCCATAAGGTGAAATTCTGTCAATTTGTAGTGAATCAACAGATAGTCTAGAATGTTGACTTCCTTCCAGGTGCTGGGCCCTGAGCTGGGCATCCACCAATGCTTAGAAGACAGCCCTGCCCTCCCAGAGACCAGAGGGTGCAATTCTAAGGAAAACCCGAGCGCACCGGGCTGGACGTCTGCAGTATGCACAGGGGAAAGCAGCAGCAGGAAGGAAAGACCCTGGCAGGGGTGCATAGAGGAGAGAGGCTGGAGTAAGTGGCTATCAAGACAACTCCCCGAAAGCATACCCTTTAGCCCCAATAACGCGACTGCTTTAAACCGCCCGGGACACACCTTCATGTGTTGGTTTAAACAAGATGCCACAAGAACTAAATTAGATGCCTGGAACTGACATAAAATAACTGTCCCATACTAGCTTTTTCTGTTCCTCTAATCATGGAGACGTTAATTGAGGACTCATACTATGGATTAAACAATTATTTAGATATTTTTCCTTTAAATAAAATAAACTGTCTCCATAACAGTATTAGTCTATGACCATGATTACTATTTCTAGTTTTCACTAGTGACATGGGAAAGCCAGGCAGTGTCATGGCCATAGAGTTCATGAGTAGAAGAGTCTATCACCAAACCAGTGTGACTATAACTCCATTCATAACAAATGTGCATGATGGCTGTGATATTAATGATTACCAAAACCACAGAGAAGTAGCTGCATGGTGCCTTGTGTATCAGATGCTTTCTGTTTTCTTAGTTAACCATTTATTCCATTGACCAATTGAGAATTTGAGGCATGTTCCCTCTGAAGCAAGCAAAGCTTCATAAGGCAGCACCTTTGGGCAAGGACAAGACCCAGGGAAGGACTGTGAGGTATGTGGTTAGCAGCTCCCTCAGCAGCTGGCCTGCATCCCAGCCCTGTCCCTAGTCCTTTCCCTTTAGTCATTCCACAGCAATCCTGACGTAGTGCCTGCTGTGCAGAGCCTCAGTCTGCACACCCTTGTAACATGTATGGGTGTCAGTGAAATCTACTTGCTGCTAAGAGGTTGCTAGAGGACTAGGACTCTGAAGGGTGGTACCATACTAAAAATTTCTGCGTTGACCTCCACTTTGACAGTTTTGGCATCAGTCTGTACTGTCTTCCTGAACTCTTACAGTATGAGAGAATTCTAGCTACCAAAGAAGGTCCCACATTATTAAAGCTCTGTTCTTGGGCTGGAGAGATGGCTTAGCTGTTAAGGCGTTTGCCTACCAGGCCAAGGATCCCGGTTTGACTCACCAGGACACACATAAGCCAGATGCACAAGGGGGCGCATGCATCTGGACTTCATTTGCAGTGGCTGGAGGTCCTGGCGCACCCATTCTTTCTCTACCTCTCCCTCTCTGCCTCTCTCTCTCTCTCTCTCTCTCTGCATCTCACCCTCTCCCCCTCCCTCTCTCCAAATAGGGCCCTGACTTTGATCTTGCCACCTTTCTAAAATTGAGAATTCAAACAGCTTTGGAACACAGTCTTTTCTATGGCAGTGTCTAAGGCTTCTCATATCTCTTTCACTTTTCAGCAGAAGTGTATATCTATAAGGGTTTCCATTGAGAATTCTGATTTTCAAATTTTACTATCCATTAGTGACAAATCACCCTCACCCTTTCACATCCTCCAATCATAGATGCCTCAATATCACCTGAGCCTATGGTGCTGCACCATCCAGTGCATCCGTCAGTAGTTCCACTTCTCTTCACTGGGAGATAATTGTCAGAAGGAGCTAAGTACCAAGGCTAGGACCACACCTGCTTCTCACAGTGTCTGCATCTCCTGCCACTCTCAGTGTTTGCATCTCCTGCCACTCTCAGTGTCTGCATCTCCTGCCACTCTCAGTGTGTGCATCTCCTGCCACTCTCAGTGTGTGCATCTCCTGCCACTCTCAGTGTCTGCATCTCCTGCCGCTCTCAGTGTCTGCATCTCCTGCCACTCTCAGTGTGTGCATCTCCTGCCGCTCTCAGTGTCTGCATCTCCTGCCACTCTCAGTGTCTGCATCTCCTGCCGCTCTCAATGTCTGCATCTCCTGCCACTCTCAGTGTGTGCATCTCCTGCCACTCTCAGTGTGTGCATCTCCTGCCACTCTCAGTGTCTGCATCTCCTGCCGCTCTCAGTGTGTGCATCTCCTGCCACTCTCAGTGTGTGCATCTCCTGCCACTCTCAGTGTGTGCATCTCCTGCCACTCTCAGTGTGTGCATCTCCTGCCGCTCTCAGTGTCTGCATCTCCTGCCACTCTCAGTGTGTGCATCTCCTGCCACTCTCAGTGTCTGCATCTCCTGCCGCTCTCAGTGTCTGCATCTCCTGCCACTCTCAGTGTGTGCATCTCCTGCCACTCTCAGTGTGTGCATCTCCTGCCACTCTCAGTGTCTGCATCTCCTGTCGCTCTCAGTGTGTGCATCTCCTGCCACTCTCAGTGTGTGCATCTCCTGCCACTCTCAGTGTCTGCATCTCCTGCCGCTCTCAGTGTGTGCATCTCCTGCCGCTCTCAGTGTCTGCATCTCCTGCCACTCTCAGTGTCTGCATCTCCTGCCACTCTCAGTGTCTGCATCTCCTGCCGCTCTCAGTGTGTGCATCTCCTGCCACTCTCAGTGTGTGCATCTCCTGCCACTCTCAGTGTCTGCATCTCCTGCCGCTCTCAGTGTGTGCATCTCCTGCCACTCTCAGTGTCTGCATCTCCTGCCGCTCTCAGTGTGTGCATCTCCTGCCACTCTCAGTGTCTGCATCTCCTGCCGCTCTCAGTGTCTGCATCTCCTGCCACTCTCAGTGTCTGCATCTCCTGCCATCTCCTGCCGCTCTCAGTGTGTGCATCTCCTGCCGCTCTCAGTGTGTGCATCTCCTGCCACTCTCAGTGTCTGCATCTCCTGTCACCCTCAGTGTGTGCAACTCCTGCCACTCTCAGTGTCTGCATCTCCTGCCACTCTCAGTGTCTGCATCTCCTGCCACTCTCAGTGTCTGCATCTCCTGCCGCTCTCAGTGTCTGCATCTCCTGCCTCTCTCAGTGTCTGCATCTCCTGCCACTCTCAGTGTCTGCATCTCCTGCCGCTCTCAGTGTCTGCATCTCCTGCCACTCTCAGTGTCTGCATCTCCTGCCACTCTCAGTGTGTGCATCTCCTGTCGCTCTCAGTGTCTGCATCTCCTGCCACTCTCAGTGTCTGCATCTCCTGCCACTCTCAGTGTGTGCATCTCCTGCCACTCTCAGTGTCTGCATCTCCTGCCACTCTCAGTGTCTGCATCTCCTGCCACTCTCAGTGTGTGCATCTCCTGCCACTCTCAGTGTCTGCATCTCCTGCCGCTCTCAGTGTCTGCATCTCCTGCCACTCTCAGTGTCTGCATCTCCTGCCACTCTCAGTGTGTGCATCTCCTGCCACTCTCAGTGTCTGCATCTCCTGCCACTCTCAGTGTCTGCATCTCCTGCCACTCTCAGTGTGTCCAAGTCCTTCTACTCTCAGTGCCTGCATCTCCTGCTACTTGCAATATATGTATCTCCTGGTACTTGCAGTGTCTGCATCTCCTTCTTATCTCTGTCTCTATATCTCCTGAAAGAAGGTTCTTCAGTTCCAAAGATCCATGTGAAGTAATGGAAAGATCCTCTTCTGAGTGCTTCTTGACAGGATGGATCTTCATGCTTTTATGTTCTATGGACTATGCCATAGATCTGTGATGTAGAGTAGGGAAACAGGCGTGGGTAGTGTGGCATGCTCCCAGTTTTGACATTGAGAGGGTAAGCTTCATGGGTGCTATGAAGGGCTCCCATATCTGTGACATGGTGGAAGGAAACAGCTATGTTACTGTGGAGTACTCACCAGGTCTATGGTGTGGAATAGGGAAGCAGCCATGGTTGCTGTGGTATGCTTCTCAGATCTGTTATGTTGAGGAGGGATGCAGGAGGGAAGCAGTTGTGGGTGCTGTGGAGTGCTCCCCAGGTCTGTGATGTGGAGGAGGGAAGCAGGTGTGGGTGCTGAGGAGTGTTCCCCAGGTCTGTGACGTGGAGGAGGGAAGCAGTTGTGGGTGCTGAGGAGTGCTCCCCAGGTCTGTGATGTGGAGGAGGGAAGCAGGTGTGGGTGCTGAGGAGTGTTCCCCAGGTCTGTGACGTGTAGGAGGGAAGCAGTTGTGGGTGCTGTGGAGTGCTCCCCAGGTCTGTGACGTGGAGGAGGGAAGCAGGTGTGGGTGCTGAGACGTGCTCCCCAGGTCTGTGATGTGGAGGAGGGAAGCAGTTGTGGGTGCTGTGGAGTGCTCCCCAGGTCTGTGACGTGGAGGAGGGAAGCAGGTGTGGGTGCTGAGACGTGCTCCCCAGGTCTGTGATGTGGAGGAGGGGAGCAGGTGTGGGTGCTGTGGAGTGCTCCCCAGGTCTGTGACGTGGAGGAGGGAAGCAGGTGTGGGTGCTGAGACGTGCTCCCCAGGTCTGTGACGTGGAGGAGGGAAGCAGTTGTGGGTGCTGTGGAGTGCTCCCCAGGTCTGTGACGTGGAGGAGGGAAGCAGGTATGGGTGCTGTGGAGTGCTCCCCAGGTCTGTGACGTGGAGGAGGGAAGCAGGTGTGGGTGCTGAGGAGTGCTCCCCATGTCTGTGATGTGGAGGAGGGAAGCAGGTATGGGTGCTGTGGGGTGCTCCCCAGGTCTGTGACATGGAGGAGGGAAGCAGTTGTGGGTGCTGTGGGGTGCTCCCCAGGTCTGTGACGTGGAGGAGGGAAGCAGTTGTGGGTGCTGTGGGGTGCTCCCCAGGTCTGTGACGTGGAGGAGGGAAGCAGGTGTGGGTGCTGAGGAGTGTTTCCAGGTCTGTGACGTGGAGGAGGGAAGCAGGTGTGGGTGCTGAGGCATGCTCCCCAGGTCTGTGACGTGGAGGAGGGAAGCAGGTGTGGGTGATGTGGGGTGCTCCCCAGGTCTGTGACGTGGAGGAGGGAAGCAGGTGTGGGTGCTGAGGAGTGTTTCCAGGTCTGTGACGGGGAGGAGGGAATCAGGTGTGGGTGCTGTGGAGTGCTCCCCAGGTCTGTGACGTGGAGGAGGGAAGCAGGTGTGGGTGTGTGGAGTGTTTTCAGGTCTGTAACATGGAGGAGGGAAGCAGGTGTGGGTGCTATGGAGTGTTTCCAGGTCTGTAACATGGAGGAGGGAAGCAGGTGTGGGTGTGTGGAGTGTTTTCAGGTCTGTGAGCATCCATGGAGCGTTCACGTGGAGGCTACAGAGACTGTGGTTATCACACAGTTGGAAGCCATTGATTCTCTGTGGCTATCTGAGTTGACGCCAGATATTTTGTTCATCCTCATCATTTGCCCTTCTGTTGGTTGCCTCTTGAAAGGACCCTGTCCTTGACAGAGGCAGCTCTTCTGGTTAAGGGCCCATTCTCAAATAGTACTCAGTGTGCTGTGAGCTGGTGATTCTACTGAAGAATAAAGGGGACTGAATATGTGATGAGTGTGCCCCCTACCCTCTTTTACACTTGAGAAGTTACCATAGAATCGCTCTCTGGGTAGTGAGCACACATCTGGGGAAAGATATGAAAGATGGCTGTGTGTTTCAGAAGAGAAAAGATATCCACTCAGTGAATTCACATTAAACTCTGTGCGGCATCATCTCCTACCACATAACTTGACCTCTGTCAGTTGGGTCCCTTTGACAAAGCCTGCTTCCCCTCCGTGTGTGCTTAATGACATGGATGGTTGAGAGAAATTCCAACATTGTCTTTCCAGTGGCAGGCAAAGACACAAGCAGCCACATCCAAAGAGTAGAAAGAGTTCCTAATATTAACGTTCTACTATGCACTGGGTGGCCATGGAGACTTTGAGACAGAAATCAGCCACGATGTGGCAGCCAGGAGATGGACAGAGTAAGTAACAGAAGAATATGGAGGAATCAATGGTTTTTTGCATGATGGGGAGCCTTTTTTCTATTGAACCCAGTTCATTACCTGCTCTCTTTCTGCCAAAAATCCTGATGAATTCAAATGTCCACATTGGTCATAGCACAGGAGAGAGAAACAGCGGTGGTCAGAGAGGCTGGGTTGTCCATGGTTGGACAAGCAGGGAGGAAGTAGCAGACTCTAGGATTAGAAGCGGGCCTGGAGTCTGGAGACAAGGTCTTCCCAGTAGCCTGAAGTTAGCACTTCCGACAACTGAAACTGTAGAGACACAGTTCTCTCAGCACAGAGGCTGTAAACATTGACCAACTGCCCTGGGGAGCATAATTGGCATCTGTTGGAAGAACACCAGTAGTCAGCAGATGCCTCCCATGTGCCTGCCAAGCCCTGTCTGCTCAGGGGCTGCGGCAATGCTGGGAGAAGCACGGCCAGCATTCCCATATCACAGGGTGAAGCCACTGAGGCTCACAGCTAAGGGGACTCATCCAAGCCCCGCTGCACCACAGCAGAGGAGCCTGGATTCAACTCAGACATCCAGGCAGTCATACTGGAATGTGGAAACACTGAAGAAAAGATTAACAAACCATATTTTACATAGGATAGGGCTGCAAAGGCAGCAAGGAGAGAGGAGGGCTTTGGATGTGAATAGCTTGAGCAGGGCCAACAGGAGCCTGCTTCTTGTCTGGACAGGTTTAAGACCAGGCTTCCTCCACTTTAGTGCTGCAGGCTGAGGGGTGGGTTGCGGACCATCCTGGCAGTGCCACGCAGGACCCTCACTGGCAGCCTTTACTCACTGCTGCCAGCAGACCCTACCCCAGAGCTGTGCAACCAAAAGCGTCTCTAGTCTTATCCGTGGTCCTTCGGAGAGCAAAACATGCCACAGATATCAACTACCAGCTTGCAACGCAGGTCATTCTACAAGAATTGGGTAATTGCACGTTTACACTACGCACAATAATGCATGCTGGCAATATTTTCTAATAAAGAAAGTTCAAACAAACAAACGAAACAAGATTCTAGCAAGGTGCTCGATATGGATTAGGGGATTAAAACTCTGATTTACTTTCCATGTCCTCTGTTTTTCACAGTCATGGAGCCTCTACAGTATTGCTGTAGATCCTGAGTTTTGACACTCAAACCCTACTATAATCTGGCACAATGGCTGTCAGCTCATTCTGTGCTCACTTCTGTGTGGGGTTCTTCTACACACATCAAAGTCTCCCTAGATTAATAATGCTTATCCCATTTAAACTAGCCTGACTTCATTCTCCATTGGAGAATCTGTTTTTCTTTTTCAGAAGGTAATGAGAGCAGAGCAGATAAACTACACCCTGCACTTCAGCCAAGCCACAGCTGAGTCCACAGAGGAATTGGGGCAATGAGCAAGAGTGCTGCCTCCATGCTGTTCCTGATAATCAGTGCCTGGGTGAAGGAGTCAGACCCTGAGGATACTCAACACCTACCAAAGCAGAGATCCCGTGGCTCCTAAGAGCTCATTTCCAAGGTAGACTTAATACTCACCCACCATGGCCTCAGGGAATTTTGTGGAAGAGGGAGCAGGAAGATTGTAAGAGCCACAGGTTGAGACAAAAGAAATAACTGATTACTGCTTCCACAAGGCATAAATCACAACCCCATGGGGAATACCTGCTACACCACTGAGGAATGTCCCCAGTGGAATGGGGGCAGGGACAAGGGAAAATAGGGTACAAACACATGATATAACCATATGAAACATCTTGTTAATAATAGTAATAATAACAATAATAGACATTAACAGATCTGCAGAAGACTAAAGATATAATCCTATAATCAACACCTCTGTGTTCATGATCTCACATATATTTCCATATTATCTCATGTGCTTCAGAATTTTTCATTAAATAAATAAGTATTACAGATACATTTGTCTGGTATCTCTCCCTAATCCTATCCTGTTCCCTCTATGTGCAGAGGCATCATTTGCCATGACATTATGGTGTTGGTTCATTTTTTTTTCTGTGATTAAAGCCTTGTGCCATGTGTGTCTATCTTATCAAAAACAATATTAATAACAATAACTATTGTGGCTACCATTTGTGAGCTTTGGCTATATCATAAAATCAGCCCTGTTTCATTTCGTTATCTACTTTAATACTCATAAAATCCTTTCAATGTGCCCACATTAGATTCCCATTTTGCTATTATGCAAACTGAGGCCAGATAATTTTAAATAAATTATTCAACCCCTCATAACAGAATCATGCATAAATGTTAATATTTGCAAAACTGTTATTCAGCAGACATTATAATTGTCTATTTACATGTCTGTGTTCTGGTAGACTTTGAGATTTTAAGGACAGAAATTGTGTCCCTTTGTCTTGGTGTTCCTGGCAAATGCAGCAGATACCACTGAATAAATGCACAGGTGAATGGATAAGTAAATGTGTGGGTACAATGTCACTGAGCCAATGTGGGTTCCAGGGCTCCTTCTCCTCTTCCTCATTCTGAGCCAGGGCACTCTCTTCCACTCCCGTTGACTCCCAGGGGCGATCTTTAAATTTGACTACTAGATCATCTTGCACGCCCACACATTTTTTTTTTTTCTTTAAGGTCAGAGCATAATAGCTTCTTTGAAGGCCAGTGGATGAGCCACAGTGGGAGTGACCCTAGGTACACCTCAGGGGAGCCTACAGTGGCACCAACAAGGCCTTGGGAGGTGACATCTGGAAGGTTCCAGAGCTTGACCTACAGTGGCCATTGTGGTATTGCAAGGAACCCTGAGGGAAACATCAAAGATAATCAGTCAGGCTTTGAGGTACCCTTACCTGGACAAGTTTGTGCAGTTACAAACATACTCAAATACACATGCATGTTGTCCAAATAAAGACACATTAAAGCATCTTGGTATAAATGCTAATTTTGACATCATTAGGTATAGGCAATAACAAATTTCCCTGAATATAGAAAACGCCATTGTCAACCTTCCATGGGTTCATGGGTGTAACTACCCAGCACACTGTCTAAAGGCACTGGCAGCCAGTACCTGTGACACCACTCCTGTTGCAGTCAGGTTCACATTGCAGGTAGAAATCACCCAACCAAGAGCAGCTTCTGGGAAGAAAAAAGGGTTATTTTGGCTTACAAGCTCGAGGGGAAGCTCCACAATGGCAGGGGGAAACAATGGCATGAGCAGAGGACGGATATCACCCCCTGACCCACATAAGGTGGACAATAACAACCGGAGAGTGTGCCAAACACTCACAAGGGGAAACTGGCTATAACACCCATGTATTAGTCAGGGTTCTCTAGAGGAACAGAACTGCTAGAATGAATTATTTTAAAAAGGGGATTTATTTGGATCAGCTTACAGTAGTCCAATAGCAGTTGCAGGCCCAAGAATCATGGAACCTGGTAGCTGCTCAGTCCACTTGGCCAAATGCCTCAGCAGTCCCGACCTGGCACTGAAGATGGTGCCAGAAAGCCTGGAGTCTTCCTGGGGAGCCGCTGGGTTTCGATCCACGCGGGTCTTCAGTTGATGCTTGTCTTTAGTCCGCACTGGTCTTCAATCCACGCTGGAAGGTAGCGAGCAGCTCTGGCAGCCAAGTGGAAGGAAGGAAGGAAGGAAGGAAGGAAGGAAGGAAGGAAGGAAGGAAGGAAGGAATAGGGGCTCTTTTTACCCAGAGCTTCCTTATATCAAGCCCCCCTCTGAGCAGGGCTGCCCACTCTGGGGGAAGGGCTCACTCTCGGGGAAGGACTTCCTCCTTTAGTTGATCCTTCCTAGAAGCAACCTCCGAGACTCACCCGAAAGGGATTTCTGTGGATTACTAAACAGATCAAGTTGACAACACCTTAATTATCACAACCCATAAGCCCACTCTCAAGAACACACTCCCTCCAGGAGGTATTAATTCCCACATCTCCATCAGCTGGGAACCTAGCTTCAGAACACCTAAGTTTATGGGGGACACCTGAATCACACCACCACAACTCCATTGATTGTGGGTATGGATTCTTGGTACAGACACCTTCTAAAGTACACTTACAGTGGTCACGCGACTTCCCTCCATTCCCAGCTGGCTTGACTTGACTCGGCCCAGAGCACCTGCCACCGCCTCACATGCCCAGCACGCACCCAGTCTTGGGTCTTGTCCTCTTCCTCCACAGCACAAACATCATGAGGACAGAGCCTCCCTCTGCTTGCTCACCTGAGTATCCCCCTCATTCAGGCACCTGAGCAATGCCAGAAGAGGAAAGGCAGACAGGAGCTCCTGCCCTGGGTGAGGAAATGCTCTCAGAACAAGGAAATGGGTGATAAATGAACTAGAAAAACAAAACAGGATAAACCCTTTAGAAAAAGACTAAAAGAAGCGAAAACAAGGGAGCTTGGCGGTCTTTTCTTTTCTTTTTCAGATTGTGTCAGACGGATAATTGTTTAACCTGGTGTCCAGGAGCCAGAGACCAATATGGGCTGCGCCAGTGGGAGTGAAGATTCCTGATTCCCAGGAGCTGGTGGGCTGCCTGGGCTAAGGAGCACGACCCTCTGCTGCCCCCTTGTGGCTCAGTCGGGCAGGAATCCTGAAAACATGGATTTCTACATTTTTTTCTGACTTTGAACTGGAATCTCTGCCTTTTGGCCTGCACGTTTCTAACGTACTTTCTTATTTTTTTCTTTTTTTTATTTATGTGAGAGAGATAGAGAGAGAGAGAGACAGAGAGAGAGAATGGGCATGCCAGGGCCTCCAGCCACTGCAAACAAACTCCAGATAGCATGTGCCTCCTTGTTCATCTGGCTTACGTGAGTCCTGGGGAATCAAACCTGGCTCCTTTGCCTTTGCAGGCAAGCGCCTTAACCACTAAACCATCTCTCCAGCCTGGCCTTCAGCTTTAAGAAGTATCTTCAAACTGTGTTTCCCAGGTGGTGTGGGGATACTGATTTTGTTTTTCCCTTGGAGAAGTGTTAGAACTTCCCCTTAAAAACAGAACCCCATCCTTGTGAGTCTGTTCAATCAGGGAAGCATAGATGCAAAAAAAATGTTTTCTCTGATGTTGATCAAGCAATAACTCTTTGCATTACTTTTCTTGAACTCGAATATTCTGGTGTAGAGAGGTTTATGGGAGGTAGACAGATTAGATGTTTGATTTTATAAAAATTAGCACTTTAAATGTAGAATTGTTACAATGGTGGGAGGATGGAGCTGTCCAGAGGTAGAAGGTCCGATCTATAAACTGGGTTGAGTTATTATACAGAGGTATGCAGACCTTTATATTCCGCATGTAGTTGCTGCTTATATGAAGAAAATGAAAAATAAGTCTTCAATGTGTCATACAATGCAAGTGTCATTTGTGTTTTAAGATAGATTTTGTTTTGTTTTGGTGTTTATGAACCTGTCATCGATGAACTCAAATTTGAATCTGAATCATGTGACATTACATGTTGGAAGACTTTATTATGAACTTTGGTTATCACCAGAATGGGAAAGTTGTCATGAACACAAGCATATACTGTGCACTAAGGGAGAGATGTGAACAATTTACTGCTTCTCCTGTGGCACATTCAGTTTTGCTTCAATTCTTTGAGCTAAGAAAGGGTGTGTAGTAATGGCGGCTCTGTGTCCAGCATTTTGCACTGTGAATGCGTTTGCTCACAAACCATCATTACATTGCACTGGGGGGGGGGGTGTGCTCTTTGGTCCTCTGTTGCTATGTGACAAACTGCCCCAATGACTGGCTGAGACAATGTTGTTTTCAGGCACAGTCCTGTAAGTTGACTGGGCATATCTGGGTGGTCTTCACGGGGTCTCCTCATGTGGCACAGTGAGGCAGCAGCTGTGCCAAGTGCTCCAAAGATTAAGAGACTGACACCAAGGCAAGTCCCTCTCATGCCTAATATTCCATGCAGCTCATGGAAGACCTCATGTGGGGTCACCAAACTTACCCAATGCATGGCTTTCTGATATGACTTTTAGATTCTTATTGTTTAATGTCTGGGTTCAAAAGTGCATGTCTTTCTCTATCTTACGTTCCAAAGACCAGGGACCATTGTGAAAGAGGTGGCAAGAACGAATGTAGGAGCCAAAGGAAGGGTAGCAGTGCTTTGTAATGCTGCCTTACAAACACAAAGAGGTGGCTGAACCTCACAGTGGCCATTGCTACCTGCATAAGACCTGCATAATATGTGGGCAAAAATATGACTTCTTCAAAATAGAAGAGGGGCTAGTTGGAAAGAAGCAGGGTTTAAGTTGAGGAAATAGGGGAGAAGAGAAAAGGCAGGGTGGTGGGAAAGGATTCCAACCAAGTGCATGTGTGTATGTACAGAGGTTATCAAAAAAAAAGTAAAAAAGAGCTTAACTTAAGTGTGAGTATTCTGCAAAGGAAGTAAAAGTTGCTAACCCAAGAAAACGTAGATAGGTAAGCAAAAATGTCATTTTTTTCTTGAATTCTATTGGCCAAAACAATCCCAGGGCTACATCAGATTTGAAAATAGATGCCTCTTGGTGGGGGATAGGGTTAGGGCACAGCAGTGGCATGCAGGTGGAAGTCCTTGCTGAGACTTCATTTAGGAAGTACACTCTACAGTGATTCACAAATACACCTCATTCAGTCTGTTGCCTTTATGGTTCCAGGGAATCCAGGATCCCAACTCATCCTATTATGGCCCAAAGTACAGGATCTTATCAGCCAAGCTGGAGACATATATGTCCTTTCTAAGGCGAAGTTTTAACTCAGCATTTGGAATGCCATTTCATTCAGTCAGAGGAACTTAAAGCTCAGTGCACGTTCAACATTCCAAAGGAGGGACAGCCTCAGTAGGCATTCTCATTGAAACCATGGGATCTGGGGTGCCCAGTCCTCACTTATCCATAGTTATTCTAACATCCTGGTGATACTTCTTGCCAGTGTTTTGAGCAAGAAACAGACACACTCAGTGTTATGGCTCTTGCTTCCATTGTCTTAACCACCTATTTATTTTTCCTAACAAATAGCATCTGTGTGTGTGTGTGTGTGTGTGTGTGTGTGTGCACGCGTGTGCACGCCTGTCCTATGCACTTTAATGATTTATTTAAGCTATTCTCTGTTCATGTTGTGTCTTATTTCTTCTTCTATATTGGGCTATTTCTGCCCATATTTTCCAACACAAAAACCTTACAAACACCGTGTGTTTGTAATGAATCTTATTGAAGTCTAGTCTTTAGAAAGATTTCACACACATAACTGTCTTGAAATAGTAATTTCAGGCTTGGTCTTACAGTCAAGGTAACAAGGTGTTGCAGTCTGGTTCACATTGCTGGTAGAAATTACACAACAAAGAGCAGCTTCTGAGAAAAAGAGATTTATTTTGGTTTACAGGCTTGAGGGGAAGCTCCATGATGGCAGGGGGAAACGATGGCATGAGCAGAGGGTTGACAACACCCCCTGGCCAACGTAAGGTGGACAATAGCAACAGGAGAGTGTGCCAAACACTGGCATGGGGAAACTGGCTATAACACCCATAAGCCCGCCCCCAATAATACACTGCCTCCAGGAAGCATTAATCCCAAATATCCATCAGCTGGGAACCTAGCATTCAGAACACCTAAGTTTATGGAGGACACCTGAATCAAACCACCACACAAGGAAAATCTGATTAGCTTGAGGTGGTGGTTCCCATCAGATGTACCCCACAAACTCATGTGTTTTGAATACTTTGTCTCTAGCTGATGACAATTTCAGAAGTGGAAACTTGCTGGAGGAGGTATGTTGCTAGGGGTGGACTTTGAGGTTTATTAGCCCCTAGCTTGCCAGTGTTTGTTTGGCTCAGTCTCCTGTTGTTTTCCATCTGATGTGGCAGAAGTGATGTCCAGCCTCTGCACATGCCATGCCTTCCCCTGCCATCACTGAGCTTCCCCTTGAGACTGTAAACTAAAATAAAGACTTTCCTCCCATCAGCTGCCTTTGGTGAGGTGTTTTGTCCCAGCAATGCAAAGGTGACCACAACACTTGATTTGAAGTTTCTGTTTGTAGTTGATGAATAATTTCTGTACATTTTTTCCTGAACCTTTATCAAGGGATTTGTAAGTGTTCACTTGAGACACACTGTGTGTGTTATGGCCATTCCTCTCTTTGTAGCATTCAGGGTCTGGAAAGGCTAGTTAGGAAAAATACCTTAGTTTTTTGAGCCAGCTGTGTCCTGATTCCATTAGATAACTTCTAACGTACGCTGGAAAGCTGAATAGCTTTATTTTTAGAACCTGTCTTTCTACCTGCACCACATGTATGATTTAGAAAGGAATTTCATACTTCTACTGTCTTGTTTGCTATTTGTTGTAACTGAACACATCAGCTCACTTTTCCCATAACATACAATTATTGTTACTATTGGTGCTATTTTTTTCAACTTTCCATTAGTGTGTACCATGTTCTCCAGCTCCCTGTGATGATGTTCTCAATGTCCTTCCAGGCCACACTAGTGTCTACCAGGACGCCTGGGTTTAGTTTTGTTACAGCAGCACCCTACTTGCATTTGTGGTCCAACTCATATTCTGATCAGCTATTGTTCTGTTAAAAAAATAGCATCTCAAGATCATAGTTGATTCTTCTTTTCTTGAGGCTCAGGTGGGCTGTCTGGGATCTGACTTTTTGGTTTGTTTCCCTACGAGGTGACTTGGCTTCTTAACGTGGTTCAGCTCAGGTGGCAGCAGTTTAAGTACAATTGGTCAAGTACAGAAAGCAGACATGGCTGTCAGCATACAGTTAACTGGGGCTATTGAGTTGCATGCTTAGACATGCTTGAGCATCTCACTGCGTGGAGCCTGGGATCTGAGCCAGAGTTTTCCAAGAACAAATGTTCCAGGAGGCAGAGCATGGACACCACAAGTGTAATAAAGGTCTACACCTGCAATTTGCAGAAAGTAACTTCTGATGCACATCGCTGGTAAAAGTAAACATGGAGTCCACAGCCAAGTGCTTCACCTCCTGATGCGTTGTTATGAAAGTACACTGTAGAAGAGCTTTCAGAAATGGGCTCACTTCTGGAACCAACCTTGAATAATATAATACCATGTAGACATGCTGCTATTTGATTTTGGGGATTGATATTAAGAGCCACTGGGTGGGAAGGAGTATCTTATCTTGAGGCATTGTATTCCCCCACAGAGACTGACTGATGCCTATATGACCCCAGATTGAGGTCTGTCAGTGGACTGAGGACAGGGAGAGAGGACATAAGAGTAGAACCTAATGGGACTATGACTAACAATCAATAGATTTATATAATAAATTTCATAATCAATAAAAAATAGTAAAGGAACTAGGTGGGGAGAGGAAGAATGCTGTGGGAGGAGCGTGAGGGTGTGGGAAAGCCAGAGTGAAGCGAGGGACTATGATCAAAATACGCTTTGTACATACATAAAAACTGCCAATAAAAAAGTTTAAAAAAGAACGCATGAGTTTTGCATTCATCCACTTGGTCAAGGACATTGCTCAAACAATACCTATTAATTAAGTTTAGTTTTGTTTTGTTTTACAATCACTATTAAGTATCATTGCCAACAGTTAAAACGTCATACTGTATCTTCTCCCACCTTAAAGGCAAAGCTCTTAACTCCATGTCAACCTTCAAATAACATCCTATTTCTATTCTTTATTTTAAAACGTTTGCCTCTTTGCATTATGACTTATATCATTCTGCTCAGGATTCCCCATCCCTACCAGCCTATACTTGTAAATATCACTATTAATTGCCATTTTGATAAAACACTGGTTAATGAATTAGTTTGCATGTCATTTTCCTGTCAGGAATGTCAGCATTGAATATTTCCTGTTAAAACACTCTATTTATGTAGCTTTCATACCACCCCATACTCAAATGACTTTACTTCTATCTCCCTGGGCACATTTTATTAATGTATTCTTCACTTCCTCTCACTTCACAGCCTTAAAGCATTGGAATGTCACAAAACTCAAGAGTTCTTATGCATTTGTACTTTAAGTATTATTATTCCAAATCATAACATATCATAGGTTTAAAATTTTTACATACTAATGTCCCAAAATTTTATCCTGAGTTTAAATCTTGCCCTGAATTCCCAACTGATCACTTCATACCCTCAATCATGGGCAACCAGCATCATTCTTGAAATGTCTTAAAGTGACCTCCTACATCAACTCTCAAATCTTCCTCTTCTTTAAATTATATAATCCAATAAACATCAGGTCATCTTGACTATCTTACTTTTTAACCTATTACTGACCTATCACCAGGCTGTTTCCGTCACTAATATCCTGAGCCAAATTTCCACCAGCATTGCTTCTACAACCTCTTTCCTGTTTTCCCTCATGCAGACTGAGTTCTTATAATCCACACTTGACAAATCAGAAAGAGTCACCCTTGCAAAACAAGTCGCATTATTACACATTATTACACTTCCTTGCTCAGGCTCTCAGGGGCTTTCCATCTCACTCAGTCTAAATGCAAAACTCTTTGAAGTGATCTGTAAGGCATATAATTGACTTGCTACCAAGTAGCTCACTGGGGTCCTCTTGCGACTGCAGCAGACTGGGCTGGGCATCGACTCGTGCTGAAAAGTGAGGAACGGAGCGGCAGTGGGGGCTTCCGCAGCCACAGCAGAGAGAACGCTGAGGGGCCAGCGCGGCATCCAGTCCTCACCGCAAGTCAGGCGCCGACGTGAAACCTAAAACCTGCACCGAGCAACAGGCTCTTCCATAACCTCTTCCCTAAGTCCCCTCCACTTCTTAATTTTTCAGTATTTAAATGTAAACAAAGAAACCCTGAAAGCTCAGTGAACTCTGTTTTCCTCACTCCGGCCACCTTGATCAGCAGTTCAGAGGTGGAGATAATTCTTGCTTACTGAGTAAATGAGGCACCTTCAGTGCTGGGTAGGCTCCTGCATCGTCTGTAACCTCACAACAGCTCTCAACATGTTCAGGATTATCCCCACTTTATTGCCTCTCTCAAAGGGAAAGGAATGGCAAAAGCTGTTAGTGGAAGATCTCAGAAGGGAGCTTAAGTAGGTCTGGGCCACCCCCGCAGTGATTGGATAGCAAAGCACTCCATACAGGGTAACATCTTATTAAACTCACTCCATGTCCCTTTACAGCACGGAGTATAATATTCACAAGGGTGATAAGGTTCTAATAATGAGGTTTATGAGGAGGGATTTGTAAGATATAAAATGCCATATAAATTGCCTGATCTTAGTAAATCACATTGATCCCTCCCTCTCTAATGTGCCTACCATTTCTTGAATTAAAACAAAGTCACAAAATCACAGTATTAGGGACTTTAGTGTGCACCTTGGGGAGGAATACACACACACACACACACACCTCCACTGTACACATAGGGACTTTAGTGTACACCTTGGGGAGGAATACACACATACATACATACACACACACACACACACACACACACACACCTCCACTGTACACATAGGGACTGAAGTGCAGAGCAATGGCACAGTTACTTGATTAACTCAAGGCACCATAGTTAACTCATTCTTCCACAAAAACATGCATTTTTCATCTTAAATTTTCTTTTCATCAATTTATCCCACCAAGGGGAATTCTCTTTCCCAGTTTCCACATTCAGAATTAAATACAATACTAAAAGAGGTTTAACGCAGTTCAGTTGATGCCACAGTAGGCAACAGAGACTCTTCTCCCTGCACAATGATCCAGACGGCCTCTCTCACATAGGCTTCCATCAGTAAGGGTGGGGCTCACTGAAGTTGTCATTACATTTTTACTCTGCTCTGCAAGTATATGAGTTTCCTTGTGTTTTATCTTACTGTTTTTCTATCCTTTGTTTTTATGTTTTATGGCTATTTTAAATATAGGAGTAAGGAAATGTGAAAAAAACACTCACTGACAAATTTTCTTCTTTTTTATATGCATGTGTGCATGATGGACCTACATGTGTGCATGCTTGTTTGGATGCATGTTTATATATATATGAAGGTGCATGTATGTTCAGTTTCATGTGTGTGCGTGTACAGGTGGTGGCCAGTAGTTAATTTAGGGTGTCTTCCTCAATTATTTTCTGCTTTATTTACTAAAGCACATTTTCTTACTTGAACCCAGTACTCACTGATTGAGTTAATCAAATGAGGAATTCCCTATCTCTGCCTTTCAAGTTTTGAGATTACAGGAAGTTTGCTAATCTGACACCCCCACCATGGTAGAGTGGACATCATAGCCACCAGCATTGCCACACCACAGCTAAAAGTGATGGGCATGGGTCCTCAAAGGCACTACTGTACTGGCATCATGGTAGATGTGAAAGCTGGTAGCCCAAATGATATTCCCAAGGTTGTAGCGTTCAATTCATGTGAACTTACTAAGAATTATGAAAATACTTCCAATAAAAACTCCAAGGGTAAGGAATCACATAGATACAGGATTTGTGGTGAATTCCATGACTTCTCTGTGATTTTTAAAGTGGGGGAAAGATGCGAGCCACATTAGACAGTGTGAGAGTTTATCTTTTTATTGTTGGTTTGAAGCGGTTTAGAGTCAACTAGGAGGGAAATTCTGGGCATGTCTGTGAGGCTGTTTTCAGGGAGGTTTAATTTAAATGGAAATACCCACCCTGACACATGGACCAGGGACCTTACATTCCAGCTGCCATGCCTTCCCAGGATGACAGACAGTGTCCTCTAACACAGAGTCAAACTAAACCCTTCCCTTTTAAGTATCCTCTGTCAGCTACTTTGTCACAGTAATGAGAAAATTAACTACTTCCGAGAGATAGAAGATGGGCCTAGAACAATGGATATTTGCAGTAGGCCTCAATCAAGTCATAGGCTGGTAATCAGTGTTAGCTTTTTCTCATTGGCTATCCAACTTGGGAAAGTTTTACCATCTAACCCAGCCTTAGTTGACAGTCCTTAAAACACAGTCAAGGCTACCATATTTGCAGAATTGCAATGAGGGTAATAAGTGCACTAGGAATTAATTCCAGTAATGAGTAGTTAATTAGTAAATTATAGGACAATAACATTGTGATTACTAGCACAATATCATTGAAGAAAAAGACCTACATCTATGAGCTCAAAAATAATTGACTTTCTTGGTTTAACTAAACCTAGAGTTATAGAAGACTTGGCTGTAAATCACTTCAGCCCCAGGCCAGATCCTCTTTTATCCCATAGCAAAAATAGGGTGTTCTTCATGAAGCTTCTATTCACAGTGACAGATGGGAGAAATTCACTTTCGCATCTACACGCTCAGCTGCCTCCAGGGCACAGAAAACAGTATGTGTTTCTAAGTGTCCATTGTTAAATCTCAGCAAAGGATGATATTGCAAATTTCTAGATTTTTGTAATGAAGGTCGTGGTGTAAGTGTTGTAATTTCTCCCCCAGGTAAACGATGCTCTTTGAATTCCACTACTGGGGAGTCATTAAACTCTGAGGTCCCTAGGGAATCTGTAGCAGGTGTAGAAATTCAGACAGCTGTAAATTATCACTGAATTTGGCATCAAACAGAGCAGTATTTCTGAATAATTCTTTTATGCCTGTCACAAGAATTTGGCATGCAACTCTGTACTGTAATGCATGTCATAAATACAATAATTTCTGGTTTGTTTCCCACCCAGTATTGTGCAATGTCATCCTAAACTTGAGAACAAGCACAATTAGAATAATCAGTTGTGACATTTTTTGAAATGTTTCTATTTAATTATTTTTCCTGATACAGACTGACATTAATAGCTTTTTTTGAGATGAGAAATCACAATAATTATTCTAGAGAAAATGACAGAGAGAAATGTCATTTATATAAGGAGGTTGAGTCAGTCAAGAGACTGATTGATGGTTAGATAGAGCAAGATGAAGTTCTACGCCTGTGGATTGGTCTACCAATTAGCGTTCTCTGCAGAACAAACAGGAAGTGATCTAAGTTGGTCCCTGTGTGTCTTTTCCTCTTTGCAATCCACATCGCTCTGGCTGCTGGTTAACAGTGAAAAGTATTCAAACTTGAGATCTGATACCCTCTGGGGAGGGATCCTTTTATCACTAACTTCTTCCTAACAATATGACCCAAGTAATTTGCTTTCTTGGAATTGTTTTATCAACTCTTACATGGGCATCTCACAAAGCACCACTATCGGGAAGCTGGAGTGAATCCATCCGCCAGCCAGTCCTTTGACATGAAAGGAAACCATATGTGTCCAACGTGCCTGCAATGAACACGAAATCCAGTGCCTCATCCTTATAAGGCAAAGCTTGTCTCCAGCCATTTAATCTTTATTAAAGGGGCCATAGAACCCTTATTGATTCTTCTTTTTCTTGTGATGAGAAAAGAAAAGGTGAACTTAATTAGACTTGATGTCCTAATCACAGATGTACATGCTTCTTGAACTTTTCTAGTGCTTTGAGGTCTGGGAATGTCTGCCTGTGGAGGTGAGGCTTGGATACAACTTTTAGAAATAAGTCAGAAAAGACACCAGAAAACAAACTGATGGAAACAAGGGGCCCAAGGACAAGACAGGTAACCCTCAGCCCTGTTCAATGATGTCTCAGTAAGAGACAAGCAAGGTTTCCCAGGGCTATGCAGGCAAAGGGAGACTAGCTTGGCATAGTTCACTCCACTCTATGACCATGTGCCCTGATTAAGGGGAGCTTGGCAGTGAAAGACGTGTAGGCAGTGGGCAGTAAGCAGCACCCATTCACTGTTCCCATTGCATCTATCCACTGGGTTGGGCTGCTTACCTGCAATGTTGAAACAGAAGAAAATTTCCTAACACAACAAACTTCACTCTGAGGATATGGCCCATAGCAACCTAGACTTTCAGCCTCAATTCAGAAAGAGGCCATTGAGTGGCTGAGGGAAATCCAGTTGATGGATCATGGGAAAGAATAAGATTTCTGGAGGCTCCACAGAAGCAGGGCTTAAGGGAGTGCGGAGTTCACTTTATGAGCCATGAGGCCAGTTAGAGCAACAGGTGGAAGCACTGGTGAGAAGTCCCTGGGTGCCGACTGTGTATAGAGAGAAAAGTCCAAACTACTCCTTCCTTCAAAGAAAGCTGTGCTGGAATAAGTCTACTTTCCCAGCCTCTGGTAGAGCTGTAGCACTCATGACATGCATCAATTACTTTGGGCATCCATTCTATGGATAACATTTAGCATAGTCTGGTGATAGAAAGTGTTAACATAGTGTGATGGTCTAGTTCTGCTGTCAGTTTAGCCAGACTGGGACTGCAGTGAGAGACACACCTCTTGGGCATGTCTGTGAGTGTGTTGCTAGGCAAGATAATGAATATAAAAGTCTTCCTCCTTAATGGGCACTGGATGGCTGAATAAAAGGAAGCTTCAGGGGAAGACCAAAGGGTTTATTTTTATTTTAATTTTTATTAATTAGAAACTTTGTTGTATGGACAAAGCATGTGTTGGTCCCGTTCTTCTCCATGCCCCATTCCACTGAGAGCCCACCTTACTGGGATTGCTGGTATTCACCATGGGGTTTTAGGTTATGAATTATGAGAACAGCAGTGAGTTATTGTGGGATCGTGGTGGAGGAAATGCCTCTGGATAGTCCTTCCCACCCTGTGGTTCTTACTGTCTTTCCACCCCCTCTTCTGCAATGTTCCCTGAGACTCTCAGGTAGGTGTGGTATACATCTACTTTAATGTTGAGATCCCAGCAACTTCTGGGTGTCTGCTTTGAGGCATTTTGAGTGTTCTTGGTGTTGATCACCCCCGCTCCTTGATGCAGGTTGTCAGGCTCACTGTGAGAGCAGCACTTTTGCTTAACTCACGCTTTATTCTCTGGTTTCACCTGGACCATGGCTGATGTGCAAGAGGTGGCTCATAGGATTATAGGAAGTTGGGGATCAGCTATATTTCCAGACATAGTAATGGATTTTTACCTCTCCTCAGTTCCTAGGTGCCCATGCTACTTGCTGATGGATGCTGTTTAGCAGGCTGTGCTTGTCACTTACTTGTGTGTACATCTACCCTGATTCCGTTGTTCATCATGGACATTAGAATTGAATTTTATCAGCCTTTCAACATGGATTGAAGAAGAGTGGCTCTCTAGGAATCCACCAGGCCTTCAGTGTCACATTGGGACTGCTGAGGCTAGCCTCAAGGCATGCTTTATGAGATTATCTTGATGAGGTTAATTGAGGTAGGAAATACTGTTATAAGGGCTGGACTTCTGGAGTGTATGGAAAGGAAAATGTCAGCTGAGCACAAGCATTCTTCACTATTCTCACAGTGGACAGAATGTGACCAGCTCTGCTTCAAGGTCTTGCTCTAAGACTTTCCAGCCATGATGGACTAAGATGTGGAAATGTGTGCACAAATAGCACACTCCTTCCTGAAACTGCTTCTTATCAGGTGTTCGGTCACAGCAATGAGAAAGGTAACTGATACACTGTATGAACTTGAGTACTTTGAGTCTGGATCCCCAGAACCCACCAAAAAATCCAGACACTATGTCAGGCATCTGTGACCTGGGTCTACCTATGGCAAGACAGAGGTAAAAACAGGAGAATCCCTCAAGGCTCACAGGTAGCGATGAACAAGCGACACTGCCTCAAGGCACATGGAAGGTGAGGACCAACACTAAGTTGTCCTCTGAAATCCACATATGTGTTCTGACATGTACACACTCCCACATGTGAACATATACACACACATCTTACACACACAAGCAAAACACACATATATCTTTGCACAAGAGCAACATGGTTACATTAGCTTACCTGCTCCTTCAAGACATTGTCTCACATAGCTCTGTAATAGACAGCTTCAGGTTCACTGGGATGAACTTCTAGACCAGGCACAGTTATGGAGGAAGGGAAATTTATTGAAGCTTACAGATGCAGGGGAAGTTTCTTAATGGCAGAAGAAGCTGACCTGCCTTCACAGATCCAAGGAGACAGAGAGAGAGAGAGAGGGAGAGAGAGAGAGAAGCACAAGCCAAAAGCCACACAGCACAGCACACTTCAGGAATTCCAGCTAGGGACACTTTGCATTTAGATTGAAATATCAAACACACCACCACACCCTAAGATCCGCCCAGTGACACTGCCTCCAGCCATGTGGCCTCAGATGCAAAATACAAACTAATAAAACACTGAATATATTGGGGGCCATCTATTCAAACTACCACAAGCACTGTCTTTGTTAGTATGGATAGTTAACATCAAAGCTACCTTGAGTATCTTGCACTTTATTGCCTCCTTCTAGTTGCTAACCTGCTGACCAGAGAGCCTGTGGATCTGGGGATGTGAAAATCATGGTGCTATTTTATACACAGGGCTAGTACTTCTAATTAACATTCATCCATATGCAAATTGAACACTTTCCTAGCAGCCTGAGGAAATTAGTGACATGTCTCCATGGCTCATACAAGGAATGTGTATCCTGAGATTCAGGTTGGTGGTCCCAGAGCTGACACTAGTGTCCCCTTCAAAGCTCCAAGAATGTTTACTTGAACCAAAGTGTTCTAAAAACCAGAGACCTTTATGGGGAAAAAGCTATTGATTTGTCTGTCTTCTATTAAAAACATTGTATAACCAATAGGAACACAAAGCCAGCATTCTGATTTAGTCCATACATTCTTAATTCCTCTTCTGCCTCCTGATCAGGGCACTATGGGGGGCTGGGCATAGCTCAGTGGGAGTGTTGTGTGTGGAGCATGTGTGAGACTCTGGGAAGTTGGGCTCTGGGAAGTTGAGTAAGTGTAGACTTACCACAACACATTTGTTTACTTACTGTCTCTCTACTGCTGAAAATGGATAGCAAATGAATTGATCAACTCATACAGTTACTTTTTAAGCAAAGAAATATTTCATCTCATTTCATTCATTTGCATAACTTACTTGACATTTTAGGACATACATTGGAAGTCTTTGATGAATTCAATAGATGAAATTATCACTTTTAATAATATGGTTGTTTTCCCCTTAACAACTGATGTACATGGAAATGAAAATATCAACTTTCCTTTATCCCTTAAAGTAATTTATTATTCTTACCAGAAACAAGTATTATATATCAGTAATCATCTTTATAATAATTTCTCAATTTATGAAGTTGCCCATTCAAATTCAAAGTAAAACAAAAAGAATCCTGACAGGTTTAAAATGTTATTTTTTTCCAAACAAAATATTTAAGTGAATTCTTTATGTTTCCAGTATCCAGTATTTAATTCTGTATAGTCAAAATTGATTATGTAAACATACACAAAAGCCATGGATCAAGACAATTCCAAGTTACAACACAAAACCCCCAGGTGAAAGTTACACTTGTGATTTTTAGGGGAATACTCTGTTACCTAGATCCTGTGGGATTAATGAGTTTATTTCCACTTTCAAAACTTGTGTTCATACATTTTTCTATAATCTAATTATGGAAAATCCCATATACTTAATCTCATCATCCAATGACATTTTAGACAAATGTTTCTAGTTGAGGATTGAGCATGTGTTTAATAAACCTACAGGATCCCTAATGGTTAACTTGATCATCCATAAGGCCTTTATATTAAGATTTCCAGTAAAATGAGAATTTAAAAAAAATAAAAAAATTAATATAAGTTGTAGGAATTCTCTGTAATTGCCCACATGGATAGCCTGGAGAAACATTGCTTTATTTTTTTAAATTGAGAATTATCAACAATTACTTCATTAAATTTCCCTTCCTTGTAATGAAAATATTCCCAAGAGCTGGTCTTCCTCTATAAGAGTAAGATCAAGAACTAGAGCCAGCAGCAAGTTCTGCATTGATTGACTATGCTAGTTTCTCAAACTGCGGCCTCCACAAGACTATTTATTAGCTTGATACTTGAGCCTTATAAATTGGGCCACTTAGCATGGTCACTGGTCCTCAAAAGGTTGACCATAGTTGTTATATGGCACAGAAACTACATAGTTAAGTGCCAAAAACAATTGAAATGATATGTTGACACAAAAACCTACATATGGGTAGTGATAACAGTACTATTCACAGGAATAAAAAATGGTCCCAACAAACTATCTTTCAGCAAATAAATTAATAAGCAAAATATGGTATAGCCATGCAATGGAATATTATTCATCCATAGACTTGGATAAAATATTAAAGTATACAATTATGGACAAATCCACAATTCACATTTTGAATGAATTTTGAAAGCATATACTTAGAAAAATAAGGTAGGAACACAAGACTCATTTATGTGATTCATTTCTGCTCAAAGTTCTCCAATAGAAAAATATAGAGGAGCAGAAAGTAGATTAAATTTCCAGAGTTGTTGGAGAGGGGATGGTGAAACTGTTCAGAAATTAACCAATTTTTATGGGTGCAAAACATTCAAGATATACTAAAATGTTCTGAAGTGATAAAATCATAAATTTTGTGGTTCCAGAATTGTATAGGCTATCATAAGACTCATAAGAAATCCATAAAGTGAACAGACATTCCATATGCTATTTATCGACCATCCACACACAGTATGAAGGAAGGAGCATGCCCTGATGGAGGCTGTGACTGGGACGATCAGCAAAAAACGGGCCCCCGGTTACGAAGCTCTGTGCACATTGGGCCAAGGGGGTGGATCCAGTTGTCCACAGCTACAGGTAGAAGGAAGCAACCCAATCTCCCATGGTGACCAGTTATCAAAGGAAAGCTTCCTGAGTATGGAGAGGCTGATTTATTAATTTCCTGTTGGTTTGTTTTCTCTGAAATTTATGTAGCACATCAGGAATTGTTTTGATACATCAAATAACAAAATAAAACAAAGATAATAGGCAAAAGCTTGGCATTGGGGTAAGACTCAAAAAGCTCAATACCATAAAAATAATAAGAAACAAAGAATCTCAGATCCAAGGAAAAGGCTTCAGTAGCAGAGAAAACGAAGTACCTGTGGTTCCATCTGTGGTTATCCAAGGAGAAGATCCAGTATTGCTTGGACACATTTTTTGAATTTTCTCTGAAGGGGCAATTCAGCTAAACTAGTGACTTGACATGCTGTTACAGAACATAATCTCCTAGCTTTCTATTGCATTAGAGTTTGACAAAAAACAAGAAAATCAAGATAGCTATCTCTACTTTCAGTAAATCAATCTAAACCACATCTACCGATACAGATATATGATATAGACAATAGATAAATAGAAACAGAAAAATTAAATTGGGATAGATGATAGATAGATAGATAGATAGATAGATAGATAGATAGATAGATAGATGGATGAAAGGATGGATGGATGGATGGATGGATGGGTGGGTGGGTGGGTGGATGGATAGATAGATAGATAGATAGATAGATAGATAGATAGATATAGAGAGGTAGATAGATGATAGATAGGACAGAACGTGGAAGTTGTCATGAGGAATCTCCAATGATTGCAGAGGCCGAGAAGTCCCATTACCTTCTTTCTGTCTGTAAACTGGAAAGTCAGGTACAGAGGTGCTGTGAAGCCGGAGGACTGATGGTAGAGCTCTGAATGTGAAGCTGAAAGAAGGTGAGGAATCATTTCGCAGCTTCTCTGACAGTGCATCCCCACACCCTTTAAAAATGCTTCCTGACAGGATGCTATCAGTCACAGACTTCCTGTACTGGGGTCACATGCTAAAACTATAAGGACCCAGCTTTAGCCGGTGCTTTGCTGGGGACTGTGAAAAGCAGTATTTACAATGACAGACTATGCTCTCCTTAAAACAATTCCATTTCACAACTGAGAAATTAAAACATCACAGGAATGAGAGAATTTATTTGGCATTTATTCAGAATTTATTCACTAAGTATAAAAATAATCCAAACTCACACAAAAATCATCTGCCTTCAAAATTATCATATTTTTACTATCTCAGACCATCCTTTCTGCTGGCAGGGGCTTCAATAAAAATCAATTGTTCAGCCTCCAATCATAGAGACCACAATTTCAGCATTCATTTCTGCACTTAGCAATACGCACCATGAAGCAAGAGTGTGCATCAAATCAAACCTTGTGCTGAATAGAGCAAGCTAACATTTACCAAAGAATCTAGACCTCATTTCCATGCCCATTTTCAAGACTCATTCCAAGTGCCACCATTGCCTTACTGTGTAGAATTGTGACAGAATGCACTGCGTGTCCTTTGAAATGTTTACAGAGACATAAAGTTCACAAAGAATGGTTACAAAGAATTTTGTGGAGAATGCATTTAGCTCTGTATTTCTGGCTGACTAACTCTTCTATTTTCAATGAGATGGAATGTCTATTTCTCTCCCTGCCGGCGTCTGTCTCTTCACTTATCCCATCCTTTGGAAGGCACACTTGATCAAATGCTATTTTACTCTTCTTGCATTTACATAGTTTTTTTATTCTTTAATCAGTTCTTAACCATATGAAAATAAAGACATTTATTTAATATATAACTTCTTTCCTTTACCCCATCTTTACTAATGGCTTTCTGATTCTTGTTTGCATTTTTTAAATGCAATATAAATAGAATTTACACATATCTTGTGTTGATACTCCGAAGGTTAAATGACCCAAACAAGAACATTCTGCACTGGGATATGCTGCTTTTTCCTGTGTCCACTCAAGTCCCCCAGGTACACAAGTCAGGATGGGTACACACTTGTAGAATCCCCTTTCCTTTTGTTTTACTCTGCCAAATGCTTTAAGTAAAAATGAGCTTTTCAGCACTTCAGTTGGCCCTACTAATAGATTTGAATAGCTTCCTACAGTGTGCTTAATAAAGGCCCTTCACTGAAGGCCTACGTTTAATTCTAGGAACATATGGCTATATTAGCCTATGTGGTAAGAAGGTCTTTGCAGTTGTCTGCAAAGGGTTTGAGATCAAAGTCATGCCAAATGTCCAGGTGATACAATGTAACCAGAGGTCAGAGGCAAAGAGATTGCTGTGTGGGTGGAGGCTGGCTGGAGTGATACAAGAAAGGCTGTAATAGGAGTTCTCTAGAAGGTGAAAGAGGCAAGGAAACTGATTCCTGTGGCGTCCGTAGAGAACACAAGCATGGTCTTCACCTTCACTTCAGCTCTGTCAGGGGCAGGGGGACAGCTTGACTGGCATCTTATGACATTTTTTTCTCATTTTCAGACATCAAATGTGTAGCACTTGGCCCGTGCCAGCAGCTGGAAGCTAACACACTTCCTTTCCAAAGCTGCTGGCCTCAGGAGCAGGAGACCCTGGCATTCCAGGGAACAGGAAGGAGCACTGTATACAACACAGATCTCAACCCTCTCTCCTTATGTAGTTTCCTTATGCTTAAGAGTGAATGAGATGCCGTACAGGAAACTGGTGATGGGCTGGAGAGAGGGTTCAGTGGGTAAGGCACTTGCCTTCAAAGTATAAGGACCCTGGTTCAATTCCCCAGTTCCCATGTAAAGCCAGATAAACAAGGTGGCACATGTGTGTGGTGCTTATTCTTTGCAGTAGCTAGAGGCCCTGGCATGCCCATACTATCTGTCTGTTTCTCTCAAATGAATAAATAAATAAAAATACTTTGGAGCTGGGGGGATGGCTTAGTGGTTGAAGCACTTGGCTATGAAGCCTAAGGACCCAAGTTCAATTCCCCAGTACCCACATAAGCCAGGTGGCGCATGAGTCTGGAGTTCACTTGCAGTGGCTGGAAACTGATGCCATATAGGTCACCACTGAAATGCTGTGAACACCGTTGTCTCAGACTCAGTTTGGGAAAAGGCATTCCTTGATATTTGTGATGAAAAGAAAAATGTGAATCAATAAAATTTTAACTTTGCCATGGTTACCATTCTCTGTCTAGTTTTAAGTTATTTTTAGACCTTGAAGGGACCACTATCAGAAGGGGTTACCATGTCCTGGTAGACTAACAGTAACCATACCAGTTCCCCAGTTGGTATCTTTTCTTTATTCTCCTTCTTTTCCTTGGAGTTCATCATTAAGGGGACCGGTGGCCATGCAGGGCTGCCCCGCACATGCCACTGTTTTTCAGAGTACAGGACACAAGGTATGCAGGAGATAAGATGCTCCACAGAATGTGAGGAAAAGATTTCTTCTCTTCACCCCTCCCTCGTTATGATGGTAGGAACTATTCTCTGCCAAGCAATTAACATTTCAGATTCACTTTCTCAACTTCATAAAACCTTTCATTTCTGATCTTTTATTTGGGCCATATTTTACTTTTCATAATACATTTTTCATAATTTATCTTCCATTTACATTTCAATTAAGGACACTGGCTGTTTGTAAAAGCTATCCTGATGGGGAGTGTGAAATAAATTATTGAAGTTGCTATAATCTGCACGTCCATTACCACCTCATTTACCCTGATGACACTAAAGACACTAGAAAGATTGTCACCCTCAACGTAGCTAATCCCAGTAATATATGTTCCCTTTGGACTTCAGCACACTGAGGGTACAGAGATATTTGCATGTGGAGCTGGATATGTAAATGAGGCAGTAGCTAGCTGGATGTCACCTAGGGAGTCTTCATTGAGGAGAGTCTCGAATAGAAATTAAACTGTAACCACAGCCTTCCAGAAAAATGCCCCCAGGCTCGAATAATGAACATTTAACAAGAAAGCCATCTGATTACCATCACATACTCTTAATTCCCTGGTGTTTCCTGGCCCTACTTTTCCACACATCATTTTGTTTAAATAGAAGAAAGAGAATGGAAGAGAGACTAAGGTCTAGGTGGCATCTGTCATATGATGGACAGTGTTTTTATAACTTCTGAATATCATCTCCCCAGAGAGGCTCAGTCAATGGAGAAAACTTACATGAAGAATTTAATTATCAATTATTAGAAGCAAGAATGGGAGGGTGGAAAACAAATGTTCACCGAGCTCATAAAATGTTTAGAACAATTTGCAAATGAGTTTTCTTTCTAATATTTCTTTCCTGATCTTATCCCTTGCATTTTAATAACAACAGATAAAAGCAATAGCTAATCATTTTGCAAATGTGTTATGGGTTATTATGGCACATGCCATCAGTGTCCTTCTTACGCCCTGTTGTCATTACCTCAGTGTACAGTGACCCAGCTTCCAATGCACAGCAGCTATACCTCTGCCTATAGAGTTCTATAGCTGTCAGAGCCCGCTTTGCCTCCCCGAGGCACCAGCCAATATGCCACAGAATGAATGTACTGGTTTCTTTCCTTTTAAAATTTTTGTTAATTTAAAACTTTATTGAATGGACAAATGTGTTGGCCCAACTCCCTTCATATTATCCTAATATATGACCTCCTCCTCATCCCCGTTCCACCAGAGACCCTCCTGAGTGGGCTTGTGGGTTATGAATGCAGCAGTCAGTCACTGCGAGGGCAATGCCTCTGGATACTCCTTCCCATTCTGAGGCTTTTGCACTCTTTCTGTCCCCTCATATGCAATGTTTCCTGATCCTCGGTGGGTGTGTTATAAGTCTGCTTTATTATTAAGTTCTCAGAAACTTCTGAATTTCTGCTTTGATACATTTTGAGCATCTTCAATGACTACTGATGGGAGAAATGACATAAACATTCCATCTCACTCCCCTGTCAGCAGAACTAGCCCAATTCAGTTGAACATGTCTTCACTGGGTGGTGAGCGCCAGTAAATGACCTCACTTCTCACCACAATCAACTTCATTCCTATCCTTGCTTAACTTGTAGTGTTACCTATCCACTGAGCTCTTTGCTGTTAAACCTTGGCCCCTGGCAGGATTCCATAACATAGACATGTTCTTTAGTAATCCTTCATAAAATATTCATGGTGCCCTTAAGCCCCACTAAGGGCACTCAATTTATGGTGACTGATACAGGTACTGCTTGGTTGGTGTCATGATATATAGTAATTGTCAACTTGGCAGGACCTAGAATCATCTGTGAGGAATTATCTCAATTAGGTTAATTGAAGTGGGAAGACCCACCTTTACTGTTGTCAGGGTTTGGGATGGTATAAAAAGGAGATCAGCATCTGAGCACCAGCATTCATCACTCTACTCTGCCTCCTCAGTGTGGGCTGAATGTGACCAGCTCCTCTCACACTATGCCTGTGGACTACAATCTGGAATTGTAAGCTAAAATAAACCTTTTCTTGACTAAACTTATTTCTGTCAGGCATTTTGTCCTAGCAATAAGATGGGGATTGTGGGTCGTGCATTGTGGGGGTAGCCATCAGTTATGGATAAGAGGCAAGGTCTCTGTGTATAATGACTAAACTTGTGGCTCTGACATTCTTTCTGCCCCTAATTCCACAGATTTCCCTGAGCCATGTTGGGTTCATTTCAGTTCTACTTCAGTGATGAGGTCTTGGGAACCTCTGTGTCTCCGGGTCTCCGGTTTGGTAGGAGTTGAGTGTTCTCTGTGTCTATCTCCTTCACCCTTGTGCTGGTACCAGGTTCACCAAGGAGGCAGCATTCTTGCTCATTTCCCTAATTACACTTGGTTTCAGTTGGAGCCCTGGTGATGTGCAATGGAATGATGCTCTCATCAGGACATGTGTCCATCTGAACAAGAGAAGCAAATTCTCCAATGGAGAGTGAAGTCAGCACCAGAAAATTGGTAAAGCCATTATTATTTTAGGGAGAATTTAATAGGTGTAGGCCCTCTTGTAGCCTATGATTGGTGGGAGCTTGATAGTGGAGAGAGGGCTCATTTTTTGGATATGGTTCTGACTTGTTTCCCAGCTCCAGCTATGGGTTCCATTCTACTGAGTGGATTAATTAGCCAAATCAAGAGCAGTTGGTAACCCACCATGGCTGTATGCCACTGTTGCACTTGTGTGAGCATCAAATCAGGTTGTTTGCTGCTGGGTCCTTTTCATATAGTCTAGGCTCCCATATTGGTGGGTCCCCACACCTCAATGAACCTAATTAAGATAATCTCTTACAGGCAAGCTCATAGGCTAACCTAATGTAGAAAATTGCTCTCAGATGGTTCTAGGCCCTGTCAAGTTGACAATTACTATAAACTATCATGCTTGTGTATGTATTTAGTACATTAGGTATATTAAATGTGCTTTCAAATATTTTATGTATTTATTTAAATTATATATATATATATATATATATATATATATATATATATGGAGAGAGAGAGAGAGAATGGGCATGGTAGGGCTTCTAGTCACTGCAAATGAACTCGAACTCCAGAAGCATGAGCCAACTTGTGAACCTGGCATACATGAGTACTGGGGAATAGAACCTGGGTCTTTAGGATTCACAGGCAAGTACCTTAACCAGTTAGTCATCTCTCCATCCCCTAAATGTACTTTAAATGTATGACTTTTCCAACTTAGGAAGGGTTTATTGGGAAGTTATCCCATTGCAGGTTGAGAAATACACCTGTTTGTAACATATATATTCATGTATTTATTTATCATAGACACTGCCTCAATGAGTACAGAAGCCAATAACCCCATGACTTGCCATCTTCTGTCTGGAGAACAACAACCAGTGGTATAGCTAAATACTGGAAGCCCAAGTTCCAACAGCTCTGACACACAAGGGCAGAAGAGGGTGAATGTCCCAGCTCAGAATTTGTCTTCATGCTCTCAGTAGGCCCTCAGCAGATTTAGCAGATATGAAAGTGTCTATCTGCATTAGTGAACTGAACTTTCCTTACTGAGTCTACTGATTTGAATGCTAAATTCTTCTGGAAACATCCACACAGACACAATCAGAAATAATGTTTTTCTGTCTATGTGGGTGCTGCTTAGCCCAGTCAAATAAGCCCATAAAATTAATAGTCACATCGAATGACTTGTTTTACACTAGAGTATTTCTGTATTAGACCAGTGAACTCCCTCCACTCTCCAGTGCCTGTAGATGCAAACTGGAATAAAAACCAGTCCTTAAAGACATTCTCCTAGACCAATCCTCATTAACTAATTTTATTCCTTTGGTCTTCCTGACACTGAGCTCCAATGTTCCTACACACTGTTTTCTTATGACCTCAGATTTGAGTTTTAAAATTTAGCACACTAATTCCTGCTGAATCTCATGGGCCTTGACTTACACTCATTTTGTTTTTCCTGTGCTAATTTCCAGCCTTGTTAATTGTGCCCTAAAGACCAATCACAATCCTAGGCTGCACAATGACAGGTGTCATAAGACATAAAAAAAATCAACCTGCCAGTCAGAGTGAGGTTTTCTCTTCATTTCCTGTAAGGTGTATATTACCCAGAAGGACCCTTAACCCAATTGGCTCCACAGGCATCATCTAATGAAAAATGGCTTATCGAGTGTACTGTGAAATTTTGATACTTAATACAGCACTTACATGATGTTAGAGCATAACTGCTCAAAATAAATGTTGAATGAAGGAATGTTTAGGTCCTTAAAGTGTCCATATGTTGAAACCTTAATCACCAATGAAGGAAAATCAGGTTAGGTCAGCTCCCGAGGGTGGAGCACACATAAGTAGAACTTGGACCCTTTTATGAGGACCTAGAGAGTTACCTTGACCCTCTACACCAGATGAAGTTAAGGTCAGAAGTCAGCCCTTGCCAGACATAAGAGTTACTCTACCTTGATCCTAGGCTTCCAACTGCCAAAGCTGTTAGGAGCAATATTTAATTATAAGTCATCCAAGGTATGACATTTTATGTTTTTCTTTATTTATTTGAGAAAGAGAGAGGGGCAGATATATAGAGAGGAAACAGGTGCACCGGGGCCTCTAGCTACTATAAACAAACTCCAGATGCCCTTGTGCATCTGACTTACATGGGTACTGGTGAACCAAACCTGGGTCCTTAGAGTTTGCAGGAAACTGCCTTAACTGATAAGCCATCTCTTCACCACCAAGTTATGGCATTTTTAAAAATCATTTTTATTAGTTTTGTACTCATTGAATATAGTCAAGTTAGTACCATTGTTAGCCTCCTTCCTGCTCCCCCAACCCCACAGGGATCCTCCTTGTTGTGGAATATGGGTCCTGTATTGTGGGGTTAGCCATCAGTTCTGAGTAGGAGGCAATGTCTCTGTGTATCATGACATTCTTGAACAAAGACAAAAATTTAAGCTTGAAAATATGTGATATTTTATTACTAACAAAGGTAAATCATTTACAATAAAGGTGACAAGTTCAAGATAAAATATGGAATAGGTTTACCTGGATTGTAATCAATGAATGTGCTTAAATAGGAAAAGACAATTCTACATCCTGCTGATGTTCTCAGACTCTGTACAGCGTGGTTCCCATCAGCACTCATACAACAGAAAATGAATCTGATTAGTGTCTAGAGTGAGAGCATTCAATAAACATTTTATTTTGGCCCATCTGCCCAGTACAACAAGTAGTAATTTGTTGATTATTTTTACATTGTAAAGTTATTAATACCAGATGTTCACATTCTGGAGTTTTCCATATGCAAATATGTCACTAATGGAAACAAAAATGCCTTAGAATTGCATAACTGCTCAATGAAATTCACTGTGCTCCAAAACACTATTTGAGTATTCTTCAGGAAAGGAGGTTAACTGATATCTATTTGACTTGTTGGCTAAAACAAGTAGCTACATATAAATTAAGCTTTGCGTGTGCCATCATACTGAGTGTTTGAAAATTGAATGTATGTTTCATTTCAAGAGCAGAGTGAGGATTTTGAGTGAATTTTACAGTTTTCTCATAATCAAGAGAAGATATTATAGGTACAAAGGTATATCAGCCTGGAGCCAATCAAGTGATTAAAAACCACACACAGACTTAACAAGAGAAGTGGCAAATACATGGTCACAATGGAAGCAAAAGAGTTATATGAATTTAAAAAAAACTATAAAACACTTGTCCAAGGGTTGGCAGTGTCTCCCAGGGGAGACGCTGAGGTATGGCTGGGCTCCAAGACCACTGTGGAAAGTGCCTTGACATTCTACAGTATGAGTGAGAAGGACATGGTTATCCAGGGCCGACAGCATCCACAGTTGCTGGACAGGCAGACGGAAGGCAGGTATGGAAGCATTCAGAGGAAGGCGACGTGCCGCTGTGTCATGACACCTCTCATCTACGTGAGGAGGGCCTTAGGAGGCAAAACTTGAGAGGATTGATGGAGCAAAAAGATTTGGGGTGTTGTTAAAGGTAAGAAGCAAGAAGACACAAGACTAGATCAGGCTAGATTATGTGTGGAGGTACACAGAAGACTGGACCTTGGTCACAGGACTCCTGCAGAGTGCTATCAGAGATGCCCTCCCAGCCACACCCCTCACCATGCCTCCTGAAGGAAAAGCTCTTCCTCCCTTTCCATGACACCTAGGCATGATTCACTGAGAAAGTTAATCATCATGCCGCCTTTGAGAGAGAAATGCATATGGGAATCTGTTCCCTGTCATGAAGGACATAGTGGAGGATGAATTGGAACGACAGACTGTACAATGAGATCCAGCAAATAAGGTGAGTGTGGCTTACCTGAAATAACACCATGCCTTAGTGGCATTGTCAAGATGGGAATGAGGACTCTGGCATCTCAACCAGGAGCCTGACTGCATTCTGATGACATTCCCTTCAGTTTAGTAAAAGAGGGGAACCATGAAATATGGGCAATGCCTGGAATGGAAAGGTGGACTTTTAATCGCTATCATATTTGGCTGTTGCATCAGAAACACATATGTGGGGAGCCCATGTGCGTTGTGCAGATGAGCTTGGAGTAGTTAACCAGCCCGCCCCAAGTTGAGAGGAGTTTCAACAGCCTATGCTGACTGTCATAGGCCAGATAAGCCATATCAAGCTCTTTGAAGCATGACAATTTTGCCACAATGTTATATTTACAGGACACTGATGGTATAGCAGTGAACATGGCAAACACAGTTCTGGATTCCTTAACTTTACATTTAATAAGTAAAAGGAAGAAGGCTGATAGACAACACACGATAAGCAGTACTGGTTTTGGTTGTTTTTTTTTTTCACAAACTCGTCTTTCCAAACCTTTCAGCATTACTGAAATGCCAGGCACATTCAGGACTCAAAGTCTGCAGAGCTGGTTACATTATGTCTTGTGTGCATTATGCACTATGTGTCTGACCAATCCCTTCTCCACACAGATCTTTGCGAGAAGACTCACTGACCTGTGTGGGTGGCTAACTTCCACATACTTTTTCTAAAATTGTGTGTGTGTGTGTGTACATGACATGGCACAGATTTGGAGGCCAGAAGACAACTTTGGTATGTTGCTACTCTGTCCAGTGAACTTCCAGATTCTCCTCGTTCCACCTCTTACTGCCTGGGGCACACTGGGATTACAGACACACAAGATGTTTGTGTCTGACGTTAAGAAGGCGCTGGGAAATTGAACCCAGGCTAGAAGTCTTGCAAGCAAGTTCCTTTAACCACTAAGATATTGCCCTGGTCCACTAACTTACCTATTTCCAACTTCAAGGTGACACTGTCTGGGGTTGTGTTTCAGCAGTTGCTTTTGAGGTCCTTTTGAGGACTAACTTGGAGCATTAGTTAACCTTGCACCTCCTGATACAAAAGGCATTAGAAATATGTAAAGCTACATGAAAATGTGAGGTTTAAATCACAGGCTGAAGGTACCTAGACATTGAGTTCCTTTACACCAAAGCATTTATTTTTTTAATTTTTTAATTTTTTATTTTTTTTCTTTATTAGTTAGTTTTGTATTCAGCAAATACAGTCAGTTTGGTACCATTATTAGGCTCATCCGTGACCTACCCCCTCCCCTTGGCCCCTCCTTGTTGAGGTATACGGGTCATGCATTGTGGAGTTAACCCACAGTTATGGGTAAGCTAAATGTCTCTGCATATCATGACCCAACATGTGTCTCTGACATTCTTTCCGCCCCCTCTTCTGCAAAATTTCCCTGAGCCATGTTGGGTTCATTTTTGGTCTGCTTCAGTGATGAGGTGTTGGGGGCCTCTGAGGCTCTGGCTCTCTGATTTGGTAGGAGTTGATTTATCTCTGTGCTGATCTCCTTCCCCCTTGTGCTGGTATCCGGTTCATCAGGAAAACAGCCCCCTTGCTTGTTTCTCCAATTTTTCTTAGTTTCAGCCGGGACCCTTTTGAGGTATGATGGGGTAGCTCTCTCCTTAGGATCTATATCTATCTGAAAAAGAGAAGCAGATTCTCCAACGGAGAGTAAGTTAGCACCAGGACAAATGAGATAACCCTTACTTTTTTTTTTTATAGAGAATTTAATAGGTGTAGGCCCTCTTGTAGCCCACAATTGATGGTAGCTTGATATTGGAGAGTGGGCTTATGTTTGGATATGGTTCTGACTTGTTTCCCAGCTCCAGCTATGGGTCCCATACCACTGAGGGGATCAGTTATCCGAATTGAGAGCAGTTGGTTCCCCACCATGGCTGTGTGCCACTATTGCACTTGTGTGGGCATCACAAGTTATTTGCTGCTAAGTAGGTTAGACCATGCGTTGCTTCAACAGATATTGGTCATTTTCCCCCAGTCGCCCATGTAGCACCTTCTGGCACTAGACACACTGACTGTCTGGGGATTGACTCTCTTCCAACTTCCAGCCATGCCATTTTAATTTGCATGTCAATCACATAAGGTGTCTTCAGCAGTAGGGTCTTACCACTAACCTTTGGTGGGTCATCAAGTACTCTGACAGAAATCTGTCTGTCTTTTAGGAAACCTTACTAAAATCTACAGAAGTGGGTAGGAGAGATGGCTTAGTGCTAAGGCACTTGCCTACAAAGTCAAAAGACCCAGGTTGATTCCCCAGGACCCATGTAAGCCAGATGCACAAGGTGGTACATGTGTCTGGAGTTTACTTGCAGTAGCTGGAGGCCCTGGTATGCCCTCTCTCTCTCTCTCTCTCTCTCTTTCTCTCTCTTATAAATAAAAATTTTAAAAATTAAAAATTTACAAAAGTAATAGTAATGTGAGAAAACTTTAAAGTAGTAATCTAATTACTAAGAGATTGGAGAACAGATTATAAAATAATTTACATTCTGCATCACAATGCAAATAATATTCCTAGATACAGATATGAATATAGATATAGGTATAGATATAGGTATAGACACAGATACAAATAGAGGTGGAGACACATGGATGTAGATTCCATGTAATGGGACTTGATGCACCTTTTATTATTTTGTTATCATTTACTAAATTTCTGTTGTCCGCAGAAACCTATTTAGTTTTCCTAAAACTAATCAATGTACTTTGTAGTTGTAAGAACAGATTAGGAGTTAGATGTTTAGCAAAAACACATGGTGATTTTCATGTCCTGTAACTTTTCAAAGCACTATAGCATACCTTACATATAAATAACCACTTCAGAAAGGTGCTGTCACTTTCTCAACTTTATTGTGAGAAAGTCAAGGTACTGATGTGGGAAGCTAATGCACAGCTAAAATGGACTGCCAAAATGGGCATCAACCCAAGGCAGGCCTCTGCTAGAATTCAGGCATGTGAGCTCTTAGTTGAGCAGTTCCCAAAGTATGGTCCCTTTAAGTACAGCATTTCCTGGAACTCATTATCCAATTGGATTATCATTTCCAACCTCTGGACTCCTGAGCAAGGAGCTCTGTTAGTGGGGTAGGGAAGATCAGATATCAAGTAATAAATGCTATCTTTCAAAGTGATGTTTTGTTTAAGTCTGATAATCAGTATTCTATAATTTGCTTCCTAATAATATTCAATGGCATTCAAGATCCCTGTGTCTAAACTTTATACATACCAAGTCATGTTGCAGCCTCAGCTGTCTGTTTCTGAAATGATAGATCTGTCCCACATAACTCAAGGTGAATGCCAAGAGCACTGTTGAAAATAAACTCCTCTATAAAAAGAAATTATATAAGTGGAAAAATCAGTAGAGATATGCTACTTGAAAGAAATGAGACCTTGATGGTGTGAACTGAACTGCAGATACTTAATATTCTATCAGGGAAGACAATTTTTAGTTCCATCTTCAAAACAAATAGCAGATACTTAGCAGCACAACGTATTTAAAAAAAAAAAAGCACAGAAGGATGAAGAAATCACTTAAGAAGAAGGATGTGAGGCCAAGGATCTGGTTGGGATTATGGAGATACAGGACTTATGGATGGAGTCTTGCCGTAAAGTCACAAACATAAGCAGTGCCACCATGCCATGCGGAGAAATTGATGGGCTCTGATAATACTAATAGGGTTATGCCTCAATGCCACAGACCGAAAGTCTCTGTCTATCATCCTATCTATCTTCTATCTTCTATCTTCTATCTATCTATCTATCTATCTATCTATCTATCTATCTATCTATTTATCTATCTATCACATATCTACCTACCTATAGCAACCAAGGGGATTTCAACATGAAAGCTTTCTGTCAATGTTCACTGGGTCTTTCAAAAGCACATTTCTCCTTCCTTCCAATGTATGTATTTACTGCTTTCACTAAAACCACACAGGCAATTTTTATCACCCCAAAGACAAAACGATGTTCAAAACCAACTTTAATGTGTGCTCTTATTGCTCCTGCAATGGAATTGAATCTCACTCATAAGACTTAAATGAGAAATGTTTTTACCTATTTGACGCATTACAGACCTTTTAAATGCCTACCCAGAAATCCCTTCCCTGTGTTTAGCACAAACACTCACCCTGGGTGCTGTGGAGAACAAACATCAGGGCACAAATGGACAATTTAAGGCCTTGGCCCATCTCCTCAGTTCTTCTGGTTTCTGATAGTCTGACAAATTTGCCTCTTTATATTGTATCTCCATCACTTATATTGATTGCATATAATGTTCTTATAACTTAATCTTTTTCCCTGGGACTCACTCCTTCTGTCTCTACAAACTGATTTATGTCCCACCACATCCTGCTAAGACCCTTTATGGCAATTTCTGCTCAGAGCATCTATTCTGTATTACAATTTCTTCCTTCACTCAGGCATTATTTTCTCAAACATTTGGCCTCATGTCTATTTATTCTTTCATTCATCACATAACTTGGATCACATTTACAGATAATTCTTAAATAAAATTTGTAGCAGTTACGTTTTCATTGCAAGGACAAAATAAACACCCAGCCAGAAGCAGCTCGTGGAAGAAAATGATGAATGATTTATTTCATGCTTACCTTTTTGAGGGAAGCTTCATCATGACAGGAAAATCATACAAGCTATCACTTATCTTAGTGGAGGTAGTCTTGAATACTGGGCTTGAAGCTGGGCTAATAGGCCACAAATTCTGCACTCAGTGACACACCTTTATCAAGGCTCCACCTACTAAAGGCTCCACAGCATTCCCAAATTGTCACCAGGCTGGGGACCAAGTATTCAAAACACGTGAGCCTGTGGGAGGGGGGGGGCAGTTCACATTAAAAACACCACACCATCCCCTCTCTAACCTTCCCTAGCTATCTGGTGGTCCCCACTCCTGTTCAGCCCCTTACTCTGAGAACAGTTTTCATCTACGTCAGGCACTGGCATTGGACCCATATGGTTAGTTCATTTTGTCCTGGAAGTTCAGTCCTGAGAAGGGACTGCATTCAGGGCATTGTGGTGGGAGCTGAGAGTCCCACCTGTGCGTCTCCAGTCCCCAAGCGGATCAGCTTCATGCGGGAAAACAGCAGTTTACACTTTCCCATGATTTGTGCTCCTGACATTTCCAGTGGTGCTCCTTCGCCTTCCCTCCTCACACCAGGTTTGCCTCTGCCACATTGAATAAATCAAAGGTAAAAGATGAAAACAAGGGAAATGTTCAGCAGATGGCTGAGAATCCTCAGCTGCATCGTAGCTGATCTGGGAGACTAACATTTTTGCACCACCAGATGAGTATTACATTATATGCAAAAGGGATTTGAGAGCCCATAAACCACCACAGGCTCTCAGACACGGTGTGAACGTTTTCCACTTTCTCTTCTTTCCTGTGTATGGCATTGACAGTGAGTTTGACATGTTTTGCAAATAATAATTGGTTTAATCATCACAGGCACTAAAATAAACCCAGATAGCTTATTCAGACATAACTGTGAGTCAAGTCAAGGGTTGTGGTCTATAATTGCTAGATCATGAGAAAATGTGAGATTAAGGGAGCTGAAGCCTAGGCTACAAAACATGAGTTGGTTGTTAATTTAAGTATATAGTGGTTTTTGTTCCTTATTTTATTTAGTTGGCATACAGAGATTAGGTTATCATGCATTCTGGCATTTTCCAATACAATTTGTTTTTGTTAGTCCCTGTCCCCCTTCCTTTCCCATTGCTCCTATCCCCCCAACTTTCCCTTACCCTGGTATCTTTTGCCCTTCCTTTTAATGTATACTATTTTTGCCAGTACTGCGGAAGTGGCATCTGTTCTACCATGGAGGCAGCTGAACAATGGGCCTCAGAGCCTTACACACAGACAAGGATACCAAAGCCAACAAGGTAAAGTGATGGAGGGGAATGCGTTAATGCTCTTGCTTTTATTGATATTTCAAAACAAGTCCAGAGAAAGTGGGCCAGTTGGGGTTCATCTGACCCAAGAGTGTCATGCTATAGCTCAGAATTTCTCTCCTTGGGCTTGAGTAACATTTCAGGGCAAATGGTTCTCTGATGAGAGTGGGATGGGACCATGTGGTGCATTGTGGGATGTTTAGTAACATCCTTGTATCTTCCCATAGATGTTGCTAACAGCTCCCCAGTCACAACCTACGATGCTCACGGGCATGGGCAAGTATTGCCTGGAGGACTCTTCAGGACCCCAGCAGTTGGAATGTAGCTGCTCATGTTGGTTTTTTTTTTTTTCATGTATGCAAGTTTATAGAACATAGCTGTTCTAAAGACATACTTTTTTGACAGTTTTATTAGAAAACTTCCCCTTTAAAAGCCTCACAAGCAATTACTATATTACAATAGGACATTTTGGGATAAAGGGCTATTTTTAACACCCCAAAAAAACAAAAAACCAACCTAATATTCATGACTAATAGTTTGGAATTAAAAGATTTGAAGCTAACTTAGGTATGTTTATTCCAATAACAGTGTTATAGTGTGTGTATATACAATATACAATGTATATGAAAATGGTCTGCAAAGTCCTGCTGTGGACACTATTTAGTCTGTGTCCTGCGAGACTTCCTGTTAGATGTTAAGATGCTGTGGGTGAGATCAGTGTGGTGCTGGAGAAGCACAGAGGAGAGGGTCTTCATTTTCCTCTGGGAAGATTGTGGAGAACTTAATAAAGTAAAGGGTGTTGGAGCTGACACTAAAGCCAAAGGGCCCGAGAAGGAAAAGGATTTTCCTATGTCTTCAGTTTGCTAGAATGCAAATTGAAGCTGGCTCTCATAGGTGCTGGAGCAACACTACCATTGAGCTAGATCCCAAGTCATCAGAAAGGATTTCTTCTTTTTCATTTTAAAAATTTTAAATCACTTACATAATGTATTTTAATCATCATCTGCAATTACCTCCTGTTGTCTCATCACCCAAACCCCTTCTTCCCTCTGATTTTAATCTCTTCTATTTTTATATCGTTTTGTTATTTTTCTCTCTACTCCATCATCCATGTTAAAATACTGATAGGCCCAATAAGGTGCATGACTGGTGCAGGTCATGACAGCTGCTAAGGGGTCAGGAACACAATGACCACTTGATGTCTCATACTGTTTTTCACTTGTCTCTTTGAATATATAATCTTAACTTTGAAGAATGTGCAAAGGCTTTTAGTTTCAAGTTATCAGCTCACAGAAACAAATGAAGCATTGCAGGACAAACTATGAAATCAGAGGTCAATATAATGACATAAGCTGAATATTCATATTGTCCTTTGATCCACTGGGATGCTCAGCAAGGCCATGAAGTCAGTGTCCTCTGTCTGCAGTCCACACAAGAAGCCATACTCTTTTTATTTTGGTTTTTGTTTGTTTATTTGAGAGCAACAGACAGAGAAAGAGGGAGAGAGAGAGAGAGAATGGGCACACCACAGACTCCAGCCACAGCAAATGAACTCCAGATGCATGCCTTGAGCATCTGGCTTACCTGGGTACTGGGGAACTGAGCCTCGAACCAGGGTTCTTAGGCTTCACAGGTAAGTGATTAACCACTAAGCAATCTCTCCAGCTTAGAAACCATACTCTTAAGTAAAGAACTTGGTGAGGAACCCAGGCTCAGGCAAGGGAGGGAGTTGGGATATCTCAGTAATGGTCCTCCTGGATAAAGGGTTTCCTGGGCCAGTTCCTCTCTCTTGGCTGATTTAGCAAGCCCTGCATGGTTCCAAAGCCACAATGGCAATCTCAATTTCTCTCTCTCATTCTCCCCCCCCTCTCTCTCTCTCACTCCTTTTCCTATTTTTCAAGAGTCTATGAGTTCCCTGCTCCTCTTCATGGCCCTCCTTATCTATGGCTTTTGATTCTGTGGACTCTTAGCAATTGGCATTCAAACACATTAAAAAATATTAGTGACATCTGTCCTAAGCACATACAAACTTAATTTTCAGTACACAGACTTACTTTTCTTATGCACTACAGTGAAAAACTATTGACATAACATTTAGATTGAACTAGGTATTATAAGTAATCTAGAAATGATGCTAAGGATAGGAGATAATATGTATAAATTACATGCAAATATTATCATTTACGTGGTGCTTTGAATGTAAAAGCTCCACATAGGGTCATGTGCTTGAATACTTAGTTGTGAGCTGGTGGTGCTATTTTGGAGGGCTGAGGAACATTTCAGATGTTAAGCCTTGGGAGAGGAGGTGTCATTGTGGGGTGAGCCTTGTAGTTTTGTTGTCTAGCCTTCTACCTACTTATTCTCTATGGTCTTTTCCTCTCTGCTGATGTGACAATGTGACATCAGCCACCTGTTCCTGTTATGCTTTCCCCACCAAAGCAGACTTTACTCTCTGGAACTAAAAATCCAATTAAACTGCCTTATGCCCTAAGCTATTCCTGGTCTGTTATTTTTGTCCCATAAATTAGAAAGTAATTTATACATTTAATGTAACCTGTTTCATATGTGAATTATTGCATCTATACTTGTCCCAGAAACAACCCTCTATAGATACTGTGATAATTATGCAATATTTTAGTGGCAGTGCATTTATAAAGCACTAATTTATTGGCTATAATGACACCATGTTTCAGTTGTTCTACAGTTTACTTGAATTTTGCAGGATGTTCCATGGATTAAGAAACGTTGTCCTGCCAAAATGCTCAACAATGAGCAGTGTCATATACTGGTCCTGATGTTCTCATCTTTTACTTCTCAAGAAGGGACTATTCATTTGGAGTAGCTCAGCCAAGAGGAATGTACATTGTTAACTTGTCTACTGACAATTTTCATACATGTACAAGATGTATTTTGATCATAATCCTCTCCGTTACTTTTTGTCCCAATTTTTTGTCCTCTTTCCATTGAATTACTTCTTCATCACAACTATTCCCTGTTCTGTTTTTATGGGTTTTCTTTTTGGCCTTCTCCACAATGTGTGACAAAATGCTGATGGTGTGCAGGTAATCACAGATACTGTGAGGTCAATATGCAAATGGAAGTGAACATATCTTTATCCATGGAGTAAATGAAAATGATGAGGATGCTGATAATGCCAAAGTGCTGATGTGGATAAAACCACCCACCCTGTTTCCAGTGAGGTCAGAGACCTTTTCAGCTCCTGAGCTCCAATTCAAACAGCTCCTGAATCTTGCCTGGGCAGGGATTGAGTATAGTTATATAAAACCCATATACCATGTAAGAGTCCAACTTTCCTCCTACCAAAATCAATAACCTGTCTATTACCATGTGTCTTGAAGCACAAGGACTAACTTAAGTGACTTTTTCTGCTCTTTCTTTTAAGAAACCTGGGTCATCTTTGATGTCATGGGTTCTGTCTTCCATGTGGCTCCCTGGACAGTGAGACAGGTCCACTCATACCTATGAGTTCTCTCTTCACTCTTTGTCATGAACTATGATTCAGTTTAAAAACCATGATGCAGGCTATGTTTGTGTTTATATGCTTTACTGTTTCTCACTTTAATTGGTGCATTGGTGTCCATTTTTGACAGTGTAACATCTAGAAAGGGCTTAGCATGTAGTAGATGTTTGGGAAATATAGTAAAACAAATGTGAGAGAATAAGCAAGATAGAAAAATAGTGTATTTGAAATCTGAAAAGGCAGAATGGTAAGAAGGCTGTGCATGGGAGAGTATCAGAGGAGGCTGCATGCTGACAGACCTGTGTTTGATGCATATGTTTATGATTGTAATATCCTCTTGAATTATTCCTTTGATTAGCATAAAGTAGCCTTCCTTATTTTTATTACTTTTGGTTTGAAATCTATTTTGTCTGATATGAGTATACCCACCTCTGCTTGTTTCTTATTTCTATCTGATTGAAATATCCTTTTCCATCCTTTTATCCTAAGGTGGTGTCCATCTTCACTGGCAAGCTGGGTTTCCTGTGCACAGCAAATGGACAGGTCCATTTTTCTGATCCAGGTTTTAGCCTGTGTCTTTGATTGGGGAATTTAGTCCATTGATATTTAGAGTTATAACTGGGACTTAGGAGTTAGTCCCTGTCATGTTGGAGGCTTTGTGGACTTTGGTGTTTCCTTGGTCTTTACATGTTTCATGTCTGTTTTTACTCATGGTTATTTTCCACCTTGTAAACAGTTGAGTATGATTATTCTTCTCTTCAGTTTGGGTTATTCTATGTAACATTTCTATAGCACAGAAGTTGTCCTGTTTACAATTGCCACAAAGAAAAATCAAATATCTTGGCATCTCCCTAACCAAGGAAGTAAAAGACATAACAATGTAAAAATAAAGCATTGGAGAGAGAAGTGGTGGAAGACATGAGAAGACAGAATAACCCTCCATGCTCATGGATTATAAGAATTAACATTGCTATTATGGCCATCTTACCAAAAGTGAAACACTGACTCAACACAATTCCAATCAAAACCCCAATAACATTCTTCACAGAGTTAGAAAAAATCAGTCTCAATATTCATGTGGAAGAACAAAAGGTCTCAGATGCCCAAAAATGTACCCAGTGAAAGAAACACCCCTGGTGGTATCAATATACCAGATATCAACTTATACTATCAGGCCATAGTAATAAAAATGGTGTGATACTGGCATTAAAATAGGCACATAGATCAATTGAATAGAATTTATGATCAGTTATGAGTCTGAGTAACTATAGCTAACTGATCTTTGACAAAGGAGCCAAAAATGCTCACTAGAGAAAAAACAGCATCTTCAGCAAATTGTACTGGAGAAACTGCATAGCCACATGTAAAAGACTGAAGTTGCACAAAAAATCAACTCCAAATGGATCAAGGACCTCCGTATATGACCTGACACTCTACGTTTACTGGAAAAAAGGTATGGAGAATAAACAAAGATATCAGTGTCAATAAGTACTTTCTCAATAAGACTCCAGGGGCCCAAGGAATTAGACAACATTCAACAACTGGAACCTCATGAAAATAAAAATCTATTGTACAGATAAACAAACCATCAACAGAGTCAATGGAAACCTACTGAATGGGAGAAAATATTCTCCAACTATCCCTCTGATAAATGTTTAATATCTAGAATCTACCAAGAACTTAAAAACCTGAAAAATAAAAATTCAAGTACCCCATTCAAAAAATTGGTCAGGGAATTGAACAGAGATTTCTCAAAGGAAGAAATGCAAATGACCATTAAACACCTAAAGAAGTGTTCAACATCTTTACTCATCAGGAAAATGCAAATTAATACAACCATGAGATTCCTTCTCACTGAGACCCTACCTTAAAAAAAAAAATCAAATGGCAGCACATGCTGGTAGGAGTGTGGAGAAAGTGGAACCCTCATCTACTGCTAGTGTGAGTGCAAACTTGTACAGCTACTATAGAAATCAGTATGCAGAATCCTCAAAGATCGAACTGTCATTAGATCCAGCTATACCTCTTTTGGGCATATACCCTAAAGACTCTACTAAATGCCACTGATACATGTGCTCAACCATTTTAATTTCTGCTCTATTCACAATAACCAGGACTTGGAATCAGCCTAGATGCCCATCACCACATGAATGACTAATGAAGATGTGGTACATACCTACAATGAAGTTGTAATCAGCAGTAAATAAAATAAAATAACCAAATTTTCAGTAAAATGAAGAGACTTGGGAAAAAATCATGTCAAGTGATGTCACACAGTCTCAGAAAGACAAACACCACATGTTCTATCTCATATGTGGTTCCTGACCTCAATCAGCTTTAGTTAATTGTAAGCCATAATAAGTGCCAACAGTATGGATATGGTACTAGGATGAAGCTAGGCAAAAGGGGAAATAGGGAAGGAGGGGAGCAAAGGCTACTTAACAACCAGTCTATTGTCAGCCAAAAGAAAGGAATATAGGAAGGAAGGAAGAAAGAACGGATTGAAAGACTTTTAAGGTAGAGAAGGGGGGGAAGGGGGTCAGGAAATACCCAGAACTATTGGCAACATGAATCAGTTCCATAGAAACCTTCCTCTTGGATATCATTCTAAAAGTTCTTACCCCCCAAGAAGGAGAAGGAGACCCAAACAGAAGAGTCCCATAGAAGGTGGAGAAAGCATGACCCTAAATCCACGGGCCCTGGCTGGTAAATTTCAGAGCTAAAATTGGTTTTTCCCACAGTGTGGTGTTGGTCATGGAGATTCATGAAGCTCCCAAAATAATACAGGCCATTGTCAAAATACTTGGTTACCTATAAGAGTTAACAGGTAAGTCCTTATTGCTGAAGAACCACAGGACACCACATGACCATGCTGTAACTGAGAGGGAAACCAGCTCCCTCTCAGGTTGTCCTCATAATGCTGAAAAGTGCTATGAGAGCTGATGAAGAATAATAGTTGCCAACAGAGTGAGTAAGCAGGGGATCCTGCCAGATATAAAATCAACCAGCTGAGCAAGAAGTATACACAGTACTACAGTGTGACACAGCAGGTAACCAACTGCTTATGGATTGGACATGAGACCCTCTCAGTGGGGTAGAAATCACGTCTAGTTCTAGCAACTATGCCAGATTCCCTGGGACAGGAAACCAATAGGCTCCAGAGAGAAACTCAAGTCCTCTTTAACTAAGAATAGTGGACATACATATCAATAAGTCTTTCTAATAACTAGGCTTACTCCCTTTAATTCAAATTGCTCTCACTTTTGGTTAGAGAAGCTGATCTTTCTTACATATGGTGGAGAATAGTGGGGAGGACAAGGATAAATCAGCACATCAAGAATAGAGAGAAATATGTCTACCATGAGATGGGTCACCTCCACCTCATCTGCCCAGAACCAGCAGTCATTAGAGAGGAGGTGGTGACCTGAAGACTGGTTCCCAGGTGGTGGTGACAGAAACTGGTCACTCAAACCTCATCAAAGTAGAGATCCAGAGGCGACAAAGAAAGCAACACAAAATCATATCCCCATCTTGCCTGTCAACAGCTTTGGGAACATTGCAGAAGAGGGGACAGAAAAATTATGAGTTGCCTCAGGATGGGTGGGAAAAGCCTAAGGCACCATGTCCAACCCCCCCCCCCCACCCTGCAGAGACTGACTGGGGCTTCTTGGTTCCCACCATGAATACCAATCACCCTACCAAAGAAGACCGTCAGCAGAATTAGGGTGGGAGTGAGAGGGTCTAAGGGTATAAACATTATTTTTTAATAAAAAATCAATAAATAATTATAAAAATCAGAAATCTATATGAATTATACTTTTTTACCTTTAATTACCATAAAGTAAATGATTCCAGTATATAGTCCATGTTGACTGCTCATTTCAAGAGGTCATATAGAATACAGTCCAGAGAGGAATCTACAAAGAACTCAAAAAACTAAACAATAAAAAGTAAAACAACCCACTCACAAAATGGGGCAAGGAACTGGATTGTCAGTTCACAGAGAAGAAACACAAATGGTAAACACACACTTAAGAAAATGTTCTTCAACCCTAATAATCAGGGAAATGCAAATTAAAACAACTATGAGATCCCACTTACCCCAGTAAGGATAACAAACATCACAAAATCAAATGAAAATAAATGCCGGAAAGGATGTGGAGAAATAGGAACCCTCATCCACTGTTGGTGGGAATGTAACATGGTTCAGTAGAGATTTTTAACTAAATGATGTTACTTTAGAGACCAAAGTTCCTTGACAATAACCCCATGACCAATCCTTCAGTCTACACACTTTCTGATCTTTCCTTCATTGTGTTAACTTAGGAACATTTTCTTTTTTTTTTTTCTTTTATTTATTTTATTTTCTTTATTAGTCAGTTTTGTATTCAGCAAATACAGTCAGGTTGGTACCATTATTAGGCTCATCCGTGACCTACCCCCTCCCCTTGGCCCCTCCTTGTTGAGGTATACGGGTCATGCATTGTGGAGTTAGCCCACAGTTATGGGTAAGCTAAATGTCTCTGCATATCATGACCCAACATGTGTCTCTGACATTCTTAAAATTTCTACTGAGTTCTTTAAGGAATTCCACGAGAGAATAGATGTGCAAAATTTTTTAAAAAATATGCAAATGTGAGAAGTTATTATCAAATAAATAATGGAATGAGTTCAAGGGAAATCTTCCTTTACTGTGCTTGTCTCCGCTCAAGAAAGTACATGCCAGGGTATGGACATGATGCCAAAGTGATCCCTGGACAAAAAGCTTCCCTGTTTCTGGCATTGTTTGTTCTCTTCTTTTTCTCTCTTGCACTGAACCTGTGCTGCAGTGATAGGAGGAGGAAATGTAGGCCCTCCCCTCCATTTCCATGAATGTACAGATGGGTGGAGAAAACTTGAGGATGAATTCAGGCCCTGGCATGAACATTTCACACTGTTCCTCATCCACAATACCCTCTGCAGGCTACATGGGAAAAAAATAGCTTTTTATGTTTTCCCCTCATGTGGAAAAATCATTAAAAAAGGACCAATGGGATAATAAAATCAGAAAAATATAGCCAAGAACTCAGGGATTTTCAGTCTGTTACCTGGGCTTTTGACATGAAATGAGAGAAGGATAGCAGCTAGAGACTGCTGTGGGGAGACAGAGGGAGGAAGAAGTGTCCACCGGCAGAGCTCTGTGAGAATTCCCTACAACAATTGCTGTGTCTGCACCCCAGAAGTTGATACAGAATTCATCATAGTGCAAGAACCCTGGCAGAAAGTAAGAACACTTTTAGAGATTGTTTTACAGAGGGCAGCTTGGGGTCCTGGAAGTCCAAAGCCTTGGATTCATTACTTCATGAACTTAACAGAACTTCATAGAATGCTCGCCTAGTGTCAGAATAGTCGTATACATGCAGGATATAAATTTAATATGTTTCTGTCCATAATATGAAAAGCGCATTTGGTCGCCAGGGAAACAAAACCTTAAAACAGTCTGGTTTGAGCATTTCGTGGCGATTTCAGCCCAGACAGGGCAGAGAGTGAGGAAGCTGAGTGGAGGTGAGCACGACAGGACTGAGGAGGGAATGCAAACCTGTTTAAGTCTAAAATGGTGAGCTTTTGACTGGATGAGCATTTTATAAAAGATGCTTTGAGATCATGAACAAAGCCACTATGGTTGCCATGAGGTTCTAGGATAATACCAGATTCCCAGTGCTTCAAAGTGCATGGAGAGAAGCAGACCAGTGTGTGGAGCACAGGACACAGTCCTGAACCTGACCTTGATGTCCAGATGTCGGCTTCAAGATCACCTTTAATGCACTAGATCCCCTTTTGTTATAGAACTTGCCACATTAACGAATAAATGAGGAAGAAAAGTGGGGAAAGGCACTGCATGTCCATTACAGCCTACCATAGAGATTCAATTGTGTACAGTGTACAAAACTTGAATTGCAGAAAATGCTTTTATCCTATCTTTGTTTTCACACATAGTTTCTCTTTCCCCTCCAATGAGATCATACTTTGGAACCACTCAGTGGCATAGTTTTCCCAACTCTCATTTCCACTCTAAAGATAACTCGTTTCTGTCATCTATAGTTAGCTCCTGAGGACTTTTTTAATGCAATATTCTCATGTGTTAGGGATTGTAAAATGTGTAAAGGGGAGATAGTTGCTCTGTATTTTTAGTTTCCCAGCTTTGATATCCTTAGAAGATTAGAAAGCATGAAGTAATGGTTAACCTTCATTGTCAACTTGACTAGAATTAGAATTATTTAGGAGATACCTCAGGACATGTCTGTGAGGAGGTCATTTCCAGAGAGGTTTAACTGAGAAGGGAAGACCCAACCTAAATCTGGATGGCACCACCCCATGGGCTGGGGTCCCATGCTGACTGAAAAGAGACAAATCTGGTATCAGCATTCACCGCCCTTTGCTTCCTGAGGGGGGATGCTATGTGCCCATCATGCATCTTTCCTTCTTTCAAGTATTTGGTCACAGCAATGAGGAAAACAAGCCTCAGTGCATACAGCAAAGAACTAAACATGTGAATGCATCCAAATGGGGATATGTGCTCAAATAGTAAATACTGACAATTATGATAAGCTTGCATTAGGAGAAACTGGGAGGAGCTTTATCCTGGATATATGTGGTCATGCAATCTCAATTTTGACATAGCTGTCTGCTGTCAGAAAACTTGGCTGCAGGCAATTCTAACTTTGGAAAAGGTGCTCAGGTTTTAACTATCATCAGTCTTCCTCAGAATCAGCTTCCATAGTCATAACTGCCATGCTCATTTCTCACCTCAACATTTGAAAAATATCAGGAAGTATCTATCTCTTGTTTCACACATGAAGTTGTTTATGGCAACCATCCCTGCTGCTTCTTGGAATCTGGTTATGATTTACTCTTATGAAACTTAACCAGAAGGACTAGAAACACGAAGAAGTTATAGCTCCGACCTATCATGACACTGAAGTGCTTTACGGTGATGATTGCAGACAACCAGTCTCTGGGCTCCCTGGATACAAACACTTGTGTTTTACCAGTCCTGATATCCTTCTAAGCAATGTTATCTGCTATATACTATACTAATATCTCCCAAGTGAAATATTTACCTGTGACTCACTAGATATTCACAGGTAGATGCTTAGTATGAAACCTGAATATGAGAAAGATTACATAATCCTCTATGCGGGTAGTCTAAGAATTAAGACTAGAAATTAACAAGAGAATCCAAGCCTGACTGAATTATGTTCGTCTTAGCAGCAAATAGTGGGGAGTATATCAGAAAGTTTGATGAGCAAGAAGAGCTAGAAGTGGAGGCTGAAGCTGTAAGAGAGAATGGAGGTCACAGAGGTGATCCAGAAAGAGGAGGAGGCTGCATGTTCAGTGTTACCGGAACACCCGCCCTTGTGTCACATGCCTAGAGACTCTTGGTTTTGGATAGGACAGGGAAACCTTTGTCCTCACATGTCTCATGGTATGAAAAGGCCCCTCCATAGATACAGAATATGGGACTCAGTGCCCACATGCTATTTCTTGGTGTCTCTAAGTGCTTGCGTTTCACTGAAGTGAGGAGAAGTGATGAAACAAAGAAACCATGCCCACTATATAAAAAGCGGAATATCTTTCCTTCCCCAAATGAGGTCCAAGGTTGTTAAGGACAAGTTAGCAGGTCAGGTGGGATAAAAGAAGCTGATGGTCACAAATGTGATTCCTCTTCATGAATCTGAATCAGTGAATATCGTATAGTGGCATCATTTCTCCATGAAAAAAAAAATTGTAAATAAATCCTAAGGATATTAAGTGAAATGACTCAAACTTGGAAAGACCAAAATTGCATGTTCTTTCTGATATACTAGACTTTGTTTATTTAACCAAATGTGGTTAAATCCTATAAAAATAATTATAAAAATATTTATATAAACAGTTAAGGCAGAAGAGGTGGGGGAGAATGGTAGAAAAAATACTTCGGACATGTAGATGGAAACAAGAAAAAAAACAGAGGGGATGGAATTAGGGAAATGGCAGGATACGAGGAGGGACCAGAATCAACATAAACATTGTATTTAAAAATTCCATAAATAAAAAAATTCAGGAAAAAGTCTCTAAAGAAATGAATTCTAATAATGTTTATCTTTTATCTGCATGTCTAGTGACATTACTCCAAACTTTGTGTCTTTTGTATATGACTCACACTTTATGATGTCCAAAGTGAAGACATGAGTGTCACATATAGAATATGAGATACATAGAATGAAAGAATAAATAAGAAGTGGAATGAATAAATTATCAGGAAATAGTCCTCATACCAGAACCCTATGAAAATCCTTCTTTATGGGGAGTTTTGGGTTCTTTGGCACTTTTCAAAAATCCATACCTTATAATTGTTTGGGAGACAATGATGACTTCTTGTTAAGAATATAGTAAAGAGTAAGTCATAGTTACCTATGGAGGCTGCCATGAAATTAGAACTCAGAATTGTTCTGGTCATCCCTGTTCCAGGTGCTCACATGTCTCTCTGTTCCTTAGTGTGGCTTTAGCTATTGCACACCTGTGTGGAGTGTACATTAGATTGGCTGCTCTGTGCAGCAAAGAGAGCTCTTGCCAATCAAGTGGGTTTCCAAGCAGGAGACTTCATCAGCATCTAAATCTCACTTGGGCAACATTAATTACTACTGCAGGGCAGCACAGCTGGCTGGCTGACAGCACAAGGTCTTGGAACAACAGATGTGAATAAAAAAGAAGCTCCCATATTCTTTGGGAAATGGAAGCATAAAAGTCTCCCAGCATATCCTAAGGAAATGAGTGGATTTATATCAAGTTTGAGCAAAAGATATGACAGCTTGAAGGAACAAATATGGACCCATAACATGATGTCCACAACTTAATATGAACAAGAGCCTAGAAACTCAACTTCCAATCAGAATACCTTGTGCAAAATATATTTATCGTTATTTCCCATCAGCTGGAGGATCTGAGAGAGGGTTCACAGGTAGATAAATATTTGCATGCATTGGGAAAATGCTGACCCTTTGGCCTTCTGAGAAGCAGGAATTCTTTCATCTGGACTTCACCCACAATTCCACAAGGAGCCACAGAAACTGACACCTCATTAGCAGGACATTAGCAAATCTTTTCTTGGCATCTTTGTCCTTTCTCGCAGCACCACCTGTTTTGGCATGCCACCACTTTAAGGAAGGGAACATTTCAAGGTTGCACTGTCTTTGCAGGGGCAGACAGGCAAGGGCAGCTCAGGGTTCAAGACCAGCACTTCCCTGGCTAACAACACCCCAGTGTGAAATGAACATAGCCACCTGGAACACAAAATGTTTGGGCTAATATCATCCACCCACCTTGCTCTGACCTTACACCTGTTTCCTTGGAACAAAAGTGACTGTTTTGTAAGTACTGGGTGGCAATACATCATTATGGAATAAACCACAGGTCTTTGTATACTCATTTCTTCCATCGTTGTCTTGCACAAGCTCACTGCTATTGTGTGTGTGTGTGTGTGTGTGTGTGTGTGTGTGTGTTTATTAACAGGATATATAGTTTTATCCCCTCACCCCAACTCCCATTACCCTGGGGGTCTTCCTCAGTGGGGTAATGATAATCACTGTGGGGTCATAAAGGCCTCAATCGGTTGCTATTGATCCTTGGCGTTGGAACTGAAATTTACCAGCAGAAATTTCCAGTTCTATTAGCATGTGACATATAGGATACAAGTAAGCAAGGTGACAGAGAAAAGTTCTGTCTTGAGAAATCAGTTCAGATGAAGCGTACTTTGGAGGAAAGCAGAGGAGGAACCCCATGCGTTCCAGATCCATTGTCCCTACTCTAAAACACTCAGACCCTCCAGTGTGTCTGACGTGTCTCTTTCTATAATGCCTCGCTCACTTTCTCCTGGAATGAGTTCTTCTACACCAGGGACAGCCTTCTTGTCTGCTCATGTCCAGCACTGGTGGAATCAGACATGTTAAAAGTAAGAAGATACACCAGGAGGACCAGGTGGCATGAGCCACTCAGGGCTTTCACTGGACTGGCTGGTGCATCTTCCAAACCAGGTGCTGTGATCCCTGCAGTACACAGACGAAGTTGTAGACCCGGTATGGACTACAGCCATGGCTGAACACCAAGAGGCCTGCTTCAAGAGTGCAATCTTTTCTTCATTAATATATAAATATAAAACAATATAAGGCCACATATACTGAAATGTATGTTTCATTTCTATTCAAGACTCCTGTCTACCCTGGAAAGAAGCCGCATTGTGAATTTCTTGGGGGTGATCCTGAAAATGTCCTGTGCTCTCTCTTAACCACTCTCTTAGCTCTCTTCATCAAGCCTGGGAAACATGCACTGTGGGTTATGATAAGCTGGAATATTTAGCATAAAAAATTTATTTTGTAGGTAGAAGTGTGGCTGAAAGGAGAATCACCTGCATGGCAATTTTGTATGGAAGGGACAACTTGAAGAAATGAAACAGAGGGTTGGTTGTTGGCTCAAAATCTACAAGAAACTTCTGAACGTCAAATGAGAGAATAACCAAAGAGTATGATATGTCACAAGCACTTCACCAGGTGTCCTGCCTGTGCTGGTCAGGTCACGGGCCAAATGGAGGACATCCAAGAATTCATGTAATTCATCCAACATGCCTGGAAATGCGCAGTATCCTGATAGCAGCCTGGCTCAGCCTTCCTCAATTCTGAAAGCACTTCTCTTCTAACATTCTTCCACAGTGATTACATATATTCCTGTTACACCCCAAGTACAATTTTGCCAGTGTGGGTTTGTCTCCAGAAATGTTTTGAGCACCTTGGAAGTGGTAGGGCTCACTCCTGAGGCCCCCAAGAATGCAGCACTGTGCCCAGTGGGAACCACTGTTCTTAGGACCACTAGGTAGATGACCAGGGACCGTGCTTGGCCTGGCATGAGGCTAGGGCAGATTACGCCCACGGAGTTGAATTCTCCTCCAGCCAATCCATGCTGGGTGTCCAGTACTTCCTCAACTCTGCTGCCTGGTAAGTTTTAGAAATCTACTTATCAATGCGCCTACCTAGGACAAGCCAATGCCTCTGATACCTGTTCACATTGATTTAGCAGTTTACCAGTGGCAGGGGATTGAAGTTTACATGGATAATCTCTGAAGAAATTACTGAGGCAGACATCACTCATTATCCCCATTTTACAAAGAAACTGAGGTTCAGCATCTGTAGCAAGGAGGAGCTAGTGACCAGAGAAATTAGAACTATAATCAGGCCCCAGAGTCTATCCTGACATGTCTGTCCTCTGCACCATAGCAATACTTACTGGGAGTCACTGGGAAGCGACTGGCTTTAGAAGGTGTGCCAGCAACTTAATAGTCTCTGACATTTGTTCACCATGCTATATGTTTAAAGTAAATAGGACAGCTCTCATTTTATTTTTATTTATTTATTATGTGTATGTGTGAGAGAAAGACAGACAGAGAGATGGGGGAAGGGAGAATAGACATGCCAGTGTAGGTCCCTGGGTCCTCAGGGCCAGCTGTGGTTCCCCTGAAGACATCCAGGCAACCATGGAGAGTGAGCACACACACACACACACACACACACAAAAAAAAAAAAAAAAACTTTCAGGAGATAGTCTCTGTGAACAGCTCAGTTTAATAAATAGAGAAATGGGTTTATAAGCAGTTGAAGGTCCTAAGGAGATTGGCTGTACAAGGTTGCTTGCTGATGCCTAATCAGCATATGGGAACACACATTCTAGCACGTAAGCAATGGCTGGGAGAGGGTATAAGGTAGAGGGGGATGGGCTGTGCAAAGGTTGCTGGCTGATGGCATATAAGGAGTTTCCTAGGCAACTGACCAAAGGTCACAGGGAAAAGCCTAAGCCCAGGAGTGCTAGGCTTGGAGAGGGACTGGCCTCCTGTAGCCCAGGGGACCTTAACCATGTCTGGGCAGCTGAGTCCCATCTACTGAAGGCTCCAGCCTGTGCCTAGCAGTGCCCAACAACTTCCCCTTTGTTTTTATAATTGGGCAGTGTCATTCTGAGTGAGTTTTACATAATTAACCATAGGTCAAGATAAAGCTACATGGTACATGAGGACCTGATTAGTAGCAACCTTAGCAATATTAGTTATTTGTTATCTGAGAAATTTGATGAGACAAGGGGCTACAAGCAATAGGGTTCCTATAGCAAGGAGGGGGATAAGCAAAGGGAGAAGCCAAGTAACTAAAGGGTCAGAGATCCAGGTGGTAGGCTCCTCAGCCTTGTAGCAGTCAAGCAGCTCCTTGCTTGAGTTTTAACATTTTGCTTAACAACATTTGATTCATTAACAAAAAAACATTTTTGTTCCAAGACTACATATATTCCCCCAAGTCCAGCAGTAATGAGGTCTAAGGCTAGACAGTTTTGAAGTACCACACCTGTGAGAGAGTTCATTTGTCTCTGGAAAGATTCGAGGGTGTTGGTCACTGGATGCACCCAGAGACTGCATCACTCTGAGGCCCACCAACTCATTTTACCCCGTAATTAACCATCTTTTTAATAAGAATATTAAGAGAAACTACACCAAATTGATTAATCCTATTACTCACTGACAAGCAAGTAGTCTAGATTAAAGACAATTTTATGTTATTAATACCTCTAACACACTTGGAAATGACTTTATTAGGAGTTACTAAGGCAAATTTTATTTCTGTCTTGAGGCAGGCTGGCCTAGAAGTTGCCTCCTCCTTTTAAGTAACAGAACATTACAATCTTGTTTAGATTACCTGGCAAATTATAAGTCACCACCTCAGAGAGAATTTTGTTGCTTTCAGTAATCCTCTTTGTAAGTTGAAGTTGACCTAGAACATAAATTCAATAGTTATAGTTATGATATCATGTGACAAAGTATAGCATTGTTTACATAAAACTTCAGTTCACCATAGGCTTTAGTTAAACATGACCTTTTGTTTCTTCCTTGGCGCTTCATATCAGCTCCAACCTGCTCCTGGGCTCTCACCCTGGGTAGGGTCTGGTACACGTGGAGGTAATGACCAAGACAACTGCTGGCTCCCTGGCCCCAGTCTGACTTCCCAAAGGAGAAAGAAGGGAGGGGGACCCCGAGACCACCGGGGGCTGCTGGAAAAGGGAGGAAGCACCCGGAACAGCTAGGAGCTGCTGGGAAAGGAGGCAGAGAAATGGTACCTACATCAGCTGAGGCTCCATTGTCTCAGCACCCATGAGCCTGCTACTGGCATCCAAGCCAATTGGGAGTGCTGGCAAAGCCGGCTTGCAGTTTTGCTGCTGCCCTAGTGGAGAAACTTGAAAGGAGATGACAAGGGAGTAAGGGGAAAGTTCCTTCCTGAACTTTTCATTTCCTAGCCAGATAAGCTATGCATGTCCACATGTCTGGGACACATGGATCCCCAGAAATCATCCAGGGGGTGACCTGGAGGACTTCTTCCCAAAAGGAGCTGGCCTCCCTCTGGGAGAGTTTAATTTCCCTAACTTTCATGAGAACCCTTAATCTATGAATCTGTGATTCCTTTTGGTGGGAGACAAAAGGAATTATTCATGATAGAAAATTGATAGAAAAACAGTGGAAATGCCAAGACCAGAGGGCAACATTCCCAAGAGCTGAAAAGCACCGTGGGAGATTCTCCAATGCTCAGGGCATAAGCTTGTCCACAAGCTTAAGAAACTGGTGACCTGCCCTACAGGCTTTTAAGAGGTTGATGAGTTACTGGCTTTTTGTGTTGGACAGAAGCAGATAGAAGGTCTTTGCCAATACCCAACAGGCTCTCAAGGTCCAGGCAGAGGATGGCTGACCTTTAGTCAATACTGAAGAGTGGCCTCAGCCAAGAGATGTCAGTTGACAGTTAATCATGTCTTGTCCCTCACAATGGAGTGAACCAAAAATAAAGGAGGAAAAAGAGAAACCTGCCAGCCCTCAAAAACATAGAGGCAAGGCCACATGGGCCAATAACTCCCAGTCCATCTGGGAGAGCACTCACTTATCCTGTCCCATTGTGTAGGGTCCCTGTTCAGGTGCCAGCTGTGGGTCCCTGAGAACTCAGGGCAGCCACAGTTCTCCTGAAGGCACCCAGGCAACCTTGGAGAGTAAATGCAATGAAAAAAAAAAATTGTCAGGAAACAGTCTGTATGAACAGCTCGGTTTAATCAATAAGGAAATGGGTTTACAAGCAGTTGAGAGCAGGAAGAGGGTCCTAACAGGATCAAATGTACAAGGTTGCTTGCTGATGCCTAATCATTCCAGCGTGAATGTCCAGGAGACATTCATTCCAGCACATAGACAATGGCAGGGAGAAGGTGTAGGGTACAGGGGAATGGGCTGTACAAAGGTTGCTGGTTGATACCATATAATGAGTTTCCTAGGCAACTGGCCAAAAGTCACAGGACAAAGCCTAAGTTTAGGTGTGCTGGGCTTGGAGAGAGCATGAACTCCTGTAGCCCAGGGGTCCTTAGCTGTGCCTGGCAGCTCAGGCCTGTCTACTGAAGTCTCCAGCCTCTGCCTTGCAGTACCTGACATGCCAGGGCCTATTACCACTGCAAACAAATTCCACATGCATGTACTACTTTATGTGCCTGGCTTTATGTGGGTCCTGAGAGTTCTCATTTTAAAGGTGAACCAAAAAGATTGACCCACATTACACAAAAAATTAAAGGACATAACCAGGGTTTAAATTTACTCTTTCCTAATTCTCAAGCAGGGATCCTAAAGGAACTGGATCTTTTGAAAATTGGTATTGAATATTGAGAATATTTCAAACTTTAGTGTTGTTAGCACTTCAGCTGTTTTGCTCCTACCATCCTCTATTCCACAGCTAACATGTGACTACTATGTAGGACCCTCCTCAATTTCTTACATAATCTACACAGACTACAGAATCCTTCTCCACCATGTTATTGTAATATGCAATGTGCTAAAAGTAAAGGGGTTACATTATGATATGTTGACTCTAAAAGGCATGCATGTATTTTTCCCACAACTTTGATGGCTTGGTGCGTTTGGAATGCTTTCTACAGCAAAGCATCATAGAATGGGGATGTAGACACACATCCCTTTCTACCAGCAGAAACATTCTGGTCAATGTCTGGAGACTGAGAAGTCCAAGGTCAAGGCACTTACAGACTCAAGGTCTGACAAAGGCTTGTTTTTGTTTATAGCTTTCTATCTCCTCACAGTCACCTCACAGGCCAGAAAGGACAAAGAGACTCTCTGGGGTGTCATTTATAAGGACATTAATTCCATTCATGAAGGTTCCTTCTGCTATCTAATCACCTACTAAAACCTCCCATGCTAGTACTATCATATTAGAAGTTAGCACTGAAAATATGAATTTTGGTGATACAAATATTCAATATAATACCATGTAGTCAAACTTCACTTACTGTTTAATAATCTTCTTTTTCTCTGATAACATAATTTATTCTATTATGTCATATATAATTGTTTACTAATGCATTATAATTGTTACATTTTGTTGTGGGGATGTTTGGTTTTGTTTTTTGTTTTTTAATAGAGTCTCGCTCTATCCAAGGCTGACATAGAACTCACTCTGTAGGCCAGGCTGGCCTCCAACTCATGCCAATCCAAATGGTTCAGCCTTTCAAGTGCTGGTATTATAGTCATGATTCCCCATGTTGGGTGAGTGTTTTAATGATGTATACAACAACTTAATAATAAGTAGCTATTGATGTGAATATCTTTTCCAGCTTCATAAATAAAAACAAACACTGGATTAATTTTCTTCTAGAAAAAAAATAGATCTGCATAGTATATGTTTGTGCACATATGGTCTGAGCTCTTAGAGGAATGTTGAGGGTCAGGGTGAATGCACACCTGAAGCTTGTCATCTATGTTACCAAAGTGTCCTCTGGATTCTGTCATTTTTCCAGCCCCATAATGATGGTGTGAAATTGATCATAGCCCAGGACCTCAGCAACTGAGGTTTAAGACTTGTAACCTTTACTTGTCAAATAGAAAGATGACGTCTTCTTTCTTATGCCCTGGCACGCATTTACATTTAAGTCGTTCCTCTCAGTGCTTTGGGACTGGTTAGATTAATTTGCCTCTACTTCTAGCCCGTGAGTTCCTTCGGAGCAGAATCCACATGACTCACTTCATTACAGACAACCTGCTTCAAAGTAGATGCCCAGTGATGTTTTTGCTGAATAAATACAACTTTCTCTGTAGTGATAAGGATGGTGAGGAGTCTCAGGAATCCAATGTGGAAAATGAGTGTTCTCAATGATACCATGCTGGAATTAACCTATGTCTACTCCTCCTAGCTCCACATTCAGAACAACTTTTCCTGGGGAAACAGGGCACTAAGCGAGCTGTCACACTGTGTCTGCTGACTGCACATCCATAGCCTGCTTCTTCCTATGGTGCTTAGAATTCTCCGTTCCTGGGAGAAGAACTCGTAAGTTGACAGAATATACAGACAAGCTACCTTTGGTATTTCCGCTTCAAATCCAGGGATTTCCACTTCTCCATTTGGAATAGAGCCACACTCTAAGAGCAGGTGTGTGTTAATATGCATTTCCAATGTCACTGCCACTCTCCTCTACAATCACAGCTTGGATTTTGGTATCCTTTCTGGGCAATTTACCCTTAGGGGGCATCTGGACTCACCTCATTGCACCTCCCTTGACTCTAAATCTGTCTCAAAATATTTTACAACCTGGAGCTTTCTTACAAGTCCCCATCCCTTGCCAGAATTATTAATTCATCAATTCATCCACTTATTATAAAAATAGCTAACATTTATGGAATGTCTACCATCTGCCAAGCATTATCCTAAATGCCTTACATATGGTAAATTATTGAATCCACAAGAGTTCTGTAAGGTAGATACTGTTACCTTCACTCTGTGGTGCAGCTGGGGGCTTTCTAAGCTGAAGCTTCAGTGTCAAGAGGGAAAAGAGAGCTGAAGGCAGGTATATCTGACTCCAAAGCCTGAATTCCTAAAAGGTTCCTAAAATAAAGGTTTCTTGAAATCTATGAAGTGCAACAGTCTCGGCTTTGAAGTCACTTGTGTTTCCACGCACTTCCCGCCTCAGCTCTCTTCTAGGAGGTTTTGTTTTCTGGCCAGCTTGCATGGGGCTTTCTTTCTGATCACAGTCACAGCATTCAGGTATAAATTTGTTTCTGAATGTGCTGGGCCTATCTGAACAAAAAAGGTAGTGTTTTCTAGAATTGTGAAAAGCAAAGCTAGGCATTAAAAAACTCTGTGTTGTTGGCTTGTTGGTTTTATTTACCACAACTATTCTTATGGGCCGTCATTGTCCTATATCTGATTATTTGATGCCTCTTAATGGTCTCTAGCTTTTCTCCTCTATCACCTGTCCCTCAGAGTAATGTCTAACTGGTATTTCTATTTATTTATTTATTTATACATGTATATAATGCATTTTGATATTAATCTCCTCCTATTAACTTCTCTCCCCATTCCCTTCATCTGAACCTCTTCATCATCCTGAGGGCTCCTATACTGTGAAGTCTGACTGGCTTTTTAAAACATAACTCCGACAATATTACCATTCAATTGGAAATCTTTCTGTGAATCCAAAGTTCTCTCATAGCCTTTCCTTTCCTAGTCACACTACGAAGATATATTTGGGGTGTAGCCAATATACCCTCCAATTAAATAGATTTATTTTCCAGATTTATGTTAATTTGTTTCTTAGAATCTGTGCTTGTTTCCTTCTGACACACAGATAAGTCATGTTTGGGACTTAACTGATAACTACCCATTTGTTGACTCTTTATTGACAGTCTCTACAGATATAGACAACATACCATGATAATAATCTCTTCCTGCCACCCCACCATCCTCCTGTTTTCTCCTCCAAAATCCCCTCTCTACTATATTCCATTCTTTCCTAAATAGCCTTTATTCTATTTTGATGTCATCATTTTTCCCTCCCAGTATGAAGGTCTTGTGTAGGCAGTAACATCAGCCCCTGAAAGGTCATTACAATCAAAACTATTTTGTGTCTAGAAGACAGGACTGTGAACACTCTCCCTTTCTGCCATGGCATTTCAGCCAATAAATGTTTCTTTTGGCGATATCTTACTTCATTGGTGTTCCTTTTCTCTGTCTTCTTTTCCTTTTTGAGAACTTTTCTTTTATGCTTATAATGCATTCCTTTCCTCTCTTTATTTTTTCCTGAACACATGTATGATATCACACAATCTCATCTACATTTTACCAATTCTGAAGGTTTTGAATCCCATCATCAAAATCAAGAATAATGCATGGGTAGAAGTTTGGTATGACACCTCTAATGGCAAAAATACTTTCCATCTGTGAACATGTGAAAGTAGAACAGGAGTTATCTGCTTCCTAAACACAGCATTATGGCAGACATTGGAAAGCGTTGCATTTCCAGATGGGGAAAGTGAAAGAGGAAAGGATGCTACTGATCCAAATCAAATCCTAAACCCAAGAGGGTAGGAATAGTTTGACAAAGTTACAGGAGCACACATTTTTTTTAAAGAGTTCTGTTAATTAAAAAAAAAAAAAAAAAAACAGGACTGAAGAGATGGCTTAGCAGTTAAGACCTTTGTCTGCAAACGCAAAAGACCCAGGTTCACTTCCTCAGGACCCACATAAGCCAGATGGACAAGGTGGTGCATGCATCTGGAGTTCATTTACAGTGGCTGAAGGTCATGGTACACCCATTCTCTTTATCTACCTCTCTCTCTCTCTCTCTCTCTCTCTTGCTCGCTTGCTCGCTTGCTCGCTTGATAAATGAAATAAATAAACACAATTTTGACTAAGAAGAATGGCATACTTAAAATAAAATGAGGTTTGTTTGTTTTCCATGAACTGGAAATGACCACAGGAAATTTGGGGAAATGGATCATTTGTTATGGGAAGAAGAGATGTCACAGGAAAGTAACAGTTGTACAGAACTCAGAGATCAGAGAAAGAAGCCAAGTGCCAGGAGTAACAAATGGCGAGAAAATGTCTCCATGGGAGCAAAACTGAAGTCTAACCAAAGCTGTCTCCCTGACATCCCTGAGATCACTCAGTCAGGGATGTAGCAATTTGGGCCCATCTAGACTTCAGAATTGCAGAATACCTGAGGTGGCTATAGCCTACATATCCCTCCATATGTAGCAAAAGGTTTCATTATTTATCTAAAGATGGTCTAGAACTTCAAATCTTCCTCCTTCAGCCTCCTGAGTGCTGGGGTGGCAATACCACTTGGGACTTCCCTCCCTATTTCAACACAGGTGACTATATTTTATTTTTGACGCAAGCCCAACAAGCTGGCCTTTTTTTTTTTTTTTTTTTTGAATGTGAGAGAGCAGCAAGAGTGGGAGCAAGTGGGAGTGAGAGAGGGAGAGAATTGAAATGCCAGGGCCTCTGGACACTGTAATCAAACTCGACATGTGCACCACCTAGTACACATATGCAACCTTGCACACTTGCATCACCTTGCGTCTGGGTTATGTGGGACCTGGAGATTTGAACATAGTTCCTTAGGCTTCACAGGCAAGCACCTTTACCACTAAGCCATCTCTCCAGCTCACAAGTGACTGCATATTATCCTTTATTTTCAAAGATGGTATATATAGTTTTAATTCTGGTAGATAGACATCTGGATCTGAGTATCAGCCAGGCAGAATCTGTCATATCCTACTTTGATGAGTGATTTCCTTGTGGCCATGATTTAATACCCAACCAGAAGCAACTTAAAGAAGGGAAGGGTTTACTCTGGCTCACAGTTTTGAAAAGATATATACCATTATTTCAGAGAAGGTATGCCAAAGGAGCTTCCATAGTCAGTAAGCAGAGGATAAATAGGAAGTTGGGCTGGCCCATGAAACCTCAAGGCCTGCTCCCAGTGACTCACTTCCTTTAGCAAGCTTCTATCTCCCACAAGTTCCCTTAACAGTGTCAACAACTGAACTGGGGACCATGTGTTCAAACACAACAGCCCATGAGGGACATTTCACACTCAAACTATCCTACCAGTGGACCAACCCAACTTGAGATCAGAATTTCTAGCCACCTGTTCTAACTGATATATGTTCTGAGGGTCCTGATGTTTAAAGTAGCTTTAAATATAGGCTTGTTTCTCATCTGACAAGAGCTGGAGATTGGTATTTTACTGTGGAAGAACAATTCTACTACGGCCACAGGGACAGGCTTCTCCTGGCTCTGGTACCCGAGAAGGAAGATGTTGGTCAAGTTACCATGTGTAACTTCTCACTGAATGGCAGAATAAAGGGAAAGAGACATTCAGTTATCCAGCCCTTACAGGTAGACTCCCAATATATCTTTCAGTGCTCCATGTTACTATCTAAAACCTAAACTCAAGCCCTAGTTGAGTAAGTGGGAGAGCCAAAGCTTGATGGAAAATGTCCAGGTAAGACATAGGCTTCTGGAAAAGGTGATAACGCATGGCAGGGTGGATGAAAGGGGATTATGCAGTGACATGAGCTAGAATGTATAGCTATGTATTATGACTGGTACCAATGAGATATTCCATATTCTATGTATTTCTGAATATCACCTCCCTACTGAAAGTGAATGTCTTCTTCACTTTTTCCAATAATTGATTTGGAAGAAAGATTGTGTTTACCACAAAGAATTGTAAATAAAATAAAAGGATATATACTATAGCCTCATATTAAGATCAAAAGTAATAATGACAGCTACCATTTTAATAAACTACTTATGCAATAAAAAGCTAGAGATTGGTATCGAGTTATCTTTTTGATCATTGTTTTCAACCTTGAAAGATTTTTGTAAAGCTCCCATTTTAAAATGAAGAAATAAAGTGTCATAGAGCGTGAATAACTCACCAATCACTATACTGGCCATTCAGGTTTGAGCAAAATATTTCTGTTCTCTATATAATCATTTAATTCCATTTTTATGTGGACATCAGACTCAGACATACCTGCAGTTTAGTCCCCAACTGCCCAATAACCATGTACCAGTGAGCAAATCAGCAAGAACTTTCAGTTGCAGTTATGCTTCAATGAGAACAGGGCACTTTGTTTTTGTTAAGACTTTTGTTATTCTTGTTGTTTTTCAAGTTAGGGTTTCACTCTAGCACAGGCTGACCTGGGATTCACTATGGAGCCTGAGGGTGGCCTTGAATTCATGGTGATCCTCCTACCTCTGCTTCCTGAGTGCTGGGATTAAAGGCATGCACCACCATGCTTAAAGACATTTTTTTTATTACTGGAAGAAATATGTTTTCCAATGTGTTATCTATAGCCCCTCTTCAATATTGCAGGTCAGCAACTATGAGCACGAGCTTTAATCTGGTATGAACTCACACATATGTACACACACACTTGCACAAGGGGGTCCTTACACACAGACATATTTGAACATACACACACACGCACACACACACAGACACGCACAGATGGATGCATAGTAACTGTGAGCTGTTGACTGCCAGCCAATCAGGATCCTGTCATTTCTCACTGCATCCATCTGCATAGTCCTTTTCACTTATAATTTATGGTTATATTTCTGCTATCTCTTTGATGCTTTCGTTTGATCTGTGATTAATATCAGTGATGACCCCTCACATGTCAGAGAGGAAACAATAATAGCAGTAGGTTTCAAGTAATATTCCAGTTGTTACTGTGTGGGTAATTTCCACTCCTAAGTTCATTAAACTCTTCAAAATAGAAAGGCCAGTAGTGATTTATTCTCTGACAGCAAACTCAGCAGAAATCATTTACAAACAGTACTTCAGTCTTGACATATGACAAGGCTAATGGTTACATAAAAATAATTTCATAAGGCAGTAAGTTGTTTATTTCGGCTGCTTTGTGAAGGGAAAATCTAAAATCTAAAAACATCATCCTCCAACTGGAGGAGGAGAAGAGAAAGGAAACTGAGAGCCAAATGCTTTGGTTGGATGATCAATTTTATGGGTCAATCTGACTAGTACTAGGAATATCTGGATAGATGGAAAAGCCTATGTCTCAGTGTGCCAGTGAGGGCATGTCTGAAATAAACTTAAATGTGAATTTGTAGATTGACAAGATCTGTTCTCATTAATGTAGGTGAGCATCATTTAGACCACTGAGGGTCGACAGAACTATTGTGAGGAAGGGAGCTTAGCCCTTCCTGTTTGGATTGGGAAATCTTCACCTTGGGTCCTCAGGCCTTCCAACTAGAGCTGGGAGTTTCACCACCAGCTCCCTTCTGGTATTTAGTTCTTATGAATCCTCATTCTGGAGTTCAGGTTCTCCATCAGTTTTCACACAGCAGATTTAGGGACTTCTCAGTATCTATAACTACAAGTTCCAATGCTCACTTTTTCCCTGGCCTTTATGTCTCACTCACTTGTTCCTGAAACATTGTATTGAACCATTAACAATACCTTAGGATTTGTGTTCTCATGTCCATGTCCATCTCCATCACAGCATCCAGAACCCCACAGGGCTTGTGTTCTCATGTCCATCTCCAGCACAGCATCCAGAACCCCACAGGACTTGTGTTCTCATGTCCATCTCCATCACAGCATCTAGAACCCCACAGGGCTTGTGTTCTCATGTCCATCTCCATCACAACATCCAGAACCCCACAGGGCTTGTGTTCTCATGTCCATCTCCATCACAGCATCCAGAACCCCACAGGGCTTGTGTTCTCATGTCCATCTCCATCATAGCATCTAGAACCCCATAGGGCTTGTGTTCTCATGTCCATCTCCATCACAGCATCTAGAACCCCACAGGGCTTTTGTTCTCATGTCCATCTCCATCACAACATCCATAACCCCACAGGGCTTGTGTTCTCATGTCCATCTCCATCATAGCATCTAGAACCCCATAGGGCTTGTGTTCTCATGTCCATCTCCATCACAGCATCCAGAACCCCACAGGGCTTGTGTTCTCATGTCCATCTCCATCACAACATCCAGAACCCCACAGGGCTTGTGTTCTCATGTCCATCTCCATCATAGCATCTAGAACACCATAGGGCTTGTGTTCTCATGTCCATCTCCATCACAGCATCCAGAACCCCACAGGGCTTGTGTTCTCATGTCCATCTCCATCACAGCATCCAGAACCCCACAGGGCTTGTGTTCTCATGTCCATCTCCATCATAGCATCTAGAACCCCATAGGGCTTGTGTTCTCATGTCCATCTCCATCACAGCATCTAGAACCCCACAGGGCTTTTGTTCTCACGTCCATCTCCATCACAACATCCATAACCCCACAGGGCTTGTGTTCTCATGTCCATCTCCATCATAGCATCTAGAACCCCATAGGACTTGTGTTCTCATGTCCATCTCCATCACAGCATCCAGAACCCCACAGGGCTTGTGTTCTCATGTCCATCTCCATCACAACATCCATAACCCCACAGGGCTTGTGTTCTCATGTCCATCTCCATCATAGCATCTAGAACCCCATAGGGCTTGTGTTCTCATGTCCATCTCCATCACAGCATCCAGAACCCCACAGGCTTGTGTTCTCATGTCCATCTCCATCACAGCATCCAGAACCCCACAGGGCTTGTGTTCTCATGTCCATCTCCAGCACAGCATCCAGAACCCCACAGGGCTTGTGTTCTCATGTCCATCTCTATCAGAGCATCTAGAACCCCACAGGGCTTGTGTTCTCATGTCCATCTCCATCACAGCATCCAGAACCCCACAGGGCTTGTGTTCTCATGTCCATCTCCATCACAGCATCCAGAACCCCACAGGGCTTGTGTTCTCATGTCCATCTCCACCACAGCATCCAGAACCCCACAGGGCTTGTGTTCTCATGTCCATCTCCATCACAGCATCCAGAACCCTACAGGGCTTGTGTTCTCAAAGCATCATCATGGGCATATCAGTTTACTATGATAATGTTGACTCACACTGGCTAAGAAAAAAGCAAAAAATTAAAAGCAGCCTTTGATCATTTGTGTGTGGAAATATGGATGGCAGAAGAAAGGAAGGTGTTTTCCAAGGACAGCCTTAGGAGAACACAAGTAGGGAAGGCATGGTCACTGGCCTTGACCCCTTTCGCCAACGATGTGAGGACCATGAGTACTGTGAAAATACACAGAACACTGGAATCCCACTTGGCTTTTATAACCTGCATGCTATGGTCTGTGAGAGTAATGTAGCTCTGAGCAGAGAAACTCTCATTCTATAATACAAGCAGATAGAGTGCATCTGAAGACCCCCTTTCTCCTTTATCTAAGTCACTTGATCTGAAACAATGAAGTGAAAACCATTGATTTTGATTTAGGCTGGAAATGTCATTTTGTTCCTGTTTCCTAAATGTACCTCATTTTTATGTAATGTTGAAGACCTTCTTGCCTTATTCCATCTCCCCTTCCTTTCTTCATTTCATTCAACCTCCTCACTTACCTTCTTATCTGCCTGCTCTACCTTTTCTCTTTCTTCAAAGTCTATCATCCTCTCACCCCATCATCCTTCTATTTCTTCTTCTCCCTCTCTTCCTCTTTCCTTCTCTCTCTGAATCTCTTGTTCAGTAAATGAACACAAAATTAAACTTGTCATGGACAGTATACCAAGCACAGGTATAAAAATTAATGAACAACACCTTTCTTCCAATATTCTCCTACGGTAAGATTTTAAAACAGGTGAATGAGTAAATATTATAAAATGACAACAAAAAGAGGACACATTCAGATAGAGACTATTGGGGTGAGAAGTAATTTAAATACTACAAACGCAGCAAGAATGAGTCAGGTAAAGTGTAGAGGGATGCAATTTATATGCATAAAGCTGGCAATTCATATTTCATGAAGTGATAACTATAAAAATGCTGTTAAATTTAAGTTAAAAGTTCAAAACAAAAAAGAAAAGGAGCACTGGAGAGATGGCTTATCAGTTAAGGTGCTTGCCTGAGAAGTCTAAGGACCCAGGTTCAACTCCCTAGAACCCACCTAAGCCCGATGCACATTGTGGTGCATGCATCTGGAGTTCATTCGCAGTGGTTAGAGGCCCTGGCATGGCCCCCATCTCTTTAATAAATAAATAAAAGTATTTTTTGAAGAAAAAGAGTGTATTAAGAGGCATTGTTAAAAGAAGCCTAGTTATCATGAAATTTTCAGTTTCTTAGGCCAGAAGAAAAGTGTCTTTTAAAAGGGTGTAGCAATATTCCACTGAAGTTCAGAAGGAGGAGAGTGCTGCCAAAACAAAGCGTACCCATCAGAGTTTCTATCACTGCTGTTTGAACAGGGATCCTTGGTAACAAGAGTCAGATGGGAAGACTGTAAGGCAGGAGGCTACCACATTAAGCAGAATAAGGTGACACCTTGCAAAAGGTGATGTGAGTAAAGAAAGTTAAGTGAGGACAAGAACGATGGCTCAGCAGTCAAAATCACTTCCTCTGCAACCATGAGGCCTGAGGAGTTCTGAGAGACAGCTAGTTTGATACCCAGGATGTCTATAAACAGCTTGATGTGCTCATAAACCTATATAACCCTGGTCCCCACAGGAAAGCAGATATCTAATAATCTTCAAAACTCAGTAAAACCTTGCAAACTTCAGTATTAGTAAGAGATTTTAGTTCAGATAACATAGAATAAGAGAGCCATGGAGTTGGACACTCAGCATTTCACATCAGCCACTCCAGGCAAGCACATCCCCCTATAGGCAAGTCCATGGAGCATGCATGTGCATTCGCCACACACACTGTATTACACACACACACACACACACACACACACACACACACACGTGAAAGATTCAAGAATTCCTTGCAGAAGGAATGACAGAGAAAAAAAATAAAATCAGGAATGACTGTCCTTGTTCACTGTGACCAGGAACTCTCATGCCAAGAGAAGTTTTCTGTTTATTTATGATTGTTAAGAATCCTCACAAACTAAATGGTTGAACCTTCATCAGGCCCTTAGAGGGAACACCTGAATCACAAGACCCTGGAGAGGGTATGATGAAGACTGACCTTAATCTTCTGTTTCTCTCTCTCTCTCCCTTTTCACTTCTGCTTATCTCTTTCATATTTCTTATCTTTTTTCTTCCTTATCTTCTTGGGTGCTGACCTGTAACTCCCAGTACAAGCATGTGGCTAACATATACAATGAGCTGTTGATCAGAGAGACCTACAAGGTTTCCCAAAAGTAGACAGATTTCTGTCAGAGTACTTGATGACCCATCAAAGGTTAATGGTAAGACCCTACTGCTGAAGACACCATATGCTGTTGGTATGTAATATGCAGTGACCTGGATGGAATCTGGAAGAGAATCAGTCCCCAGACAGTTAGCTCGTCTAGTGCCAGAAGGTGCTACATGACTGAATGGGGAAAAATGACCAACATCTGTCCAAGCAACTCTTGGTCTAAGCTACTCAGCATCAAACAGCCTGATGCTCACACAAGTGCAATAGTGTTGCATAGCCATGGTAGGAAACCAACGGCTCTTGATTTAGCTAACTGATCTGCTCAATGGAATGGAACCCATAGCTGGAGCTGGAAATCAAGTCAGAACCATATCCAAAAACAAACCCACTCTCCATTACCAAGCTCCCACCAATCGTGTGCTATGAGACGACCTACATATATTAAATTTTCTCTAATAAAACAAAGTTTTATATATATTATATATAATATATATATTTATAAAAATAAATAAAATTTATAACAAAAATAACAAAATAAAATTTATTTTATATATATATATATATATATATATATATATATATATATATTATATCCCATTTATCTGGCACTAACTTTACTCTCTGTTGGAGAATTTGCTTCTCTTTTTCAGATGTACACAGATTCTAAGGAGATAACCAGCCCATCATATCTCAAAAGGGCCCCAGCTGAAACTAAGAGTAATTGGGGAAATGAGCAAGAGTGCTGCTTTCTTGGTGTACCTGGTCCCAGCACAAGAGTGAAGGAGATTGAAACAAAGAACACTCAACTCCTACCAAACTAGAGATCCAGAGACACAGAGGCTCCCAAGACCTCATCCCTGAAGCAGACCTAAAATGAACCCAACATAGCTCAGGGAAATTTGTGGAAGAGGGGGCAGAAAGAATGTAAGAGCCACACATTGGATCATTATGCACAGAGACATTACCTCTTCCTCATAACTGATGGCTAACCCCACAATGCACGACCCATATTCCTCAACAAGGAGGGTCCCTGCAGAGGGGGTAGGACAGGGAGGACACTAATGATGGTACCAACATGACTGTATACACTGTGTACATAACTAATAAAAAAAAGGAATCCTCATAGAAAATGTAAGTCAAATCATACTTGTGTCATTGAAGACTCAGCTAAGATTGAAGATATGCCTTTGCTTAGCAACACTAGCCACACTTTGGTTCTTTCCCCCAGTATCCATTGTGACAAAAGTCCAATATTTATGTATTCTTACTGACCTTCATCTGGGAATTTTCAGGACTGCTATGATGGAGTTTGACATTTAAAAAAGTGCAAAGTGCTTAAGAAAAAGAGCTTAGAAGGATAAGGGGTAACAGGAATAAAACACCACAAAATAATGGGACTGAATATCGCCTTGCTCCTGGTGTGAGTAAGAGAGGAGCAGAGTGAAAAGATAGGTCACTCCCACGGAGAGGTTTCTGTTTTGCATTTTAGTAATATGCAATTTAAATAGAAAGTTTTAGAGACTATAACAGAAGTAGAAATGGAAATGCAGCTCTCAGGGAGTGTGGAGGCATGGGTTTGCTGTCAGAATATAGGCTTCATGAGGGGCAGGAGGATTGATGACCTTGAAGGAGTGTCTCCAGTCACAGGATATGTCACTAGAAGGCCAATGGGAGGAGTACTCCCATAGACCAAGTAGTTCCATGCATCATACACACGGGGGGCGGGGGGGGTCATCGGAATCATTCACCTTGCACATTATAAACAGGTACCCAGTAACCATTCCTTGAATAAATGAATCCATAAAATTATCATCTTCCAAACACATAGTTTTGCATTTAGATTTAAATTATGCCACTAGATCAACTTTTTAGAGGAAACCCATTATTTAACAACCCATGTTATGTCATTTGCCCAGTGCTAGTTTGGCCACAGTAACAGAATACCACACATTGAGTGGGTTCAGCAAGAAATATTCATTTTCTCCCAGCTTTGGAAGCTGGAAGTCCAAGATTAAGGTGTTAACTTACTTGGATTCTCTTGAAGCCTGTATAAATAGCTCGGAGATAGGCGCCAGCTTCCTGTGTCCTCTGTAGCCCTTGGCTTGTACATATACCATTCTAAGTGTTTCTTCTTCATTTTAGGAGGCAGACTAGCAGATTAGCACTTTATTCTTTTTGTTAATTTTATTTGTTAATTAACCTATTTTTAGATGGCATACAGATTTATGTATTAGTTATTATGACATTTTCAAATGCACTTTATTTTTGTTCATTCATATTCCCCATCTTATCCAATTCCCCTATTATCCCTAGCTCCCCTCCCTCATATCACACATACCTTTTAATCTCTTCAATCTTATGATCATCTTTTATGCTAATTATCTCTTTTCTGTATTCCCTCCCACATTCATTAATAAAATCTTTACCTGTCATTGTATGTCACTGGCATTTCATTATTTTTTCTTTTTAATTTTTTTCCTTGAGAACTTTAAAATATAAACATATTAAAAATTGGTTATACTTCCACAAGGTTATATTCTTAGGTACCATCTTCCCCCACCCCCATTCCACTGAGAGCTGTTCTCAGTGTAGTTACCAGTAAAAATTACAGGATCATGAGTGCACCCAAGGGTTCCGTCTCCAAATACAATGATGTTTGAAAAGCCATGATTTGAACACGTGAAGTTTGTGAGAAACACATGCTCTGGTGCCCATGCTTTGGGTCTCTCTGTGTCTGTCATGCTCGGCTAGTCTCTGAATATAATAAGTAAGAGATGATTAATCAAGCACCTAGTTTGTACAGTATGCTGGCATAGGCTTCAATAGGTGTTCACTCTAAGTAAAGGTATATTCTCACCAACCAGGTAAAGAATACATATGTGATGAATGTTGCAGGTAGATCTTCCAGACATCTCTGACTTTCATTTGAACTCCATTGGAAACACACATGCTTAGAAGATGGAAACTTCCATGCCCCAGGGCTTTATTACAGGTCAAAGTTATTATACCAAAGATAGCCAGAAAACCTACCAAACGTTACCAGAATCTGGGATCTTTTAAGGACCCATACCTGGCCTATTTGTTCTGCTATAACAGTTTACCACAGACTAAGTGATTTCTCATAGTTATAGAGGTTGGCATGTGGGGGGTGGCAGGAGAGATGGTTTAGCAGTTAAGGTACTTGCCTGCGAGGCCTAAGGACCCATGTTTGACTTCCCAGAACCCATGTGAGCCAGACACACAAAGTGATGAATGTGAAAAATCGTGCATGCACAAGTGGTACATGACTCTGGAGTTCTAGTGCAGTGGCTGGAGGCATGCATATTATCTCTCACTGTCTCTCATAAAAAAATAAATAAAACAGGTAAAGAAGTTGGGGACCCTGAGTTAAAGTTGCCACAGGTGTTCCCTCTAGGTTGCTTTCTGCTTCCAAGAAAAGATATTTGCTGCCTTCTCCACAAGTGAAGAGTGAAACTGCCTCACAGGAAGGAAAATACATGAGATAAGAGATATCTCTGCATCACCCTCAAGTTATTATTTATTGTATTATCTTTTTACTTAGTTGTTTGCTGCAGCTTGAACCATGGGACTCAAGCATGCTATGTACTGTTATGTTATGTTGTGTGCCATGTTATATGTTATGCTCTTCCCAGCCCCTCTAGGCCTTTTTCAAATGTTGCTAATCCCATTTATGAAGATGAAGACTTTATAACATAAACATCTCCCAACAGTCAAGAGTCCTAACTGTGTTCAGTAATTTATTACAGCTCAACATGAATTTTGGAGGGGTTATTCACTCAAGAAAGACTAATAAACTGTCACCAAAACTTGGTTGGTTATATTTTCATGCTATTAAGATTTAAAAAATCCTAAAATTATTATTTGATATTTGATTTACTTTATAGATGATTGAAATGGACTTTCATAAACTCAAATAAATCATCCACATTCTCTGCACAGCTGTGTGTGCATTTTTTATATGCATATGTAAAATTCTTTGGTGTCTTCAGGCTTCAAAAATGACTTTATTCCAAATGTCTCTACTATCATGCATTTGTTTTTTCTAAATGCTTTTTCCATTTTTCATAGGTTATTACAGCCAAAACATTTTGAGGACATCTTAGAAGATTTTGAAAATGACTCATAGAAGCTAATGGAACACAAATATTACTGTCCTTTGCTAAGAGCTGAATTGTAGTAATATGTTCAAGTATGACTCCCTTACCCCATTACCACTTAATTGAATTAAAGCCAAATTTGTATTTGTGCTATATAATTAGAAACTACAGGTAAGAGACAGAAACATTCTCACTAGTGGCCATATGTTTGTAAAGAAGTGACAATATCAATATTCCAATGAATCCATTGGCAAAAGCACTCACACAGCAAAGACGAGCGCTGAAACGGAACTGCTCACTGTCAGGGTAAAATGATGGCACAGAGATTAAGTCACAGAGCTAGTGAGCAGCAGGCCCAGGCTATAAGCATATGGTGACAGTTAACTCTCATTTGTCAAGTCAACTGGACTAGAAACATGTTGGGATTAGTTGAAGCACACTAGCACACCAGTGAGTTTGTTGGTGAGGATATTTTAGATCATGGGGCCTCTGACCAATAAATGGATTAATCTATTGATGGATTCATAATATGATGGCAGTATTTGGGAGTGGAAAACGGTAGGAGGTGTGGCTAGTTGAAGAGAATAGGTTTCTGAAGTATGGACTTTCAGACTTCATCCTTCCCTGATTTCTTCCTCCATTCGGCTTCTCGCTGCATCCTGGCCGCCATGATATACGAACGATCCTGCTCTGCCATTCTCTCCCCACAATGATAGATGGACACCTATTTGTAAGCAAAAATATATCCTTCCATATCCTTCCTCCTTTAAGCTGCACTTTAAAGAATTTAGGTCACAATTATGCAGAAGTAACTAATATGCCCACTTTATCACGTCATTTGAAGCCATTTACATTTCAAGAATTCTCCTTTCCAAACTACCCATGCATATCCATGTCTATTGAGCCCATTCATAACTTATTGAACATTGATCATGCAGACAGCTTCATGAACAAGCCAACTGGAGATTAAGCAAAGAGACTTAGTGTCCAGTCTTTCAAGAGAACAATGGTGTTGATAATTAGACGTTTTGCTCTGTTCTAAGAAAAAGCCCCTCTTGGTGAATATCAGTAGCTTCTCTTTTATTTTCTCTTGACATTGTTGTCAGTGCTTTCCACTGTCATGATGATGCCATTGACGTTAATGTGCACTGATAATCAACAGCAAGAGCTGTCACTAGTCTACAGATTAACATGATGGGGCCCTGAAGGTCCAGGCACTCACATACAGATATACAGGCCCAGACCCAACTCACAGGTACATGGGCATTTGAACCATGTACTTGCCAACAAAGACAAGTGACCTAGTCAGGAGTAGAGGGATTGAGTGGCAAGATAATGGATGGTGAGTTCTACCACCCAGAGGTTAGTTAAGTTTCTATGTGATTTAGTCCTTAAAACCTATTTTATACTCTCATTCATTTCAGGATAATCTTCCAACAACCACTGTTAAGGTAGTTACTTTCTCATTGTTGGGACAAAGCACCCAACCAAAACTAGCTGATAGGAGGGAAGCTTTTATTTTGACTTAGAGTCTCAAGGGGAAGCTTCATGTTGGCAGGAGGCTAGACATCACCTCTGCCATAGTAGTAAAAACAGCAGCAAGAGAGTGACCCAAACTCCAGCAAGGGGGAGCTGGCCATAAAACCCTAAGCCTGACCCCAATAGTGCATTTTCGTTTATAATTTTTTTAATATATTTTATTTATTTATTTATTTGAAAGAGAGAGAGAATGGGCCCACCAGAGCCTCCACCCACTGCAAACAAACTCCAGGTGCATGCAGCCCCTTGTGCATCTGGCTTATGTGGGTCCTGGAGAGTTGAACTCGAATCCTTTGGCTTTGTAGGCAAACCTCTTAACTGCTAAGCCAACTCGCCATCCAGTAGTGCATCTTTTCCAGCAAGGTGCTACCTCCAAAACTGCCATGAGCTGGGGAACAACAATTCAAAGCAAATGAATTTATGGGGGCCGTCTGATTAAAACCACCACAAAAACTATGTTGAAGTTTGAGGAGGACCTATGCTACCATTTTTTTGGAGTTGCATTTTGGTTTCATGCTGTGTGTTCTTGGGTAAAACATTTGCTATGTGCATATCATATTTGAATCTTATCTGGAATACAAAAAAGTACAACTTTTACCTCCTAGCAGCACAGTGGTAGCACAATATGCCAAATAATCTGTTATTCATTGATACGACAAATGTTTGAATACAAGCTCAAGGCAGTCACTGTAAAAAGCACGTGCATGAAGGAGGGCTGAAATAATTATGGGGTCATTTATGTTCTTAACAAATCTAGTGTTGTTATGGATTTAAGTAGAGATGCCCATCAATGAGAGGAATAGTTTGGGTTGAAGGATATAAAGTGATTCAGACTACATAGCCTGTAAAAGTGGGAGAAGCTGTTTTCATTGCGACAATTACAGAGAACTTCAAGAAAAATGAGGTTCCAGTAAAAACTTAAAGTTAGGGGTTGGAGATATGGCTTAGACATTAAAGCACTTGCCTGCAAAGCCTAAGGGACAGGTTCAATTCCCCAGTAGCCACATAAAGCAAGATGCACAAGATTGTGCATGTGTCTAGAGTTAATTTTCAGTAGCTAGAGGCCCTGTTTCTCCCATTATTTCTCTCTCTCTCTCTCTCTCCCTCTCTCTCTCTCTCTTTCTCTCTCTCAAATAAATAAAGAATAAAGAACTTAAGGATAAGTAGAATTGGCCAGGAACAGAAAAGGGCAGGCACAATGAGAAAAATCAATAAAATAAATTAGGCAAAGGAATGTAAAAAGGTAGCTAGAAAGATAGTAATGTATTGACAAGGCAGATGGAGACAAAACACACATCTAATAAAGGTTGCTGTCAAGTTTGAATCAGAAAGTTAGAGACAGAACAGATTTTCAAAGGTGTATTATGGAAAACCCTGTCCACCAGGCTTTCCGTGGTGAAGCAAATGCTATTCCCATTCTTTTCCTCCACCTCCACGCCTTCCTCCCAGTGATGGCAGCTGGATAGAGGTAAATCGTGTTCGGGGCCCGTTGTCTCGTTTTTATGATTTACTAGTTCAGTCTTCCAGCAGGGCGAGAATATAGTATGTGCTGGATGGCATAGACTCAGTGAATTTATGTTGCATAGCTGAACATCATGTCTGTCTATCTCTTCCCAGTAATCTCCAATAATACCCAAATGGGCTTTTTATTTTAAACATCTGGACAGCCTTATGTTGGTTGAGAATTAAGGTGCTGAGAGAAGAAAACAGCACAGTCGTAACGTCTGTCAGATAAACAAAGCTTTCTTTGGAACATTAACTGCTTTACTGAGCAATCGTCTCTCTTCCTCAAAACACACTTAGTAACTTTACATCTTCATCTCCAGGTACACTTTTCTCTTGCAAATACTCTCATGGCATTTAATGGGACCATTAAGGCAGGAAAGTATGAGGTATTAGCATAAAAAGAACATCACAAGAAAAAAAAAGATGCACGAGGCATCTTGCACAGGCTTTCCCTACCCCCAACCCTCTGGCATTTGCTTTTGTTTTATAACATAGGAAGAAATCCCTATTGTGGGTGGTGGTAATTCCAGGTAGATAATAACTCTGTCCACACTGTCATAAATTGGCAAACGGCATGTATTTCGGTGAGGGCAGTGAGGCTGGAGTGGAAAGTAGTCAAGTAGTTTTATTTGTTTATAATACACACAGAAATTCAATAAACAGAGGCTGCTGTGTTTGTCTTCTTCTCAGAGATCTCTCAGCGGTCCTTCTTGCCCTAAGATGGTATATGCAGACTTTAACACCTCTGAGTCCTTGCCATGTTGGACCATCTGTTCCTGCCCTCCCTGCCGTGCAGTTTCTGACAAATGGTATCTCTTTACTCTCTTAGTCTCAGCATATGCTGTCCTCACTGTGAGCTTGTTTGAACCCTACAAGGCATGGACTAAGGCTCCATGGTCTTAGATGGAGTAAGACACGATCCTTTCTCAGACTGTCTTGTCAGTGCATGTATTAGTTACTTTCTTGTTGCTGAGACAAAAATAGCTGACCAGAAACAAGTTAGGGAAGGAGGGTTTATTTTAGGTCACAGTTCCAGGTTACAGTCCACCATGGCAGGGCAGGCATGGTGGCAGGATCTTGCAGAAGCAGAGAGTGATGAATGCTGCTTCCCAGCCAGCTCTCTCCTTTTATATAGACCAGGACCCTGACCCATGGAGTAGTGTTGCTCACGGTTAATGGGAGTTCTTCAGGCTCAATTATCCTTATCAAGAGGCTGGCCCAGAGGCTAATGTAATCCAGATCATCCATTATATGTGATTCTAGGTCAAGAACATTCTGCTATCTGTCTTGAACTCTCTGACATATTTCCTGGGGCTTTGTGCAGTTCTTAGCACAGAGGAAGGTATTCAAGTGTTTTGGTGTGTAAGTTTTCTATCATTGCAGGGTAAGGTACCACATATTGCATCTAAAAACAGAGCACAATACCTTGGTGTCCCTACAGTCCAGTGGCCCAGACAGGTCCAACTGCACCATCCATATTCAGTCCCATGGTTGTATCAAGGCACTAAGCAGGGTTGAGTTGTCATCAGAGACTCAACTGGGGTAGATCTTCTTGCCCACCATGCCACCCCTCACTCTGTTTGAAGAACTCATTTGCTTGTATCTATGGAGCTCATGTCAATTTTCTTCTTCAAAGCAGGCACCTTAAGACTCCAGAGACAGTATGCTATCAAGCCACAGCTTTAAGTCAGAAGCAAATCTCAAGTTTCAAGCCTCTGGAGATTACACAAACTTCCTAATAGCAGAATGTCAGATGGTAATGTTCTCCATGCTTGTTCATGGCTCATGTCACAGCTTACTCCATACTCATATATTTCAAACCCAGACAAGTTGCCAGCCTTAATAATTCATTGTTCATCATAATAGTGTTAATCCTGGTATTGCTGCCTGCTATATATTTTAGGTACTTGAGGTCCCTTTGTTCCATATCCGCCTTGTAAGCCATGTGTTCTATTCATCCTGTTGAACAGTACATCCACAGTGCTGAACAGAGGCTTGGCATAGGTAAGGTACTCAATACCATGTGCCAAATGAATACTAATTCAAGTCGTGGAGAACTATGCAAATATGCTCATTGCCTGGGACGTGCCACACAGGTGTGCACCCAAGCCTATTTTCATGGAATTGTTTCTTTCCATGTAAGGGTTGGACTGGAAATGAATAAAGCACCGATTTTTCTAGAAGGTAATTTCTTTCTATTGTCACATATGTTCATTAAAGGCTTTGCATGGGCACGTCCTGGTACGGAGGAGGCAGAGAGTCTAGAGGGATTCAAACATAGAATAGTCAACTATGGAAGCACTTGGAAGCCTTCCCCTGGGCCTTGAGTTTTGTGCCTTTATCTACTATCCCTATGTGCTCTTGCAGACTTGATTCTGTTCTCCATAGCTGTATAGTTTCAGATTCTTCCTGAACATTATTTCATTCTTTCAACGCTTAATTGCATTAGGCTAACTGCTTCCCCACCTTGCATGGCCCTAAATATTTGATTTACCATTCTCAGTATTTTTTACTTTATTTTCACTCATAATCATGGAAAATTTGAACAGTTACCTACCATAAGTGAAACAGCATTAACTCTGTGCTACCACCAAGCAATGACCTGTGAGGATATGTATGATATTAGGATGTGAGATCATAAGTTTCTCCATTTTTGTAACTTCAATGTAGTGACTCCTAAGCCATGCAATATCCTTCAGAGTAACATCATAGACATTTTGAAAGAGGACAGCAATGAGTACAGACTAATAATTTCCAGGTTCTTTCCACATCCTTCTGTCCATAGAGCACTTCTGGACAAGAGCTCCAAGAAAACACACTACATGTAGCCATTCCAGTTTCACACCTAGAAAAGTGTGTATCCTGATTTTTGAAAAGTGATATAGATGATTATTTCTCTCTTTCTGTCCTTCTTTTGTTCACCCACCTACTTTCCCAGAACTAGTAATGAAGGACCAGAAGAGATAATGAGTGATAGGATCCAGGCTTTAAAACAATGTGTGTTCCTTTACATTTGCCAGAATTCCACACTGTTAGTTTGGATCCTATGAATTCATCATGACAAGAGGCCTGTAATACTGCTATGCTGAGGCTGTTTGGGAGGCAGGATGCATCCACTCCATCATTTATGCTTCAGCAGTTTAGAGTCTGCAGTCTAACAGGGTGGCTTACATGGTAGGTGGCAGGGCTAAGGGAGGGAGGGGAAGAAGGTATACAAAACTAAAGACAGCATCAGTTACTACAATAGAAGCCTACTTCATTGTTAGCTTATAAATGACTTACCTCTCTTAGAGAGAGGGAGAGACTGAGGTGTAGTTTGGGTGTGAATACCCAGCTGAGACTGAGCACATTACCCTGAAACTACAGACAATTGCTGGTACAGCCCATTGCCAAAATTGGGCCAAGCCCCACAGTGAGCTGTTGATCAGGGAGAACCGTGAGGCCCTTTTACAGGGAGATGACAGTAGATGCTGAGGAGTCTCAAAACTCATCAAAGCAGAAAATCAGAGGCTATTCATAGCTAAATATTAAACTAGACTCGGCTTAGGAAATGTTGTGGAAGAAGGGGAAGAAAGACTGTAAGAGATACAGTGTGGAAAACCATTTTGTTTTGTATTGCGCTCCGCACACACACTGGCGAATTCATGACTCAGCAGTGATACCAGTAACCCCACTTAAGGAGAGGTAACCACACTGAGTGGAATGCGAACCAGGGAAAGGGTACATAAGAGAATAATTATATGGGAATACCACCAATTTTCAATATATTCATGTACTAAAATTCCCATTAAATTTAACGGCTACTTGGATCATATTTTTCTTATTAAGGAGAGACAAATAAATAAAATCAACATTATTCTTGGTTACACCTGTCACTGTAACAATACTGAACACTGTTATGTGATATTTAATCATGAAGCCTTCAATAACTTGAGAATAAGTTTAAAAAAATTCTGTCTAAAGAGCAAAAAATATTTAGCCACCATCACATTCTCTGAGATGTTATATGATTTAAATTTAAACAACCTCACATTTCTCAGGAATATATCTAGATTCACAGGATTCAAAGCACAACAGACACAGTGATCGGGCTATAATTTAAAGTTACTTGGCTTAGAAACAATGCGGAAGATTAGACCAAGATTCCAGAGAAATGCCAAACTGCTAAGAACTATCTCAGCATGGCATGTTGGCATCAGCAGCAGATGACCTTTAAATTGTCTTCATAATCACCTCTGGTGGTGTGAAAGGACCTTTTCTCTTATGAGTGACACAGAACCTAGAATAAAGACATGAGTGAAAATTCTAGAGCTCATAAGCAGCATGAAAACTAGAAGAGACGAAAAGAGAAATGACTTGATAGGCTCATCAGTAAAATGCAGATGGTAGAGGCCAGTTGGTATTTGTTTTGCTTGTGTGTGTCGTGTGAGACATGTCTAGTGCCTGCATAGGCATGTGCTCTTCTGGCACCTCAAGTGCTTGCCTGCTACTGGGTGCACTTCCCTGGGTGTAGGATGTTGGGTGTCCAGCTGTAATGATTTTCATTGGTTCTTATTTATTTCCGCTTGAGTATCTTACTGACATCAGACCTTATCGTAGTTTTAATGAGCTCTGGTGATTCAAAGGTCTCGGTTATCCCACAGGACTGGGGTTACAGACATTCATGGTCATGCCCAGCTCTTTATGTGGGCTCTGAGTATTGAGCTCAGTGGTTTCTCAGGCCGTCTTGGGCTCTCATGACTGCACAGGAAATGCTGTTAACCACTGAACCATCTCTCCAGGAGAAATTGGTAGTTGGGGTTCTTGATTTTTAAATTTCTTTGTTGTTGGTATACAGAGGTTTTTAGTTAGCACCCATGGATTTAGGTCTCATTCACTCTGGAATTTTCAAAACCATTTTGTTTCCTTTGACTCCCATCACCCACCTGTTCCTCCTGCATTCCCAGCCTATTTTCCTCCCCAAATCCAGCCCTCTCCCGGTATTCCTCCTTTCTGTCCTTTCTGTTTTCTTTTGATTAAAGTTCTACCTGTAGGTTTTGGCCACATTTGCCCCTTAAATATATGGTAATATTTATAGATATTACCTGCTAAGACTTGCATGTCAGAGAAAACATGCAGTTTTGATCTGAGTTTGATCAATTTCACTTAATATGGTTCTTTAGACATCCAACCATTTGCTTGAAAATTTCATAATTTCAACTTTTGGTACAGCTGATTAGAATTCCATTGTGCAAAGGTACCACATTTTAATTACACATTCATTTACAGACATCTAGTTTGGTTCCAATTCTTTGCTATTTTCCACAAAGATAAAATAAATATGGATATGCAAGTATCTTTGCAGTGGAGGGTGGAGTCCTTACAGTATATGTCAAGGAGTGGTATAGCTGGAACATATAAGATTCTATTTCTAAATTTTTGTGATCCCTCCATACTGATTTCCAGTTATAGCAACAGGAAGTTTCCCAAACATAAAAGAAAAGAAATTAAAAAGAACAAGGAAGAATATTTTATACACACATAAGTGTTCTAAAGAACACATGCTTATCAGTCCAGAAGCAGTAGAGATAAACTGAATCAGGAACAACATGCACTTTAAGACATAATGGCTGACCCACCCCCAGATTTACCAAAATGCTTAAGTTTATAGACTGCTAATGCTTGCTGAGCTCTGAGTAGGATAAAGACAAAGAAGACCTGAGTAGACTCAGTGCATTCAGCTGCCAGAAGAAGCACAAAGGAACAATCCTGTAAGTAATATGAGCAAAGAAAAAACAGAATCAGGTTTCAAAGGTGAAGGTGTTTTGAACTAACACTGACTTCTATGGAGGACTTCAGGTAGTATTTTTCAAGAGATGAATAATATATTGTTAAATAAGAATTTTGTTTTCAGGTCTGGAGAGATAGCTCAGTGGTTAAAGTCACTCATTTGCTAACCTGACCACCTGGGTTCAGTTCCCCAGTGCCACATAAAGCTACATGCACAAAGTGAAAAATGTGTCTAGAGTTCATTTGCAGTGGCAGGAATCCCTGGAATGTTCATCCTCTCTCTCTCCCAAATAAATAAATAAGTAAAACTGAAAAAGAATTTTATTTTTGTAAAACGTATATTTAGGGATAAATATGGAAAGAAACATTTTCTGATAATGAGAAACAATGAGATTCCATCCCTTGCAGGAGGGAGGATGTTGGATACTGTTTCAATTACTAGATGCAACTCAGACTTTTAGGATGAAATAAGAACTGAACTATTGAAACAATAACAAGTCATGATCAAATGATGTGGCATCCACATAGGTGTACATTATTTGACTCATTAGCACACAACATTTGATGGGAATGAAGAGAAAATAAGTAGCATTCAAATAGTAGATATGAAAATTCTGAGATGTCATGATTTATCAGATAAAATATGCCCTAAAAGATGCTGATTAAATTAGATGACAGTCTACTTCTGTGGACATTCAGGGGATACCATGCATTCTCGCAATATCTTCATAACAATTGAGAAAAACTTTCCATGGTGAGTCTTGCTTAGGAAAGTAGGGGTTGCAATCTTTGCAACTAATTACAAGCTTCACAAATGCAGAATTTCCTCCTCATATATTTTCATACTATTAAGGCCAATGTGTCTGCTTGGGAAAGAATTCCACCAGTGACTGCTCAGTGCATGACCAGTCATCACTTCTCAGGACACTACAGCCCATGGACATGTGACTAGTCATCACTCAGACGTGCACACAAACACAATCTGATGCAGTCACCTCAGCCACTTGGTGATGGGCTCTACTCCTAAGACAGCCTCTTTTATTGGAAACCCACCTCATTGTAAAAACTATTGTGTTGCAGGCATTGCAACGTAGCCTACCAGAGCTACTCTTTTTTTTTTAACTTTTGTTGTTGTTGTTTATTTTTATTTATTTATTTGAGAACGACAGACAGAGAGAGAAAGAGACAGAGAGAGAGAACGGGCGTGCCAGGGCTTCCAGCCACTGCAAATGAACTCTAGACGTGTGCGCCCCCTTGTGCATCTGGCTAACGTGGGTCCTGGGGAGTCGAGCCTCGAACTGGGGTCCTTAGGCTTCACAAGCCAGCGCTTAACTGCTAAGCCATCTCTCCAGCCCTACCCTAGCTACTCTTATGCAGTGTTATGAGCATGGGGTATTAGTTCCCCTGTTTTTCTGCATAATGTTGGAACTAAAATTGCGTAGGAACCATGAATTGAGTGACTGAAATTTTAATGTATGTGTATTTATAACAAGGCGCAGATTGTGAGTAGGGATATCTAAACTTGATATTTAGCTTGAAGAAAGCCATCCAGGAAGGAAAGGCAGCAGAGAATATGCATAGAGGCCGATGGAACCAGGCACATGGAAAGGAGATTTGGACAGGCTCACATTCATGATTTCAGCTGGGTCCGCATTCCCATCTGTGAGCCTTATGAAAACCACAAATACTTTTTAAATGATTTTGCTGTATTCTTTCTCATGCTTAAAAAAAAAAATCTTCGCAAATATCCTCATTTACCTCATAGAGTTACTTCTAATCAGCAATACCTCCCCCACTCATAATCTTTAAAAAATTTAAAACAGAAAGATTATAAGATACATATTTCAAGCCAAGGGAAAGGAGGTGAGAGAAACATCTTGGGAGAAGCAAGAATTTCTCAATTTCCCTACAACTTCCCATGTTGCAGTTGCCTTTTCTCCCTACACAGCAGGAAGCTCTGGCTGGGCAGGTTCTGGGCCTGGAGAAGCAAGCTGTGACTTCAGGGAGGGCAGCATTCAGCTGTATGCTCTAACCGCCTCGTTCTTCACCCCACACTGGCCGCACCTGCCATCCACCCTGTGCTTGTGTGTTTGCTCTGCTTGCAAGCTCGCTACTCCCCTGCACACAGCACAGAGGAAACCTTATTTCAATCTCCTCATGATCCTATTAGATTCAGTAAGCAACATGGCTCACTTCAATCCGATTGACAGAAATAGGTATTTTCAGCCCCTACTCCCCACTTCAGCCAATATTTTACTGTGAACTTGGAACAAGAAGAACTAGTGTGGATTATGAAAATAAAAGCTTAAGAGAACCAAATGATGGTGACTTCTGTGCTCTACTCTTTGGTACAGATACACACACACACACACACACACACACACACACATTAAATTTATACCTTACACACCATGCAAATATACAGCATATGTCCACCTCCCACATGCACATATAGCCATGCACACTTAAACACACATGTACTTACACCATGAGTTGACCATTTAGTCTGAGCTAATTAATATTATAAATTTTATGAGCAGTGCTTTTATCTTTCCGTTAACTCAATCATCTAATACTAGAGAGACACTGTCAGGCATAATAGGCAAATGAAAAGTTGGCTATGGTTAAGGTGACAATGAAAATATAGACATGGAGAATATTTCCCAACAGTTATACAAAGTAAGAATCTGAGAGTCTGGAGACCAAGGTCCTACCTCCACGTAAATCAGAGGACAGACCAACAAAGAAAATCCACACGAATAACTATTGTAGAAATGAGTTTATAAAATGAACTTGTTAAATTAATGCTGAAAGCTAAGGAAAGGGAATATTGAGATAAAACAGAGGATTTTACCATAAAATTTACCTCCCCAATTCTTATGGGTTGAATAGTAAATGTCCCCAGGAAGCTCAAGTGCTTGAAAACTAAATCCTCAGCTGATGTTGCTGTTTGGGGGGAGGTTACAGGACCTTCAGGAGGTGGGGTTTAGCTGAAAAAAGTGGCTTCACGGGTGGTTGGCCTTGAGGGTTATAAAACTGGCCACACTTGTGGACTGAGCTTACTCTGCTTCCTGCTCCGCCAGGATGTAAGGAAAAGCTGTATACTGTGAGATCCCACCATGGACACATTCAAGACCAGGCCTGCCTAGGGCTGTGCTGCCAGCAATAGGAGGTCAAAGCAGGGAAAGAAGGCAAGGGGGGCAGTGTCTCTTCTTCCAGCTCTAGGCCTTGTCTCCTCACTGGAGGATGGGGGGGGGGGAGTGCGCAGGCAGGCTGTGGAACACAGATCTTTGGATGAGAAACAATCTATTACCTGACAGAACAGACCTGACAGGTCATTGCATGGGCATGAAATTCAGTAGGAAATGGATTATCCTTCTTATCCTTAAGGCATAAAGGAGAGGCCTGATTGGAATCCTGACGAGAATGGAGAAGAACCATCCACAAAAACAGCAAAGAAAGGTTCAAAAAAACCAAACCCATTTGTACAACCCATGTAATTTGAAAGTTGAGATTATGGTTCAGCAGAAGGGTTGATGGTTGGGCTGTTTGTTTGCCATATTTGTCTTTAGCTGTTAACTTTATTGTTTCAGTCGCAACTAAAAACCTACATTTATGCCCGAAGCCCCAAACTGCTATAAACAATTGTATACATGTATGGATTTAGATTATCCTAATAAACTTTTAATGACAAGGAAATTTGAAATTTGTATAATTACCACATGTTATGTGATATTACACACCTGTTGATGGTTTTGCTATGGATTTAACACTAAACCTCACCGTATCCCTTACAGCCCCCAACAGCCCAGCATTAGATGTATCCTGCTTCCTGCATAGTTTCCATAAATTGGCCAAAGTATCAGGCTGGAAATTATCATTTTCGCAGAGTGAAAGTTTTCTAGTCTGGTATATCTTACTGGATCAAAGTAACACTGGGCATGGAAAAACACTGAGATAAAATGAGAAGGCCAGACCTGTGGTGGCTAATTGTCATATTCAACTTGTTTGGATTTAGTATCACCACATACACTTCTGTGCATGTCTATAAGTGTATTTCCAGCAGTTTAACTCAGGAAAATGACCCACTGCAGCAGACAGCTTCAGGTTTGCTGAGATGTACTTCCAGATCAGGCAGTTATTGAGGAAGGGATATTTATTAAAGCTTATAGATCTAGGGGAAGTTCCATAATGACAGAAGAAACTGGCCTGCTTTTATAGGACCAAACACAGAGAGAGAAAGACAAGCCTAAAAGCCAAAAGCTATACAGCACATCACACTTCAGGAACTCCAGACAGGACTGGGTACTTTGCATATCTTTACACTGGAACTTCAAATCCACCTCCACCACTTAGGACTGGACCCTAAAATCTACCCAGTGACACCTCCTTCAGCTAGGTGACTGCAGATCCAAACTGCAAACTAAAAAAACCCTGAATATGTTAGGGGACATTTATTCAAATTACCACATTCCACCTTGGCCCCCAATATATTCAAAATTATCACACATTGTAAATTGTATTCAGTCCAATTTCAAAGGTTGCCACAGTCTTGACCAACTTAATAAAGTGAGACCTGTAAAATCAAACAAGTTATATACTTTCAATATATAAAGGCACAGAGTAAACATTTTCAGGAGGTATAATGCATAGCAACAAGAGACTAAAACAATGCAAACTCAATCGTCATCAAACTTCTGCAGTTCATGTCCAATATAACCAGAGACTGACAGTCTCCAAATTTTCTAAATCCACCCCTCCAGCTGGGCAGAGTAGCCAGGGAACACTTGCATCCCAAGCCAACAGTGCACTCCATGGTAGCCCTTGAACAGTCCTGGTATATCCAAAACATCTTCAGGTCTCCATGCAAATCACAGTCCATCTTCCAAAGGTTCTTTCAGCCTACCAGGGTCATCACACCTTGCCTCTACATCAGTGGTTCCTGGAGTAGTGTTTGCACTTCATGATCACTCCATGCGTTTTTCATGCTTCCAAAACTAATACTAGGTGTGCAGGACACAGTAATATCCTTAATTCAGGGACAATATAAATCATAACCTTGAAAAGCAGGTTCCTTTACTAGTCAACTCTTTCTAAAAGAGTTTGCATTTCTATGATAGTCTTTCCTCAGGCATCCTTTTCGTTGTTTTAGTGTAGAGCAGTTGGGCTATCTTCCTTAAGATTGCTAATGTGTTTCACAATAGTAGGTTCAATAACCTAAGACCAGTCTCAGTGCCTGTAATTTTAACTTGCTTAAGGTTTTCTAACTTAAAATCTCAAATCTTTCACTCCCCTATCTTTAGCCAAGCACATTAGTCCATAAAAAATATTAACCTTGATTCAAATCTCTGAGCCCGGACAGCAGAACACAGCCAGCCCTTATGCCCGAAGCCCAGTTCCAACAAAGTCCTCTTCAGTCTTTCCTTCCCCTTAGAAAGCTCATAAGCCAAGCTTCAAAGTTCAATACTGTCTGCACTTAGCATTCTCAAACTCTCATCAGAAGAGTCTATAAAACTTGGCTTACCACTCCAGAAGGCATCTTCAGTTCCAAGCACCAAGTCCATGCCCATTCCTCCAAAACAAAGGTTCCAAAAGACCAACATCCACAGGGTCAGGTTCATCTCACCACACTCTCAGTACCAACTTCTATAGCAGACAGCTTCAGGTTCGCTGAGATGAACTTGCAGACCAGGCACAGGTATGGAAGAAGGGATATCTATTGAAGCTTACAGATCCAAGGGAAGTTCCATAATGGCAGAAGAAATTGGCATGCTTTCACAGGACCAAACACACAGAGAGAAGCACAAGCCTAAAAGCCAAAAGCTATACAGCACAGCACACTTCAGGAACTCCATCTAGGACTAGGTACTTTGCATATCTTTACATTGGAATTTCAAATCCACCTACACCCCTTAGGACTGGACCCTAAGATCTACCCATTGACATCTCCTCCAGCTAGGTAGCTGCAGATCCAAACTACAAATTAATTGAATATACTGGGGGTCATCTATTCAAACTACCACACCCACCTTGGAATGTGTCCTGTACCATCGCATGGGTTAGTGTCTTCCACTGAATTAAAAGGAAAAATGGCAAAGTCCAGCTGAGCCCCAGCTTTGTTTCTCTCTCCTTCCTGACTGTGGATGTAATGTGACCGACTGTCTCCTGTTCCTGCCAGCACAGCTAGCTCCGTTCTCACCCTCCCACCTTTCCTGTTATGATGGGGAATACCTTTAAGTCCCAAGCCAAAAGAACCTACACTTTACTGTTTTTGTTTTTAACTTGGATATGTATTTTGTTACTGGACTGAGAAAAATAACTAATACAATACTCAAATCTGCAAACACAGAATATGATTTACTTTTACATGAATTATTTTCCAAAGAAAACCATAAAAACTTACAGAAAACATGTGGATGAAAAACAAACTTCTGTTTTCAAATGGCATTATTGGAAAGCTGTGCCCTCAAGACCCTCTTCCTCTCCCTGAGCAGCTCCACCAAGACTGAGTCAACCTCAGCTCCCATCTCCTTCCTCCCCTCACTACCTGCCCACACTTGGCAGCTCCACAGACATTGAGGAAAAATCACCCTCCTATCTCTTTCTTACTCTGCCCACATAGGTCTCTGGCAATCAAGCAGAGAAAGGGGGATGTAGACACCACAAAGGAAAAGGCTAAAACTATATGGTGCATATGCAACCAGGATCTCAGGGTCAAAAACCCATTTCTTCCACTTTGGGTTATCAATATTTTGTCATGGTAGATAAATATTTTATAAGCCATTTTTTTCAATTGTAAAGAAATAGAGCTTATATTCCATGTGATCATTTTAAAGAGGAAATAGAGAGATTTATGTAGACTGCTTGAAGCAGTACTTGAGGCAGATGGGGCATCAAAATATTTTTCACTCTCAACTCTGGTTATCTAAACTGTTGTTGATTTCCTGTGTATTAGAGGATCAATTCCATGCCCAACCCCATGAGAGCTGTCTCAAGCTGTGGCCACAAAGGACTTCTCAGCATTGTACAAGGCTCTTCCCTCCATACTTCTGTCCTCACTACTGGGATATCATTTCCAGTTCTATGTATTAAACCCCACACATCCTTCAGATCAGCTCCAAAGAAGCTTGTTTTTGTTCACTGTTCTCCAGCACCTAAAGTTAATTGCTATTATCACCTTTTCCTCTATAGCCTTCATTCATATGTATCACATAAAAGTTAAAACTGCTGGCCAAGATCTCTCACATCTTGACATTACAAAGATATAAAAGTCATTTTGTAATTCAGTGGCTAAAAACTAATTTTTCCTAGATGCATCCCATATTTACTGTCTCAACATAGTTACAGGTTGAGTTTATTTTTCTTTTCTTTTTTATTTTTCCTTGCTTTTGTTTTTATTTCTTCTATAGAGAACATATTCAGGGCTCTGACTCAAGAAATTTCCTTCCTTTGGTTCCCCTTGGTACAGTTAACTGTGTGAACAACAGATGTTATATGAAAGCTCAAAGGGACAGGTTATGAGAGAGGCAGAATATAGGGCATGAAAGGGCTTGGAACAGTAGTGAGTAGGGAGCTTGAGGAGGGACTCAAACAAAAGTTAAGACAACATGAATCAGTTCCACAGAAAAGTCACTTTCTGGCTAGCAATCTAATATATATATATATATATATATATATATATATATATATATATATATATAAAATCTTCACCAAAGCAAGGGCACATGGGGATAGTTCAGACAGAAAGTGGGAAAAGCTTAACCTTAAAACCATGTACTCACAGGCTGGTAAATCTCAGGCCATTGCCAAAATCCTTATTACCTATCAGAACTAAAAGGCAAGACTCTATTGCTAAATACACAATAATCTGCAGTCACAGGACATTGGAATACCATGCTGGAACAAAAAGGGAAACTAACTCCCTCCTGACTAGCTTTATAGTACTGGAAATCCCTATAGGAGCTGCTCAAGGGCAAGGGTCGCCAACAGTATGAATATGTAAGGGATCCTGCGCCAGCCAGACAAGAAGTACACACTTGTGTAATAGTATCACACAGCCAATGCAGGTGACCAGCTTTTCTATGATTGGCACATGATGCCCCCTCAGTAGGAGAGAACTCCTATCAGGTAGTGGAAACCAAGATAGAATCCCATGGTCAGGAAACTCATAGATTTCAGAGAGAAGACCCCACTGCTCTATGGAGAAGAAGAGTGGACTTGCACACCAATATGTCTCTCAAATGACTATGTATATCCTCTTTGACCCAAGCTGCTCTCAATCTTGGTTGAAGAATCTGTTTTGATTTAAAGGAGGCAGAGAAAACAGAGTAGAACCAAGATCCATGCACAATAAAATAAGACAGACTACTGCTCACCACAAAATATGCCACCTCTATCACATCTGCTGGGACCAAGGAAAAACTGCAGAGAAGGCAGAAATATGAATACTGCTCTTACTGCTGGCCTGACAACCAGCTCCAGGGTGATGATGACAGATATGGTGATGAATCAAACCTGTCAAAGCAGAAATCCGGAGCCTACATAGGACTCAACACTAAATCAGACTGCCGAAAGGCCTGCCGGGCTCAGGGAACATTGTAGAAGAGTGTGGAAAGATTGTAAGAGCTACAGAGTGGCTAGAAATGTTCTGAGGCATAGTCCCCTGCCTCCCCACAGGGACTGAGTGAGGCCTTCATGAATCCATAGTAAATGTCATAACCCCACTGAAGAGAGCCCAGGGAAACAGAAGTAGGTCAAGAGGATGAAAGATTATAATCTGTTATAATATAGAAAATTTAAAAATATACAAAAAAATCCCAAAGGGATATAAGCAAAGGGGACACACATGCAGGAATGACTACATGGACACTAGATGCCCTACTGGCTTAGAACAAAAGAAGAAAGCAGAAGAAGGTTGTATTCCAAGTTCAGAGTACTAAGTTCAGATCTTTCCCCCTCCTTCCCAGAGAGCCAGTGTTGGTGTGACTGGGGGAAAGTCTGTCTATCTGCAAGAGTGGTTTTCTTCTAAAAAGCCACGTATTACTAACATATCAAGTGCTGTCAACTAGTGCCACAACTTACCTCAGGAACAACATTCTGTACTAGGCCTAACTCAGTGCAGGTACTGTGGCTATACGGGGAGGACTTTCTTTGTGTTTATGTGTTTGTTTTGCATGTTTACATCCTTAGGAAACAACCATTTTCTTCCAAAGGGATAGCACAATATCTTGGGAAATGCCTTCTGATTGACAATCAACCCCAGCCTGCTTTCTGCTAAAACCCAGATGACTGTGAAGTCTAATAAAAGACCTGCTAGATCTGAAAGCTTTGGCAGAGCTTTTAGATGGATGTTGGTAAATGTACCCATTTAGAGCACATCTCAAGGGTGCACATACCTAGTCCCTGTCCATGCTATTCTCCCCTAGAGAGACAGGACTTAATATTGACAAAAACCAAGACTTTATGCTGCAATTTTCCCCATCACAATACAGCTACAGAATAAAGTAGATCATCAGGTAGTAATTATTATGTAAGAACTGCTTTGATCACACTGTAACCACAGCATCCAAGGCAACAAGACCTGCAAAACAGGTGCACAAACTACAAAGCTCTCTAAACCCTCCAACCTGAGACCATCCACAAAATCAGTCCAGGGCAGGACTGTTCTCAGATTGAAGCAAACACATTAAAAACTGAAGAAGAAGGAAGGGGAAAATGAGAAGTCATATAGTTTCAAACAGTCTATAAATTTATAGTTAAAGGGAGTCCTATTTAAAAGTAGAATGAGAGAACAAATGGGGTGATGCACAGAGCAGGACTGTAACCCAGATTACTGAAGGGACTCTGTGGTGACAGAAAAGCAGTGATGATGTTGGTGGTCACATTGAGCAAAATCCATCTAAAAGCAGAAATAGAAAATCAAAAGGCTATATTTAAAGTAGGTGTATTTTAGAGTATATAAATTGTACCTCGACGAATATATGATTAATTTCCCAAAGAGCCATCTGTGTTTTAGCCAAAGAGGTCCTGCCATCAACCCAGCTTTTATGGACAAAAACAGGAGTGGGAATGTGTTCTAGCATGTGTATATATATATGTATATATACACGTATGCCCTAGAGTGTATGCTCGTTAGGGCAGTACATTGAAGCAAGGTGATTCCTGTCAGTGAAACTCACAGATTTTGGAGAAAATGATGTTCACTGTGATTTTGGTGATTTGGGAACTTGGACCCCAGAAGACACTTTTTAAGGCCAGGCAGGACGCTGAGCTACTGGAAAACCTCACAGGTTCAGGGAATCTATGTCTGGATGAAGAGAAATGCCGAACAGAAAAAGCATTTGTCTGTAACCCTTACCTGGGAGGGGTCCATAAGTGACTCAGAAACCAGAGGAAATTTACCACGGAGCAGAAGACTGGCAGAAGTTCCCTTAAGGGAAGTCTCAGATTGCCACACTTAACGTACAGTGTTGTGCCTAAAAACTGGGAGACATGCTTGAGCCTTGCTTCTGTTGTTTAAATTTCCTGGGAGCTCCAGTTCCCCCACCTTGTTTATACATGTTCATTCAAGGATCAGTATCAGTATAAGGCTCTGGCATGACAAACTGTCCTTAGAAATGCAAGGCAGTTACTTCAATGGAAGACTTTTAACTTACACAATGGAAAATTTTGGGCAAACTGTGTTCTCCTCTCCCATCCTCCCGATGTTTGGGTGTTCATATCTGTCTATTTGTAAGAAATCTGTGACTATTTTGTGGGGAAAGGATTGTAATATGTGGGGGAATATAGCATTCAGTTCCCGCCACCAAAGTGATAATAACCCAAACTATAGCAATGGAATTAAAAAAATATATTGATAATTCAACCCTGGAAATGTAGGTAGGGTTGGATAGGTATCCAAGTGGTTGATAACTATGAGCTGGATCACAGCTTTAAATCTATTCTGTGTTTCACCAGAACCACCTACATTTGTCAACAATACTTGGGAAAGAATAATCTACTATGTTGACTCAATTATTCTACTGAACCATCTGCTTTTGAGTCATTTGCATGGGAGCAATCTGGCTTCATCAGACCACCTGGAGCTATGATAACTGGCTTGGTTTGCAAAGGTGACAATGAGGTTTGAGCTTCACTGATGCTTTCACTGAATGCTTTCCTGGCTCATCTAATTCTTAGCACAATCCAGGGGAAAATGCATTGTTATTGTATACATTTACAGCTGAAGACAATTAAAGCCCAGTGAGGTTAAGACAACTTGGCCAAATCTTAAAGCAACAGATGAGAGGTCCAAGGTACAAACCAGGGTCCAATCTGCTAGAGTCTGAATCTTCATGCAGTACCATGAAATAGTGCAAGACTTCATTTTGACTGTAAAATTTTTATGCTTCTTGAAGGAGAAATCATTTGCTGGTGACATAATAATCACACACGTTGAAGTGGTATTTAAAGCAATTGTATGAGGTTAAGCACATAAAACAAGCATATTTATAAAGAGATCACTGTGGAGGGATGCCCATGGGATTGTTTAAAGCTGGTAGGTTTTGAGATCATTAACAAAGGTAATCCTTTTAAGTTTAGATACAATTATACGATAAAATCAGAGAAAACTCCTCCATAGAGAATAACTTAATGATAATAGGTATAAACAGTTAATTCCAAAGAAAACATTAGACAAATAATTAGGTATTTAAGGGACTTATAATTACTTTGTGTTCTCACCTGCCCACATGCTTCTAAATAAATCCCTCAACAGCTACAGGTAAGATTTCTAATAGTAACTTCTAGAGAAACAATGAAGATAGAAAGGGAAATTTACCAATTCTCTGGAGATAGCCATGTTATTTTGAATTTTTAAAGCAGGGAAAATTCCATAAAGTAAAAATAAGCACATTTGAATATATGAAGGCTAAAATGGTCCCTACCAAAAAGCCACCTGAATTAAAGACGCAAACGCATCCTGGTATTTTCAGCAAGGAATTTCTCAAAGTATATTGTGCTTAATTATGTAAGGATTTCTAGTGCTAAATGAAATAGAATCAAGCCTCCATGGACAATGAAAGACCTCAGTGGAAAATCCCGAAGTGGAAATATGTATATATCAAACATGTGGAAATAATCAACATGAAGTGTAATATAAATCAATATACTTCACATAAACGAAACAAGATTTTCTTGCGTTCCTGTTTAAGTTAAAAATACATTTACATCGTCTGGTTAAGGTAAAAATGCGTTGCATCGACTCCACAAATAAAGCTGCCACTCTCTCCATTGCCACTCTTCCTACCTGCAATCAGACCAAAGCACCTTCACAGTCATGTATTGCTTACAGCGACGGCAATTGGCAAAGCCATTTGGAATGTAATTAAGACAGTTAGCTTCTATAAATCAGAAATCAACAGAGCGTGTAGTCATCCAGGGTAAGTTTTAAATCCATTTAAATGACTTAACTTAAAGAATAGATTTGAGTAGATCACAAATCATTAGATAAAAATAGGCAATGTGAACTATGTGCATATGGGTCCCCCAATAATGTGATCTAAGCATACATTGGTGCTGGCTGAGGTGAAAGGTATAGTTCAGTGAGATACTGAAAACACAACAGAGAAGAGCAACAACAGGACCAAACTTTTAAGTTGTTTTAAATATTTTAGGACAGCAGGACAGGGATGAAAACCAGCAAATTAGGAAAAAATCACCACATATGTGTGATCTGAGTCAAAAGATAAGTGAAAGGAAAATAATTCTGGTCCTAGCCAAGGGGCTACAGGATTCATTCCCATATGAGGAACCAGCATAAAGATGTGCATGAAACAGGCATGTGTAGACATGTGTTATGGAACAAGGGAGGCATCATTTACAGGGTTGGGGTACGTTGTATGATTGGCCCAGATTCCGTTATTGAGGGTGCTCCCAGAATTCAATGTAGGAAGACAGGACATGCTAAGTGTGGAGGACTGGAAATAGGGAGCAAATAAGACAGGAATGAGGTGGAGTTTGCAGCTGATGCATAAAGGACAGAGTGCTGAAGGGGAGTCATCCACGGGCATGTCGACAAATGCTGTCCGTGCTTAAAATAATAGAGATCAATCAGTGATTCCATGTGAAGAAACCCTCCAAAGGTGGGAGAAAGTCACAGGTAGGAACCAAAATGCTCATGGCTGATGGCCAAGGAGGATAAGAAAGAATGCCTGCTGCAGTCAGCCTAGAAACACCAAGAGCACTGAGACCATGGGACTGCTGTGCCATGCCTCCCTAGCCATAAACTGAATTCTGTTCTGATCATGCTCATTAATATTTAATGGCTACTCACAGAAAGGTCAGCTTTATTTCAAGTAACTGCTTTAGAACGAAGTGAAGAGTGATTGCACTGCCGTGGAAATCTGTAACAGAGATCAAATCTCCGTGGACGAAGTACCATCACGCAGACACACAGAAGAGTGAGATCCACAGGTGGATGGGTGTGATGACTCATGACTACACTGATGTTAATGGCAGTAAATAGCATGCTGAGACAGTTATTACAATGTACCAGAGCATAGGCAGCGGCAGGAAAGACTTGTCTTCAGATGGAATTTCTCTGAATGAGATTAAAAACGGATTTAAATCTGCAGAAGAAATGTTTGTATGAACTTGAAGATATAGCAGTGATAACAGTCAAGATGAAATCAGGCAAAAATATATAATAATAATAATAATCATGTCAGTAAACATGAATCATAGAGCCATCAGTTGACTCAGGAGGCAAGAGTGAAGACTCCAAAGAAGAGGACAAGGGAGGGTATAAGAGAAATAATTGAAGAAACTGATTATTTTAATCCTTTTCCTGTTTGCTAATAACCATAAACCTGTAGTCAAGATGTTAAGAATGTAACGTAAGAAAATGGGCACACATTCTGTAATAATCACACCACCAATCCACTGCCTGAAATTATAAAAGTGCTAGAGACATCACATACATCACATACAGAAAAACAAGACAGAATGACAGCCAACTTATACAGAAAATAATGCAAATGAAAACAGTGTAATAATTTAAAGAGCTGATAGAAAAAAGAAAAAATCTGTTCACTTGGAATGAAATTCCTGGTGTAAATATTTCTATCAATGTCTAAAGTGTAGTGGGAATAGCACAAATAAGGAAAGAAAGAACTCCATGCCAAGATTTTGAACTTCGAGAAGTCATAAAGATAAAAAGAATGTATACTACAGAAAATATGACACCTCACACAGGAAGGATAGAAAGAAATGTATACTAGACAGAAGTATGATATCTCACACAGGAAAGAGAAAAAGAAACATATACTGGATAAAAATGATACTTGACACAGGAAGGAATGCCATACATATAGTCATTAGATAAATATGTACAACATGTTACTATTGGTTAAATAGCATTGAGGTATTTTGCTTCTTAGAAAATTAATGGCAATTCATTATGAGATTTATAACCTGTATGATCAAAATGGTGGCAAGAACAAAAGGATTGGTAACAAAAATATAGAAACATGGTATTTTAAGGGTATTTTCCTATGCATAAATTAGAATGTTACCTAAATAAGGCTATATGTTTTTTGTTTGTTTGTTTGTTTTGTTTTGTTTTGCTTTGTTTTGTTTTGAGATAGGGTCTTGCTCTAGCCTGGGCTGACCTGGAATTTACTGTGTAGTCTCAGGCTTGCCTCGAACTCACAGCAATCGTCCTTCCTCAGCTTCCCAAGTGCTAGGATTAAAAGTATATATCACCACACTCAGGAGAGAGAGAGAGAGAGAGAGAGAGATAATATTGGCATGCCAGGGCCTCCAGCCACTGCAAACGAACTCAAGGTAAATGTGCCACTTTGTGAATATGGCTTTACATGGGTACTGGGAAATTGAACTCAGATTGTTAGGCTTTGTAGGCACACACCTTAACCACTGAGCAATCCCTCCAGCCCTAAATATATATATATATTGAACTAAGAACAAATTCTAACCTAACAAATGAACTAAGTGATAGAATTAAGGGTTCAGTGAGATAAAGTGAAATTATAAAAAGTGTACAATTGAGGGGCTGGGAACATGGTTCAGAGGTAAAAGACACTTGCTTACAAACCTGCTGAACTGTGTTCGATTCCCCATACCCATGTAAAGCCAGAGGCAAAGTGGAACATGGGTCTATATCCCTATGGTAATGTGAGGCCGACCCAGGAGAATTCAGAAGCTCATGGGCCAGCTGGCCTGCTACACATAAAGCGGCCAAAACAAAAGCAACATTAAAGGGGTATCTGTCTCAAGCAAAGTAGAAGGAGCAAAACACCTGGAGGTTGTCCTCAGATCTCCATATATGTGCCACGGCACACATGTGTCCCCCCCACACATAATGTGCATCATACTCATCCACACATGTACATGCTTACATAATAAAAATCATTTATTAGATTAAACAAACATAAGCTATATTTTCTGTGTTAAACAATGTACATGGATTACAAAATAATCACAAATAAAAGTAATTTTATGATGATTGCATTGTCAATTTATGAAGGAAACATAAAACTACTAAGAGTTCATACAGTTATCTCATCACTTTCTGCCATGAAAATATATAATTTTTTTAATTAAAAGCAAAGCTGGGGTTTAAAATATTGTATTTATTTATTTGAAAGCAGAGAGGGAGAAAAGAGAGACAGAGAGACAGAAATAATGGGCACGCCAGGGCCTCCAGCCACTGCAAATGAACTCCAGATGCATGTGCCATTATGCCACTATGCATCTGGCTTACATGGGTGCTGGGGAATCGAGCCCCAGTTGTTAGGCTTTGCTGAGCCATCTCTCCAGCTCAAACTGGGGATTGTTCATCCATGATAATTATCATGCTTGTGAATATTATTGTGATGAATCTAATTAAAAAGTAACAGAGCTAATAAAAAGTGTTCAAACCACATGGAGAAAATCTAGATAGATCTGCAAGGAGAAACAGACAAGTGTAAAACCACAGTATGAAATGTTTGGTGGTTTCTCAATTACTGATGGGACGAGTTTGAGTAAATCATGCAAAAACACAAAAAAGAAGGTTGTTTTTTTCAATTTGGCATGTAGTCTATACTCACAAACAACACATGTGTGAATTTTTCTTTCCAAGTACATGTGGAACATTTCTTGAGATAGAGCATGGATATTCATGGACATAAATGATCCTCAAGAAGCTTAAAGGGAAACGGGAAACCCACAGGTCATTTCCTGAGCCTGGTGTCATTAAAAGTTGATAACAAAGAGTTGTCTAGAATATTCCTAAACATTTATAGATGCACAAAGATATCAAAGTAACTAATAGCTTAAAATTTTCAAAAAGGAAAATGGACAGTGTTTAAACAAATTTAAATGAAAACATACTAAAATGTCTGAATCACCACTAATGGTAATCCATTGTGTTGGGGAAAAGGAAACCCAACATTTCAGATTCTATCCCAAGAAATGTGAGTGGGAAAAGAAGCAGGTCAGTGTTAGAGAAGGACATCAGAGGTACTTCTGGAGAACAACAAAGAGCAAACAGCATAGTTTTAAATCACTGCAGATGCCACTTTCTGGGAAACAGCAGTGTCATCCTCAATCGCCTATCGAGCAAAATATAAAGATAACAATATCATGAACACAAAGAGATCTAACTTCAGGCTTCACAAATAATACCATAGGAAACATATATCAATAAATTTTAAAAAATAAGAAATAAAATGGACATATCTTTGAACTACAAAATAGATCAAACTTTTTTTTTCCAGGAAGAAACAGTCCTATAACTATTGAAATTGAATTCATACTTTAAAACCTTCCCACAAAGAGCCCTCTAGTCCCTGTAAGTTACATATCTATCAAACAAGAATGATGAAACATTTGAAGAAAAGGGGCCATTTCTCAACTAATTATATGAAGCTATCAATAAGTGATCATTGAAATGAGTCATACATTCAGAGAAAAGAATCCTCAGACAGGCATGTGTAATCAACAAAGACAATGATCTGTAAACACAATGTCAAGAAATTGTGCCCACCAAGATCAGGAGTGGACAAGAGATGATAAGATGTGAACGGGTAGATATATTTATGAAAATACAACAATTGAATCAATTAATATATGCTAATAATTTTTGGAAGATGATTATCTTTTTAGTATTCCAATGGAGCTTTAGTCCAAGAAATGTAAGATTGGAAATTTATGTTTTTGTGTGTATGTTTGCATGTGGTGTGTTTACATCTGCTTTCATGTTTTGATATGTATGGGCACATGTGTGTGAATTTGTGTGCAGTTGTGTAGAGGCCAGAAATTGACATCAGGGGTCTTCTTTGATTGCTTTCCAATTTCTTTTTTTTATTATTAATTAGTTTTGTATTCAGCAAATACAGTCAGTTTGGTACCATTATTAGGCTAATCCATGACCTACCCCCTCCCCTTGGCCCCTCCTTGTTGAGGTATATGGGTCATGCATTGTGGAGTTAGCCCACAGTTATGGGTAAGACAAATGTCTCTGCATATCATGACCCAACATGTGGCTCTGACATTCTATCTGGAGCTGAGAAACAAGTCAGAACCATATCCAAACATAAGCCCACTCTCCAATATCAAGCTACTATCAATCATGGGCTACAAGAGGGCCTACATCTATTAAATTCTCTATATAAAAAAAGTAAGGGTTATCTAATTTGTCCTGGTGCTAACTTACTCTCCGTTGGAGAATCTGCTTCTCTTTTTCAGATAGATGTAGATCCTAAGGAGAGAGCCACCCCATCATACCTCAAAAGGGCCCCAGCTGAAACTAAGAACAATTGGAGAAACAAGCAAGGGTGCTGTTTTCCTGATGAACTGGATACCAGCTTTTCAATTTCTTTACTGGGCCAAGGTATCTCACTTGCACCCTGGATTCACTGAAGTGGCCTGTCTAGCTAACAAGCTTACCACAGGGGTTCCTTGTTTCTGCCTCCAGGGCTCTTCCATGGTAAGCAGGCTGACACACTCCCCTGCCATTTCTGTGGCTGTGTGGGTACAGAGATCTGAACTCTCATCCTCATGCTTGTGCAGCAAGAGCTTTCCCAACTAAGCCCTGTCACTAGCTCTAATGCCTGGTTGAAATTTAAAGAAAAAAAAATGTTGAGTGGCTTTTGAAGGTTAGCATACAGTTATAATGTGGCCTCAATATTCAACTCTTACATATTATATCAGATAAATTAAAGTACATATTCCTAGAAGAATATAAATGAACGTTCCAAGTGAGCTTTATTAGTTATAGTCAAACTTGAAATAACCCAAATTTCCACCACTGTAATATGGCCATTCAATGGGAAGTTTTTAATCAATAGAAAGGAATGTATTGGCAGTACATGTTACAAATATATGAATTTCAGAATAATTATGTTCTATTAATCAAGTATCCTAAGATAAGAATGCACTGAATGTTTCTGTTTATATGAATTTTTATGGTGACACAGAATGGTAGCAGAGGCTGAGGGGGGAATGGGAGGTATATGACAACGGAGCTCAAGGGGAATTGCAGGAGCCATCTGTATGTCCACCTTGTTGGCTGTGGAGATGGATTTCCACATAAACACACACACCAACATGTGTCAGGCTTTATATTTTCAATATGCACATTATCATACACTAGTCATTTCACAAAAATATGTTTAATAAACATAATTTGAGAGCATAAAACATATGAGAAACTAAGGTTTAGAACATAACTCTTCACAGATATTTACCCTGCAAAATTATAGATTTTTGACTATTGTATATACAATTACTGTTGTAGTTTAGTGAAGATACGCAAATATTTCACAAGTTTCAAGTAAATGAAGCTCAAGATCACTCTGAAGGGTCTGGAGACAAGGCTTGGGCAGCAGAACACTGAGGTGGAAGCACGAGAACCAAAGTTCAGGTCCCCAGCACCCATGTCAGTGCTGGACAGGGGTGTTGGTTTACCTGTCATCCCAGCACTGTGGAAACAGAGACAGATGGATCCCTATGCATGCTGGGCACCTGGATTAGTGAAATCAGTGATCTCTGAGTTCAAGAGAGAGACTCAGTCTCGGTAAATGATGTGAAGAAAGAAAGAGAGAAAGTTGATGTTGACCTCTGTCCTCTATGCATATATATGCACATGTGCACCCATATACACACATTCACACACACATACATGCACAGATGCCACACATATACACATGTAGACATAAATAATTTTTTAAAAGTTATTCTGGGGCCAGGAGTTGGCTAAGTGGTTAAAGTCATTTGCTTGCAAAACCTACTTGCCTGGGTTTGGTGGCCCAGTACCCATGTAAAGCCAGATGCACAAAGTTGTGCATGCATCTCAAGAAGAAGGGCCTGGCAGGCCCGTATAAGCAAATAATTAAAAAAATAAATAAATAAGTTGTTCTGGATAACATGAGAATTGACCCCACTTAATTCAGTTAATTAATTTGGTATCACCATCAATCACAAACTACAAAAACTGCTATGAGTTGATGAAATATCAATGATTCAACAAAACTGAGATTTTATAAGAAGAAAATATTTTGAGACCCAAAGTCAAATGAAACACAATTATAAACTCTCAGAAAGTTGATATAATGGAGGAGTAAATATGTAGCTCACCACAGCAAACAGGATGCCAATGCAGATAGCACGTGGGCTACAGATGCAGACAATGCATGGAATGCAGATGCAGACAGCACATAGGATTCAGACGCATACAGTGCATGTGATGCAGATGCAGACAGCACATGAGTTGCTAACGTAGAGAGCACATGGGGTGCAGACACATTATTGTCTTGTGTTTGGAAGACTGATCACTTTGGTAATGCCTTTTGGCAAATGTTGGTTCATTTTCAATTAGATTAACTTCCAAATGCTTAATATTAATGGAAAGTGTGAACACTACCTACCATCTTCCCATACTATATGTGAATGCTTTTGTATTTTTAAGAGGCTCTCTGAATCTGGTTAATGACCTGTGTAATATCTATAATGTACACATATGGACAGAGTGGTCTTGTGGGCAGGAGAAGAACCCTTCATTCAGAATTTAGAAGGACTTAATTTTCCTTCAGATTTTGTAGCACCTGGCCTACTTACATCATACCGGTGAATCAATCCCACGAGCAAAGTTGGAACTGCCCCTGTTAGCCATCTCGATGCATCTCATTGGTTCCCCTCAGCACAGTCACATCACATTAACCCTGTCATTTAGCACAGCTCTGTACTGCTGGGCATACCAGCAAAACTGCCAGGGCCACCTGAGATACACGAAACAGATGGATTTATAGAATGACCTTGAAGTAAGATTTCCAAATGACTAACACACAATGCCCCATAGTGCGTCAGAAATCGCATGCAGACGGGCTGCGATGAAATTCATTTTCCATGATGGAAGAGTCCATCACATCCTGTCATCATTTCTTACTTAAGTTGAAATAATATAGGAAGTGTTGATCCAAAATGATTGAAATATTTCTGATGGTTCAAGGAGGACTGCACTCACAGCTCCACTGAGGAAACATACATTGTATTGAAATGTCTGCTTAGAACCCTCCCTTTCTGGAGCGATCAGGGCATCAGGCTTTGCTTCTGGCTGATCTGCTTTGGGCCTTCATCCTGGAGTCCATGCTGCATGCCCAGACCTGGGAGGCTTCCCTGACACTCCACTTCCATTTTATGCCTAATAACACAGTCTCCTCTTTCACACCAGCTGCATGTCTTGAAAAAAATGTTATATGCATTTTTATATGCTAGATAAAAATTATCTTTTTTTCCTTTAGGTAGCAATACAGACTGTGGTACTTCAGTTTCAAATCTCTCGTTCATTCCTCTTTAAGTACAGTAACTTTAATATGTGTTATTTTTCGGATATGTAATGTTCCTCATAGCCTTGTGATTTAAGTATTTGCTACCAAATAGTAGTTCTATTTTGAAAGGTTATAGAAATTTAGGAGTTGGGGCAGAGCTAGACAAAATATGTTACTACAGGTGGGGCTGTGGAGATATATTATTCCAGACCACTTCCTGCCTCACTCTCTACTTCCTGGTTAGCCATGAAGTGAATAGTTCTCCTTCCCCACATACTCCTGTCACCATATTTTCCCAGGTATCCTCTGAAACCTTTAGCTAAACTAAAGCTTTATTCCCATAAGTGACTTCTGCCAGGCATTTTGGTCAAAATTTCTGACCATACTCAGTTTCTTTCAGTTTTAACAAAAAGTGTGTTAACATGGGAGTTTTCTGATAGGACATTTGCCTGACTTAGGGAAGTTTTGCAGAAAAGGTATCTTACGTTCAGTATGTGAATGGTTCACCATGTCCTGTCAAGTGTCAGTGCTTATAAAACAGCTCTATAGTGAGGCTGAGCTTCCTGTTGAATGTAGATTGTTCATTATATAGTCACACCTGTGATCCTTTGTGCCCCCTAATTCAATACCAGGTAGAGAAAACCTGGCCTTTTTTTGCTTCAATGAGATTTTTGCCTCTTCTTACTGAATTTGACATTTGTTCACATGCCCTATTTAAAAAACCAGGACTATGCCTCCGAGTAGAAGTCATTTGCTTTGACTGGGTTCTTCATATCAGTCTTCTGTATTATGTTTCTTATCATTATCATTTCCCAGATTACAACCACATCAAAAGCAGACTTTTTCTGATATTATATAAGACACAAATTACATAAGGATGAGTCAATAAACTTAGGGAAAAACTGTTGTTTCATAGGACAGGCAGAAATAAACCCTGCATATACTGACTAAAATTGTTTCAAAATATAATATGTTAGAAGTCTATACATATCTCTAAGTGTATATGTTTGGTTATCAACCTTACTATGGAATAGTTATGTTTAACAATCCATACATTTCAGTTTTGGATACAAAATGGGGAAACTACTAAATGTTTCAGAAACTAAGAATACATTAATTTTTTTTCCAATTAAAAAAATGTAAGAAGGATAACAAGACAAATAAAGATTTATGGTGTCACAATTAAATACCCACCAGTCAGCAAGAAACGTCAATGCTGTTGAGGCAACGCCACCACAACCATTGGAAATTAATCCTCCTCATTCTTTCTCATTATGAATTTGAAGACAAACATTGACAATGAACCCAGGTCTCTTGAGATGGTGTGTGCAGGAAGCATGGGTGGAACAATGCCAAGACTTGACCAGAGGATGCCGAGTATTAAGCTCACCTCTCTAAAACTCAGCTATCAGGATTCCCAATGGAGATTTTTATGTAGCTTTTGGGACTATCTAAGTGAGCAGGTAGAAGCTCAGTGCCTTGTGGGCCCTCTTGGCAAAGGAGATGTAGGTGTGATGGTATGTCTTTAATTTATATAATACATTGATTTTGTTTGTATTTCCAACTACAGGGGATTGAGCCCATGACTTCATGCATGCTAAGCACACACTCTTCCACCAAACTGTATCCCAACATACACTTCAATTACTTTAGCAAATAGTAATCAAAGAATCAAACTATTAGTTTGAATTCGTGCCATCCAAGCTTATTTGAATCTTACTTGTTCTCCTTTCTCTTTGAGCTCGAAAGGTGTCTGCCATCCCTGTCATCCATGGACAGCTCCCTCCCAAGTCCTGGATCTGCAACTCAAAGAAAAGTTCTTAATGGCCTCTTCGAATGACTCTACTTTGCACCTACCTGATCCAATCCATCATTAAATCCTAGAAATGATCTGTGAGAAAAAGAGGTTTAGCTGCCCATCTTACGTAGAGATTTCTGAAAGGTTAGTGACAGAACATTTGAAAGTTTTGGAATTTGGGTCTATTAATTGTTGTGTTTTTTTTTTCTAATGATTACAAATTTACTCTGATATTTATTTTACTATTTTAAAATTTTTATTATCATTTATTTATTTATTAGAGACAGAGAAAAGGGGGAGAGAGAGAGAGAGAATGGGTGCACCAGGGCCTCCAGCCACTGCAAACGAACTCCAGACGCATGTGCCCCCTTGTGCATATGGCTAACATGGGACCTGGAGAATCAAACTGGGGTCCTTAGGCTTCGCAGGCATGTGCCTTAACCACTAAGCCATATCTCCAGACCTTATTTCACTTTTTAAAAAATATTTTTATTTTTATTTATCCATAAACAGAGACAGAGAAAGAGAGAGAGGAGAGAGAAGAATATGGATCTGTCATGGCCTCTTGCCACCACAAACAAACTCTATATCCATGTGCCAGCCTATGCATCCAACTTTATATGGGTTCTAGAAATTGAACACAGGCTGTCAAGCTTTGTAAGTAAGTGCCTTAAACCACTGAGCCATCTCTCCAGCCCGTGTTCTGGCATTTCAAACAGAGCAGATGCTTCAAACAATAGTCTTTGTCTGCATTCTAGAGAATCATGTCCAGGGTCAAAGGGCCAGGAGCTTGGCCTCTGATACAAACTCTCCTCCTAGTTTATAATGGCCACTTCCATGCTTTGGACACACAAAGCCTTGTTTACATGCACCCAGACAGGGGTGGAGAACACCCATAAATGTATCTTTGCCTTTGTCATTTCTTTTTAAATATATTAATCATACGTCACACATAAAAACACAACACAGATGAGCAGGGTTACTCTCTGTCCCCCACATTCTCTGTTAGGCAACATTCATCTGTGTTTTTCACTAAGATTATTTCATTACTTTTCACATTTGACTCAGACCGTGTGGTGCTTATCTTCCCATGCCCTTCGTATTTCACTTAGCATGATTCTCAGTGCCTTCCACGATGTTGTGAATGCCAGTCTCATTATTTAGCACTGAATTGTATTGCATTCTTATATCTATCACAATTTCTTCATTCATCAGTTAGCATACTCTTTGGTTGTTTCACTTACATCACTCTCCTGGTTACTGATACAATACACACAGGATCCCAATTCCTTTTGACATACCATATCATTTCCTTTGGATATATGCCCAGAGATGCCACTACTGGATGCTATGATAATTCTGTTTTTAATGGAAAATCCCCCTATTATTTTTATAATATCCGTTTTCATATTTCCGTAAGAATACAAGTCATAGTGGATTAGGGTCCAACTTTATGATATCATTCAATTTTAATTCCTCAAAATCTGTCTCTAATTTCAATATATTAGAGGTTAAATTTTTAGCAAATGAATTTAGGGGGACACAATTTTTTTCGATAATAGGATGTATCATAAGGAGACAGTTTCAGAGTGATTTCTGAGACTTGAGATTAGCATAGACTAAGATGCAAATCCCATTGTTCTCATGGACTGTCAGGGAGACTTGGAGAATTAATGAATGCCCAGAGCTGGCTTGCACTGCTGTTAATTTGGCACTGCAATAGCTATTTCCCAATGTTACTGCAAAAACTAAGTAACATAGCATGTACACATTATTTTCTATATAGTCATTACCCATTATTATTGATTATCTTCTGGAGAACATCTATTCAAAGTACAGCAAACTTTTAAAATTACCACTTCTCTATAATATGTGAAATATTTTACACATTGCTTCCACATTATCCTAATTCTGTTCTCAAACTAGGAAAGGAAAAGACTTGAGTTTCTTAGTCACGATGAAAGATTCTAAGCTATAAACTCAATTTCAAAAATGATGTTCTCTCTATGCAAGGTGAAGAAACATTATGGCTCTGAAAATGAACCCCCAAATTAAATCCATTACAACCTATTATTGGAATTTCTCATGGTCCATCACCTCGGGGGTTTGCCAAGTGGCAGTCACAGAAAAGGAAAGCCAATTTGCTTGGCTTGAATGTAGATGACTTTCCTGTGTTCCAGTTATAAAGTTTTTTATTAACATATAAATCCATGAAATTGAGTCATACTATCACAATCAAGACCAAGGTATTACTAAGGTTATAGTGCAGCACCCCACTACAAGGCTCCCTTACAAATAAAGAGCTGCATGTAATCTTTTTTTAATAACTTTTATTTTATTTATTTGAAAGAGAGAGAGAGAGAGGTAAATAGAGAGAATGGGTGTGCAAGGGTCTTCAACAGCTACAAATGTATTCCTGATGCATGTGCTACCTTTTGCATCTGGCTTATGTGAGTCCTGAGGAATTGAACCTGGGTCTTTTGGCTTTACAGGCAAACGCCTTAACTGCTAAGCCACCTCTCCAGCTCCTGAATATAACTTAATGTTAACTTCCAATGGATGTTTTGAAAGTCTAATAGATCAGGTAATTTCCAGGCACTTGTAGGGTGGTGTGAACCTTGCTGGGTGGTAGAGGAAGCAGCTTATACTTGAACCAAGTTAACAGCAACAGGCAAAGATATGGGCAATAAAGGAGAAGTGACACAGCCTCTGCTTGGGAACCTGTATTAAGAACCAGACACATTTCTGGTTTTGTATTCATGCCAGGCCTATGCTGCCTCATTTTACAATCTTCACACAGCATTCTGAGTCTAACAGTTTTAACATTCTCTATTCTGCCCCATCAAAATCATAGCCAAATTGACAAATGTGCTGTTTACCCATATGTCCAGCAGTCACTGGGGAGACCACGATGAATGTACATAATGGACATCTCCTCCTCACATGGATAGAGGTGTACAGATTACTACCAACCATATTTTAATCCAAACTTGCATGCTTACAGGTCCAGTCCAGGAAGGTTTGCTAATTCTTCTCCTCTTGTACCTCCCATGCTCCTGGATAGGCACAATTAACATTGTGAACATGGCAATCTTACCAAAAGCAATATACAGATTCAATGCAATCCCAATAAAAATCCCAACATCTTTCTTCACAGAGATAGAAAAAAAATGATCTCAAAATTCATATTGAATGGCAGAATGGTTAGCAAAAGAAACACCTCTGATGGCATCACCATACCTGATCTAAACCTACACTAAGACACACATCCTTATTCATGTTGTTACATCCCTAAAAAGCATCTGGAAACATTAAATATCCTCTACTTTTCTATTTACACTTATATTTCCTTAAGAAAAATACAATAGCTTTATCTACCAGGAATATACACCGCCCTTTGATCCATAGTTTCCCTTTCAGCCCTCATTAATATGCAAACTCTCTCTTTTGTAGGTTGGCCTTAAACAGTGAGCTTCCCTTCTATTACTTCCCAAGGAACACACACCAATTATGCCATATTTGCAAAGTATTTCCCCAAGATCTTCAAACTATTTTAAACTTCCAGGCTGACCTGTAATTCACTATGTAGTCTGAGGGTAGCCTCGAACTCACAGCGATTCTCCTACCTCTGCTTCCTGAGTGCTGGGATTAAAGACATGGGCCACCATGTCTGGCTTATTTTACACTTCCAGTGCTAGGTTCTTAGACATCTCTTCCTTAGCCAGCTCATATAGTGGCTACTCCCTTGTGTGTCCATCAGAGGATGCTTTTCTCTTTAAGAGATTGGATTTACATGATATAATATGAGTCATTGTGCAAAGTACACCTCAGTGGCATTTACTAAAGTCACAGTAGTGTGCATGCACCAATTCTTTTCACTGCACCTACAAACCTTTTCACTGCACCTACAGAAAATGCCTTTATAATTGGATAAACCAGTACTGTGTTCTCCATCTCTAGATTTATCTGTTCTAGATGTCCCATAGAGCTATGATCATTCATGTTAGAAAACTTGAAACAACTGATTTTCATTTAGCATAATGCTTTCACACTGTAGCACTAAGGTTATTTTATCTGTTATGACTGAATGGTGTCTGGCTGTTGGACACCTAATTGCAATTCTGTTGATTATGTACAAATGAGTGTGGTTGTTATACACAGTGCTGATATTAATTCCTTTATTTTTCTTTATTAGAGTTCATATTTCTGAAGCAAGGTTCCTCATGCCTGATAGCCTAGCTAGTCTAGTTCTTGAGGCCATGAGTTCAAGACAAACCTAGGAAACAAAGTCCCCAGTGTCCACTAAAGCAAAAAAGAAAAGAAAGTATCCTCACCCTAGGTATGGAATTTTACGGCCACTATCAATCTGCAATTCATTATTGGAGAAACGCTGAAACGTAAATTCAGTTAACATTTGTAGAATGAATCAATTACCACGAGAATTTTAAAGGTTATCCTTAAAGAAATTGTATATATATATATATATATATATATCCCTCTATGGCTCATGGAACATTGTGAAAGAAGAGACAGAAAGAATGCAAGATGGGAATTTTTTTTTTTTTTTTGGAAGATCAACATTCTGACCAGAGTGAGATGGGATCTCAAATAAGCTTTAATTTCCATTTTCCTGATGGCTAAAGATGTTGCATATTTTGATGTACATTTGCCATTTGTATTTCTTACTCTGAGTGGCAGATTAAATATGAGTGTGGCTCTCATGGTTAGCTTGAGAACCTTCTTCAGATAGGTGGCGATACACACAGAAGAGACACAAAAACTCATTACAGCAAAAAACAGAGGTTGCTGAGAGCTTAACCCTAAGGAAGACATATCTTGCCTTCCAAGACTTAGAAGACACTGTAGAAGAGAGGGAGGAAAGAATGTAACAGCCACATGATTGGAAGGTATATCCTGAGACATTGTCCTCTCAACAGGCACTAACTGGCATATCAATAACCCCATATGGAGTACCAGTAACCCCACAGGGGAGGACCCTCAGTGGAACGGGGGTGGGAGAAAGGGGAAAAAAAGAGTATAGCCCAATGGAAATATGAAAAATTTGTAATATGTTTATATACTAAAGTTCTCAATTAAAAAAGGAATGGGGCTGAAGAGAGAGCTTAGTGGTTAGGGCACTTGCCTGCAAAGCCTAAGGACCTAGGTTTGACTCCCCAGGACAGATGCACAAAGTGTCATGCATCTGGAGTTCATTTGTAGTGGCTGGAGTCCTTGGAAGTCCATTCTATGTATCTGTCTCTATATTCTTTCTCTCTTCTTATTTACAAATAATAAGTAAAATACATTTTTAAAAAAGAATGCAGTCAAACACTTAATGTTCATATTCATATTAATGCTAATCTCACTTCTTGTTAGAGAAACTTCTCTTTTCAGACTGCAATGACCACTGGGATGACCCAAAAGGCAACATAGTGCTGAGAAGAAGGGACAGAGGAGTGTCCAGCACTGGAACATCTCACACCCTCCAAGGTTCATGCTCCATTGCAGAAGAGGTGGTGGAAAGAATGTAAGAGCCAAAGGAAGGGTACCACTCCTTAACATACAACTGTCTGAACAGAAATTGATCTCGATATACTAGACCTCACAGAACCTAGCAATACCTACACAAGACCCTCATAATAGGAGAAAAAGATGATGACATCAAATTAGAAGAGAGAATAATGGACAGAGGGAGGGGATATGACAGAGAGCAGAGTTATGAAGGGGAAAGCTGGGGAGAGGATGGAAATACCATGGATTGTTGACTGTAAGTATAGAAGTTGTCAATAATATAATATATATATATGCATATTATATATACATATATATGTATATATATATATATTTATATTTATATTTATTTATGAGAATGTAGTCAAGTGTGCAGGCACACACTTTTATGCCAGCACTTGGGAGGCAGAAGTAGGAGAATCATTCTGAAATCAAGGCCACCCTGAGAGTACATAGTGAATTCTAGGTCAGTATGAGATACAGTGAGACCCTTCCTCAAGAAAAGAAAAGTAAAGAATAAAAAGAAAAGAAGAATGTAGGATGGAGAGGAATGGCATCCACACGTGACAAGGCCATTGAACTAATGAACTCATACCACTTGTGGTTACCTGCACATCATGTGACCACTCAACATATGTTATACATAGGGAAGGAGCTTATCAAGTCACACCGTTCCCTGAAGAGCTAAGGACAGTTAATGACTTTGGGGATAGAAGGTCTTTCTCTACAGTGGTGTAGACACTGGTAGTGGTAGAAAGAAGAAGGGGTACAACAGGAGTGAGGGAAGATAAGTTAGGGCAATATGGGATGAATATTATCAAAATATAATATGTATGCATGAAAATGAAAAATAGACAAATAATTTAAAAAAGATAAAAGACCAACAAAATAACTTACAGTAGAAAAAATAATTGTCAAGGAAGACACCCAGGATTAAATTTGGTTTCCACACACCATGCACACATACATGCATTTCCACCCTCACACACAGGTACACACACACACATTAAGCAAACATACATGCACACCACATATGCATACACATGCTACAAAAACACGAGTCTCATTTTCTAATTTGTGCTTAGACTGCTCTGGTTGTGCACTTTTATAATTTTTTGTTCTTGCACAAAAGGGATTTAGAGATGAGGAGTGAAAGAAATGTGGCCCCAGTCTTCACTTCACATAGAAGACAGGCTGAAGTGGAGAAAAGCCAGGGCTGTGTGTACAAAAATCAAACACCTAAAATACAGGGGTAGTGACATAAATATGACATCATCTCATATTCCCTGGACCAAATGCTAATCTATCCGAGTGGATATCTGGAATAATGGATATAATCTGGAATATTGGACAGGGATTTCTTGCAGCAGCCAAGGCCAATGGACACTTCATCAGGCCAGGAATTGCTTTAAGGGAGCTGCCTTTTCACTCCCATAAATTTTTTGGGGGGGGGTTAGCACTTTTTAATACCTCTTGACATGACTTGAAAAGGAAAAAGCACCAAAGTTTCTTATTGCATTAGTATAAAATGTAATAGACTAGACATAATCAGATATTTTCTTGTGAAAATAACTAATTTGGGAAGCAAAGAAATTGTTATATTAAGTTATCAAAATCCAACATAGAGTGTTAAGTCACTGTAACTTCTATGCTGGTTCTGACCCCATCTTAGGTTTCTGGCAAAGATGGCTGCACCATCTCTATTCTTTAGGGTTTTTAGAAGTGAATTACAAAAGAAAAATTCTTTTTATCACAATTCAGTGATATAGGAAATAAGAAAATAATCATGAGATCAAGAAAGAATATACGTGAATCTATTTCCATGATAAACAGGGCATGATATCCCCACACACACTTTTCAAGTGAGATTTTTTGAAGATAATTTGGAGAACGCCCACATCATTCTGGTATCGAGTTGTCTTTGTGATCTTTATTAATGAGTTTCGGTTATTCTTCCATTTACTCAGGTCAGTGGCTTAAAATAGAATCACACACTGCTGCAATTTTGAATGGAGTGGTGGGTATATGTGAGGGACCTTGTTGATAATTATAGGATTTGGGCCATTTCTATTCCTGGAATTAAATTAGAAACACCTCCAGTAATTGTGGCAATTTAATAGCATCTTCATTCCAAGAACTCAATGCCATGTAATGTAGTTCTTGCACATTTGTCATCAAAGAAAAGGCATGATTTGTTAGGCTTGCTTCCATGTGTATTATAATTTTTGTTACTATCATGAACCGAATCCTGACTTTTTTCTCCCTACTCCTTTCTCTTCCTTCCTTCATTTAGCTCTTCCCCACCCCTTGTCTCAGCCCCTCCCTCCCTACCTCTCTCTCTCTCTCTCTCTCTCTCTCTGACTCTCTCTCTCTCTGTGTCTGTATGTGTGTGTTTGTGTGTTTCTTTATTTGGTTAAATTTCTTTCCTTTCATTTAAGTTTTATTAGTCAACTAAATATCTTTCTTATAAGCCTTAAATCTTGTTGGATATTATTAATACTAATTATTCTCTCCAAATTATTTTGTGCCATCTCTGTAAATACTGTATGTACCTATGTCAGGCAGCTCTTCAGTGTTCAAACAAAATATGTGAGAAGTACAACTTCAAGAGAATGCATTTCTTTTAGCTCACAGGTTCAGAGGTCTCAGTCCTTGGCAATGCAGAAACATCTTGAAAGAAGGACCTGACATAAAGAAGCAGCTCACCTCATGGTGTCTGTGAAGCACAGACAGAGAAGAAAGGAGCTGGTGACAAAATATGGCAGTTAGTGGCACTCCCTAGGGAATAATCATCTCCAACTAGGCCCCACTTACTCATAGTTCAGCTAGGACCCTATCTATGGATTAATCCATAGACATGATTAGTGAACCATGTTCCAATCACCTGTCAATAATTCCCTTAGCTGAAGACCCTGCTTCAAACACAAGAACCTGTGGGAGATGGGGCATTTCATACTCATATTACAGCACTGAAATAAGAGAGAAGCATTTAAAGCTATTTTCTTCTTTTAATTTTAATTTTTATTAATTGGACACTTAGTTGTTTTGACAAATCTTATATTGGTCCCATTCCCCTCCTCCTGCACCATTCGCTGAAGGCCCTTCTTAGTGGGTTACTGGTAGTCTTCATGGGGTTATAGGTTATGAGTTACTAGAGAAGCAGGCATTTGTTGTGGTGCGAGCAATGCCTCTGGATACACCTTCTCATCCTGTGCCTCTTACAATCTTTCCGTCCCCTCTCCTACAATGTTCCCAGAGCCTTGGAGGGTGTTCTATAAGTCTACTTTAGTGTTAAGCTCTCAGTGTCTTCTGGATTTCTCTTTTAATATGTTTTGAGTATCCTCAGTGACTGTAGTCATGTCCCTAGAGATGGTTGTCAGGCTCACTATGAGAGCAGCACTCTTGCTTAACTCACCAGTTTCCCTGTGGTTTCACCTGGACCTTGGCTGATATGCAAGAGGTAGCTCATCTCATGATGGGAGTCAGCCCTCTTTTCTTGTCTCACTGATGTATGTTGGTTCTCCCTGGTTTTCACTGCCTTCTGTAAAAGAGAAAACAGATTCTCCGAAGAAGAGGAGAGCAGCATGGGTTAAGGGGATAGACATATTTAAATATGAGCGATTTTGAGGCGTATAGCCTCTTTTTTGGCCAAAGACTGGAGCCTGTAACCATCATCTAAATAGGATTCTGACCAATGAGTTCCTTACTACTGAGCTTGACTCTTATCCAACCAGAGAGTCACTGGTTACCTGCACAGGCTAAGTGCCACTACCGCACAGGTGTGTACATGTGATCCAGCTGCTTGACTTCATATGTAGCAGAATCCCCTACTTGTTCATAACATTGGTGGCAATTTTCCCCAAGCAGCTCATGTACCATTTCCAAGCACTATGAGGGCTAACCTTCAGAGAACCAACTTTCTTCAAAACTCCAGCATGATGTCTCTGTGTCAGCAGCTCATGGTGTCCTTAGCAATAGGGTCTTACCTTTTAGCTCTTGCAAGTAATCAATTACTTTGGCAGAAACCTAGCTTATCTTAGGACCTCACATGTCTTTCTGACCAACAGATTACTCTGGGGTTATAACCCATTTCTGGCACTAGGACTTGCAAGCCAGAGCCCTGGTTCTAGGATTAGGCTTCCTCCCACCCTCTCCGAGGCCCTTCTACCCACACAATTCACCCACACTCTTATTGAAAGTTAGAACTTTTAGTTTGTTGTCCAGGAGAAAGGTTTCTGTGGTACCAGTACATGTATATGGTACTAATTCACATGGTGCTACTATTCTGTAGAGCAAGCAGCTTTACAAAGTGACTCATTTGCACAGAGCCATATCTTTTCATATAATTTGTCTTTCATAGTGGCTCTCTGCTGACTTGTGAAGGGCCTGTCAATGACACGTATCAATTCAAACTTTTCTCCTCAACTGTGTTTTGAAGTCACACTTTGTTTTTTTCGCACACTTTTGCATGAGCAGTGAGTAATTTTGGCCAACAAAAGTTTAGTTATCTTCATAATCATTAGCATAATTGTTTGTCAGAAAGGAAAGGAACAACAACAACACAAAAAGTACTCCTAGGTAAATAGTGTAGACAACTGTGAAAGCAGATTGTATAACTGGTTTACACTATATTTCTTTTAAGCGTTATCTCCAGGTCCTGATTTACCACCTAGGGTGTGGCAGGGAAAGACCATGTGTAAGTCCCTTTCCATGGGCTCCGAACAATAAGAAGGAAAAGATTTAGACACAAAATTTCCTAAATTTCAAGAGAAAACCAAGTTAAATTGACCTATTTTTGTTTGCTTTTATTCTTGTCTTTTTGGATTAAGATATATCTTTATCACAATTTGGAGTCTAAGCAATCCAAGATCACTTGGTCTATAACTAATTGGTTTATGAAGGCTCCTAGACATCTGAATATTCATAAGGCTTTAAACTATGAAAATCACATTTAGAAACTTAATTTCCTCTCTATTCAGGGAAGTGGCCATGCCTTAGGTAAACATGGCATCAAGTCTGAGACAAGCACAACCATAACAAGCATGGCCTCTGCTGAGTAAGAAGTAAAAACAATTAAGGCTGAGATTCCCTGCAGGGAAGTCCCTGACCAGGGGAACGGGCGCTTTCTCCCTTTCTTCTCTCTCCTTCCTACTCTACACTAATAGTAATGTTCCTGAGGAAATGTGCTTCTTTTAGAATGATCATGTTCCTGTCACACGTTGCCCAGAGTCAGTTTGCCCCAGGTGGTATTCCATGCATGAACTCCCAAGGTTCCTGAAGGACCCACCATCATCCACTATTAATCCTAATGATTTAACATGGCTCAAAGCAAAAGGCAGCACCATTCTCCTTGTGAATTTCCAGGAGACGAATGTATTCAAGGAAAGAAATTAAGCTGTTCCCAAGCAGTCTGTGCCCGCTCTCCTCCCTTTAGTCCTTTCAGTTATCAATAACTTTGCACTATTCTATGAAAACAGTCCGTCATAGTCTCTTGTATGAGTAAAGTTACATGCATTGCTGGCCTCTCAGTTACTTATGATAGCAATGTTGAATCTCCTCTTTAAAACACCCTGCTTCCATCCATATACTGCCAACAGTCTTCTCCTCCTTTCCAGACTCCGTTTATCAAGTTTCTGTGCTAGCCTATTAGTGTCCCTTAGAGATCCAGCGTCCAGAGAGCCATACAATCCTAGAATTAAAACAGTCTTCTGGCTCTTAATACTCAACACCAAGGTTCATAAAATACAAGTTGCCCAGTTTCTCAAGTACCAGGAACTCAACTGAAGTACGTCAGGAATGAGCCTTTTCTTCTCAACTTCCAGCCCAGCCCCAGAGGTATAGGGCATGTTTCCATCTTCTGAGGCCTTCATGAAATCATCTCCATATTTAAATAGTTAATTTAAGAAGTCTCCTGTATACCTGTGCTGCCCTAAGTAGAGATTTTCTTTTTTTTATTAATTAGTTTTGTACTCAGTGAATACAGTCAATTTAGTACCACTGTTAGGCTTATCCATGTCCTACCCCCTCCCCTTGGCCCCTCCTTGTTGAGGTATATGGGTGATGCATTCTAGAGTTAGCCCACAGTTGTGGGTGGGATAAATGTCTCTGCATATCATGACTCAACATGTGTCTTTGACATTCTTTCCGCCCCCTCTTCCGAAAAATTTCCCTGAGCCATGTTGGGTTCATTTTTGGTCTGCTTCAGTGATGAGGTGTTGGGGGTCTCTGGGTCTCTGGATCTCTGATTTGGTAGGAGTTGATTTTTCTCTGTGTTGATCTCCTTCACCCTTGTGCTGGTACCCGGTTCACCAAGAAAACAGCAATGTTTCGCCAATTGTTTTCAGTTTCAGTCGGGGCCCTTTTGAGGTATGATGGGGTGGCTGCCTCCTTAGTAGAGATTTTCAAGCTGACCACACTGCTTGCCCTGGGCACTGAGTGGTCATCCCATAGTCCAAGTGAGCAACAAAACCTCCCAGCACATCCTCCATTGCCTCAGATTGTGGGGAAGATCTACTTGGTGATGACCTCACTTCCCTTATTGTCTGCTTGTACTATCCTGACTATGGACACTGGATGATGATACTCCCTAGCCACCATGACTGAGTAGGCCACTCAGGGTCCAGGTTAGTGCTTCACTTATTCACCACCTACTTGCTCCACTTGTGGATCAGTATGGAATCCCATGCATATCACACTCCACAGCATCAGGTACTGAGTAGAGGAGGACACTCAGGGGGCTGCCCAGACCACTAAGGAGATTGTGCACACACACACTCACACAGACACACACATGCACACACCACAGATGAGCCTCCTCACCTTCTGCTGTGTCCAGCCTAAACTGCTAGATAGACCACCATCCCGTTCCAACCTGATACAAGGCTGACCAGGCCTCTCAACACGGGCTCCACAGCAGCTGCTATTACTGCATTCTTAGCAACACAAAAGGAATGTCTCAAGATGGGAAACCCCAACTCAAAACAAATAAAAGAAGAAAACAGGGCAAAATGTCTCCATAAAGAGAGAGAGAGAGAGAGAGAGAGAGAGAGAGAGAGTCTCTGTGTGTGTGTGTGTGTGTGTGTGTGTGTGCACAATCTCCTTAGTGGTCTGGGCAGCCCCCTGAGTGTCCTCCTCTACTCAGTACCTGATGCTGTGGAGTGTGATATGCATGGGATTCCATACTGATCCACAAGTGGAGCAAGTAGGTGGTGAATAAGTGAAGCACTAACCTGGACCCTGAGTGGCCTACTCAGTCATGGTGGCTAGGGAGTATCATCATCCAGTGTCCATAGTCAGGATAGTACAAGCAGACAATAAGGGAAGTGAGATCATCACCAAATAGATCTGTCCCAAAATCTGAGGCAATGGAGGATGTGCTGGGAGGTTTTGTTGCTCACTTGGACTATGGGATGACCACTCAGTGCCCAGGGCAAGCAGTGTGGTCAGCTTGAAAATCTATACCTTGGAGAGAGCCTCCCCATCATACCTCAAAAGGGCCCCGGCTGAAACTAAAAACAATTGGCAAAACATTGCTGTTTTCTTGGTGAACCGGGTACCAGCACAAAGGTGAAGGAGATCAACACAGAGAAAAATCAACTCCTACCAAATCAGAGATCCAGAGACCCCAAGGTCTCCAACACCTCATCACTGAAGCAGACCAAAAATGAACCCAACATGGCTCAGGGAAATTTTTTGGAAGAGGGGGCGGAAAGAATGTCAGAGCCACATGTTGGGTCATGATATGCGGAGACATTTATCCCACCCATAACCAATCGTGGGCTACAAGAGGGCCTACAACTATTAAATTCTCTATAAAAAAGTAAGAGTTATCTCATTTGTCTGGTGCTAACTTACTCTCCATTGGAGAATCTGCTTCTCTTTTTCAGATAGATGTAGATCCTAAGGAGAGCACCACCTCATCATACCTCAGAAGGGCCCTGGCTGAAACTAAGAACAATTGGCAAAACAAGCAAGGGTGCTGTTTTCTTGGTGAACAGGATGCCAGCACAAGGGTGAAGGAGATCAACACAGAGAAAAATCAACTCCTACCAAATCAGAGATCCAGAGACCCAGAGGCCCCCAACACCTCATCACTGAAGCAGACCAAAAATTAACCCAACATGGCTCAGGGAAATTTTGAGGGAGAGGGGGCAGAAAGAATATCAGAGCCACATGTTGGATCATGATATGCAGACATTTATCCTACCCATAACTGTGGGCTGACTCCAGAATGCATGACCCATATAACTCAACAAGGAGGGGCTAAGGGGAGGGGGTAGGTAATGGATGAGCCTAATAATGGTACCAAATTGACTGTCTTCGCTGAGTACAAAGCTAAAAAAAAAAAAAAAAAAAAAAGAATGTCTAGTCCCATAGTAGAATCTTCAAGGGAAAATTACTTAGAGGAAACTATAGACATAGAATTCCATGGAATTGCAATAACTATATTCAATAAACTTAATGAGGCCATGAACAAATAGTTGAATGAAATTAAAAAACAAAAGAAACAGTAAGAACACATTAACTCACTATTCAGCCAAATAAAAATGAAAGTAAATATGGGCTGGAGAGATGGCTTAGCTGTTAAGCGCTTGCCTGTGAAGCCTAAGGACCCCGGTTCGAGGCTCGATTCCCCAGGACCCATGTTAGCCAGCTGCACAAGGGGGCGCACGTGTCTGGAGTTCATTTGCAGTGGCTGGAAGCCCTGGCACGCTCATTCTCTCTCTCTCTCTCTCTCTCTCTCTCTCTCTCTCTCTCTGTCACTCTCTGTTTCTCTCTCTGTCTGCTGCTCTTAAATAAATAAATAAACAAAAATTTTAAAAAATGAAAGTAAATAAAACAGAACTCCATATACGGCTGAATTGAATGGATAAAAATCAACAATAAAATAATTCAATAGACATAGGAATTTTACTCAATAAGGAAATGATCAAATGCAGAACTGAACTCCAAAAGGCAATAAGAAGGTCAAATCAAGAAATTAAAATTATGGGCTGTATAGATAGCTTAGTGGTTAAGGCACTTGCCTGCAAAGCATATGGAACCAGGCTCAATTCCCCAGTACCCATGTAAACCAGATGCACAAGGTGGAATATGCATCTGGAGTTCATTTGCAGTGGCTGAAGTCCCTTTCATGCCCATTCTCTCTCTATCTGCCTCTTCCTCTCTATCTCATTCTCCTTTAAGTAAATAAATTAATAAAATATGAAAAAAAATCAAAAATCTCTAATATTAAAAAATGAAAATTAAAACCAATAAAGAGATGTATATGCTGAAGAAAATTCTAGTGGAAAATAAAACAAAACAACAACAACAAAAAAAAATAACTCACATAAAAGGATCCCAAGAATTATCTGCCAACAGAGTAGTTCATATGGAGGGCAGACCATCAGAGTTGGAGGACAAGACAGAGGAACTAAGTCAGGAGGCCAAAATCAGTGGCAAATTCATACAAAGGTACACAGAGAATATGAGGGAAATGTGGCACACCTCAAAAAGACCAAAGATTTTAATTATGAATATAGAAGAGGAAGAAGATATATAGACCAAGGGCATACAAAATAACTTCAAAAAAAAAACTATAGAAGAAAATTTTCAGAATTTTCTGAATCTCACAAGACAGCTGTCCACTGAAGCAAAGGAGACACACAAAAAAACCTATTAGACAGAAATTCTACACATCACATAGTAGTTGAAACATAAACACAGAATGTAGTGAGTACTAAAAACTGCAAGAGAAAATTATAGATCATCATATACAAAGGCAAGCCCATCAGAATTAACCCCAATTTTTCAATGAAAACTCAAATGTCAGAAGGGCTTGAATGAAATATTTCAAATTTTGAAAGGCCATAACTGCCAACACAAACTATAATATATATATATATATATATATATATATATATATATATATATATAATACTTAGCAAAATTATCCTTTATAAAAGAAGGTGAAAGAAAAAATTTCCATGATAAAAGTCTGCTTTTCTATGTGAGTGCTAAGCCAGCCCTACAGAGAATACAGGATGGAACACTACACACTGAAGTGAAGAAAAAAAAAAAAAAAAACATACTCAATGAGGGGGAAAAAGCAACAATCAAACCTAGAACTGACATGAAAGAAAACAAAGATCAAGAAAACATCAAATTCCAAGAGGTCTTCAACTTGACAGAGAAAAACTCACACTTTTCATTTACAATGTTGAACATTAACAGACACATCTCCCCAATCAAAAGACATAATTTAAATTTAACAGGTGAGATCCATCCATTTACTATCTTCAAGAAATCCTGTGGAGGGGGAGAACAGGGAGGAGGCTAACAATGGTACCACCTTGACCATATTCACTGACTACAAAAATAAAAAAATAATAAAAAAGGAAATCCACATTATCATTAAAGGAAATGAGCAGGTATGGCTATACTGATATGTGATGAAACAGACTCTACATCAAAAGTAAACAAGAAAGATAAAGGCCACTTTATGATCATCAAATGAAAAATTCAATAAGAGGATATTACAATCATAAACATACATGTACTAAACACAGGTGTGCCAAATTTTATAAAGCAAAATCTACTAGATTATTAAATCAGAAATCAATCCCAACACAATAATAGTATGAGATTTTAATATATCACTATTGTCAATAGATAGATAATCTAAACAGAAAATACAGAAACAATGGAGCTAAACAATACCATGGATGAAATGAACCTAGCAGACATCTACAGAACATTCCAAATTCTTCAGAATATATATTCTTCTAAGCAATATAGGAAACCTTATCTAAAATAGGTCATATATTAACACATAAATCAAGTCTGCATAAATTAAATAAAATTAACATAACTCCTTGTATTATATCTGACTACAATGCAATAAAACTATAAATCAATAAAAGAAACAACAGAAAATACACTAGTTCCTAGATATTGAACAACACACTATTGAGCAATGAATGGATCACTGAAGAAGTTTTTAAAAATAAGTTCCTACAAGAGGGACTACATCTACTAAATTCTCTCTAAAATAATAATGGTTATCCCATTTATCTTATGCTAACTTCACTTTCCATTGGAGAATTTGCTTCTATTTTCCAGATGGACACAGAACCTGAGGAGAGAACCAGCCCATCACACCTCACCAGGGCCACAGCTGAAACCATAGAGTAATTGGGGAAATGAGCAAGAGTGCTGCTTTCTTGGTGAACCTGGTACCAGCACAAAGGTGAAGGAGATAGACACAGAGAACACTCAACTCTTACCAAACCAGATATCCAGAGACACAGAGGCTCCCAAGACTTCGTCACTATGGTAGGCCTAAAATGAACCCAACGTGGCTAAGGGAAATTTGTGGAAGAGGGGTCTGAAAAGATTGTTAGAGCCACATGTTGGGACATTATACACAGAGACATTGCCTCTTACCCATAACTGATGGCTACCTCCACAATGCAAACCCACATTCTCTAATGCGAAGGGTCCCTTCAGAGGGGGGAGGACAGGGAGGAGGGTAACAATGGTACCAACATGGCTGTATACACACTATGTACATAACTAATAAAAGAAAAGAAAGAAAAAAATCAAAAGTTTGTACAACTGAATCATAATGAGAACTCGACATAACAAAACTTATGGTGCATGAAGGCAGTCCCTAGAGAGAAGTTTATAGCTCTAAATGCCTATATTACAAAAATAGAGACATCTCAAATTAAAAAAAAACTTAGTGATAAATCTGAAAAGGCCTTGGAGAAAGCAATCTAAATTTTAAAAACTACATCTAATAATAAAATAAAATAAAATATATATTAAAAAGACCAGATGGAAAGAAATAATATCAGGCTAGAAATCAGTGAATTGGAAAGGCCAAACACAATTTTAGATATTGATACAAATAAAAACTGTTCTTTTTTAAAAAAATAAACAATATTAATAAACCCCTGGACAAATGCATCAAAAGAAAGAGAGAAGACTCTAATCAACAAGATTAGTGATGGAACGGCAATGTTACAAAGAAATGGGGAGGACACATTTAGGACATATTTAAAAAAATATATTCCAAATTATTGGAAAATCTGGAAGAAGTGGATGAATTTCTTGTATCATATGACATACCAAAACTAAGCCCAAAAGAGAGAAATCACAGAATGGAGATATAACATCTAATGAGATTAAAGGATTAATTAAAAGCCTCCCAACCAAAATAAGGCAAAGCCCAAATGGCTTCACTGGCAAATTCTATAAGACATTCATAGAACTACAACCACTTCTAGATGTATTTCACAAAATTGAAAGGAGTGGATGCTCCCTGAATCTTTCTTTGATGCCAGAATAATACAAATCCCAAAGCCAGGCACAGACACAAGAAAAGAAAATAAAAGACCAATATCCCTGATGCATTTAGCTTCAAAAATTCTCAATAAAATTCTTTCAAATTGAATCCAGGAACACATTAAAATACCATCCACCTTGATTAAGTAGGTTTCATTTCAGGGATGCAGGGTGGCAAAATATATGAAATCAATAAACATAATACACACAGAAAAGGCCTTTGACAAAATACAAAATACAACATCCTTTCATGATTAAAACATTAGAGCAACTAGAAATGGGGGCATTAAATATATATATATTATTATATCATATTAGTGTTTATATATATATATACATGTATATATATGTATATATATATATATATACATATATATATATATATGTATATACTTTATTATCATATTATACATATTGGACCTAAGGTCCCACTAAGATCTGGACCAAGACAGGGCTGTCCTCTCTTCCTTCTGTTTAACATAGTATTTGAAGTCTTAGCTTGAGCAATAAGACAATAAAAAGAAGTAAAAGGGATACAACTTAGGAAGAATCAAACTAGCCAATTTCTAGATGACATAATTTTATATGTAAGTGACCTAAAAAGATACAACAAAAACATCCTACAGCTGATAAACTTGTTTATGAAATGGACAGGATATAATCAACACACAAAATTCAGTATCCTCCACACATAACAATGTCTAATATACAGGGAAAAAAATCAGGCAAGCATTTCCATTTAAAATAGCCACAATATTAAGCATATTGGAATAGTCCTAAGCAAGAATTTGAAAGACCTCTACAATGCAAACATAAAAAGACTGAAAAAGGAAATTTGGAAACACTTGAGAAGATGGAGACCTCTCATGTCCGTGTATTGGAAAAATTAATGTTATCAAAATAGCCATCCTACCAAAGGCAATGTATACATTCAATAACTTCTAGCACCATTTTTCACAGGAATATAAAAATAGTCACAAAATTTATATGGAAGTACAAAAAGCATCAGCAAAAATATCCTCAGCAAAAGTAATAATACTGGAGGTATCACCATACCTGATTTCAAAATATTCTGTGAAGGCATAGTAATAAAAACAGTGTGGCACTGTCACAAAAACAGACACACAGATCAGTGGAACAGAACATAATATCCATATATAAGTTCTAGTAACTACAGCTACTAGGTATTTGACAAAAAGACCAAAAATTCACACTGTAGAAAAGACAGCACTTATAAAACTTGGTGCTGGAGAAACTAGATAAACATGTGAAAGAATGAATCTATACACTGTTCTCTCACACTGCACAAAAATTAACTCAAATGCACCAAGGATCTCATTATAAGATCTGAATCTTTGAAACAACTGAAAGACAAAGCAGGGAGGACACTACAAGATAAAGACTTTATGAATCAGACCCCAGTAGCCCTGGTAAATCAACAAACAACCATTGGGATCACATGACATTACAAACCTATTGTACCAATAAGCAAAACATGAATGGAGTCAGTAGACAACCTATAGAATGGAGAAAATTTTCATCAGCTACATCGCTGAGAGAGGTTTAACATCTAGAACATACAAAGAACTCAAAAAAAAACTAAGCAATAAAAATCAATTAATAAACTTACTTAAAATGAGGGAGGGAAACTGTTCAGAGAGTTCTCAAAGGAAGAAATACAAATGACAAACAAGCATCTGAGAAGTTTTCCCAGATCTTTAGCCATCAGCAAAATGCAAATTAAAATGACTTTCAGATTTATTCTTACTTTAATCAGATGGCTATCATCAAGAAATCAAGTGATAACAAAAGCTGATGAGGCTGTGGGGAAACAGAAGCCCTCATTTACTGCTGGTGGAAGCTCAAACTTGTATAGCCATTATGGAAATCAGTTTGGCATTTACTCAAAAATCTAAAGCATGAGTAATACTGGTAAGGAAGCTAGAATGAGGGTTGGAGAGAGGAGAAGCAGGGAGGAGTGAGAGTACTGGATACTTGACAGGGAAGTAGAGACACAGAATACAGGTGATGGAAGGATCTTGGGGGTATTGGGCAATGGGACAGATGTGTGTGGAGATGCACACACTAATGGAACCTTTCTCTTGATTAGCTTGTTGAAAGATCTACTTCTCATAAAGAGAGTGGTGGTTGTTTGGATAGAAGCACCCTTCAAGGGTGAAGAAAGATTTACCCTAAAGCCATAGGCTGTTGAAAATAAACTCCAGTGCCAGAAGTGGGTTATCACCCACAGTCAACTGATGGCCAAGGTGACCCAGAAGGCCCCCAAAGGAATGCAGGCCATGGCCAAAACCCTTGGTTACCAGTCAGATATAAAAAGTAAGAGCCTGTTATTGAAGACACTACAGGCTGTGGTTGCAGGATGATGGAAGGTCATGCTGGGGCTGAGATGGAAGCCATGTTCCGACTGGCTTGTCCTCCTAATGTTGAACTACGTTATGCAAGCTGATAGGAGGCAAGGATCACCAACAGCATGAACATTCAGTGGAGCCAGCAAGCTACAAAACCAACCAGTCAGACAAGATGTACACACCCATGCAATAGTGGCAGGCATGCTATTGAGATAATCAACTCCTCTCTGATTGTACATCAGACCCTCTCAGGGAGGAGAATTCAAACTTGGTACTGAGAATCAAGAGAGAAGCCTATGGCTGTTATTTGGCTAAAAGAAGAGTTTCTGCCCATGAAAATATCTTCTAAATATCTATGTTTATTCTGTTGATCAAAGCTGCTCTCACTCTTGGTTAGAGAATCTGCTTTTCACAGATCGAAGCAAATACTGGGGAGACTCAACCTCATCACAGTGACAAGTGCCTAGCATGAGATTAGTCATCTCTATCACAGCTTCCAGGGCCTAAGAAACCGTACAGAACAAGTGGTAGATTAAATATGAATGCTGCTGTCATTGCTATCCCAAGAACCTCTTCCATAGAGATGGTGTTAGACAATGTGGAGGCTAAAATCTCACCAAAACAGAAAATCAGAAGCTGAGAGCTTAACACTCAAGGGGACTTACAACTTACCCTCCAAGAACCACACAATAGGGAGGACTGTTCTGAAGATTGACCCCTCCCCATAGGGACAGACTGGTCTATTCATGATCCTACAGTGAGTGCAGTTAACCCCACTAAGGAGGGGCCCCAGTGGAATGGGGGTGGTGAAGAGAGACAAAATATGACCATTATGCTATATTATCATACAATAAATTTCTTAATAACAAAGAAGTCTTCTCCAGACCACTAAGAACTCTGTCTCTGAAGGTAGAATTTTAATCACATACACTGGAAATTGGTGAAAAGACTGGTATTAGGTAATGGAGCTCTGTAGTATCTGTATTAAATTATGTCTTCTAATAACCTAGTTTTCTAGGCACAGATGTTATCAACACTGCTTCATCTCTCACAGAGGCAAAAGCAGCACAAGACAAAGCAACTCAATGAACAGGCACTTTCTTCTGACTCATATTTCTCCCCACATTAACTTAGTAGTCATTTTAATTTACTAGTCAGAATGAATAGGAAATACATATGAATCTTGCAGGTCACATTAGGCTCTAGTTTTAGATCCACTCATTCTCACTCCCTGCTTCCATCTTTACCCTATGTGTCAAAGTTTTCTACAGGAAAAGAATCAGTAGAATGGATAGGTATCATAAAGGGAATTTGTTGGATTGACTGACAGGATACTGACTGGACAGTCCATCAACAGCTGTCTGCAGGCTGGAATGTCTGAGAACCTGGGAGCTGATCCGTCCATGAGACTGGATGTCTTAGAAGTCCCATTCTGGCAGTTAAGCCCTGATGGGCTCCTGGAAAGTGGCTGGTTTTCATTGTCCCTTGGATGGCTGATGGAGCTGGGGTTCAATGTCCAAGAAGGTTACCAGCAATAAGGTAGACTAGATGAATGCCTCAGCAAGCAGCAAGGGCAGACAGGTTCTCTTGGTGTTTCACTCTATATACTTCATACTGGAAGGGACACCCACTTTCAGAAAAAGTCTTCCTCCCCCCGCCCACCAATCCTCCTGGAAATGCCCCCAGACACACCCAAGAGGAGTGTGTCTTACCTGATTCCTAATCTGATCAAGCTGACACGAGAACCTAACTGTCATGCCATATGAGACAAATTCGTATCAGTAGCAGTCAGCTCCTTTTGTTTTAGCCATGATGTTTCCAACAATTCTAATCATGAATGATTGAAATGTTGCCATATGCGACAAAGTTTTTAGGAGTTTTGTGGGGAATGCCCTAAACTCAATCATGAGGAACAGAATGAACCCCATTTAACGTAGGAAGAGGGCATGTGTGGGCTCCTTAGGAACTTGTTGAACACCCTGTAGACAACCACTTGTTTCTGAACCCAGATGCAAAGAATAATGCTTCCAAAAGGACTTTAAAAGCAGAAGAAACCTTACAAGCAATGTGTTAAGGCTGAGATGTGTGAAATGTTATGTTTTTGTCCTAAGGTCACCCAGACAGGAAGTAACAAGGCCAGGCGCAGAGTCCTAATCTCCCCTGATGCCACCTTCAATGTATCAGCTGCTGCCACAGAGCTTGCTTTTCTGTTGGGGAGCAAGATACTCCTTCAGAGCCAAGGTCACTGCCAGCTCATTAGGGCGCTCAGGCTACCAAACGCACCCTTTGATTTCTGGAACACAAGAACTACCAAAGGAACTACTCTGAAGTTGTGCTGCCACCTTCTTTGGAAAGAGCTGACTTAACCGGAGTGAGCTGAATCGAGGAGGTCAGAGGGGAGTCTGTGAACCCCTACTTCACTGATAGTTCAAATAGGACAGCAGAGCTACACCAGACAAGAAGAAGTAGAAGGTGCCTGTGAGGGGAAAGGGTGTGGATATGAACCAGCTCTGTGTGGGGTCACTCACCAGTGAGTGCTGGTGTACTAACATGGGATAATGCTCCCTCCATGGAAGACCATGCATTCCTTCTAAACCACTGGAGGTGGGGGAATTCCCAGAGTGGGCATCCCCACTTTGTCTGCCTCCATTATCTTAGCTTCATCATTTAGGTGAAACCCAGCCTTCTGATATCTTCCTCTCCACTCTTATTCAGCTGTTCCCATGCTCACAACATGACCTTTGTACTTAAGCTTAGTTTAGGACAAGTTTTTCTAATATTCCAGCATCTTTGCATTTCCTTTATCTTATACCCCACCAAGGCACACACTCATCACCATGATCACTGCTTATCAACAGAATCTTCCTAAGATCAACAGATATCTTAAAGATGAAGATGGCTCTCTCACCCTAGTGATTCAAGGAGTTGTTTTAAATTGTGCCTTTAAAACTGACTTGAACCTAACTCTTCTTTTCTCCCTCCTGCGTGAGATGGGAAATGTGTCCCCTGTCCTCCACGGTCAACTCCTTCCCTTGGTCCAAGTTCTGAATCTGTCCATTAAATCTGCTTCTATGAACACATAAATTTAACTACCAGATGGTCAAGCTACTCAAACCAGAGTCCTTTACATCCTCCAGAAGTTAGCCAACTCTTTGAGCCTGACTAATCCAGTTTATTACCAAATCAAGCTAATTACTCCTGGCAAACAAGAGGCTTACCTTTCCTTCTCTGACCTAGATTTCTGAAGATCTATTCACAGATAGATGATGCCTGCCAGAGGGATCATGATATCTAGAATGATAATGACCTTCTGCTTCCTAAATCCTCAAGGGTCAAATTTCCGACCACAGTACAAACCAAATTGTTCTCTATAGGCTAAATTCTCTAGATCCTTATAACTGTCTGTATCCATTTTTCCTTTGTTTAAATTCCTCAGTCATTTATTAAAGTATTGTTTATGTGGAAGCTGTAACCTGAACTCTTGATATTTGAGGTATAAATTGATCACATCTATGCTTAATACTACACCTAGCACGCGATGAATTTTTGTTGCCCTTGGGGGTATGCTGAGGACCATGTGAGAATTCCTTCACTGTGTACACCAAATATGTAAATCCACATCATCAGGTTTTTTTGTTTGCTTGTTTGTGTGTTTGTTTTGTTTTGTTAACACAGGAAAAAATGGAGACTTACAGAAATTAAGAAATTTTCTCCAGGTCATAGTTTAATACCCATATTTATTATATATTTGCAAGGAGAGAGAGAGAACCAGGATGTCTTGCCGCTGTCTGTATCACTCTGTGCATCTGGCTTTAATCTATCAGCCACTGCAATTGCACTCCAGGCACTTGCGCCACCTAGTGGGCATGTGCCACCGTGCACTTGCCTCACCACTGTGTCTGGCTAAAGTGAGATCTCATGGCTACTGGCGAATTAAACAGGGGACATCGAACTTTGCAAGCAAGCACCTTTAACCACTGAGATATCTGGCCAGCCCAGGTAATTCTTATGTCATTTCGCAGGTAAGAAAATTGAGCTTATAGAGGTTAAAAATTACTTTTCCAGTTGCAGATGGAAGACTGAGTACCAAATCCCAACTGTTTATAAAATCAACAAAACTCAACATGGCCTGGGCATACTGTGCTCAACTGACACGAAGCCAGTTTAAAATCAACAAAACTCAACATGGCCTGGGCATACTGTGTTCAACTGACACGAAGCCAGTTTAAAATCAACAAAACTCAACATGGCCTGGGCATACTGTGTTCAACTGACACGAAGCCAGTTTCGTTCAGTTTCTCAAGGAGGGAACCAATGTTCCAATTTAGAGATGCAATGCATGTGAATAGTAAGTCCCAAATCTAGGAGCAGGATCATGACCTGGACATGAAGCACAAAAATCTGGCACTAAAGAGGCTCAGGGGAGGAGAATTAAGAACAGGTACCTGCAGCACTAGTACAGTGACATATTAATTCTTTTTCATGTGAAGCAATATCTTCATGGATATTTCCACTGCTTTGGCAGAGTAAAGGCCAACTGCTGGCTCAGACGAGTTGAGAGGCAGAACATTAGGATGCACCACTGTCCTCAAGGACCAATTAGAAATTCTAAGGCAGAAAAGAACAGTAGCCCTACCATCAGACCTTATCAAAGTTTTTCTATATGAAATCTAACTAATTCTTGAACCTTGATCTCAGCTTTCATAGCTTTCCTTCCTTTTCTGAAAACAAGCCCTGTCTCGTTGATCATGAGAAAGAACAACAGAAACTCTTTGTCTATGAGCCAGACACCAGAGGCTTTGTTCTATTTCTGTGAACCTCTGCAGACCAACAAGAATGGAATGCCCCACAGGACAGAGCAGGGGACGAACAAAAAGGAATCAAGAGGTTTTAGTAAGATGTGAGCATGGGGGGGGGTGCAATGTTAGCACAATGGGTGTTGTGTAATTCAGCGCAGATGTGCAAGGGCTGGGCTGGTAATCATAGCGGATGTGGAGTTCACACTGTGAGGTGAGAAAGGAATATATTTTTTTCTACCAACCAGAAGGAAAGTGAAAAGCAAACCCATTATTTCTCCTCTAAGAGATGCAGGGGGAGAGAACAGCAGGGGTAAATGTGTTCATGAATAAGAGGGAATCTAATGCTTGGCTGAGAAAGAATAAATACCCCTATGTGATTTTCTCCATAGTCTTGCAGCACCTGAATGGGGAGGCTGGTATGTGCCTTGACTGTAACCTCGAGACTACCTGAAATTTATTCCAAAACTCCTATCATGGCCAAAGACATCTTCATGTCACAGTTTTCAGAACTTGATATGAAATAACCCACTACAGCCTGTTGGTGAATGAACGCCAAGATATCATTAATGTTCAGTTGAACTTACTTAAAGTTATGTGGTCGTGGATTTTTAAGGAGGCAAGAATTTTTAGTAGTCTCATAAATTTCTTGGAGAACGAGTTGCCAAATGTAGAGGAAACATTGTCATCCTAACAGCAAACAGACCAGACACTGTTGAATTTCATTAATTCTCCTACTTCCCTGACGTGAGCTCTCATGTACCTCAGTACTTACAACACTTCCATCTCATTCCTGGGATGCACTAACTGCCTGCATCTGGCAACTGAACCAGCACCATTGACACCATCTAGAGGCTTGCATAATAGAGGTCCTATGACTCTGGTGCTTGCCTGCAATCCCTCTAACTGAACTGTGACCTAGTCTTTAAAGAAAGATTCACATGAGCATACCCTATGGAGTCTGGTGAATTATTTCAACTCTCTGAACTAGGAAATCCTAAGATGGTACAATTCCCCATACATTGGACAAGAGATATGGAGACAGGAGCAGAGGGGGACAAAAGGACACCTGTGACAGGAAACTGGAAAGTAGGCTGCTGGTGGGGAGGAGGGGTGGGAGAGAAGAGGGGGGAATGAAATCAACAAAAACAAATTTTGTTTGAAAAAATGCCATAGTGAAGCTTAATTATTTATATGTTACTATAATTAGAAATAAAAAGCATAGAGAGAAACAACAATGTAAAATAACTTTTAAACAAAATTTCAATGAACTCAGCAAGTTTTTATTTTATTTTTTTACCAGATTCACTCATACACAAATGCACGTGTGTGTGTGTGTGTGTGTGTGTGTGTGTGTGTGTAAAATAAATTTCTTTCCCTTGTAGTTTCTTTCCCTAAAGGGATCATTTTTTCTACTTCTTACATATTGTTCTACAGAGGAGCTAGGGATGCCATTGTTTCCCACTCTAAGGAAGACCATACAGCACTGCAAACGCATCCTGTCGTTAATGAAGTTACAGTCAGAACACATCAACCACCGCTTGCAGGATGCCCACCAGTACAAGTCCAAAGCCACAAACAAAAGTAATTAAATTATTTTCCCCAAAGTTACCCAAGTTGACAGGGGTGTCTCAGCCTCTTCCCTCAACCCTATTCTGGAACACAGCCTCCTGCAGGAATCGGCCTTTTGTACGTTATATTTTATCCTTCCTTTTATAATACACATAATGCTGACTCACACTAAAAGAAAAAACAATAAAGCCGCACTCTCACAAGTTAAAATAGTCTATTGTGCCTCCGTGAAGAAAGACACAGTACGTAGGTGGTGCAGACTCTGAAAACGTGTGACCACTGCAACAACTGTGTCTTATACTCACTAGGGTATGACTAGATAGCCATGATACTGAGCCCTGCAGCCTTCCATGTGTGACAATGCTCTTGTGCTCACCTACGCACTACCATTCCCACCACACAGAGCTTGTCACACTGTCTATATGACAGGATCATCATGACATAGTTTACAAACTGTGGACTCATGTGTGAAGGGATTTCTATTCCAGTTCTCTCAAATGTCTGTAGCAGGAGTTTGGTCAGTTTTCTTTTCCTCTAAACATGAAGAAGCAGGATACTGTTTAGAAATGCACTAAGTGGTCATGATGCAGATGACCAAGGACATAATGGTTGTAAAAGTGAACATGTGCACAAAGCCTGCCCCTCCCAGAATTGGCAAAGAAGTCACCATGTCATACCATAAGCCACCAGCACCAAGTCAATGAGGACTACTACAGTGGCAGTACTCAGTGTTGTATGGGTAAATATGGAGCGGAGGCAGTAGCTGTGGTTAAGAGTGCTTGCTGCACCATCATGAGGGCCTGAGGGAGCCTGATTCCCTGAGTTCAATCACCAGTTCCCACATAAAAAAATGGGAATGGCCACACATGCCTGTAACCCCAGTCCCATGGGGAGCAGAGCTGGGGCTCATTGGTCAGATAGCACTCTGGGTTCAGGGAGAGACTCTGTATCAAGGAAACAACACAGCAGAGCAATAGAGAGCACAGGAGATTCTTCTCTGGCCTCTGTGCATGTGTGCATTTGGGGCCTGTACATCTGCACTCACATATGCTACACTGCACATAATATACACTGGAAATTTTACACACACACTACACACACACACGTCCTTAACTCAAATCTAAGAGTTTAAGTAGAGGGGAGATTACATGAAATAGTTTCTGTACTCCTTCCTTGTCGTGGGGGAGAATCCACTCATGTAACAACTGCTTGCCATTCCAAAGCAACAAACAAGAGTATCATCCTGCAGGACAAACAGTTTGATTCAGTTAGTCCAGGGCTCTGAGCACTTTAACCTTTACTATAAAGAGTCCACATGCTAGGGAAGGAATCAGCGTCTGTGAGTGATGACCTCCCTAATTACCCGCTGGTCTCTACCAGAAACTTCCTGGTGTAGGGGACCTGCCGCTTATTTGTCCCTACTCCATGCAATGACCCCCAGAACCTGCTTACTCACAGCCCTTCAAGTTCTTTCCCAGGCCAATGAGACATAGGAACCAGATGCTTGAGGCAGCTCTATGCTGTGCTCGATGACTATTTCATGTTCTCTACCATGTCTTCTCATGACCCCTTCACCAGCACCATATTTGTGTTTTCTGCCTCTGTACATATCAGTCTTCTTGTTGTAGTTAAAATGGGAACAACAACTGAGGACTATTTTCAAAATCTTTTTTTTCTCATATATAGGAGTCCTCAGAGAATATTTCAAAATAGAAACAGAAATGATGCAAAGTGGTGGAGACTTTGTTCCCAATGAAGAAATTGGCTTCCTCTGCATCCTTGTGCTTGAGGTAAATGAGGCCAATGTCATCTTAGAAAGGCGATCCAGACAGGGGAGGTGGCTCAGCGAGAAAAGTGCTTGCTATGCAAGAGTGAGTATCTGAGTTGAAACACCCAGAGCCCATGTACAGCCAGACGAAGTCGTGTGAACATCTGTCATCCCAATGCCCCTGAAGCCAGAAGGAAGGTTGAAACAGAATATCCTGGAAACTCACAGGCCAGTTAGCCTTGTAAGCACAGGAGCAAACAATGAGATATTCTATTTCAACGAAGGTTGATGGTGAGGACTGACACCCAAGGCTGTCTTCTCAATTCCACACATATGTGCTGGGATGCACACATCTTCACTTACACACACATCAAAAAATCACAATGCCAAAAGGAGAGGCAATTGCAGTCTGTGGTGAAGGTACCCACCTTGTAGGAGTTACACATACTTTTTTTTGTAATTCTTTATGAGACAGAGAGAGAGAGAGTAAAAGAAAGAGAATATGCATGCCAAGGCCTCCTGCCACTACAATCAAACTCCAAGTGAGTGTGCCACCTTGTGCACATGTGTGACCCTGTGGGCTTGCAACGCCTTGTGTGTCTGGTTTACATGTGACCTGGAGTGTCAAACATGGGTACTTAGGCTTCACATGCAAGTGCCTCAAGTACTAAGCAATCTGTCCAGCCCAGTTACACATACTTTTTAAGTCATTATATAGAGGTATTCTTTTATGAGTGTCTGTGGCATGTGCGCACGTACACACACACACACACACACACACACACACACACACGAGAGTAGTATGTGTGTTGCTTGTGCACACAAGCAGTGTATGTATGGATGTATTAGCAGATGTGGACACAAGTACATACAGATGAAGAGGTCGGGGGAGAGGTTGTGTATATTTTTATTATGAACATATTTTGTAAGGACACATAATATGTTGGTACCATCTTTTCCCTCCTCCCTGTCCCTGTTCCGCTGGGGCCCCTCTTCAGTTGTGGATTATACATTGTGGGAGCAGCAGTCAGTTACTGAAGGGAAGCAATGCCTTGGGGCATGATGGCCCAGCCTGTGGCTAATGCAAATCTTTCCATCCCCTCTTCCACAAAATTCCCCGAGCCCTTGGTGGGTACATTTTAAGTCTACTTTAGTGATGAGCTCTTAGCAGCCCCTCAATATCTGCTTTGGTAAGTGTTGAGTGCCCCCTAGCGTCTGTCTCCTTCACCTTGGTGCTGATTGTAAGGCTCACCCTGGTGTGGATTTTAAGGAAACAGCACTCTTGCTCATCTCCCCAATTCCTCTGTGGTTTCACCTGGCCTTGCCTAAAATGATGGTGATTTCTCTCTTCTGGTCTCACTACCTTTTACAAAAGAAAAACAGATTCTCCAACAGAGAATGAAGTCAGCATAGGTGAAACTGGATACACATTATTAATTTAGGTAGATTTTGATGGAGGTATCCTCTCTTCTAGCCAAAGATTATTAGAAGCTGGCAATTGGAGAGCATAATCGTTATCTTTATAGGATTGTAACTTGATTCCCAGTTCCAGATATGGGTTCCTTTCCAGAGTGGATCTCGCAGCCAATCCGAAGACCATTGGTTACCCACCAAGGCTGTGTGCCTTCATGTCAGTGGTGGGGACTTCTTGTCAGGCTGGTTGCTTCTCAGGAGCTTAGGCACCTGCTTTCTGACACCATTGCTGGCCACTTTCCCCAGTAGCTCGTGTAGTGCTTTCCAGCACTAGATGGCTAAATGTCTGGGGACTGCTCTCTGAGATACCAGTCAGGTCTCTCCATGTTCTGAGCCAGCAACATATGGTGTCTTCAGCAATAGGGTCTTAACTTTAACATCAGCTTGGTAATCAAGGGCTTTGACAGAAGCCTGTTCTGTTTTGGGGACCTCATAGGTCTCTTCAATCAGCAGCTCAATGTAGGTAGCACCAATTTCTGGTACTGGATGTTATGGGTCAGAATCAAATATTTTTAAGGTTAGGCTTCATTCCACCCTCTCCAGGTCCCTTCTTTTCAGATACTCCCAATATACTTCTGTTGAGGGGTAAATCTTTTAGTCCACCTTCAAGGAGAAAGGTTTCTATGGTACGAGTTCATTTCGGGTATAGGTTTTGTGTTCATTTCACCAACATCTCCTTCCCCATCCCCCAAAAAACTTCCAACCCTATTGTCTATGCCTCAAGTCACCTATCCAGTATGTCAGCAACTCAAGATGATCCAGGTTAGGGACCGGAGATGTGTGAGAACATGCAGCACTTGTCTTTCCATGATTGTGTGTGTTCACTGATTATGAACTGTTCTAAGTCCATCCATTTTCCTGCAAATTTCATTGCATCATTCTTCTTACTGCCTAGCAGAATTCCATTGTGTATATATACCACAACTTCAATTATCCATTTGGCCATTGATGGGCACCTGGGTTGATTGCACTTCTTAGCTATTTTGAATTGAGTAGCTATAAACATGTTTGGCCAGATATCTCTACAGTGAAGCATGAAGCATTTAGGGTAAATACCCAGTAATGGGATAACTGGGTCTGTTGGTAGTTCTTTTACATTTCTTTCAGTAATCTCCATATTGATTTCACAGTGGGTGTACAACTTTGCATTCCCACCAACAGTGAATGAGGGTTCCTCTTTCCCCACATACTCGCCAACTTTTGTTGTCATTTGACTTTTTAATGATTGCCATCCTTACTGGAGTAAGGTAGAATCTCATAGTGGTTTCAATTTGCTTACCCCTGATCAGTAGGGATATTAAATATTTACTTAAAGTGTGTGTTAGTTATTTGTATTTATTCCTCTGAGAACTCCCTATTCAGTCCTCTACCCTATTTTATTGTATTGTTTGCTTTTTCATTCTTCAGGGTTGTTTTTTTTTTTTTTTTTAGTTCTTCATGGATTCTACTTTTTAGGCCTCTGTCAGTGGTATAGCTGTTGAAATTTTCTCCCATTCTGTGGGCAATCTACTGGCTCTGATTATGATATTGTTTGTCTGTGCAAAAGCTTTTTAGCTTCAGGAGATCCCATTGGTTGAGTGATTGTTTCATTTCCTGGGCTACTGAGGTACTCTTCAGGTAGTCCTTCCCTACACCTATATCATGGGAAGTTCCTCCTATTTTTTCTTCCAGTACTTAAAGTGTTTTGGGTCTTATACTGAGATCCTTAATCCATCTGGAGTTGATTTTGTGCATGGTGAGATGAACTCATCTAGTTTCATTTTTCTACATGTTGTTATACAATTTGTCCAGCACCACTCGTTGAAGATGCTATCTTTTCTCCAGTCTATATTATTGGTATCTTTGACAAAGATCATGTATCGGTAGTTACTTAAGAGACAGGTCTTTAATTCTGTTCCATTGGTCTATGTTTCTGTTTTTATGCAAGTTCCATGCTACTTTTGCTATTATGGCTTTTGGTCAGGTATGGTGATACCCCCAGAAGTATTTCTTTCACTGAAGATATGTTTGGATATCTGAGGTCTTCTGCCATTACACATGAATTTTGAGATCACTTTTTCTATCTCTGAAGAATGATGATGAAATATTTAATGGTTTGTCATTAAAAACTGCATATTGCTTCTGGTAGAATTGCCATTTTCACAAAATGAATTCTACCTATCCATTTGCTTAGAAAATCATTTTCCATCCTTTCACCCCAAGGACGTGTCTTTCCTTAGGTGTTAAGGTGGATTTCTTGAAGCCAACACATAGAAGGATCCATATTTTTTGATCCACCCTTTTAACTTGTGTCTTTTGATGGGTGAAGTAAGACCATTCATATTTAAGGTTATAACTATGAGGTTTGATTTAATCACTGACATATTTGGGGCTTTATGAAGTGTTGCAGTCAGGTTAGCATTGCTGGCAGACATCACCTGACCAAGAGCAGCTTTTGGAAAAAAGGGTTTATTTTGGCTTATAGGCTTGAGTGAAGTTCCATCATGGCAGGGGAAAATGATGACATGAGCAAAAGGTGTACATCACCTTCTGGCCAACATAAGGTGGACAGTAGCAATGTGAGAGTATGCCAAACACTGGCAAGGAAAAACTAGCTACAATACCCATAGCCTGCTCCTAATAATACACTACCTCCAGTGTTAATTCCCAAACCTCCATCAGCTGGGAACCTAGCATTCAGAACACCTAGCTTTATGGAGACACCTGAATTAAACCATCAGATTCTGCCCCTAGCCCCCATAAACTGATATCCACACATGATGTAATATGCAATACATTCAGTCCAACTTTAAAAGTCTCCATAGTTTTTATCAATCCTAATGATGTTCAAACATCTCCATAATCCAAGGTCTTTTAACTGACCCATAATACCAAAAAATTCGCCCCAAAGCCCATAATGGCACAGAATAAACATTCACACTGCAAAGGATGACATTGGGCATAGCAAAGAAATATTCAACAAATACAAAATTTAAACAAAGCAACCATCAAACTCTGTAACTCCAAGGCTAACAACTGTAGTCGGTAACAAGTCTCCAAGTTTGATAAGTCTAACCAGCAACAAGTCTCTGGAATTCCAATTCTTCCCCTCCAGCTAGGCTACTCACGGTCCTGGAAAACTTCACTAAGGCCAGCAGCTCTCCTTAGCAGCTATCTCATGGTCCCAGCATCTTCACTGGGTCTCCACTACAACACATGGTCCATCCTTACGGCTCCATCAGGTCTCCATGCAGGCATCCAGCAAACCTGCTTCACACTGCTCATGGCCATTTCCAAAACACAAGACCATGTTAAAAACTCAATGACCCAGTCGCCCATGTAGCACCTTCTGGCACTAGACGCGCTGACTGTCTGGGGACTGACTCTCATCCAACTTCCAGCCATGCCATTCTAATTTGCATGTCAATCACATAAGGTATCTTCAGCAGTAGGGTCTTACCACTAACCTTTGGTGGGTCATCAAGTACTCTGACAGAAATCTGTCTGTCTTTTAGGAAACCTTGTAGGTCTCTCTGATCAAAAGCTCATTGTGGATGATAGCCCCATGCTGGTTCTGGGAGTTACAGGTCAGTGCCCACTAAGAAAATGAGGGAAAAGATAACTAATATACAAGAGTTAGAGATAAGAGAGAGAGAGAGACAGGGAGAGGGGAAGTGAGGGAGGGAAGATGTAGGAGATTAAGGTTAGTCTTAGTCTTACCCTCTCCAGTGTCTTGTGGTTCAGGTGTTCCCTGTAAGGGCCTGGTGAAGGATCAGCCATTTGGTCTATCTTTTAGTAAGTAGAAGATTATGGTACCATTGCCGTTTGGGACAAGAGGGCCTACACCTATTAAATTCTCTATAAAAAAAATAAAAAGTAAGGGTTATCTCATTTGTCCTGGTGCTAACTTACTCTCCGTTGGAGAATCTGCTTCTCTTTTTCAGATAGATGTAGACCCTAAGGAGAGAGCCACCCCATCATACCTCAAACGGGCCCCGGCTGAAACTAAGAAAACTTCGAGAAACAAGCAAGGGGGCTGTTTTCCTGATGAACCGGACACCAGCACAAGGGGGAAGGAGATCAGCATAGAGAAAAATCAACTCCTATCAAATCAGAGAGCCACAGCCTCAGAGGCCCTCAACACCTCATCAGTGAAGCAGACCAAAAATGAACCCAACATGGCTCAGGGAAATTTTGCGGAAGAGGGGGCGGAAAGAATGTCAGAGTCACATGTTGGGTCATGATATGCAGAGACATTTAGCTTACCCATAACTGTGGGCTAACTCCACAATGCATGACCCGTATACCTCAACAAGGAGGGGCCAAGGGGAGGGGGTAGGTCACGGATGAGCCTAATAATGGTACCAAACTGACTGTATTTGCTGAATACAGAACTGACTAATAAAAATAAATAAATAAATAAATAAATAAATAAATAAATAAATAAAAACTCAATGACCCTCTCTTTCCTGCATTTCTTATACTCCATAATACCAGGCAGGATGCCAATTTGTTAATCCAGGTGGGACTAAAGCAGACTTTGAAGAACAGGACACTTCTTCAGCATTCAGGCCCCTTCAAAAGACTGCATTCTTTCTGCTATCCCTAAGCAGTGCAGCTGGCCCAATCTCAATGGTTGTAATCTCTCAATTGCAGCTGAACAGGCAGAAGTTTGGGCCTAAAGATTTTTTCTGTGCCATATCCCTCTGCTCATACAAGCCCATTTCTACACAATGCAACCTTGTACAAATTCTCAGGACATAGGCATAATATCAAGCCTCTCATACAAACTGCTTCTAGCCCAGTCCAGGCAAAGTTCTTTCTCACCCACACAAGCCAAACCTCACAGTCCATAGTTCTTACTGCATTCAGGTCTTTCAACTCTGACCAGAATAGTCCATCAAGCTGTACTTACAGCACTGCAAGGCTCCTCATCGGCCAAGGCTTCAAATCCTTCCACATTCCTCTTGAAAATTATCCCCAAGAGACCAAAACAACACAGTCAGTTGTCTAGCAGCAATGCCACTCTTGATAGCAACTGTACTGTTGCAGTCAGGTTCAAATTTCTGGTGGAAATCACCCAACCAAGAGCAGATTTTGGAAAAAAACAAAAAGGTTTATATTGGCTTATAGGCTCAAGGGGAAGCTCCATCATGGCAAGGGAAAATGAAGGCATGAGCAGAGGGTGGACATCACCCCCTTGCCAACATAAGGTGGACAATAGCATCAGGACAGTGTTCTAAACACTGGCAAGGGGATGCTGGTTATACTACTCATAAGCCTGCCCCCCCCCAAAAATATACTGCCTCCAGGAGGTGTTCATTCTCAAATCTCTATCAGCTGGGAACCTGGCATTCAGAATACCTATGGGAGACACCTGACTCAAACCCCCACATGTGGTTTGGTGCTTTCTTGAGGTTTGTGCATTTTTTGAGCCTGCTCTAGTTTTGGTTATTGTAATCCTTCTCTTGTGGGCTCCTGTGATTGGTTCTTTGTTTCTTCTGTGTGGGGTATTTCCTAAAGCAATCTCTGTAGGTTTAGGTTTGTGTTCATATACTCATAGAGCTGATTTTTTTCATAGAATGTTTTCCTTTCATTATCTATTATGAGAGATACATTCTCTAGGTATATTCTCTAGTTTGGGTTGGAGGCCATAATTTTTTAGACTTAGAAGTGTTTTGCTCCAGACCCTTTTGGCTTTCAGAGTTTCCATTGAGAAATCTGAGGTAATCCTGATGGTAGTAACTTTGTATGTAGTAAGTTGTTTCTCTGTTATTGCTTCTAGCACTCTCTCATTGTTTTCATTGTTAAGAGCTTTAGCTATGATGTGCCTTGGAGAGTTTCTTCTTTGGTCCTGTCTGTTTGGAGTTCTATGAGCTTCTTATATCTTCATGGTCCTATCTCTTGCTACTTTGGGAAAATTTTCTGCAGTTATTTTGTTGAATAGGTTCTCTGCCTCTGGTCTGGATTTCTTCCCTTTCTGGTATACCCATGATCTGGATGTTCAGTTTTTTTAGGGTATTCCACAGTTCTCTCATATTCTTTTAGCATGATATTTTGAGGTTGCAAAGTTTTTGCCCTCCCATTCAGTTTCTTTTGTCTTGTTTTCCAGGTCAGAGGTTCTGTCCTCCACATGATTGATTCTATGAATAAGGGGTTCTAGAGAAGTTTGGTTTTTTCCACACTCTATTTGATTTTTATTTTCTGTTGTGTTGTTTTTTCATCATGTTCATCTCTTTTGTGAGGTACAATTCCAGGTTGAGGTTAGACTTTTTTGATGCTTCTTGCATTTGGTCATGTCTTCCTTGAGCTTGAGCTTCCTTATTTGTTGAATCAACTACAATTCATTCATATGTCTTTTGAGGAGTCTCACATTTTCTTCAATTAAGTTAAGCTGAGTGACAAAAGCTGTGTGTCCTAAGAGACAATTCTGCTCAATTTCATTTACGCAATTGTTGGTTTTTGATTATTTCTTCCAGTTCAACAATTCACTTGATCAGGGTCACATAGTTTGTTGTGTTTTCATTCTTGGATTCAATTTCTGTTGTTTTCTCTAAGTTTTCATTGCAGGCTTCCACTGTGGGACTAGGTATTCTTGATGGAGATCTCTCAGGTTTCAGAGTTTTGTTTTGTTTTGTTTTGTTTTGTTTTGTTTTGTTTTGCATTGTGGTCTACCCATCTCGGTGTAAAATTCTTATGTTCTGCTGTAAATGTGAGCTGGATTGGAGTAGGATGGGGTTATAACTGTAGATGCACAGGTTGTGGAGTTTGCAAGTCTATCGAGGGAACCTGGGGGACTGAGAGGTGTGGAACTGGGGGTTCAGGCCTAGTCATTACACTGTGTACTCTTCAGCAAAGGGAACCAGGGATTGGGAAACCAGGAGCGAGGAAGCTGGGGAGCTAGGAGCAAAAGCCCATCTCCCACAGTGGTCTTTGCACCCTATGATTCAGGAAAACAGGGAGTTGTGGAACCAAGGAAACAGTCAATTAGGAAGGTGGAGCAAAAGGCCTGCTTAGCCACATGCACGCAGGGTCCAGTCCACCCCAGGCCAGCAACAGGGGCGCTGGGGCCAGGGAACTGGGAATGGAGGATAACCAGGGGCTATGACCTACTCACTCCATTCATGCACCCTCTGGCATTGCTGATCTAGGCTGGGTATCTTACTTTATTTTTCTTCCACTGTTTTTTCTCTGAGACAGTCTCTCACTAAATCTGGAAATCATCATTTCATTGGTTAGACAGGATGGCCAGTGAGCCCCAGAAATCTTCCTGACTCTGTACCCATTACCACTGGGGTTTCAGGTATATGCAACCATGCCTGGATTTTTATATGAGTACTATAACTCAGCTCCACATTCATGTACTGCAAGTGTTTGTACATGCTGAGCCACCTTCCCAGCCTAAAGTACTCTTATCTAAATTATCAGTACTCTTAGGAAGTCCTCAAATGCAGACAGGGCTAGCCAAATAATTGTCTATCTTTCTCATGGCAACATATGGGACATAATAGCTTGCTCCTTTGTGGTCTGTAAGGTGGGCAAAGCACATGTTTTTGTCAGTCACATCCTTTGTAAATATCCTAATAAAGCTATCAATCACCTCCACCCAACTATCATGCACCTCTATTGAAAATAATGAAATTCCACACATATGGGCTGGGATGTACACACCTTCACTTACACACACACACACACACACACACACACACACACACCTGTTTGTTTGTTTGTTTGTTTGCTTGTTTTTTCAGTGATGTGTATCCCATGAGTAGATTAGAGAGATCATGAATGGGGCTCGGGAAAGCTTTAAGTTTATGCCAGCACAGGCCATAATTTAGGACCCAAGAAAGTAATTCAGCATATCACAGAGACCTGTGCTTAATGAGACACTCACCAGCTGGGACGTGCAGAAACCACTGCTATTTGAGTTTTGTACCTCTAGTTATAGATCTCCCTCATTTTCCCACCAATATCTCAGGAAGCAGCATATCTCAGGAACTGGGGCCGTTGCATGACTGGAAAGTTCACAGTTTAACCAAGAGCTGACTGGAAAAGCGTGTCGATGAAGCGAAGGAGGGTCTCTGCCTGCCTATAGGAGAGCATTGAGTTTCTGAAGTTAGAAGCACTTTGACAAGCTTCAGTCTCTAAAATTCCTGTTTTAAAATTTCTATTTCATTCTAATCAATAGAATCAGAACATGGTAAGCCTTTGAGGGAGAGTGGTAGTCTTACTTTGGGCAATTTTTCATTGATTCTTTCTTTTGTTCCTGTGATCTGTGAAGATTAATTTGTCTTTTCCAAAGATCCAGAAGAAAGAATATATTTTTTGTTCATTTTTATTTATTTATTTGAGAGTGACAGACAGAGAGAGAAAGAGTCAGAGAGAGAGAGAATGAATGGGCGCACCAGGGCCTCCAGCCACTGCTAATGAACTCCAGATGCGTGTGCCCCCTTGTGCATCTGGCTAACGTGGGTCCTGGGGAATTGAGCCTCGAACCTGGGTCCTTAGGCTTCACAGGCAAGCGGTTAACCGCTAAGCCATCTCTCCAGCCCCAGAAAGAATATATTGCATAACTCAGGCTCATACTGTTCCTCCCCTCTGCTCTCTGATCTGAATGGAAAACCCCAGCACACTTCCTCCCATGGCAAACATGTTGGCAGTCTGCAGTGGGCATAAGGCCACTATCATCACTTAAGTAAAGGGAGATTCAGACACGAGCCAGTGGAAGCACTTGTGCACAGGATGGAAACTTTCCACTAGCCAGAAAACGTGAGCCTTAGCATCTCCAGAACAGGCTGCAATTTCATATGTCTGATTTATAAGGTGAAGTCTGAAGTTAGGGGAGGGGAGAAGCTCTGAATATGTCATCTATGGAAAGACCACCTTGCTCGCTCATCTCCCTGCCATTTGGAATGTCTATTAGAGGCTCTTCTGCGAGACATTTAAAACTTCTTCAATAATATTTCTGAAAGTTCCAAAATTTTTCCCCAATTAAATTGTCATATGGGGAGACATACCTGACAAACATTTTGTCAGAGATGGGCCTGCCGTGCTTCAGCTTCCAGCACTCCCACATGGTGTGGCCTTGGGAAGCAGAGGTAAGGGAAGTCAGGGAAGATGCTGAGCGTTTCCCCTCGGAATCCATAATGTGGAGTGGAATGCTTTCAGGTAAATGCTTCCGTCTCCATCCCATCGCAAAGTGCTGCATGAATACTGTTTAGTTTGCATCAGCCACATTACTAAAGGCATTGCAAGGAGGCAAGAGCTTCTGATTATCTTTAATACTCTCCCCAGCCCCACAATTTCCTAGAGAAAATGCTACTGATAAGAACAGACATCTCTGCAGAGAGCACTTGTGAGGATCTTGGAGGTGATTGTCATGGTGCACTTGCAGGGACCTGTGCGTAGCGACTGTCAGTGTGTTGGAAGGAGAGCACACCCCTTCACTCCTGCACCTGGCACTCTTGGCCCCAGAGGTGGTGGCGATGATAAGCAGGTGGCAGTCTGCCCTGAAGTTGTGGAGCCAGGCTCCCAGAGATGTGATTCATCTCAGCCTCATGAATAAATTTTCCCTCCTGTACTTTGTGAATCCTCTTAGCTTCACTGTCCACAATTCAGTGAGTCACACTCTCTTCACTCCTTCAAAAGTGGCCTTTTCTAACATTGTTATAGCAAAAGTGGAATTCTCTCATCACATTATCTACTGTGACTTAACCATGAAGTTACCACAGCACATACCAAAGTGAATATGGCATCATCAGTACCAGGAAGCATGCTGGCGGTGAGGAAGATGAAAGTTTGGATAGTTGAACAGTGAGTACAGTGCAGTTTCTATTTAAAATTGTGATTGCAATGTGAAATTTCTTGGATAGTTCACCACCAGTAATGTAGATCAGGCAAGCCAACTCACCTCCTTGTATTTCTGTTTAATAATCGCATCAATACCCTCATTTGATGACAGATAGATGTTAAATAGCAATAATGACACTGTATTGAGGGACTTAAGAGTGGGTTAAAGAGAGTCACTGAGGATTAGCCAGCATATCATAGAAGTGGATGTAAGATCATAGAGCCAGGATTTCAGATTCTCGAAGAAATAAGGCCCATAAAATGAAACGCCTAAAAAATTTACTGACAATTTACAATGCAGAGGGTCCTGGAAGAAATGGACTTTTGGCCAGATGTGAATATAAAGAATTTCTGACTGCTTGAGAAGAAAGTAGCTGCCATTTGCCAAGAGGAAATATGTTAACAGTGCAGAGACTATGAAGACCCCATAGCTCTGCTGTTGTGGCAATGTCAGGCCTCAAGATAGGCTCAACGTGATATGCTTTGACCTCTGAGAAGATCAGCTCACCATGAGCCCTCGTACATTTTGTTTCCATGGACAAGGTTCCTGTCGTGGTTTGATTCAGGTGACCCCTATAAACTTAGGTGTTCTGAATGCTAGGTTCCCAGCTGATGGAGAATTTAAAATTAACACATCCTGGAGGCAGTGTATTGTTGGGAAAATACTTATGGGTATTCTTATAGCCAGTTTCCCCTTGCTAGTGTTTGGCACACTCTCCTGTTGATGTTGTCCACCTGATGCTGGTGAGGAGGTGCTGTCCACACTCTGCTCATGCTGTTATTTTGCCCTTCCATCATGGAGCTTCCCCTCGAGTCTATAAGGCAAAGTAAGCCTTTTTCCAACAAGCTGCTCTTAATCAGGGGTTTTCTTCCAGCAGTGCAAACCTGACTGCAATAGTAAAATTGGTCATGAGAGTGAAGTTCCTGCTAGACATCTGACTATTGGTTTTGGCCTGTTGGAGCTGATTTTCAAGAAGAATGTAGAAGGATTTGGAACCTTGACCTGGAAGACAGCTTGCAGTGATGTAGTATAGGTTGATGGACTATTCTGGTCAGAGTTGAAAGACCTGAATGCAGTAAGAACTATGGACTGTGAGGTTTGGCTTGTGAGGGTGAGAAAGAGCTTTGCCCAGGCTAAAAGCAGTTTGTGTGAGAGGTTTGCTATTACGACCATGTCTTAAGAACTTGTGCAGGATTGCTTTGTGTAGAAACAAACTGCTGTCATCAGAGAGATATGGCACAGAAAAAAAATGAAATCTTTGGGCCAAAACTGCTGCCCATTCAGCTGCAATTTAAAGATTACAACCATTGATATGGAGCCAATGACATACATTGGGACAACCAAAAGAATGCATTGTTTTGAAGGGACCTGAATGCTGAAGGAGTGTCCTGTTCTTCAAAGTCTGCTTTATTCTCCCTGGGGATTAACAAATTGGCACCCCACCTGCTATTATTGAGTGTAAAAAAAATGCAGGAAACAGAGGGTCATTGAATTTGCAACAGTCTTGTGTTTTGGATATGGTCAGGAGAATTTCTGTGTCTAAGTTCATGAGGGATATCAGTCTATGGTTCTTGTTTCTTGTTTTGTTTCTGTCTGGTTTTGGTATTAATGTAATGCTGACTTCCTAGAAGGAATTAGGAAGTGTTCCCACCTTTTCAATTATGTGGAATTACTTGAGAAAAATTGGCTTTAGTTCTTTAAACAAAGTTTGACAAAATTCAGCAGTGAAACCATCTGGGACCGAACTTTTTTAAGATTAATTAATTAATTTATTTTACTATTGGCACCTTCCATAATTATAGAAAATAAACCATGATAATTCCCTCCCCCTCCATTTTCCCCTTCACAACTCCACTCTCCATTATATCCCCTCCCCCTCTCCACCAATCTCTTTTATTTTATTTTTTATTTTTGGGTTTTTTTTTTTTTTTTTGAGATATGGTCTTGCTTTAGACCAGGCTGAACTGGAATTTACTATGTAGATTATGACTGCCCTCAAACACACAGAAATTCTCCCACCTCTGCCTGATGAGTGCTGGGGTTAAAGGCATGCACAACCACACCCAGTTCTCTCTTCTATTTTGATGTCTTCATCTTTTCCTCCTATTATGATTGTCTTGTGTAGGCAGTGCCAGGAACTGTGAGGTTATGGATATCCAGGCCATTTTGTGTCTGGAGGCGTGCATTGTAAGGAGTCCTACCCTTTCTTTGGCTCTTACATTCTTTCTATCACCTCTTCCTCAATGGACCCTGAGAATTGAAAGATGTGATAGAGATGTTTCAGTGCCGAGCACCACTCTGACACTTCTTCTCAGTGCTACGGTGTCTTTTGAGTCATCCCAGAGGTTACTGCCTTCTGAAAAGAGAAGCTTCTCTAACCAAAAGTGAGAGTGACATTAAAATACAGGCATAAGCATTAAGAACAGTGCTTACTAGGCAGTTTTATGAACACAATATATTCATTTACCCAGACACCAGCAGGCTTACATCCTTAGGGATCAACACTTTCCTCGTCATAGGTTTCCAGTATCAGGTATGTATTCCTTCTTGTGGAACAGGCTTCAAGTCCATTTAAAGAGCAGCTGGTTTCTCCCATAACAGACATGCTACTATTGCATCCCTTGGCTCATTTGACTTGGCTTACCCAACTTAAGTCTTGCAGTGTCTACTGTTGTTTATTTTCACTGATGACTTCTCTCTTTCCCATGGAACTGGAAGCAGTGTAGCTTTTTCCAGTTTTCTCTCAGCTAGTCTACAGGGAGGAAATTTTCAGCTTAACTCCAGCAAGATTTCTCAGTGACCTTGAAGCCCAAGCATGCAGAATCATCAGCAGTAGGATCTTACCATACATTCCTGGTAGGAAACCAAGAACCTCAGCAATGGCTTGTAATGTTGGGGGGGGCGGGCATCAGGGACTTCCTGGTCAACAACATTTTTAAAAGTATCCTATCAGTGGCACTGAAAATTTTCTAGTAACAATCTATGGCTTTTGGTTGTGCCATTGAACAAAAACTAGGTTTCTATATGACTTACTCATACCCTCTTAGATTTTGATTACCCCTGCCCCAGCCCTTGCTTCACTCACTCTCTTCCCCTGATCTCACATAGGCTTTTCCACCCCAAGTAATCTGTTCTTCTACTTACATATATATAAGACCATCTCTAAGTCCTCCCCTCTCTTCCTTCCCTTATATCCCTTTTCTACCTTACTGGCCTATGCTACCAAGTTTTATTTCAACTCACATACAAGCCCAAATATTTGTAGCTAGGATCCACATATGAGAGAGTACATGTAGTGCTTATCTTTCTGCACCTAGGCTACTTCACTAAGTATAATCCTTCCAGGTCTAGCCATTTCCTTCCTTTTTCTTTACCACTAAATATTACATCATTGCATAGATGTACCACATCTTCATTATCCACTCACCAGTTGAGAGACATCTAGGCTGGTTCCATTTCCTAGTTACTCTTGAGTAGAGCAGCAATAAACATGAATGTGCCTTGTAGTGCAATGGAAGTTTATCTCAAGTCACTGAGATAAACTTCCACACTAGGCACAGTTATGGAGAAAGGAATTTATTGAAGCAAGGGAAGTTCCATAGGGGCAGAAGAAGCTGGACTGCCTTCACAGGTCCAACCAGAGAGAAGCCACAAGCCAAAAAAAAAAAAAAAAATCAAAAGCCACACCACACAGGAACTCTAGGTGGAATTCAGTCACTTTGAATATCTTTATATTGGAATTTCAAACCCACCACACCTTAGGACAGGACCCTAAGATCTGCCTAATGACACTTCTTCCACCCAAGTGGCTCCAGAATATATTGGGGTCCATTCATTTAAACTATAATTGCAAGTATCTCTAAGGTATTGAGACAAGTCCTTAGGATATATGCCTAGGAGTACTATAGCTGGGTAATATAGTAAATCTATTTTAGCTGAGGAATCTTCAAACTGATTTCCATAATGGCTGACCAGATTACATTCCCACCAACAGTGTAGAATGGTTCCTCTTTTTCTGCATCCTTTCCAGCATTTATTGTCATTTGTTTTCTTGGTAATACCCATTCTGACAGGGGTGAGATGGAATCTCAAAGTAGTTTTAATTTGCATTTCCCTGATGGCTCAGGAGTTAGAACAATTTTTTGATGTTCATAGGCCATCTGTATTGCTTCTTTTGAGAAGTCTCTATTTAGTTTTATAGCCCATTGGGTTGTTTGATTTCTTATTATTTAGCTTTTCGAGTTCTTTGTATATCCTGGATATTAATCCTCTGTCAAATGTATAGATGGTAAAGATTTTCTCCCATTCTGTGGATTGCTTCTGCCTTAATCTTTATTATTTCTTCCCATCTACTGATTGTTGGTTTGCTTTGTTCTTCTTTATCTAAGGCCTTATGGTGAAGCATTAAGTTGTTTATGGTGACCTTTCTAATTTCTTAATATAGGCACATAAAGCTGTAAATTTTTCTCTTAAGATTGCCTTCAGTGTCTGCCAAAGGTTTTGGTATGGTGTTTTCTCACTGTCGTTTGAGTCCATGAATTGTTTCATTTCTTTCTGATTTCTTCAATGATCCACTACATTCATCATTTAATAGTATATCGCCTACTTCCCAATATCTAGGGTATGTGTATGTGCTGTTGATCTGTGTTTTAATCCCATTGTAATCAAATAGAGTACAAGGAATTATTTCAATATTGCTGTATTTGTTAAGGCTTTAGTGTCCTAATATATAGTCTATTTTAAAGGATGTTCCATGTGCTGCTGAAAAGAATGTGTATTCTGCAGCATTTTGAAGAAATGTTCTGTAGATAGCTGTTAGGTCCATTTGTTCTATGACCTCATTTAATCCAGATGGTTCTCTGTTTAATTTTTGCTGGGATGACATGTCAATTGATGACAGTGTGTGTTGAAGTCACCCACTACAACTGTGTTTGATGTTATCTGTGACATTAATTCAAATAATGCTTATTTGATGAAATTGAAGACCCCACGTTAGTTGCATATATGTTTATAATTGTAATGCCCTTTTGTTGGAGTGTTCTTTGATCAATATAGAATGACTTTCTTTATTTTTCTACCCAATATTAATTTGAAGTCTAACCTGTCACATATTAGGATAGTGACAGCAGCTTGTTTTCTATGCCATTTGCTTGACATACCATTTTCCATCCTTTTACCTAAGATAGTATACATATTCTATGGAAAGGTGAGTTTCTTGGAGACAACAAACAAAAGGATCCTTCTTTTTAACCCAGTCTGTAAAAGTGTGTCTTTTGATTGGAGCATTGAGGCTGTTGATATAAAGAGTTATTATTGAAAGGTGAGTATTTATTCTTGCCAGTCTTGTTCTGTAGTCCTTCCAGATTTTCCTTACTCTCTTGTATTAACTATTATTTGAGTATGGCTTACTTTTTCCTGTTTCCTTATATGTGCAGTTTTCATTCTCTTCAGCATGGAGGATGCTTTTAAGAATTTTCTGTAGAGGCTGGTTTTGTGTTCATATACTCTTTTAGCCTGTTTTTGTTGTGGAATGCCCTTATTTATCTGTATATATGGATGGATTGCTTTGCTGGATGAAGTAATCTTGGTTGACAATTGTTATGTTCAGAGCTCGTCATTCCAAGCTCTTCTGGCATTTAAGGTTTGTGGTGAGTAATCTGCTGCTATCCTAATGGGCTTAACTTTGTATGTGACTTGTTTTTCTCTCTAACTGCTTTCAATATATTTTCTTTGGTTTGTGTGTTTTGTAGTTTAATTATGACATGATGGTGAGGCTCTTTCCTGATTTTTGTCTGTTTGGCATTCTAAAGATTCCTGTATCTGTAATGGCATCACTTTACCTATTTGGAGGATATTTTCTTCTGTGATTTTTTAAAAAATACCTGATAAGCTTTTAGAGTTAAATTCTTCTCCTTCTACTATGCCCTGAATTCTTATGTTTGATCTCTTCATAGTGTCCCAAATATCTTGATATGCCCATTCATGCCTTCCTATTAGTTTGTCTTTCTCTTTGATGGACTATATTAGATTTTCCATCTGGTCTTCTACTTTAAATATTATGTCCTCTTCCTGATCCATTCTACTGGTGAGACTTTCTGCAGGTATTTTTTTTTTTTTACTTACTGTGTTTTTCATTTCTAGAATTTCTGATTGGTATCTTTTCATTATTTCTATTTCCTTACTCATGTCTTGTATGGACTTCTTTATTTCATTAAGTTGGTTTCCTGTGTTTTCTTCAGATTCCTTCAGGAGTGTGTTTTCTTCTTTGATTTCTTCCTTGATTTCTTCAAGCTAAGATATAATCACTTTTGGAAACCTTTGTCAGGGATTTCATCTAAAACAGTCTCACTGGAGGTCATTTCTGATTATTTATAATTTTTGGTGGAATTGTATTGTCATGATTTTTATGTTTCTTTTATTATAATGTAGAGATTTTTGCATCTAGAATCAGTTTGCAGCTTAGATTTTCTAACTATCTGCAGTATTTTTAGCTATGAAAATATGACTTTTTATATCTTCAGGGTAGGAGTTTAAGATGACAGGTATAGTTCTTATACTCCAAAAGAAACAGCAAAAACGCCCCTATGTGTTCAATTTGTCTGCTATTCAAGTATTCTAGTACAGTGGGTAGAACAAATGAATGGAAAATTATAAAATTCAAAGTAGAAGAACAGAGTAATGGGGGTGAAAATGCCTAAATGAGCTCAGGTGAAGAGATTGAGTAAAGGAAAGGTGGAGGGAGGGATAATCAAAATCTAAGAGGATATAAATAATTCATATGGAAACCTACCTTTCTGGACAATGGAACACACAGGAGCCATAGATCATTACTAGAAACCTTTCAGTTCCAGGGATGGGATACCTTCCAGTGAGTTGTTCACCAGGGAGGTCCCTGATGTCCCCAAAACATTACAGGCCATTGCCAAGGCCCTTGGTTTACCACCAGGAATAGATGGTAAGACCCTATTGCTGAAGATTCCACATACTTGGGCTTCAAGGCCACTGAGAAACCCTGCTGGAGATGTGCTTAAAACCTCCTCCATGTAAACCAGCTGACAGAAAGCTGGAAAAAGCCATGCTGAATATGGTTCAATGGGAGAGAGAGAAATCACCAGTGATTATTCAACAGTGGACACTGCAAGCCTTATATTTGGCCAGCCAGGCCAAATGAACCAAGGGGGGCAATAGTGCCACATCTGTTATGGGGAAAACTAACCACCCTCTAATTTGACTGAAGGCCTGCTCCATAGGAGGAAATACATCCCTGATACTGAAAATCTATAACAGGGGTAGTCATGAGCCCTAGGGATGCAACATCTGTTGTTGTCTGGATAAAAGTATATACCATGCTCATTGCCAAGTAAGCACTTCTCTTAATCTTCCTACCCATATATTAATGCTACTCTCATTTTTTTGTTAGAAAACCTTCTCTTTTCAGATGGTAGTGACCTTGGGAGGACTCAGAAGGTACCATGATGTTGAGAAGAAGTGACAGAAGAGTGCTTAACACTGAAATATCTCAATCACACCCTTTCCTTCAGACACAAAATGGCCTGGATATCCATGACCTCACAGTTCCTGATGCTACCTACACAAGACCATCACAATAGGAAGAAAATATCATGACATCAAAATACTAATTGAGAGGTAGAGGAGATATGATGGAAAGTGGAGTTCAAAGGGGAAAGTGGGGGTAGGGAGGGAATTACCATGAGATATTGTTTATAACAACATAAATATATTCCTTTCCTTCGGTCGGAGGTACCCATAATGTTCACTGAAATCTCTGGTCAGACTTCACCAGGCTAAAGTCAACATGTTGGTCAAGCTGTGTTCCCATAGAAGGCTCAAGTTCACCTAGGCTCACTAGTTCACTTTCTTGTGATCCTATGGCTGAGGTCTCCATTTCCATGCTGAGGTTGTATGGAGCTGCCCTTAAACCCTTGAACAATAGCTCCTTACCATAATGTTCCGTCCACAGGCCTTCTCCTAAAATGGCAGCTCACATCTATCCAAAAGCCAGTGGGGAACTCTCTTGCACTTCTCTCCTTTAGGGTTAACTCAGTCCTTTGTGTAAGGATTCACCTGGTTTGCTCAGGCCAACCCAGGATAATCAGATTAACTCAGAGTCAATTTTATCTCTTCTGGACTTAGTTTGGGGAGGTCGTATGAGTTAAGGTATTCAACCATTTCTTCCAGGTTTTACATTTTATGGAATATAGACCTTTGAAATATGTCCTGATGATTGTCCTAATTTCATTAGAACCTATTGTAACATCTCTATTTTTATTTCTGATCTTGTTGATTTGAGCCTTCTCTATTTTTGTTTATTTTTTTTTTATCAAATTGGCTAGCGGTTTATCAATCTTGTTTCCTATTTCAAAGAATCAGCTCTATGAATCATCAATTACTTTTTACTTCCAATTCATTGATTTCTTCTCTTATCTTGGTTATTTCCATTTGAACTACTGGGTTTAGATTATTCTTGCTTGTCCTGGTGCCTTCAGTTGAATGGTTAACATCCTGATGTGCAATCTCTCAGTTTTTGTGAACTTTGAAAACTTTTGGAAAGCTTTTGGTTCTATAAAATGCCCTCTTAACACTGCCTTCAATGTGTACCATAAGTTTTGGGTATGTTGAATTTTCATTATCATTCAGTTCCAGATTTTTTTTATTTCACTTTTTTTCTTTATTCTACTAAATATGAATTATTTAATAGTGACCCCCAAACCCAACTTTATCCATCCCTAGTTCAAGCTTTCACAACTTCTGACCCAGCATCTGTTTGGCTTCTGTATGCAGCATTCACACCTCAGCTTTTGGAGTCCTGGATGAAGAGAATCCCTCAGACTCAGCCGGGCATGGTGGCGCACGCCTTTAATCCCAGCACTCCGGAGGCAGAGGTAGGAGGATCACCATGAGTTCAAGGCCACCCTGAGACTCCATAGTGAATTCCAGGTCAGCCTGAGCTAGAGTGAAACCCTACCTCGAAAAACCAAAAAAAAAAAAAAAAAAAAAAAAAGAATCCCTCAGACTCATTTCCTTGCTGGAGAAATAATTAACCACAAAACAAAACCCTCACAGGACCTTGGACATGGAAATAAGTTGGCTGTGTCTTGAAAGCCATGGATTTCTCTCTAGAATATGAGGTTTCTATTGTGGCTCTGAAGCCATGGAGGAAGAAGTAAGTGTTCATAATACACCACCAATTCATTCTTCAGATATCTGCCATATCTCTCACCCAGTGAAAAACATCAAGCATATGCAGCCCACACTGGCACACCACTCACAGTGAAATACATTTGAAATAATTCTCATAAAAATGTCAAGAAAGGTCCACAGGGAGAGAGAGCCAAATCCTGAATATCACTCCCTCTGCAGCCATTGACACATGTCTCCCTAGATATCTTGACTCAGTTCAGTAGTAATCCTTCCCCAAATAATGTTTGCCTGTTTACAAAAATCTATATTGAAATTTTATGTACCTTGTATAAATTTACTAGAACCCTATATATCCATAAGCTAAAATGGTTTTTATTATTTTAATTATATCTATAGAGAGATGATGGATTCAATTAAAGGACATAATTATTTGTATTTCCTCTATTTTCTGCCTTCAATTCGAGTGTAACTATTGAAAGCCAGAAATCAGTATTCGTCTCTGTAGAACCTACTATATTAAATGCATTAACCTGACTGACCTTTGCTAAATATTGATTGAATCAAATTAAATTGAGGCATGGCCTCTCTTGCTATGTGATTTCAGAATTGAAAGCAGTATCTGCATAATGGACTTTGAGGTGTATTTCTAGCAGTCGGGGCACAGGGATAAGAACAGTGAATTATAACCCCTGTGAGATGCACAATTGGGTAGTTTCACTCACCTAGTGGAAGTGAAGGATATGAAGCAGAAGAGAACTGACCCAAACTCCAGCTACATTTGGTTTATCTCTACCTTTTACCGCTTGAGCTTGGGTTACATGGATAGATGATGGTTAGGTTTTACTACAAGTGTTTCAGATATAGCCTGTCATCTGTTTCTCTGAATTTTCATTGCTCTCCTTCCCCCACATTGAATCAATCATTGATAACTTTTGCTCTAGACTGATCCCCACTCTTATCTATTTCTTCCATCCCTCCTTACTTCAGTCCCAGTGCTTAAAAACAACTCACTGGCTATTATTTAAAATATGGTCAGTGTTTTGACTTATGCAAGGGTCATTTCACTTCTGTCCTCTTGCCTATATGTAAATCATGTACAGTTCCAGGCCATCACATGTTGTAGGAGATCACTCTTGCTCTTCTACATGCATGTGTATGGGTACCATGATGAGACACTTTTGTCATGTTTAGGTACTTGTCACTCATTCAATCTTTTTTATAGCCATCCAAGAATTACCTCAGTAAAGTGGCTGTTCTTCCCCAGTCTGAGCAGATGAAACATTTCTCATGCAATGTTCCTCTAGGTTCCTCCACCATTATGCTTACTGGACTCTTACACTTTCACTACATGTGGCATTTATTCACCTCCTCTTCAATTCTGGTATACCCCAAGCTGTCTGAAGAACTCTGTGGTGCACCATTTATCTTCTTTTATTTATCTATATTTTCTTCTTTTATTATATCAGTGACTACCTTCTGTGTTCTTCAAGTATACCTTACTTCATGGTCAATGTTGACCTCTGTCTTCTAGTGATTCAAGTCATTACAAAGTCACACTCTACTTCTCTCAATATAAATAAACATACTAATATCACACAAAATAGTATTTTGAAAATAGAAGAATACCTTAATAGTGTTTGACACAATATTTTATGGTTATAAATTCTCAATGCGCTATTAAGTTACTCAGCAAATATTCAATGAGTCAATATTCTAGGACAAGTATGTGATATACCAGTAAAAGTAGGATAACTACACCATTACAACTTTACACTGTGCCATACATGCAGTTGGAAGAGCGATGCCAGGTTAGAAGAGAAACTTTATAGTATAGGAAATTATGTTAGCTATTTTACTCATTGGCATGATCAAACACCTGGCAGGAAGCAGCTTAAGAAAGCAAAGGATTCACTCTGGGTTGCAGTTTCCCGGGGATACACTCCATCACAGCAGGGAAGGCATGGCAGCAAGAGTAGGGGACAGTCTGCTCACATTGTAGCCACAAGCAGGGAGCAGATTTAAAAGGAAGAGTTAGCAAGCTGAAAGACCTCACAATGACCCTCATACCTCTGCCTCCTGAGTGCAGGGATTAAAGGCGTTCACCACCACACCTGGCCAGTATCACATTTTTCATTGAATCTTCCTCCTACGATACTATACAGAGTGAATCACTATGTTAACAATGAATGCTTTCCACTGATGGAGTCCTGGGATAGGCACCGAAGATGGAAAAAAAAAAATAAAAGGGTGGGGCTGGAGAGATGGCTTAGCTGTTAAGGCATATGCCTGTGAAGGCTAAGGACCCAGGTTCCATTCTTCAGGTCCCACATAGGCCAGATGCACATAGTGGTGCATGCATCTGGAGTTCGTTTGCAGTGGCTAGAAGCCCTGGGGTGCCCATTCTCTCTCTCTCTCTCTCTCTCTCTCTCTCTTTCTCTCTCTCTCTCCCCCTCTGACTATAATAAATAAATTAAAATAAAATATTTATAAAAGTAAATAAAATAAAAGGGTGTCTCTGAGCTGAAAGAGCATCACATCCTTAGGGGAGAGAGCTGGATGATTGACCATGTCATAACATAGCTGGGCTTGGGTGGCCAAGTGGCCTCCCTGGGGTAACTACATAAAATGGGCTCCAGAGAACAAAGAACTTGTATTCGCCACTGGCAGGCACAGTGGACAGCACCCTGACTAGCTCCTGGAGTTCTCCTGTGGACTAGTGTTGGGTAGCTACCTCCACTGAACAGAAACATCACCTCCAGGAGGGAAAAAGATCACAAAACCAAGAAGCTGAGGACACTTACAAGGTTCTGGAAGCCAAGACTTAGTAAAGTCTTCTGCAATTTACATGAGGAATGAACAATTCCTGGGGAGAGTAGATTCTTTCAGTGAACTGCCTGCCAGTTAGGAAGGAATGCCCTTCATACTCACACAGAGGTAAGCCTTCTGGTGATGTGGCGGCTGCATCTGAGTCAAACATGATTCTATAATAACCTCAATAACTTCATAGATTCACCAGTTTGATTTTAGTGGAATTGTTTCTTTGGTCTCTTGCTGGTGTCCCATCTTGGGTGAAAATATATATATATTTGTTCATATTCTTCACCTCCCTAAGAAGTAACACAACAGTTGGCTTCCAGCTCCCACAGTGATAGTCCCTTCCCTTGTGCATGCTTAGGACCATGCCCATGCTTGCCTGTATCTTTCACTTGCTCTTACACAACTAATTCATGGACACCTTCCACATAGACCACTTGCCCTCTAACTTTTGCCTTAGGGTGCCTGCTAAGCAGACCAAACCAAATATTAGGCATGATAATGGGAAATACAAAATTTCATGAGGTGACAGATCAAGTGGTAGCAATCAATGATTGCTTTTAGTCCTTTTTAAAAAATTTTTCCATGTAACTCCCAGTACCAGAAATCGGTAGCTACCCACAATGAGCTGGTGCTTGGAGAGACCTATGAGGCCTCCAAAACAAGACAGGCTTCTGCCAAAACACTTGATTACCCACCTGAGGTAAAATGTACAACCCCATTGCTGAAGAAACCACAAGTTGCCAACACAGAACACAGAGAGAGCTGGCTGGAAACTGGAAGAGAACCAGTCCCCAGACAGCCCATCTAGTGCTGAAAAGCACTACATGAGCCAATGGGGCAAAGTGACCAACAACGGTCTGAGCAAGCAGGGGTCTAAGCTACTCAGCAGCAAACACCCTGACCAGATGAACATCCCAGTGCAATGGTGCACACAGCCTTGGTGAGTAACCAATAGCTTTCTGACTGGCTAAGAGATCTGCTCAGTGGAAAGGAACCCATATGTGGAACTGGAAAGCAAATCAGAATCCTATGGAGACAAAGGTTATGCTCTCCAATGTCAAGCTTCCACTAGTCTTTGGCTAAAAGATGGGCTAAATCCAATCAAATTCTCCCTAAATTATAGCACTTACCCAATTTAATCTATGCTGGCTTCACCTTCTGTTGGAGAATCTGTTTTTTGTTGTTTTTTGGTTTTTGTTTTTTTTTTTTTTTTTTTTCAGAAGATGGTGAGACCCGAGGGGACAAAGTACCTCTCACATTTCAGCCAAGCCCCGAATCTGGGGGGAGTAAGAAAGAATTCTGCTCCCATAGTGAGCCTGACAATCAGTGTCAGGGTGAAGGAGACGTGCTGAGGATACTCAACACCTACCAAAACAGGATCCAGAGGGTCCTAAGAGCTCATCAATGAAGCAGACATAAAACTCACCCACCATAGCTCAAGAAATTTTGTGGAAGAGGGGTGGAAAGATTACAAGAGCCACTGGTTGGGACATCATGCCCAGAGACATTGCCTCCTCCCTCCATTAAGTGACTGTTGCTCCCACAACACATAACCCACAACCCCACAGGGAAAACCTACAACCTCCCTCCCAGTGGAATGGGGACAGGGACGGGGGAAAGATGCTACCAATAAATGATATAGCCACACTAAGTATGTCTGTAATAAAAAGTTTCAATGTTATGACATTTAAATATCAGCAAATCATTGTCAATAAATAAAAGCATGACACACAATCTCCATGGGGATAACCAGCATCCACAATGAGGAGGGTTCCTTTGGAGGGGCAGGGATGAGGGTAAGGATGGTACTGAGATGTGCTGCTTACAAACTGAGTATGTCCATAACTAGTAATAAATAAATAAATAAACAAGCAAAATACCATATTCCTTCACTCTTAATGACAAAAAATAGATTAAATTACCTAAAATTAGCAGAACAGTAGATTCAGCAATATTTTTCCAAAGTTTGGTTATTTTCTTTCCTCATATTTCTCTGATTTCACTGGAAGACAGAAAGAACCACTCTCTGTCCGCAGAACATGAGGCATGTGTGTGCAGAGATTCGTGGAAAGAAGTCAGGCCAGCAGTGATAGTATTGACGCCTTACATGGAAGTCCTTTGATGTAAAAGGAAATGAGTGCTTGAGGGCAAAGGGAGCAGCAGATGCAGGGAAATGCATATACTAGTAGAGTATTCTAACTTGTGCTTCACACTGCTCTGGAAAGCTGAACTTGGGAAGCCGTGGCAGGACTGAGAGGAAGTGATCAATTCAAGAGATGTTTCAGAAGCTAAAGGATCATGTGATGTAGAAAGAAAATAAATAGGAAGAATCTGGGATGATTCTCAAGTGTCTATTCAGAGTGATGGATAGAGAGTAGTGTTGTTGTAAAGACTCTGTTACACAACAAGAGAATATTAGAATATTTAGGAGGAAAGATAATGAGTGTCTGAGGAACCGCTGGATGCAAATTTTTTCTTCGTGTGTGTGTGTGTGTGTGTAAAGAAGAAGATATCAAAGTACAACCTACAACATGTTTTCAAATCTCAAGCAGGAGAAATTTGGCCCGTTAATATGCAACACAGTACCTAAAAATATTCTGACTGAATGAGGTATTATGGACATCTAATAAGAAGGGAATTAACAGCCAAAGATGCTACAAAAATCCTATGTAAACTGTGTAAAAACAACAAATAATCCATGTCACATGTCCACAGTGCAGTGTTTGAGAAAGTTTCATCTATAGCTAGTTAGCTGATAAGATAGCTAGAAGAATATGAAAGTTGATATGTTATACTTGGACTTAAATCTTGGACCTCCAATTTGTTTAACCTTAAGAATGTTTCTCTTGTAGGATGCTAAATTTCTATGTAAGAGAAATGGAGGTAAAGAAAATGATGTAAATTAAATTTTGGATGCATAATAAATACTTAATGAATGTCTTCTTCTCTTCTAGATTTAAGTCAAAATATCGACAAAACAAGGCCTCCAAAAAAAGAGTTAGAGAAAGGGCCTTTTAGGTAAAGTGATTTCCATGTAAACATGAGGAAATGAGTTCAGATTCTAAGAACCCTTATAAAAACTGGGTGTGGTGGCACATACTTTCTTTTTTTTTTTTTTTTTTTTTTTGGCTTTGAGTACTTTATTTTTTTTTTCATTTTTATTTTTTTTTTATTTTATTTTTTTACAGTCAGTTTGGTACCATTATTAGGCTCATCCATGACCTACCCCCTCCCCTTGGCCCCTCCTTCTTGAGGTATACGGGTCATGCATTGTGGAGTTAGCCCACAGTTATTGGTAAGCTAAATGTCTCTGCATATCATGACCCAACATGTGGCTCTGACATTCTTTCCGCCCCCTCTTCCACAAAATTTCCCTGAGCCATGTTGGGTCTGCTTCAGTGATTAGGTGTTGGGGGGCTCTGAGGCTCTGGCTCTCTGATTTGGTAGGAGTTGATTTTCTCTGTGCTGATCTCCTTCACCCTTGTGCTGGTACCCGCTTCACCAGGAAAACAGCACCCTTGCTTGTTTCTCGAATTTTTCTTAGTTTCAGCCGGGGCCCTTTTGAGGTATGATGGGGTGGCTCTCTCCTTAGGATCTACATCTATCTGAAAAAGAGAAGCAGATTCTCCAATGGAGAGTAAGTTAGCACCAGACAAATGAGATAACCCTTACTTTTTTATAGAGAATTTAATAGTTGTAGGCCCTCTTGTAGCCCACAATTGACGGTAGCTTGATATTGGAGAGTGGGCTTATGTTTGGATATGGTTCTGACTTGTTTCCCAGCTCCAGCTATGGGTCTCATACCAGTGAGGGGATCAGTCAGCCAAATTGAGAGCAGTTGGTTCCCCACCATGGCTGTGTGCCACCACTGCACTTGTGTGGGCATCACAACAAGTTATTTGCTGCTAAGTAGGTTAGACCATGCGTTGCTTCGACAGATATTGGTCATTTTCCTCCAGTCGCCCATGTAGCACCTTCTGGCACTAGACGCGCTGACTGTCTGGGGACTGACTCTCATTTCTGTTTTGATTTTTTCTTTCTAGGTAGGGTCTAACTCTAGCCCAGGCTGACCTGGAATTCACTAGGTAGTTTCAGGCTGGCTTCGAACTCACAGTGATTCTCCAACCTGTGCCACCACAACTGGATTGCACATAACTTTAACTCTAGTCCTGGGGAGGTGGAGACAAAAGGATGCTCAGAACATTCTGATGAGATGATTTAGGCAAATCGGCAAGCTCTAGTTTCAATGAGAGACACATCTTCAAAAGTAAGGTGGAGAGCAGCTGAAGAAGACATGCAGTGTTGACCTCTAGCATGCACGTGCATTACATGTGCATGTGAACTTGCACAGAAGTCTACATCTATGTCCATGTGATCACACATACACACATGTATGCATACAACCGACACACACACATGAAAGTATCCATAACATACCATGCCTATTCTGTTCTGTGGTGCTGCCATCTATATAAGTTGCTATCACACAAAAAGTCTGTAACAAGTCTCTTTCAGGCATGATCATGCTTATGCCAACTTGAACCTCTGTGCTCCATGCAGAACCAAACTGCACTCAGTCTGGCCTGGAGAAGGTCACCGCTGTACCAAGCCAAGCATTCGCTATGTCCTCAGCCTCATGGGGTAACTCTTCTGTTTGTCTTTCATGATTTACTTCAAACCTCAAAAATATTTCTCCTCATCCCTTCAACAAAATAATCACTCACTTCTTTGGTTGATAGCATCTTTTTCATTATCTCTTATCATTGCACATCCTGCAGTATTCGCTTTTCCTGCCTTTTTCTTATCATTGTACTTATAATTACTGCCTTTTAAAAATGTCTCTTTGCTTCTGTAATCAGATTGTATTTTTTTTTTACAGGCAGAGCTTGTTTTCCCCCATTTCTGTAACCCTGTCTTCAGGACTAGCCTCTGTTATATGGTCTTCACACTGCTCTGCTGAATGCTGTTGATATACTGTGTCATGGCTTGTGTAGGTTTGGGCAAATATTCACATTTTTCTAGACTAAATATATTGCAACAATTTTCTTAAGAGCAACTCATTTTCTGAGCCTATATTTCTGCGATGACCATTTCCCTGGTAACTTATTTTTGTCTCTGGCATGGCAGGCTTCATTTCCAGACAAAGGGCAGGGAGTGAGCAGGGAACACAGCTGCTCTCTTTTCTTCTTTATCCACTGGACCCAGAATGAATTATGAAAAGCTTCTGAGGTTCGAAATAGAAAATGAGTCACATTTTTTCATAGGATAGAACTCATCATTTCTAGCAGATCGACAGCAGTCTGGTTACACTGTCTCTTTATGTCAGGATTCCTATCTCAAAAAGCCGAGGTGAGCTTGCAGGGACCACTCAGCCACTCCTCACATATTTAGAACCTATGTTTACAAAACAAGGTGAGGATGGAGACTCACTTTGTCTCACTCTTCCAGAAGACCAATCTAAAGTTATGAAGTATCATTACTCCTCTCTGAGATTAGTCGTGAAATCTGAACCCAACTTCAGCCAGTCTCTCCCCGGATTCCTGTTTGCTGCTCTGTGCTACTTATACAGGACTTGCTGATAACCTTGGTTTTGCATTGCTTCCTGCACTTCCCTTATCAATGACATGACTGAACCTCTGTTTTGGAGAATACTTTACTACTTAAGAAATCTATCTTCCATGCTACTTTTTAATCTCTTAAAAATGGAAAACACAAGCTGGGCATGGTGGTGCATGCCTTTAATCCCAGCTCTCAGGAGGCAGAGGTAGGAGGATCGCCATGAGTTCGAGGTCACCCTCAGACTACATAGTGAATTCCAAGTCAGCCTAAGCTAAAGTGAGACCCTACCTCAGAAAAAAAAAAAAAAATGGAACCACATCTATTATTTATACTCATTGTTACCAACACATTTTCCATCTTAGGCAGGTACTCAACAAATAAGGATTTGTTAAATAAATGTAAGAATAACAAATCTTGTCCCCTCTTTAAAGCTTGCTCACTCATTCCTCAAATATAATACTTTAACCATCAATATAGATAGATATGTGAGTCTTGCATCCCAGACTACCCACATCTCACCAGGTAGAATCGTATGTTTAACTAGGAATTTACTTATTTTTACCTATTTATAGTTTGTCTGAGGCCATGGAAGCAGAGAGATGGTGAAGGTGAGAAGCCCCTGAGGAAACATTGCCAACCTCGGTTACTTTTCTCCAAATGTGCCCAAAGCCTTTGTCTCCTGCCATGTGATATTTTCCTTCTATTGATAGGAAGAGAGGACTAAGATCACCATTCATAGCTGATGTAGACCAAGTTGACAATGACCTTTCTCTTAAAATAGCTGACTATTAGCCAGGCATGGCAGTGCATTCTTTCAGTCCCAGGACTCAGGAGACAGGTAGAGGGTTGTCCTGAGTTTAAGGGTTCCTGATACTACATAGTGAATTACAGGTTAGCCTGGACTAGGGTGAGATCCTACCCTGGAAATCCAAAAAAGGACAAATTAGCTGAATATTTAAACTAGGGGACTGTTACTCTAATTGTTTAGCTAGTTACACTGCCTGAATTGCATTTTCTATATAGTTTTGAGATAAAATGTTCCCTTTGATTCTAAACAAAGCAATAACAGTTGACTGTGGGTTGATACATGATCCTACAATTGCCAACCTGGGATAGGTAAAAATAAAATATATTAATGTCTGTGTCTTTATTCCTGGATCCTGTGAACATGGGGCTTTACAAGGCAAAAGGAATATTTCAGGAGTGAGTGAGGTTAAGAAACCCGAGACAAGGGAGATAATCTGGGAGTACGTAGGTGTCCCCAGTTGAGTCATATCAACCCTTAAAACTTAAAAATTTCATGAATGGAGTTATAGGAAGAGGTACATTGTGCTGACTGTGCAGATGTGAAAGAAGACATGAGCCAGGGAATGCTGGTTGCTTTGAGAAGCTGGAAAATCCAATATGGCCTGCTTTTTCCCAGAGCCCTAAGAAAGGAATACAGTCTGTTTAGCTAATGTGCTGTACTATTCTAAATTACCATTTGTAGGGACCTGTTGTGTGGCAAACAAACATCTAATACAGGAAAACAATGAATGCAGCTGAGGGAGCCAGTTACTATCACCACGGGCTCATCATCATGTGTGGGCTAGCTGCACGAGAATTTTCACATGCAGACAGGAAGCTGGAGGCAGGCAGAGTTTTCTGGTTGGATACAATGGACCATGAAGTCTTGCACTTCATTCAATACCATACAGAACTGACTTTATGCACTTAGGTTCTAGGGAAAGTGACACACTGTGTTTCGGCACCATGGACAATGACATTGTTCATTAAATCCCAGCTCATGGCTCAGGGCCAGTAGGAAGAGGGCTTTACTGTTCTTCGCAGTTTCTTATTAACATAGTTTTTTTAATTATTTATTTATTTGAGAGTGACAGACAGACACAGAGAGAAAGAGGCAGATAGAGAGAGAGAGAATGGGCGCGCCAGGGCTTCCAGCCACTGCAAACGAACTCCAGACGCGTGCATCCCCCTTGTGCATCTGACTAACGTGGGTCCTGGGGAGTCAAGCCTCGAACTGGGGTCATTAAGCTTCACAGGCAAGCGCTTAACCGCTAAGCCATCTCTCCAGCCCAATTTCTTATTAACATAGTTTTGAGGCAAAACAACAGACTGGACTTTACTTTTATGTACGTGCGAGAGAGAATAGGAGCCCCAGGGTCTCCAGCTGCTGTAATAGATCTCCAGACACATGTACATATGCAACCCTGCACACTTGCATCATCTTGGAAGTCTAGCTTACGTGGGAACTGTAGAGTCAAACATGGGTCCTTAGGCTTCACAGGCAAGTGCCTTAATCTCTAAGTCATCTCTCCAGCCCCTAATGTTTTATTTTGTATTAAGATGTATTAATTCATTTAATTAAAGGGTTATGACATTTCTATGCATGCATACAGAGGGCACAGATCAACATGTTTGAATGAATGCAATCTATGTGGACATGATAAAATGATACACGATGAAAGGAGTATAAAAAATGAATAGAAAACTCTCGGACTAATTCTTGTCATGGCCCATCATTAAAGCAGAGTCTATCTGACTTTTTTAGGAGAAAATTAAATGATGATAATGCCTGGAAAACAAATATTCTCAATACCCCGAGTCATCTCCAAAGTCAAGGAATTAAGGCTTTGAAGTCCGTGGTTGGTCTGGGGTCATCTAACACATCATGGAAGAGTAGAGACCATGACACAATTCTCTAAGGCCTCTACTAACACACCTACATGGCAAGTGGAATATGTGTGTGTGCGTATGTATATAGGTATATATATTACAAAATATATGTATTCTGTAATAAAAGCTATGTGGGGCTGCAAAGATGGCTTAGTGGTTAAGGAACTTGCCTGCAAAGCCTAAGGAACCATGGTCAACTCTCCAGATGCCACCTTAGCCAGATGCACAAAGATGAGGCAAGTTCAAGGTCGCACATGCCCACTAGGTGACACAAGCATCTGGAGTTTGATTGCAGTGGCTGGGGGCCTGGCATTACAATTCTCTCTCTGTCTATCTCATTAAAAAAGCTCTTTGATGACAGCTTGCACAAGTCGTACAGCAATGCATAGGTGGTGAAGTCAGAAGATGTCATTCCATCATCCATTCCTCTTATGCACAACCTCCCTCTTATGTATTACCATGGCAATCATAAACAGGCATGAGTGGCTTTCAGACTTGAGGTTGCACTGTAGATGCAAGGAAAGGCAGGAGAGTGGAATTCAGCTGCTATCACAGAAGAGTAAGATACAGTTCAGACTCCAAACTTAGCAAAGACAACACTTGAGTCAGGATATGGCAGAATTCAGAGGATGCTGTAGGTGAGCTTTGTCCAGAATCTCTAGCTTGCTGTCCTTCCCATTGCTCATTAAAATCGTGGATAATAGTGCATGCTTTGCCCATCAGTAGACTGAGGATTTAGAAATTAACTAAACCATCAAATGGAATTGTGTTAAAACCTAGAATTGCATAAAGTCTGTAGGCAATAAAAATGTTTCTCACCCTTTCCCAACTCTTCACAGATTTTTTCTTAACATTTGTAAAGAATATTTTACATAAAATAAATAAAAATAGATAGTTGAGCTTTGTATATATTTTAGAGTCAAGGATTCCAGGTCTCAATAAAAGGGCTTGATGAAGAATATGACAAGGTCCCAGAGTGGCCCAAAACTGCTTGTCTCACAGTCATCCAAGACCTCTCTGCTGTACGCTCCACTTTCTTTCTAGAGCCCTGTTTATTTTTGAATATGGACCCACAGTGCCATCTTGTGGGTATCCATGAACTTTTCTTTTCTCTCTCTCTCTCTCTCTCTCCCTCCCTCCCTCCCTCCCTCCTTCTTCTTAATGCAACAGTTTAAATACTTCCTCTCTGTTTGGCACAAAGGGTATAATAAAAACCCCTCCTGACTTCAATCAAATATTTCACTGAAGACCTGCACATCTCTATCTCCAAAACCAAGGAAAAGCCTGTGGAGTTGCCAGGTGAGCTCCTGGGACTCACTTTGACACTTTCACTGAGTGCAGAGTGGAGAAGGCTTCTTGGAGGAGGTGGTAGATCAGTAATAAGCAGCAGCGTGCATTCAGTACTGCTCTAGCTGGGAATTTTTGTGATGCTTTATGTGAACTCCCTAGCTTCATTCTTATGGAGGTCACCTAGACAAAGCTGACCTCAAAATGGAGGCAGTTTGGATTCGAAATTTTAACTTTCAACTCTAACTGCTGTCACTTACATCTGAAAAGCAGTTTGCATTTCAAATTAAAGTTAGTTTGTTTCTTGTGGTGGCTAGTATCCAGACTTTCTGGTTCCATGGGGAGGAAACCACTTTCATTCCATAGAGTTTGGCTAGTGGACAAGATATTTAAAATCAAGTTGTGACAGCTGGTAAATGAGGCAGTGAATATTTGAAGGAGAATTACAATGTGCAAAGTAAGATTATAGAAGTAAAGGGTGGCTAGGCCTCTAGAAGTGGATGGGAGAAGACGCAGGGGAAGACAGGATCCATGCTCTGCAGAGTGAGGAATGCCAAGCCTTGCATGGTGGGAAGCATCCTGACCGAGGAGAGATTTAAGGCTGAGTACTTACTTTCCATTCACTGTTTACTGTGATATAAGACAAGTCACTTATCTAATCCCAAGTCTACTTCAGATGCTCCAATGTGGGTGATATTCTGCAGTGTGTTCTGCCAGGCCTCAATGGAGATGTCAGCTGAAGGAGCAGGGGAGACAAGGGTGGAGTGGGAGTCAGGAAAGAGAGGCACACAGCAGCACAAGGGTGCTGTTAGTAATGTGATAGAAGGCTTAGGACAGGAGGATGATGTGGTATGACTTTTTTTTGTTTTTTTTTTTTTCTAAAGGATTTCACAATCAGTAACATTCATGAATCACACAGAACCAATGGAGAGGTGAGAAAACCAAGCACAAAAGAACACACAATGTATTCCTCTTAGACAAAGTAGAGACATGGGATCAAACCATTTCAGCCATCAAGAGTCAACATGGTGGGTTATGTTTTGAGCAGGTGGTGATAGTCAGGGAGGGGGCGCAGTGTTGGGGGGGCTGGGCATGGTCTGGTGCCATGGAGTGTACAACTTATAAGACACTAAACTATAAGCTTATTATGTGCATACTTTTCTGTAAGGATATTGTGTTGTACATAAGTAATATGCTCTAATGAACATATGTACATAGGTCCTGTGTGGTCAATGATACTAAGGAATGAAATGGAAAACTACTTAAGGAGAGACATCAACGTCCTGGTGTGGACAGTGGAATTGAGGTCAAGAATATTAGTGTGGTAGTCATGGGAAAAATAATAACACTTATTCTACACATTTATCATAGCCTCACTGCAAGCCATGGGCCTCTCTCCTCCTGTTCTTTCTTAAAATGTTCATTATCATCTTTCACATCTCATACCCCTCTCAATTACTACAGCTGCGATGGAGTTTTTGTCTCACCCCAGCAAGCCGCATCCTTTTTTTCACCTGGATCCTACCTGTTTCTTCATAGAATTGTCTTCACTCAGACTTTTACCTTCTTCTTGGTTTAGTTTTCAATTTTCAATCCTGAAGCCTAAGGACCCCGGTTCGAGGCTCGATTCCCCAGGACCCATGTTAGCCAGATGCACAAGGGGGCGCACGCATCTGGAGTTCGTTTGCAGTGGCTGGAGGCCCTGGCGTGCCCGTTCTCTCTCTCTCTCTCTCTCTGCCTCTTTCTCTCTCTGTCTGCCACTCTCAAATAAATAAATGAATGAAAATATTTAAAAAAAAAAAAAAAAAAGAAAGCCAGCCAGGCATGGTGGTGCACACCTGTAATCCCAGCATGCAGCCTGCAGAGGTAGGAGGGTCAGTGTGAGTTTTAGGCCACCCTGAGACTACAAAGTGAATTTCAGCCTGGGGTAGAGTGAGACCCTGCCTCAAAAAAAAAAAAAACAAAAAAATAAATAAATAAATAAATAAATCAAAGGAGACTCGCCCTCCACTCTCTCACGATTGTTTCCCCTGCTGTAGAGCTGCCGTGATTCCCGCAGTTTCTCTCCCTTGCTCAGGCTCAGCTGACAAAGCAGCAGAAAGAAGACAGACTCCGTGAGAGGGGGATCTTGACTTTTCCCATGATCTTCCCAAACTGTTGGCTAGTATTCGGCCCCTGTTAACTAGTTCACAGATACTTCTCGTGTACCCAGAGAGGGATTACAGGAAGGTTCGCTATTTGGTTCCTGGTCAAACTTCCCACCATTCTTTATCACCACCTTCCCTCTGACATCTTATTCAGCACATTTCAATATCTGAATGATTCTTGTACACCATGACTAGCATGTGAGGATGCCGCTCCTTTCACTACAAACTTAGTATACTTCCAGCCATAGTTTCAAGTCACAGACCTCTTTCTCTGAGCATGCTCCAAAGGGGATCACCCAAGGAGCTCCACAGCAGCTGTCGCTGTCTGCTCCACATTGCTAGGATGAACACCCAAACCAGACACATAAGCCAGCTTATGGGAGGAAGGAATTTATTTCATGCTCACAGATCCAGGGGACATCGCCTTTACCAAATCCACACAGAGAGAAGACCACCATGAGAACTACAAGCAAGCTCACTCCTGGCTGCGAACAGCAAGGAGATCCCAGGCAGAGCTCAGGCACTGGGCATACCTTTAGGCTGCAAATAGATTCCCACCCCCAGTAACACCTTAATGCTGGAGCCCAGGATCCACACACAGTGACATCTCCTCTAGCCAAGTGGCTGGAAATCTAAGTTACAAGCTTTAATAAAACTCTTGAGTACAGCGGGGGGACATAAATTCGAACTACCGCAGCAGGGGTGTGCGGTGCCACCACTGTTACTGAGCACACACCCCAAAGAGCTGCCTGTTTTCGTCCGGGCTGCGTTCGCAATGGTGTCACTGTCTGGGAGAGGAAGATGTTCTCCTAATGAAGCAGTTTACAGAGCAGAAAAAATGTAGTTTAGACAGAAATGAGGTTGAGATCTTGCACGTCAAGAGTGGTTGATAAGTAGGGTGTTGTGGATCATGTGGTGACTGAGAGGAGGTATCGGACAGGGTTTGTGACAATGAATATGATTAAGATGGTTGTGCACAGAAAATACACGTGAAGCATGTAGCACAAGGTACAAAAAGGGAAGACACAATGACAGGAGACAGAAACTGGCTAGGCAGTCAGGGTAGCAGAACGCCAAAAGTGGTTTGTTTTTTTTAATTCCTTCACTAAAAAGAGGAAATGTCACTAAACTTGCAGAAATCTGTATGTTACACCCTCCAGGGAAGACTTCTATATTAAGCCTATTCCCTTCCCAGATGACAGAAGCTCTGATCTTTACCTACGATTACTGGAAAAGCTGTAAAATCTGGTCTTTGTCCATAGCAACCTGCCCACCTGGTCTTCCTCACATACTCACGTAGCCACTTCCCATTTAAAAAATAAATAAATAAATAAAACACATCTGAGTCTCAAACCTGCTCTTGCCTCTCTGGGCAAAAGTTTCACCTTGCTTCCTTCTCATACATTCTCCGCTTAGGCCCCCTTCTCTTAGTCCTCCTACAGCTTGAAGCTATAACAAAATCTTTCTCAACTTTATCCTTTGGTTTGTGTATTTCATTCTCAGAATTCATAGGGCTAGGATCAGGAAACAGCCCAAATCACCGGTGCATTGGCATACAAGGAGTTCCTATATAAACAACAAGCACTTAAACAGCATGAGAGCAGGATTTGAACAGATGGTCTCCCTGGGTAAGTGTAGGGTTTTTATCTGTCCTCAGATTAATTAATTGCCCAGGTAGTGGGCACACAAAATCACATAATGGCATGGCACCTCATCCACACTTTCTGCCTATAGCCCCATGGGCAGGTATTTGAAAAAAAATTACAGCTTCTATGTATTTTATAATATTGCCAAGCATATATACAAAGCAGAGGCAAGCCGAATTGAATTTTTAACAAACGAACAGTGACATGCAAAATTGAGCATCGCCCTGGATGACAAGAGCACACGACTGACTCAGACCTGCAGACAGCCACTGGAGTTTGAATGAACACATCACCTTTTGTGAAAGCAGAAGCGCCTAATTAGTTTCTGCAACTTAGCTCACAAGGGCTTCTGGTTCTGTAGACAGACAGGAGACCAACTTGCTATAATTAAGAAATCTGTGTTCGTCATCCTTTTCTCACATCTTTCTGCATACAGTCATATAGACAGTAGGTGTGCAGAATAAATTCTCATTAACTGAAATAAAATGACACACATTTTGATGAAACAGTCTTAATGAACCTGATTGATGGTCTTCTATTATGCAATTAATGGTATCTTTACACTTTATGTGAATAAGGCTAAAATAAAATAGTCATATTTCCTTTCATGTCTTTCTTTATAGAATATTAGAAGTTGAGCAGCTTAAGGGAACACACCTTAGGCATTCAAAGGGATAAATCTAACTGTAAGTTTCCCAAAGTGTGGTAAGAGAGTACACACACTGCAAAAATTGACGTCAGTTTGGAAGATGATGAATTAACCCAACTTAAAGAAAGTTGTTATTTTCAGGGTGCTCATGGTTAGTGGTGTGAATGTGGAATGTCCCCCATATGCTTCTGTGTTTGAAAACTGGTAGTTCTGTTTGGGGAAGTTGTAGAACTTTTAAGAGGTAGAATCTTGCCTGATGTGGTGGTGCACACCTTTAATGCCAGCACTTGGGAGGCAGAGGTAGGAGGATCGCCGTGAGTTCCAGGCTACCCTGAGACTATATAGTTAATTCCAAGTCAGCCTGGACCAGAGTGAGACCCTACCTCAAAAAAAAAAAAAGAAAAAAAGAGGCTGAATCTTGTTGGCTAAAGCGGGCTACTGTGGCTGGGTCTGAAGGATTTAAGCCTGCTTCCGCTTCCTATGTGCCCTTGCTTCCTGGATGCGGGTGCGACATGACCAGGGAGCCTTCTGCAGCTCTCGTTAGACTTTCCCCGCTGTGGGGAATGTATTCCCTTGAACCGTGTTGCAGTTGAGCTGTGTTGCAGTCAGGTTCACACTGCTGGTTGAAATCACCCAACCAAGAGCGGTTTGGGGGGGGGAGAATAAAAGATTTATTTTGGCTTACAGACTTGAGGGGAAGCTCCAGGATGGCAGGGAAAATGATGGCATGAGGGTTGACATCACCCCCTGGCCAACATAACGTGGACAATAGCAACAAGAGACTGTGTCCATCACTAGCAGGGGAGAGCTGGCTATAACATAGATAAGCCCGCCCCCAAAAATATACTACCTGCAAGAGGTGTCCGTTCTGAAATCTCCATCAGCTGGGAACCCAGCATGCAGAACACCTAAGTTTATGGGGACACCTGGATCAAACCACCACAAACTGTAAACCAGAATAATCCCTTTCCTTCCCTAAACTGCTTCCTGTCAGATATTTGGGGATAGCTACAAGTAACTAATGCAGAAATCAGGGCTAGTGGAATTGACTGTACAACCACTTCTCCTTTGACAAAATATAGTTGGACACACATTTCCTGGAGGCCACTAAAGAAGGCTATCTGGACTTTCTTCCAGTAAGTTTAAAATGGCTATACTAGAGAGATATGGTGGCATACACCATAGCTTCTTTTCCCACATAACAGTCTGGGCAACATCCTTGAATGCTTTCATAGAAAGAGGCAATAAGAGAGCTGGACAGATGGCTTAGTGGTTAAGGTTCTTGCTTACAAAGCCTAATGACCCGGGTTCAATCCCCCAGTACTACGTAAATCCAGATATGCAAGTTGGCACATGCATCTGGAGTTTGTCTGCAGTGGTTAGAGGCCCTGGCATGCCCATTATATCTGCCTCTCTTTCTCCCTCTCTCTCTCTCCCTCCCTCTCTTTCTCTCTGGCTCTCTCTCCAATGAACGAAAAATGAGGGAATAAGAAATAGCTAAGATTCTAGACCTGAAAATATGTTTAGTAATACAAGTAATTGCACATACTTATGGGGTACAGTATGATGTTTGGATTCTTGTGTGTGTTATATAATGGACAGGTTAAGATACGTGAGTCAGTGAAGAAACTGAGGAAAGTCTTGGCTATAGTCATCATTAACTTCATATGGACATGTTCTGATCAGTGACTGGCTAAAGCTTAACTTAATGCTGTGATAAGTTAAGATTCAGTTGCTTGGTTGCAAGGGCATTAATCTACACACCAACCTAGGTTCCAGTCTAATCCTTACGGAGGTAGCTTTGAGCCAAATTCATCACCTATGTAGAAGAGCCATGTGGGGACACACTGATTTCATGGCTAAAAATACACCTCTATGTTGAACATAAACCGGCCTTCATACCACACCCCAACACGAGGAAAAACTGCTACAAGGTAAAATGAGGTAAAGACTGAGAAGGTACAACCCAAAAGGACAATAAGAATCAGGGAGACTACAACTTAAAAGCCAAAGACCATCCACAGAAAATGCAAAGCCTGGGAGGAAAATGACAGACCCTAAAAGTTATCTGAAACATTTAAAAGCAGGTATCAGATAAAAAACATTTCAATATGCTATTACAAAATCTTTTGATACAAATGAAGGCAGCAAAATTTCTGGAACTCTAAAGTGTTTTTACAAAGAGTAAAATTAGAAATTATATAGTTGAAAAACAAACATGATGAAAGAAATTAAAATTTTTTGCACCTGGATTTCTAATAGTGGGGAGATGACAGAAGACAAATTGTAGAACTACAGGATGAATTGACAGATTACACAGCATCAGAGCAATAGGAAGGGAATAACCTGAGAAAATGATTGGACAAAATTCTAGGGAGCCAGGGTACAGTCACCAGAGAGCTAACACTGCTATCATGGAGATGCCACGTGAAGAGAGAATAAAACCGAAAAAGCATTTGAACAAACAATGGCTCCACACTTCCCAAACTTGGCAAAGAACACAAGTTTTCAGATTCAGGAAGCTAGGAAAGACCATTAAGACAAACATAAAGAAATGATGCCAAAGTACATCATAATTAAACCACTTAACACTTCAAGAAAGGAAAATAGTATTGAAATAAGACAGAAAGGAATAACGCATCTATAGGAAAATTAAAATTCAAGTACCAATAGATTTCCGCTGCAAAACCATGGGCCAGAAGGAAGTTGTGTGATATGCCTTCCCATGCTAAAATAAATGAACTCTCAACTGTGAATCTTAAAAATCAGGAATTAAAGGGAAACAAAGACATTCTTGATGAAAATAAGCTAATAGAGTAAGTTAGTAGCAAGCTTCCCCTAAAAAAAAGACTAATGGACATCTATAAATGGAAAGAAAATGCAGAAGAAAATGTTTTTCAAACTTCAGAAATAGCATTGGAATAAGTGACATCATAACTAACCACACTTCAACTCACAAGTTTCTTAAGTATCTAATACTTATAGAAAAACCATGCCATCATTGAATGTGCTATTTAATACATCTAAAAATATCTTTAAAGCTATTTTATATTTAAAGTTGGGCTACTAAGACTTCCTAAATGAGAACAGATTTTCTACATTTAAAATTTTAGAATGTCATCATACCAGTAGCACACCTAGAAAAAAAAAACACTAAAAAACTATACAAAATAAACATAAAAGGCAGCATGATGAAAAGAAGTCAAATCTTAGTGTTTCAGTAGTTTATAGAATGGCAAAAAAAGGAAAGCCTGAAAGATGAAAAACTAACAATAAATTAAAACTAGATAAAGAAATGAAGACTCAAGCCACATGCATGCACAAGTACCTTACAATTGTAGCTCACAATCAACCCAGGTGCCCATCATTGGACATACGGGTAACCAAGATGTGATATATACCAAATGATGGAATTCTACTCAGAAATTAGAAAAAAAAATGGCACGATGAAATTTGTAGAAAAAAAAATGATTGAACTTAGAACAGATCATACTCAATGAACTCACGAAATCACAGAAAGACAATCATCACATGGCCTCACTTACTTGCAGCTCCTAACCTGAATCTGCCTGAGATGGTGACAATCCTAATAGGCATCTTGAGGCCTGCACAATAGGGAGGGTGGGGATTAAGGGGAAGGGAAGGATGGGGGAGACACCTAGCTGAACCCAGGTGGATCTGGTACCATAGATTCCAATATGCTAGATTCCAATATGCTGGAAGTCAAACTAAAAGGATGAACCCTCAATAGGACCTTAGAGGGAGCACCTGAATCAAAGGGCCCTGGAGAGGGTGAGATGATGCCTAGCCTTAAATTTCTCCTGTCCCTTTCTTTTGTTCCTCTCTTTCTTTCTCTTTTTTTCTACTTTCTTTCTTTTTATTCTTTCTTTTGCCTTGCCACTGGCCTATAACTCCCAGTACCAAGATGTGGTTAACACACAATGAACTGTTGATCAGCAGGACCTATAAGGTTTTCTAAAACAAGAAAGACTTCTATCAGAGCATTTGATTACCCACCAGAGGTTAATGGTAAGACTCTACTACTGAAGACACCTATATTCTGTTGGTATGGAACATGGAGAGACCTGGCTGGAATCTGGAAAAGAGCCAGTCCCCAGACAGTTAGCCTATCTAGTGCTACAAGATGCTACATGAGCTACTGGGGGAAAGTTGCCAACATCTGTCTGAGCAATTTGAGGTCTAAGCTACTCAGAAGCAAACAACCTGATGTGATGCTCTCACAAGTGCAATAGTGGCACAAAAGCTATGGTGGGTAACAAACTGCTCTTGGATTGGCTAAGAGATCCACTCAGTGGAAAGGAACCCACGTCTGGAACTGGGAAACAAGTCAAAATCATATCCAGACAATAAGTGTACTTTCCAATATCAAGCTCCCACCAGTCTCAGGCTACAAGGGGGTCTATATCCTTTAAAGTCTCTGTGAACTAACAATGGTTATCCCATTTAACCTGTGCTGACTTCACTCTCCATTGGGGAATCTACTTATCTTTTCTCAGATAGAAGCAGGACCTGAGGAGATTAATGACCCAGTGCGCTTCACCGGGGCCCCAGCTGAAACCACAAAGGAATTGGGGAAATGAGCAAGAGTGCTACTTTCTTGGTGAACGTGATATCAGCACAAGGGTGAAGGGCATAGACACTGAGGACACTCAACTCCTACCAAATCAGATATCCAGAGGCTCCAAAGAGCCCATCACTGAAGTAGAGTTAAAATGAATCTACCATGGCTCAGGGAATTTCACAGAAGAGGGCGAAGAAAGATTGTTAGAGCCACAAGCTGGGACATTATGCACAGAGACTTTGCCCTTTCCCCATAACTGACAGCTGCCTTCACAATGCATGACCCACAATCCCCATGGGGATGACTGGCATCTCCAACAAGGAGGGTCCCTTTGGAGGGGGGCATAGATGAGGGAAAGTATGGTACCAACTTGTGCTCTTTACATGTTGAATATGTACATAACTAATAAATATTACAGAGAAAAGAATAATATGGCTTTGAACAATTTTTTTTAAAGTGAAAATCAGAAAGCCATCTTGATTAGTAATTCCCTTTGCTATGACAAAATACCTGGCCAATGCAACTTCAAGATAGGTTTGTTTGGACTCCCAGTTTGAGGGGATACCACCCATCCCTATGGGGAAAGCATGGTCATAGAGAACCAGAAGTATTAGGGTTCCTTGCTATCAACACACTAATAAATTTGGTTTATCCCCAGATTTTTATCTTATACATTCAAAGAATGGAAATCCACAGACCATAGGACAATGATTAGAGAATTGATTGTATTAAGAGAAGGAGTTTCTCACTGGAGTCCATAATCTCAGTGTCCATTAAAATTCTCACATAGTTCTGTTCCAGCCATGGATTTCTTACCACTGAGCAGATCTCAGAGAGGCACTGGTTGCCCACCCAGGATGCATGTCACCATGGAACAGGTGTGGATGTCTTGTTAGGATGGTTGCTTGCACACAGCTAGGTCCCCTGCTTGCTCAGGGTTCTTGGCCATTTTTACCCAGCATCTCATGTTGCAGTGTTCAGCACCTATACAGGCTTACTGTGTGGAAGCTGGCTTCCTTCCAGATACAGCCAGATCTCTCAAAGGTCTGCACTGGCAGCATGTGTTGTCTTCAGAAATAGGGTCTTATCTTTCCCTCAGGTGGGTATTCAAGTGCTTTGATAGAAATCTATATTGTTTGGGGGATGTCCTCAGTCTCTTCAATAAACAGTACAACATGGGTTGTAACTGATTTCTGGTACTGGGAGTTACAAGCCAGAGCCAAATATTTTAGAGTTAACCTTCATCCGTTCCCCATGCCCTTGTGAGCAGATGATCCCTCCATGCTTCTACTGAGGGTTATATCTTTTAGTTTGTTCTCCAGAAGGAAGGTTTCTATGGTACCAATTTATTTTGGACTTGGTTTTGTGTAGATCTCTTTCCTCTCATCTGGTCTCCTCCCCCAAACCTTTCCATTCCTCTTATCTGAACCCAGAGTTGATTGACTGGTGTGTCTGCAAGTCAAGCTGTTCCAGTTTAGGAAGCACAGTTAGAGAGAAAATGTGACATTTTTCTTTCTGTGCTTATGTGAGATCACCTAGTATGACCTGTTCCAAGTCTATCCATTTTTCCTATAAATTTCCTTGTATCATTTTTCCTTAGTGCTGAGTAGAATTGCACTGTGTGTATGTATCACATGATCATTATCCAGTCATCAAATTTTGGGCATCTGGGTTGATTTGAGTTCTTCGTGATTGTGAATTAAGCAGCTATACACATGGTTGGGTAAATATCTCTGCAGTGAAGAGTGGAGCCTTTAGGGTAGATGCCTAGTAGAGGAATGCCTGGGTCAGTGGGTAGCTTTGTTTTCATCTTTGTCAGGAGTGTCCGTATTGATTTCCATGGTGGTTATACGAGTTTGCGCTCCCACCAGCAGTGAATGAGGGTTCCTGTTTCCCTACATCCTTGTCAACAGTTACTATTGTTTGATTTTTTAATGATTGCCATTCTTTCTGGAGTAAGGTGGAATCACATAGTTGTTTCAATATGCATTTCCCTGATGGGTAACAATGTTGAACATTTTCTGAGGTATTAGCCATGTGCTTTTTTTTTTTTCTTTGAAAATTCCCTATTGAGTTCTCTGCCCCATTTTTGGAGTGGGTTGTTTGATTTTTATTGTATAGCTTTCGGAGTTCTTCATAGATTCGCATATAGGCCTCTGTCAGTGGTATAGATGGTGAAGATTTTTCTCCCAATCTGTGGCTAGTCTGTTGGCTCTGTTTATGGTATATTTGTCTACACAAAAAGCTTTTTAGCTCATTAGATGCCACTGGTTGATTGATTAAGTGAGGCTACACCCTTGAAAATCTCTCTAAATTAACAATGAGTATACCCTTATCTTGATCTCATTCTCTGTTGGAGAATCTGTTTTTCTTTTTCAGAAAGCAGCAAAGACAGGGCTGGAGATATGGCTTAGTAGTTAAGACACTTGCCTGCAAAGCCAAAGGACCCAGGTTTGATTTCCCAAGACCCACATAAGCCAGATGCACAAGGTGGTGTGCACATCTGGAGTTCTTTTGCAGTGGCTGAAGGCCCTGGAGCACCCATTCTGTCTGTCTCTCTCTCTCTCTGCCTTTCTCATAAATAAATAAATAATAAAATATTTAAGAAAGAAAGCAGCGAAGACAGAGAATGACCAAAAATCTATCAATAGGACAAGAATAGATAGCTGACTCCATATGGGCAGGTGAACTACCCCTAGCACAGAAGCTAAGGCCCAAGTGAAAGCACAGAGGGATTGATGAAAGAAGCAAGAATGCTGCTTCCATGGTGAGCGTGACAACCTGTGCCAAAGTGATGGAGACAGACACTGAGGATACTCAAAATGCACCAAAGCAAGCAAGGCGTGGTGGCACATGCCTTTAATCCCAGAACTCCGGAGGCAGAGGTAGGAGGATTGCTGTGAGTTCAAGGCCACCCTGAGACTCCATAGTGAATTCCAGGTCAGCCTGGGCTAGAGCGAAACCCTACCTCCAAAAACCAAAAAAGAAAAAAAGCACCAAATCAGAAATCCAGAAGCTGCTAACAGCTTGACACTAATACAGGCTTAAAGCACACCCACAAAGGTTCAGGGAATTTTTTAGAAGAGGGGCACAAAGAATGTAAGAACCACAGACTAGGAGGCACTGCCCCTCCCCCATGACTGACTCCTGCTTTCACTACTCATAACCCACAACTCCTGGGTGAATATGCCAGCAATCCCACTAAGGGGCTCCTCAGTGTAGTGGGGTCAGGGAAAAGGGGAATGATCTTACCAACACATGATGTGTCCATACAAAGTACAAGCAATAAAAAAAAATGAAACAGTGAATAAGGTAGATCTGTGGATTTTAAATTACAGAAAATTTAATTGATTTCTGTAAAATTATAACAATAAATTCAAATTATTATTTAACAAAGACTAAGGAAGAGAAGGAAGTACAGAAAGACCCTGCCATGTGGAAGGCAGGAAGAGATAGAGAGAACATATGGGAAAGGAATCCTCACCCCTATCCCAGCCCAGGTGGATGGGAGGAGGAAGCACCTACCAGAGCAGGGACCTGGAGGTCCAGATATCAGGAAAGATGAACAGACAAGAAGAAGAAGAGGCCTTGCCCGCCTAGAAAGCATCTATATACAGTCTTTTCCAGTGGGCTTCTCTCTCAGGTGCAGATGAGTTTTGAGAGACATGATTGGTCTGGGCGCAGGGGCTGACTCAGGAAGAGGCCGAACATGACTGCAAGTTTTAGGGCTGAGCTCAACCCACCACAATGTCAGGATCAGATTTAAACCTGAATTTTATGAAAGAGGAACTCCTACCCAGGGAGGGACTCAGGTTGATTATGGTGAAACAGATAGAGATAACTCTTTAGCCAAGAGAAAAGGAGAGGCCCAATCATTTTCGGATCTCCAGCAGATTGCAGTGGTAGACTCAAGGATATGCCTACTTTTTACTTTCTGGACTCAGTCACTCTAAACTTCCTCAACAGGACATGAGTCATCTGGTCATGGTAAAGCCACAGTCAGGAAGGGGGAAAGAGATGAATGGTAGTGCTCAAGTCAAACTTTTTTTCTCCCTTTTACAAGTCTGGGACAACAACTCATAGGGTAATGGACCCATGTTCATATAAGTACCACACACTAACCAGTTATGCCACAGGATCTCTAATGTACCCACATTCAAGATGGGTTTTCCCTCCTCACTTATCTAGGCACACAGGCATAGCCACAGGTGCATGTCCATGGTGATTCTAAATCCAGCCAAGTTCACAATGAAGATAAACCATTGAACCACTAAAGTTAGATAGCCCCAAGAAGAGATAAAAACCAGAGAGTTTTGTATTAGGTTACATATTATGGAGTCTTGTATATGTAAGTAAAAACTCTTCCAAGTCTGTATATATGTGAGGGAGAGAAAGGCCTTATAACATTACGTTGGAAATGTGGGTTCCTGGGTACTCTGGGGCCCATCTGTGGTTCCCCCAAGTTGTCCCAGGCAACCGTGGAGGTGAGCACATGAAAATCACTCTCGCGAGGCAGTTTCAGTGAACAGCTCTCATTTTATTGTCAGGGAAGTGGGTTTATAAGCAGTTAAGGGTCCGAATTGGATTGGATGTACAAGGTTGCTTGCTGATGCCTAATTAGCATATGGGGACATTCATTCCAGCACATAGGCAATGGCAGGGGGAGGGGCTGTGCAAAGGTGCTGGTTGATACCATATAAGGAGTTTCCTAGGCACCTGGCAAAAACGCCACAGAGTTATGGGCAAAGCCTAAGTCTTATCTGAATGGCCAGGCATACTGTGCTTGGAGAGGGAGTGGCCTTACTTCCTGCCAATCTCGGGGTCCAAGATTTTGTCTGGGGATCCAGGCTCACTGCAACCCCCAAGAATGGGGAAAGGATCCTGGCTCACTGTAACCTCCAAGAATCGGGGGAGGAGTTCCCCTGCTGGCCTGGTCCCCAAGATAGGCCTGGTGGTTCAGGCTGCTGTGACCTCTCTATAGCCTGTGGCATTCATGTCAGACAGCTTAGGTTTGCTTTAACCTAGGGCCCTGACTAATCTGATGGCTCCCCCTTTGTTTTTATAATGGGGAGGTGTCATCATATTGAGTGAAATCCTTATAGTCTATCACAGGCTCAGATAGGGCTAGATGGTGCATGAGAACCTGATTAGTAGCAGCTTAGCCATATTAGTTATCTGTTGTCTGAGAAATTTGATGAGTCAGAGGGCTACAAGTAATAGGGTTCCTAAAGCAAGGATGGGGCTAAGGAGGAAGAGAAGCCAAGTGACTAAAGGGTAAGAAAACAAGGTGATGGGGTCCTCAGGCTTGTAGTGGTCAAGCAGCTTCTTGTGGATTTTTTTTGAGAGTCTTAACATTTTGTTTAACAACATTTGATTCATTAACAACAAAACAACATTCTTGTCCCAAGACCACATATATCCTTCCAAGTTCAGCAGTAATGAGGTCTAAGGCTAGACGGTTTTGAAGTACTATACCCGTGAGAGTTTAATTTTCTCTGGAGAGATTCAAGGCTGTTGATCACTGGAGGTACCAAGAGACAGCATCACGCTGAGGCCCACCACCAGCAGAGGGATGAAAATCTCTTTCAGTTGGTGCAGGTGGAGTTTGTAGGCCATCTGTGGAACAATCAAGACTGGGGAACAATAAGTGGGAGAGGAAATATTTATGCATGAGTTGGTTAGCCCTTCATACCATAGGAGAGTGGGTGTCTTGACACAAGAGGTCCCAGTTATGGAAATATATTTTTGGTCTCGGAACTTACTTATATATTCTTCGATTTGAAAATAACACTTTTGACATATATGTGTGTATATATATATATAACTATGGGGGAAATGTCTTAAGGTCTTATTTGTTTCCCCGCTTGGAAAGCTCTTGTTGTATTACTTAATAGGCCATTCATATATTTAAGATATATTTTATCTTTGGTTGTACATTTCTCTCTGAGTGTTTAAGACCATACATATGGGCAAAATTTAATTAAGGATTAAATTTGGAGGTCACTAATAGCTCTCCAAAGAGACTTTAGGGACCCAGGAGTAGCCCTATAGCTTACTGGTGTTTTCTGTCTGTTAGGATGAGTCAGAGCCATGCTGGCCAAGTAGATTTCCCTTCTTTGGGAAGTGAGGAGGACTGATTGCTCAGCGATTGTGAATCTCCTGTTTCAGACTATACACCAGTTTTGTCTGGGTCCCCATATCCTCCCTGCTCAGGAAGACAGGTGACTTACCAGGGAGGCAGGGAAGAAGTGTCCCATTGTCTCCAGTGGCCTCATGATGTGAGGGCACAGGCCAAAATGTTGATGCTTTTTGTTATGATTATTCCAATTGGCTTTGGCTTCTACATATTAGAAAGGAAGTTACACCAGCCTGGATGTATGTACACATAGAGCTCATTTGATTACTGAAACAGATTTAGTTAAAGAACGGCACAAGAGCTTCTAAAATCATTTTGTGCAGCCTTTAAAATTTTCATTGTCCTGTGGCAGCATAAGCCATATCTGAGGCATAGAAGGTAGGCGCATCTTACACTTTAACTATCTAATAGCTATAAATAGAGTCAGAACATGGTATCAGTCTTGAAAACAATATCAATTAATTTACAAACAAACTAATTAGTTAATTTAACCTAGAAAGTGTCAGAAAAGGACAAGTAAGACAGTATAAAGTCTTGGCACCTGTGTTTGAAAATATCTTTGATTAGTTCAGATACCTGTGCGGGTAACAGTTACCCAGAGAGCATTGGAAACACAACCATAGAACTTGAAATTATTTTTCTCAGATGAGGACCATTGTTTGAGCATGAGGCTGTACACTAAAGTAGGGAATATGTCTTAAGAGCTAATTTTGTTATAAGACTTAAGATGCCAAAATGAGGCAATTACTTTACATACAATAGAGCAGAATCTGGTCTTTTCTGAGCCAAAACAGCCAGCTAAATTCTAATATAACCCTTGACAAATCTGTTTTGAAAGAAAAGGCAACATTTAACAACCAGTAATTTTGGCGAAATCTTGATAACTATTGATTTTATGTACCACGGGAATTTTTATTAACATAAACCAATTTTATATTTTACCCATGACTTAAATTTGATAAAGTTTAAGCAAGCTATCCCAACACATTTTAGCCTGAAAATTAGTTTTTTCTTCCTTAAGAGTTTTTAAACAGTTGAAAAATCTCTAACTTTAGGCATGGTGTTGAAGTTTAGTCTGAAAATTCTTTCCTACACACGCACATTTTTATCCACATACTTTAACATTTTGATCTAAGTACCACTCAAAAAACATTTTTAATGAGCATTCTATGTCCAACATTGAAAAGTTGCTTCCCAGTTCCTTCAATAAACTATCATTCCCATAATTAACCATCATTTATATAAGACTATTAAGAGAAACTACACCAAATTGATTAATCCTATTATCACTGACAAGCAAGTAGTCTAGATTAAAGACAATTTTATGTCATTAATACCAATAAAACACTTGGAAATGATTTTATTAGGAATAACTAAGGCAAATTTTGTTTCTATCTTGAGGCAGGCTGGTCTAGAAGTCAGTTCAGTTGCCTCCTCCTTTGAAGTAACAGGAATTACAATCTTTTTATTTTTATTTTAAAATACCTGACAAATTATAAGTCACCACCTCAGAGAGAATTCTGTTGTTTTCAATACTCCTCTATGTAAGTTGAAGTTGACCTAGAACATAAATAGTAATTATATTTACCATATCATGTAACAAAGCATGGCATTGTTTATGTAAAACTTCAGTTCACCATAGGATTTAGTTAAATGTGACCTTTTTTTTTTTTTTTTCTTGACACTTCTTGGTGCCAGCACTGCAGGCGGTGGCTGGGCAGGGATCGCATACACCTTTCGATCAGCCCCGCCCTGCTTCTGGGCACTCATGGGGATCCAGTCTGGTGCACATGGAGGGATTGCCCGAGATGACTGCTGGTCTCCCAGCCCCAGTCTGACTATCAGAAGGGGGAAAAATGGAGGGGGCCCCAGGGACCATTGGAGGCTTCTGGGAAAAGATGGGGCCCCTAGGGGTCCACTGGGAAAAGAGGGGTCCCCAGGACCACTGGGGGGGTAGGCTGGAGAAGGAGGTGGAGACATGGCACCTGTACAGGCCAAGGCACCGTTGTCTGTGCACTTGTGAGCCGGCAGCCTGACCCAAGCCACCTTGGAGTGCTTGTAAAGCCGGCTTGCAGTTTTGCCACCTCCCTAGTGGAGAAAGTTGAAAGGAGATGTAAAGGGAGTAAGGGGAAATTTTCTTCCTGAACTTTTTGCTTCCTAGCCAGGTAAGCCATGGGGTTCCACGTGTCTGGGCCACATGGATGCCCAGAAATCACCCAGGGGGCGACCTGGAGGACTGGTTCCCAAAAGGAGCCCACCTCCCTCTGGGAGAGCTTAGTTCCCCTAGCTTTCAGGAGAGCCTGTAATCTATGTATCTGTGATTCCTTTTGGTGGGAGACCATATTACTCAAGACAGAAAAAGAGTGGACTGGCGACCTGCCCTACAGGCTTTTAAGAGGTCGGTGTGTTACCAGCTGTTTGTGTTGGAGAGAAATAGATAGAAGGTTTTTGCCAACACCCAATGGGCTGTCAGGGTCCAGGCAGAGGCAGCTGGCCATCAGTCAATACCGAAGAGTGGCCTCAGCCAAGAGACATCAGTTGCCACTTCATTGTGTCTGGTCCCTCACAATGGAAAACCAAAAATAAAGGAGGAAAAACAGGAACCTGCCAGCCCTCAAAAATGTGGAGGCAAAGCCCACATGGGCCAATATCTCCCAGTCCCTCTGGGAAAGCACTCACCTTGCCTGTCCTGTCTCATAGGGTCCCTGTTCAGGAGCCAGCTCTGGGTTCCTGGGTTCTCTGGGGCCTGGCTGCAGTTCCCTCCAGACATCTCAGGCAACCGTGGAGGTGAGCACATGAGAGTCACTCTCAGCAGACAGTTTCAGTGAACAGCTCTGGATTTATTGTCAGAGAAATGGGGTTATAAGCAGTTGAAGGTCCTAAAGGGAGGGGATGTACAAAGTTGCTTGCTGATGCCTAATTAGCATATGGGGGCATTCATTCTAGCACATAGGCAATGGCAGGGGGAGGGGCTGTGCAAAGGTGCTGGCTGATACCATATAAGGAGTTTCCTGGGCAACTTGCAAAACGCCACAGAGTTATGGGCAAAGCCTAAGTCTTATCTGAATGGCCAGGTATCCCTTGCTTGGAGAGGGAGTGGTCTTACTTCCTGCCAATCTCAGGGTCCAAGATTTTGTCTGGGGATTCAGGCTCACTGTGACCCCCAAGAATGGGGGGAAGATCCTGGCTCTCTGCAACCCCCAAGAATGGGGGGAAGAGCTCATCTTCAGGTCTGATCCCTGAAATATGACTGGCATTTTGACTGCTGTGACCTCTCCATAGCCTGTGGCCTCTGTGTCAGACAGCTTAGGTTTGCTTTAACCCAGGTCCCTGCCTATGTCCGACATGGGAAGGTAATTGTAGGGTAGATGGGAGGATCCAGAAAGGAAATATGAAACATCAATTCATTTTCAGAAAAGTAGTAAGCTCCGAACAGAAGGCAGCCAGGGTTAGGGTGAAGAAATCATGCTAATGAAGATAGAATCTAGTCAAGAAACATTAGAGAAATATCTTTTTTTTTTCTGAGTTAGGGTTTTGCTCTAGCCCAGACTAAACTGAAATTCATTATGTAGTCTCAGGCTGGCCTCACGACAATCCTCCTATCTCTGCCTCCTGAGTGCTGGAATTAAAGGCATGTGTGACCATGCCTGGCACATGTAAGTAAAACAGATTAATGGCAATAAAAAGGACTAAGTGAGGTGAGGGGAAGAGATTGAGTAAACGAAAGGTAGAGGGAGGGCTAATCAAAATCTAAGATAATATAAATAAGTTGTATGGAAACCTACTATTTTGGGCAATGGAAACACAGGAGCCATAGATTGTTACTAGAAAATTTTCAGTGCCAGGGATGGGATACGTTCCACTGAGTTGTTGGCCAGGGAGGTCCCCGATGCCCCCAAAACATTACAGGCCATTGCCGAGGTCCTTGGTTTACCACCAAGAACCGATGGTAAGAACCTCTTGCTGAAGACTCCACATAATTGGGCTGCAAGGTCACTGAGAAATCCTACTGGAGATGAGCTGATAACCTCCTCCATGTAGACCACCTGACAGAAAGCTGGAAAAAGCCATGCTGCATGCAGTTAAATGGGAGAGAGAGAAATCACCAGTGAAGATACTCAACAGTGAACACTGCAAGCTTTATATTTGGCCTGCCAGGCCAAATGAGCCAACGGGTGCAATATTGGCATGTTTGTTATGGGGGAAACCAACCACCCTCTAATTTGGCTGGAGGCCCGCTCTGTGGGAGGGAATACATCCCTGATACTGAAAACCTACAACAGGGTAGTCGTAAGCCCTAGGGGGTAATGTCTGCTGGTTTCTGGCTAAAAGTATGTAGTACGCTCACCAAACTGCCCAGTAAGCACTTCTCTTAATGTTCCTGCCCATATATTAATGCTACTCTAACTTTTGGTTAGAGAACCTTCTCTTTTCAGATGGCAGTGACCTTGGGATGACTCAGAAGGCACCATGGTGCTGAGAAGTGACAGAGGAGTGCTCAGCACTGAAATATCTCAATCCCACCTTCCATGACTCAGGGTCCATTGCAGAAGAGGTGGCAGAAAGAATGTAAGAGCCAAAGGGAAGGTAGGACTCCTTACAATGTGCTCCTCCAGACACAAAATGGACTGGATATCCATGACCTCACAGTGCCTGACACTACCTAGACAAGACTGTCATAATAGGAGGAAAAGATGATGACATCAAAATAAAAGAGAGAGTGATTGACAGGGGAAGGGATGTGATGGAGAGTGCAGTTTCAAAGGGGAAAGTGGGGGAGGGAGGGAATTACCATGGAATATTGTCTACAATTATGGAAGTTGTCAATAAAAAATAAAAAAGAACCATTCAAAATAGAGAAAGGTATGATTTGTACCAATAAGTATATGCTATGGAGTCAAGCACCACTAAAGACTTGGATTTATTTAATATACTCCTTTTTTTCAAATGTTTTATTTATTTATTTATTTAAGAAAAAGACAGAGAGATTAAGAGAAAGGAGTGAGTGTGAGCATGCCAGGGCCTCCTGCCACTGCAAAATCTCAAGATGCAAGTTTCACTTTGTGCATCTGGCTTTACATGGGAACTAGGGAACTGAACCCAGGATGTTAGGCTTTGCATACAAGTGCATTTAACTGCTGAACCATCTGCTCATGCCAGTATTAGTCTACAAACTCATGCTAACCCTTAAATTATGAAGAAAACCACATATCTATAATTATATGCTTTTCCTAAAATGACCAAGACCTATGCTATGGTTTGGTTCTAAAGCTCCCCTTTCCCCTGCCCCAAAAGACTCCTGTATGACAGCCTTTATTAATAGCAAAACAGAGCTTTATGGATGTGACTAAGTCATGAAAGGTGTGACTGAATTCATCACTGAAATCATAATCTAACAATACAAAATAACTAGGAGTATTAACATAACGAGGAAGTGGATTCTGCTTATTGATCATGGCTCACTAGAGGAATGACTTTCCAGGACATTTTTTTTCCTTTCTTCATTATGTACACATTCAGTGTATAAACAGTACATGTTGGTACCATTGTTAGCCTCCTCCCTGTCCTCCCCCCTCCAAAGATACCCTCCTCTTCAGAAATTGTGGGTGGTGCATTGTGGGGGTAGCCATCAGTTATAGGGAGAGGCAATGTCTCTGGGCATAATGTCCCAAGATCTAACAATCTTTCTGGCCCCTCTTCCACGAATTTCCCTGAGCCATTTTGGGTTTGTTTTAGGTATACTTCTGTGAGGAAGTCTTGGGAGCCTCTGTGTCTCTGGATCTCTGGTTTGGTAGGAGTTGAGGGTTCTCTGTGTCTACATCCTTCACCCTTGCGCTGGTACCAGGTTCACCAACAAAGCATCACTCTTGCTCATTTCCCCAATTACTCTATGGTTTCACCTGGGACCCTGGTGAGGTGTGATGGGCTGATTCTCTCCTCAGGTTCTGGGCCCATCTGAAAAAGAGAAGCAGAATCTCCAACAGAGAGTGAAGACAGCATCAGATAAATGGGATGACCATTATTATTTTAGAGAGAATTTAATAGGTGTAGGCCCTGTTGCAGCCCAACATTGGTGGGAGCTTGATATTGGAGAGAGAACTCATTTTTTGGATATGATTCTGACTTGTTTCCCAGTTCCAGCTATGGGTTCCATTCCACTAAGTAGATCCAATTCAAGAGCAGTTGGTTACCCACCAGCCAGCTCCCTCTATGTTCTGTACCAACAGCATATGGTGTCTTTGGCAGTAGGGTCTTACCATTAACCTTGCTCCTTGTTCCACTTCATCATTCTGTTCATCTTCCATGAGGTGAGGAGCCTCCCCTTCCACACTCTCCTACCACCTTGATGCTCTTCTCACCTCAGATCCAGACAACCTCAGACTGAAACCAACCTGTAAAGCCATGAGCCAAAGAAAATTCTGCTGTCCATATGGTGCATTTCTCAAGTGCTACTCATAGCAGTGAAAGGTCTGACACAATGCACTGTGACATTATACGGTGTTATCCACTACAGGATAAGCACAGGAACTTATACACACTTGAGCACGGCATGTGGAATGAAAATACAGGAAATTCTATTTTTCTTACTTGAGAAGATGCGCTTTGCTATTGTGCTTGTCTAGTCTTTCTATGATGGATTATCATATTTTAAACGATGTTTCAGATTGACCAAGCACACATAGAACACAAGTGAGCTCTCACTCATATCCTGAATGATCCTGCTCAGGACAGTGCACATCTGCCTCTACATACACAAAAAGGGGCCAACAAAAACAGCCTGCCAGTGCCCTGCTACTGCTCCATACCCAGTAATGAATTGTTTCAGCTCAGGAAAATTTGACATAGTGATAAGATGACAGGGAAAAGTGCAGGTGAGCCTCAATCAAGAATATTTTACGTTCTCCATGATTGACATCATTATGAGTAAACTCACAGGTGTACTAATTTTACAGAACTATCTCAGTGCCGACAAGTATAATTTCTTTTACAAAATTAGCAGTAAATTTTCAAGACATATAATTACACATCCATTCTATGATTTATTGACTAGCATATCTCATTCTGGGAAACACTAATTCACCAAGTCATATATTAGGAAATAAAAATTCATTGGGAAATTTGCTTGGGGGAATTAAATAATGATAAAAGAGTTTGTTCTGCTGCGTGGCTTATTAGAGTTTTAAATAAACCATATATTCCTTCAACTTTTTTAATGTGTCTAATCTGACATTTCTGTTGAGTGCCTAATAACAAGCTCATATTTAACATGAGGAAACCATATATTTTGAATCTCTCTGACACCTTACCATTCCCTTGACTTCTTCCTAACAAGAAATATTTAATATATACTCAGACCAACATATTTTTTCATCATTGACTGGCCAATTTATCATTAAATCTGCCATTTCATAAAAGTTAAAATGATTTCCAAATCTCTGCACCCTCCTTCAATTGCACTGGTATAAATGATCATTATTCAGGCTTCCATTATTATAATAAATTCTATATAGATTTCCAGTTACCTGAAAACATGTGTTTTTTGTGAGAACAGCCATCTTAAGAAGTACAAAGTGGTATTTTGGAAGTAAATAGTAATTGGCAAGTAAGTCTGTGGAAAGAATGAAGAGATTATGGTCAAAGAATTCATAGTTGAAGTTGTAAAAGATGAATGAGTCTGAGATCCATTAGCAAGTACAATAACTAACTGCACTGCCTTTGTCTTGCCATTTCTTATATGTTTCTTCTATATTTTGAAACAGGTTTGCACCATGAAGCTCAGGCTGACATAAAAAAAAATCCTCTTGCCACATCTTCTCTAGTGCTGAGATTACAGGCATGCACCACTGTATCTGAATTTCTGCACTGCATATTTAAAATTTACTCAAAGTAGCCTTTGGTATTACACACAAACACACACATCACAGGGAGTAATTATGTGAGATGATCTAATTCTCTTATCTATCAGAATAATATCAGTATAATGATAAGTGTTTGCACATCTTAAAATATGTCACTTTATCATTAATAAATAGAAAACATTTACATTTTAAAAGGAGGAGGAAAAGGCAGGTAAAGAAAGAAAAAAGAGAGAGAGGGAGGGGAGGGAAGGAGGGAAGGAGGGAAGAAGAAAAGAAGGAAGGAAGGAAGGAAGGAAGGAAGGAAGGAAGGAAGGAAGGAAGGAAGGAAGGAAGGGGAAAGGAGAATAAGATGTAGGGAGTAATGATGTAAGAAAAGTAGAAGAGAAAGACAGGGAGAGAGCAGAGGTTAGAATGGAGGGTAAATGTTCAATGACAAGTAAGGGATATGAGAAGTGGGAGCAGAGATGAAAGGATTGTGTAGAAACCACATTGAAATGGAAGAGGGTGGAGATTAGGTAGCATCTCTTCTCATCCCATCAGCCTCAGCTTTCAACTGATCGGGATGTCAGTGAGCTCTTGAATGCTTTGGAGAGTAAAAACATGGAGCAGGAGAGGGGTGCTTATCCCTGTTTCATGCTGGAGAAAATGCAACTCAGGACTCATCCCCTTCACAGAGTCGTTCGCATCAGGAAAGCTGTCCCTACCTTCAAAGCTACAGTTTCTAGCTTCACTCTGTTCCATATTTCTTTTTGTCTCATTCACAATAAAATTATGACCTGAATTTTCAGAAGCTGAATCTCATATATAATTAATGGGAAAAAATAAAACAATAACAACCTTTCATTGGGGAAATAAAAAGCAGAATCTAGGCTGGTGTAGTAGACGAGGAAGACAAAAGGAGCCCACAAGACAACTCCGTACAATGAAAAGTATAGAAACTGAAAAGCCGAGGACACCTAGAGACCACGCAAGCAGATGGCCTCATTAAACAATGTTTGTGCTTTTTGAAGACACTGCTCAGTTCAGTATTTTCACTCAAAATGAGGAAGGAGAGCTGTGTATTAAGAATCCATCTCCCATGTGAATGTTGAGTAGAGTCCATTTCTTCTTAGACACCACTGAGCTAACATTCCTCATGCACCTGAAATCACAACTCTATGTCATGTGCTTTTTGTTGATAGCCATTAACCATGTTTCCCCTGGAAAACTGACAAGGCTGGCCATGAATACTAGATGTGGCTATAAGAAGGTCATTCTTGTGTGGTCACAGGGAAAATGTGTGCATTGATATTGAAGGAGAGCAGAACTTGGGGTTAGATGGACCCATCCAAGCCTGTTGCCTGCAACTAAAAGTTTGGGAGAACAAGACACTATTTTTAATATACTGATCTCAGTTTTATCATCATAAAAAATAAAAAATAAAATAATAATAAAGGTAACCTGTTTTTAAAAAAGAGAATTATTTTTCTTCTAGTATGTACAGATGACACTATTTTCTCTTTTCCTGCCTAATAATTACAAATAAATCATTCCCTTCTGATTATTGGTCTCAATGGTATGATTTTATCAGATAAATGCTCAAAAATATTTCTTCATAAGTTTTCAGTTGGAGGTCTTTCTGAGTAGCATGGCTAATTGTGTCATCATGTCCGAGCCCACCTGGCATATAAACCTACCTGTCATCTGATATATCCTCATGGTACATGTTGTCTGCCCATTAATCAGTAACAGCTTGTTCATTAGATCAAATGCAACAGCGTGGCAGTTCTTGTGTTAAGCAACTCATTTTATTTAACAGTAACTCCAAGGCATATTCTTGACCCTTATTTTTTTTATTATTACCAACTAAAACAAAATAAAATAATGAAAAATAGAAAGTGCTAGCATCCATAGCTTGGCTATACTAACCAGTGATAAGTAAACATAGACATGCGAGAATTTTTCTTCTATGTTGATTTAGAGTCCTTCAGTGTATACCTAGGCATGGCATAGCTGGTTCATGTGAGAACTGTATTTTTATCCTGTTTAGTAACCCCCATACTTAAGCCCATAGTGTCTGGAATACCCAAGTTATAGAATCAGATTAGGTGTCTGTCATGAAATGAATGAATAAGGAATCTGTAGTATACATGCACAATGGAAGTTTATTCAGAATAATTCTCATATGTAGGGAAATGGATACAACTCAAGATCATCATATTAGGCGAAACAGGTCAGACTCAGAAAGCTAATGTCATGTTTTCTCTCATTTGTGGGGTCTACATTTTTGGATCTGCTTTGGTATAATCTTAAAAAACTCTTATTTTACTATGGTGACATCCACAAATCCCACAAGGGAAGCCCATCGGTGACAGATGTATGAAGATATCCTTGTAGAAGATCTGTGTGTTGTGTTATTTATAAACCTGGGATGTCAATCTACATTCCCATTTTAAAACTGAACACAGAATATGCAAGTTACATCCCTATTCTTTTTCTTCAAAAATTGAGTTTTTAAATAAATGAGTCAGATATACTTTGCACTGCGGTTTCTTCACTATGGACGATTCATATGGTTCTCAACATGACATCTGTCCTCCTTTAATAAGCTTTGAATCTCACCAGAGAGCCAGCTGCCCAGATGTCACTGTCATGCAGAAAACCAAGAAAGAGTAGAATCACAAAATTGTGAACAAGTCACGGAAACCAGCCACAGCCACTGCTTCCAGAATTGAACCACGATCAGCGACAAATACATAGGTGTCTCTGCCTTATTTATCTCAGCTCTCAGCCCAGGTGAAGCACCTCGTTGGAATGACCTCAATCACATCCAGCAAGCATCAATTTCCGGTCCCTGTGAGACAGGCAGATACCCAACAAAGAGGCCAGGCTAGAATTAACAGACCCAGTCTGCACTTTTCACAATGAATGGCCATTGTTCTTTCTTTTTAAGTAACTCAAATTCTGAAAGAAGCCAAGAACATAATATTTATTTCACTTTTATCCTCTTCACATTTAAAACACGTAATAATGTATATAAATAATAAACAAAAAAATTCACCCTCTGTCAAAGGACTTATAGATTCTAGTCTTGGAAATTGCCTGTGGCATTTTCTGCTGTAGTTTTATACACTCTGAATGAAAAACAAATAAACAAAAAATGAATAATCATATTGAAATGCTGAATAAGCTCTGGGGGAAGTGAGAACAACACGCCTCTCCACTCACTCGTATGGAAGTGAGAGTAACGCATTGCACTCTCTTCCCAAACACCTCCTGAGGAGGGAGGGAGGCTGATGTTCTCCAAGCCAGACCATGCATGTCAGATTGAACAAGATTGGCATTATGCATGAGACTTAATTATAATCAGAAGGCATACTCTCAGAGCTTCTCCTTGCTTTTAGAAACCCCCTGCCACATCTAGTCATCCCCTTGGCCTTCCCTCCAGCCACCTGATATGGTGGGCTCCCCACTGACCCCAGCATGTCTCTGTGTCTCAAGTGTCCTTGGGCTCAAACAACATTCATGCTTGAATGCTGAGAGCACTTTTGGAGGAAATGTGAGCTCCTGGTCACCTCAGACAGGGCACCAAGGACAAAATCAAAAGATTCCATTCAAGCTTAGCTTGTTGTACCACTGAGTTAAACTGGGGTCACCTAGAGAAGCACAAGCATCTTATGAGTAGCTGCACTACAAAAGGAGATGTCTCTGTCTCCCCCAGCAACTATGAGTTGTCCGTGTATCCCTGGTGAGGGACAGGGGCTTGAAAGCTCCTCCTCCTAGAAAACTTTAACTTCTCATAACTCCTGGGAAAGGTTATACCTTTGTGAGCCCCTCTCTACTTGGCTGTTATAAATCCTTGTGGAGGAGTGTGGTTTCATGAGCCCCTCTCCTCTTCTATGACAGAAAATTAACAGGCCCAATCTTGTGCATTATGTAACTTCTGATAATCACAGCTGTTAGTTCAGGACAGCAATGGTGATGCCATACCCAGAGGATAGTGTTCCGCAGCACTGGAATCTTCCAAAGTTCCCCATAGCATCCTCATTCAATGGCGACTTTGATTAGTGGGGGAATGGGAAAGTAGAAAGAAAGCAAAACTGCACTGGGCAATTATTTAGAAAAGTCCACAACATGGATGACGGAAGAGGACAAAAGAAATGAGACAACAAAACAGAAGAAGGACGACTTGGAAAGAAGGGGCCCTCAGTGGAATGTGGGTAGAGGAGAAAGGACACAAGAGGGGAAGTAGATGGGAATATGGTTAAATTGCAGCATGTTCATCTATTCAAGTTCTCAATGAAAAAATAAAATAAAATTGACAACTTGGCATTGAAATGTCAGATAAACTGGTAGATGTGAGGTTGCAGCCAAAGAAAATCCACGTGTGCCTGCATTGGTTGTAATTTCTGTGATTCTTGTTGCTAGTGAGAAAAAATTGATCTTCTTGCTCATGAGTCCACACAGAGCGTCTCATACTCAATGCTCCTACCAGGGTGAAATGGTGATGCCAATAGACAGAGTAACCCCAGCCAATCCTCAGCCATATGTTTGAGGTCTAAAAAAAACTATAGTTTTATATGGACTGTGGTTAGCAGAGAACTATAGCTCCTCCAATATGAAACCAATTTATAGTTTAGGGTAGTGGACATATTTTGGGACACTCTGGCTCATGGTTCAAAAGTTTTAATACATTCTGAGCTGTGACAAGGAAGGACTGGCTCAGAACCAGGGTAGTTCAACCCTAGAAAACTTGGGAGGATAGGAAAAACAAAGGGAATGCTAGCTAAGCCCAGTGTTTGAACATCAGACATAGGGATACTTAGCTTGGTGGCTGTCCTTACTCTTATGCCTTGTGTCTCCTGTAGCCTGGGGGGAAAGAAGACTGGTCTGATAACTCAGGGCTTCAGTGACTTAACATTGTGGATTTGGACAAGACATGGTGCCTTTCAGGCCTCACCTTCCCCAGGAGAAAGGGTCAGAGCAGGTGAGCACTCTGCATGACAGCTTGACTTTTTTATTTGTTTGTTTTCTTGCTTGCTTGCTTATTTATTTAAGAGAGAGAAGGAAGAAAAGAAAAAGAATATGGGCATTCCATGGCCTCCTACAGCTGCAAATAAACTGCAGAGGCATGCATCACTTGGTGCATCTGACTTTATATGGGTACTGAGGAATTAACCCTGGGCCATCAGGCTTATAGTGGTTTGACCGTAAATGTTTCCCATACCCTCAGGTATCTTCTTTTGTTGTGATTTCTGTTTCTCAGGGTAGGATTTCACTCTAGCCCAGGTTGACCTGGAATTCACTATGTAGTCTCAGGGTGGCCTCGAATTTATGACAATCCTACTACCTCTGCCTCCCGAGTGCTGGGATTAAAGGCATATGCCATGACATCCAGCTAACCTCAGGTATTTGTGATTAAGATTCGTACTTAGCCTCTAGCAGGTGGGGCCCTGCTAGAGGAGGTGTGTTGCCAGGGAGGGATCCTGGTCCAGCCCCACTGTGGGTGTGTTCAGTCAGCTCATGCTGGCTGGTGCTTGCTGTCTTCTCTGTAGGCTGCGGATGTGTGATGATGTGAGCCAGCTGCCTTCACCATGATGAAGCTTCCTCTCAAGCATGTGAGCTTGAAATAAACCCTTCCTTCCCATAAGCTGTTTTTGATCAGGTGTTTTGTTGTAGCAACAAGAAGTTAACTACAACAAGGCTTTCCAAAGAACTGCCTTTAACTCCTAAGCCACCTCTCCAGCTGCAGAAATAGATGGGTTTTTATTTATTTATTTTTTATTTGTTTATTTATTTATTTATTGTTTGTTTGTTTGTTTGTTTGTTTTGTTTTTCGAGGTAGGGTCTCACTCTAGCTCATGCTGACCTGGGATTCACTATGTAGTCTCAGGGTGGCCTTGAACTCATAGTGATCCTCCTACCTCTGCCTCTAGAGTGCTTGGATTAAAGGTGTGCACCACCACGCCAGGCTCCAGGTCCCACATAAGCTGGATGCACATAGGGGCACATGTGTCTGGAGTTCATTTGCAGTGGCTGGAGGCCCTGGTGTGCCCATTCTCTCTCTCTCTCTAATAAATAAACAAATAAAATTAAAATATATTTAACAACATTTGAAAAAAAAAAAAGAAAAGAAAGACGGAATGGGCATGCCAGGAACTCCAGCAACTGAAAACAAATTCCAGACACATGTGCCACTTAGTGCATGTGGGTAGTAAGGAATCAAACCATCTCTCTAGACCTCCAGAAATACATCTTAAGGAAGAAAAGTAACTTTTATAAGTGAAGCAGGAAAGTGTGTTTGCGGATATCACTGGGAAACCTAAGTGATGAACCTGGCTGCAGAAATTAATGCCAAGGTTAGCTTTGTCTCTGCTTCATCCAATGGGCTCATCCTCAGGCTCTACCTTGTGGCCCTTAGCAGTGCAGACTTGGCAAAGTCACTGTACATAACAGAACCTGTGCTACCAATCATTTTACTATAACTGGTAGAGTAGATCAAACTGAAGCTTGCTCCTGAATCAGGGACCAACATAAGATGACGTATTTACTCATAGATGACACCATTCGAGATGGAATCAGCTTATTAAAAGACTCACAGAACTTTGCTTGGAAAAATGAGGCTAAGGCAGCAATGTCCAAAGAAAAGATACTGAATCACATGTGTCATTTAAAAAATATTTTTATTAATTCATAAGGAGAGAGAGAGAATGGGCATGTCAGGGCCACTAGTCACTGCAAACAAATTTCAGATGCATGTGCCACTTTGAGCATCTGACTTTACATGGGCACTTGGGAATTGAACCTGGGTCATTAGACTTTGCATGCAATTTCCTTAACCGCTGAGCAAACTCTGCAGCCTACATGTGTCATTTTTAATTTTAAATGTTTATCCTCGTTTTAAAAGGTAAAATGAAATAAGTAAGTTATTTCCAAAACATTTTATTGGGGCTAGAGAGATGGCTTAGTGGTTAAGCGCTTGCCTTGGAAGCCTAAGGACCCTGGTTCGAGACTCAGTTCCCCAGGACCCACGTTAGCCAGATGCACAAGGGGGCGCATGCATCTGGAGTTCGTTTGCGGTGGCTGGAGGCCCTGGCATGCCCATTCTCTCCCTCTCTCTCTCTCTCTCTCCCTCCCTCCCTCTTTCTCTCTGTGTCTGTTGCTCTCAAATAAATAAATAAAAATAAACAAAAAAAAATTTAAAAAACATTTTATTTACTCAAAACATCTCAAATATTATTTTCAGCTAGGCATGGTGGCATATATCTATAACCTTTGCATTAGGAGGCTGAGACAGAAGGATTATATAAGCTCAAGTCCAGCTGACTGCATAATAAGATCTTGATTCACAGAAACTGAAAATAAGATAAAACATTATTTTCAATCTGTGGTCAATATCCAAATTATTAATGAGCAGTGTTACTATTCCCTGTTCTCTTTCAATACTCTGTCTTTACAACTCATTGTTTGTTTCACACTGCCGCAGTCAGCTGGGATGAACTTCCAAACCAGGCATAATTTATTGGGGGAAGGGATTTATTGAAGCTTACAGATCCAGGAGAAGTTCTATTATGGTGGAAGAAACTGGCCCCCTTTCACGGGTCCACATAAAGAGAAACACCACCATAACCAAGCACACTCCAGGAACCCAGGCAGAGCTCAAGCACTTTGCATACCTTTAGCTGGAATTCAGATCTGCCCCCAAACACACCTTAGGGCTGGGCCCTAGGATAAGCTCACAGTGACACCTCCTCCAGCCAGGTAGATGCAGATCTAAAGCTCTAATAAAATCTGTTGAGGACATCCACTCAAACTACCACACACATCATGGAATATATAAACATCAAGGCACTTCAAGGGCCCAGTAGTCACATTAGACAGTTCAGGGTTAGAGCAGAAAACAGTGACATCTCTTCTCTGTCTCTGACCTACCACAGGAGTTCTTATGGTCAATCTCCTGGATAAGCAGAGTGTTAAATAACTGGCTTCATGAGTGGAGGGATCAGCAATCTAGACTGCATCTTCTGAATTCAAGTGTGACCATCAAAGCCAATGAAAAATGCTTTCTATGTTCTTCAGAACAGAGTGTGGATTAGACTTTCTTCTGGTGTCAGCAGAGGCTTCTGTGTCAGCTTGTGTGAGCTTCTGGCCCAAACCCTCTGACCTCCACTGGACTTCTTCCAAGAGGGCTCTCTCACTGTTTCTGGGCCTCAGCTTCTTGCCCTGTGCTGAGCTCATGCTCCAGTTCTGACACATGAAGTATGCACTGGGGAAGCCGTCCCCTGGGTCTTCTGGAGCAATAGTCTGTCTGGTTCATTGGTCTTCTGTCTAGCCATAACTCATTCTTTACACTCATCTCATATTCATTGTTTAACTCTGAAATCTTCCACTGATCTGTACCTTTATATCATGGGACCTAACATCTGCCAGCAAATTCCCTAAGTTCTTTTTGCCTAAGGAAATAGTACTCTCCCCTTGGTGCTTCACCCAAAGGAATCCTACATTCCTATTGTGCAGTAGCTAATGGGATATTCTATCTTGCTGAACAGACTTAGTCTAGCCCTCATCTCTGATTCCATCACATCCTGAGTCAGTGCCTACTTCTCTGATCATACCTGGACCCCTCCACCAGCATTGCCCTGCACCCATCCTTCCATGAATGGGAATCAGTTCCTGTGCACCCACTCTAAACCCTAATGGAGCACGAAGGAGTCACGGTCTCCAGATAGGACATTTGGCATTCCAGGCAGAGCAGAGAGCATCTGGAAGTGACTACTTAGGAATGCTTAATCGTGATCAAGCATTATATTAGCTATTTAGCATCCAAAAGTCATAAAACTTCCCAGAGTATTACACTAATAAACAAAGAATGATAGATCAAAAACCAAGATAGGGCTAAATGGCACATTTCGTGCCCAGTATGTTTAAGGACTTGGGTCTGAACTCTAACACCACCAGAACGAAAAGTAAATAAATAAAGGAAGTTAGTAAGAGTGTGGGCTCCCTCCCCATGTGTGTGCTATGGGGTCGATTGGGCCACACAGTTCCTTTGAAATGTCCAAGTCAAAACAAACAAAACACAACCGGAGTACCAAGAATTAATTCTTATTATACAAGTCGCTTCAAGATCCATATGGAAGAAGGAACAGAAGAGGAAGAGCACTTGATACAGAATGTGTGCCTTTTGAAAATCTCTGCTAGAAAACTTTGAGTTTCATTATCTCATTTATTTGGTATTTGTTGAGAACTGTGCTCCCACTGTCAACTTAATCATTCATTACCATAACGCTGGTGGCTGCACGCAGAGCTGCTTCCTTGATTTTATACTCCACACAAGATCTGAGCTCTCTTTTAAGGGAGCAACAGAGAAAGTCTGAACACACATTCAATGTGAAACACACATTCCCTTTTGCACCTTGAGACCAACCTTTTTTTCATTTTTTGTCTGCACAATAGCATCTTTAAAACTTCCAATAAATAGAATATTCAAACCTTTTGAGGAACAATGATATGATTTGTGAATAACAGATTTAATGAATTCATTTGCTATGGTTTCTGGGCCACAGTGTATCCTGGGTATGTCTTAGTCTGTTTCTTTGATACTAACTTCACAAGGTAGCAGACATGTTTCCAACTCACAAAAATTTTCAGTCACACCTTCTCACATGTCTATATCACGTATCTTGCGGACATTTCTGCTCTTTCCAGTGTGTGTTTGCATTCAGCGTCCCCTTTCAGAGTGAGTGCATGACTCACATCTAACTTCAGACAAAGACAAAGGGTAAGAGGGACCAGTGGATATGTCAGAATTAAATCGGCATCTAAATACAGAAGTGAGGTGGACTGGTTTTCAGAAAGGTCATTCCAATGTTCCCCTGAGATGCAAAAGAATGGAAGGCAAAAACATGAATCTCAAAGCTTAATCTTTCAGACATTCCAATGACAACTTAGAATCTTATAATAAGAAGGCATCAACACCTTTGTGAAGCTGGATTCGGAAGTCACAGGTGGGGTCTAGCTGAGTTCAATGTCTTGAAGATGAGGTGGTCTTCCTGGTTCACCCATTTCTTGACACTGGTGATTTTTTTAAAGCAGTTCTCCAATATCCCATTGTGCCCTGTAGCTTTGAAAGCCATTCCAGAAAGTCCAGAAACACCGTGCTTCCACAGACTTCCCGAGGACTTAAAGTATCCCTGTGTTTATTAAATTTCTTCCCACTTAGTCATTAAGTGTCATGATTGATGCCCTGGTTTTATTGACACCGAGGGAAAAATAAAGCATTTGCTTGCATGTCAACAGTGAAAGATGCAGGATAATTGGAAAGGGGAAAAAATGTCCTTTGAGCTGTCAGTATTTGGGCTCAAAATTCAGCTCTGGCTTTGTGCATATACATGATTATGAGTATGGGAGGAAAGCCAAGGCTTATAAAGGTTATGTGAAATATAATTGATGAGAGGCAAGTTCTGAGATCAAAGCAATGCAGAGGATATGGCCACTGACATCACCTGGGTGCAGAGTCTCCTTGTCAATCAAGCTCCACAAAGAACTCTCTGTCTGCCATGCTGACACAATAATTAATTATAGCAGATTTAAGAAGCTCACATTGTTGTGGCCGTCAGTGACTGAGAGTCCCCACGGGTGGCATGCTTCTCCATCGCTGACTTGGAGTCTTGTCCGTTTCTGGACAGGGGACAGTACTCTTCTAGAGAGCATGCCCAGGCATAGCCAAGGGAAAGTGGAGAGAGCATGGAGGCTTAAGCGTTTCTGGACTGCCTGTCTTTCCACTGGCAAGGGAGATTTTCTTGGAGCAACTTTTGTATGAAGTTAAATAATTCCCCATGGGAGTAGTTCAGAAGCTGAAAATGGTATATTTTATAAGGAACATTGACATTTATTAAGTAAACTTATACAATTCCCTAAAGGGTTTCCTAGGTGAGGGCCAGGAAAGATAATTCAATCTGTACAATGCTTACCTCATTTATCCTGCCATAAAATATACCTGGCAATCATGTTCTCATATTAGGTATGTTACCCTGTGGATTGGGTATCACGTATTCTCAAAATTAGTAGCGTCACTCTTAATGGGGTGAAAATTAGCTACAGATAGGCTTAGTTACTTTTCTATTTTCAGTGGCAAAACAGCTTACCAAAAGTGGAGGGAGGATTTGGGAGAGGTAAAAGGAGAGAGGTGGGAGGGGATCGTGATCATGGTATATTGTCTATGCTTATGGAAGTTGTCAATAAGAAGTTTAAAAAAAATCAAAAACAAAAGCATGAAAATAACAAGGATTTTAAAAAGCATACTTGAGGGAATAAGGGTTTAACGTAGCTCGTGGATTGAAGGTATAGTCCATGATGCCGTCCTGGCCAGGCCATGTGAGAGCGACTCAAACTATGGCAGCAGAGGAGCCAGGGAGCCTGTCACGTGTGACCTGTCATCAAGTAGACACGCATGCCTGCAGGTGCTCAGCTGCATTGTTCTCTTTTTTCCCTTTTTATTTCATTAAGAACCCCAGCCAATGGAGTTCTGCTACCGACATTCCTCACAGGTCTTCCCTCAGCAGGTAAACCACTCTGGAAATAGCCTCACAGTCCTACCCAAAAGTGCTCTCCTAGGTGCTTCTAAGTCCAGTCCAGTGGACAATGAAGATGAGCCTCACACACAGGGAGGAAAACAAAAGCAAGGGCTGTTCTATATTTAGCCCATATGGTAGTAAACAGATGATGAGTTGTATGTCTAGGACACTTCAGTTTTATAGGGGAGGAAACAATAAAAAAAATAATACTCATTGTTTAAAAGATGACAATGAAAAAGAGAATGTGGAGCCAGGCATGGTGGTGCACACCTTTAATCCCAGCACTCGAGAGGCAGAGGTAGGAGGATCGCCATGAGTTCAAGGTCACCCTGAGACTACATAGTGAATTTCAGATCTGCCTGAGCTAGAGTGAAACCTTATCTTGAAAAACCAAAAAGAAAAGAGAGAGAGAGAGGGGAAAAAAAAAAACACTGTCTCTGCTCAAACATGGGGATAGTCAACACCCCTCATGCACCTCATGACGATTGCTGAAATGACTTCCCCCCACACTTTCAGAACAATGTGTTTGCTAAGAAAACAATATGCTCAGTGTGTTCTTATTCTAGTGAAATTGAAATTTATTAAGCAAATCATATCCAGTAATTTTCAGTCCATTCAGCCATTTACCTTTGAGAAATACTGTTTTCTCCTCTTGCAAATGATCAACCCTGGAATGCATGGAGTCAAGACAAAGACTTTGTCTAAAAGAAACCCAAGTTGTCCATTAACAAAAGCTTCAGAGAAACAAAACATCTGTATTAGAATAGATATTGTTTATTGAAGATTAATTCTCAGACATACACTAGAGTTATAGTGGGAATGTCAGTCAATCCAGTGGCAATTGTGTTTCTCAGTACTCATCCAAAACCATATCCCAGTGTTCTAAACCCTCTTCATTCAAAGCAAGCTGGTTCAGCAGTGTCAATAACACACTTGGAAGACACGAGAATTAGGAATTTTACCAAGGGCATTATAGAAGGGTGTCCAAAATTATTAAGTTATATTTCCCACGAAAACATAGAAACAAAGAGTTATATCCTTCTGTCAACATGTCTCCACAATACATGAAACAAAGTGATATTTCTAAAATTAAACCGAAACAAGGCAAATTCACAGTCATAGCTGCAATTTCAACACTACCATCTCAGTAATGAGTAAAACAAATCAAAGAAAATTAGAGCATAGAAGGCCATGCATTCTCACAAAGTTCCTCTGATTGAGGTGAAAAGAATATCCAGGCATGCAGATGTTTCTTTGTGTGCTGGGAGCACGTGCTCAGATAGAATATGCTCTGCAGCGGGGGGGGGGGGAGAGAGAATGGGAATAGTTTTGATAACATGAAATTTAAAAAAAAAACGAAGTTAAATAGAAATATAAATATTCAAATATTTGGAAATTGGGCTTCATAATACATAACTCAAGGATCAAATACAGTTTTTTTTGTGTGTTTTTTCAAGGTAGGGTCTCACCCTAGCCCAGGCTAACCTGGAATTCACTATGTAGTCTCAGGGTGGCCTCGAACTTGTGGTGATCCACCTACCTCTGCCTCCCTAGTGCTGGGATTAAAGGTGTGCACCACCACACCCGGCTCAAATGCAATTTTAATAGACATTCAAATAAACTACAGCATAGTAAACAAGTGACATGCCATGAAGATGGTGTTTAAAGGGACATTTCTAGCATTAAATGTTTACATTACAAAGCAAGAAACCTTTCAAATAATAGATTGAAGCTTCTAACTTTTATAGAGAAAAAATTAAAATAGACAAAATCAAATAGGAAAATAATTAAAAAACAGAAATTAATGAAATTGCAAAGACATTGTTATATAAAGTTAATGGAAGGAATGCTGGTTCTTTTCAAAGATCAAGTGAACTATAAACTTTTTTAAAATGGCTTATTTATTTGCATGCAGAGAGAGAGACAGAGAGAGAGAGAGAGAGAGAGAGAGAATGGGAACACCAGGACCTTCAGCTGCGCAGATGAATTCCAGACACATGTGCCACTTTGTGTATCTGGCTTTATGTGGGCACGGGGGAATCAAACCTGGGTCATTAGGCTTTGCAAGCAAGCATCTTAACTGAAGAGCCCTCTATCCAGCCCCAAATTATAAACTTTTAAGACTGAAGGAAAGGGAAGAAGACACAAGCTGCCAATATTAGGAGTGAAAAAAGAACTTCTCCATAAATCAAATGTACATAAACATGATAATAAGGAACTTGTGAACATAGTTATATATTGAACAGTGCAGGTAAAATGCACAAATTCATTTAAAGGTAAAAATTATAGCTAGGCATGGTGGTGCACGCCTTTAATCCTAGCACTCGGGAGGCAGAGATAGAAGGATTGCCATGAGTTCGAGGCCATCCTGAGACTACACAATGTATTCCAGGTCAGCCTGAGATGCAATGAGACCCTACCTCGAAAAATAAAAAAGGGTAAAAATTATAACTTTAATCAGAAATAATAGACTATTGAACACAAACATTATCTATTAAAATAATTGAGTTTATTGATTATACACAGAAAGTCAATAATTTGGCATTATATCTTGTAGTTTAAAATAGTAGCACATTAAACCTAATATGATACAATTAAAGAAATAATAAATCTAGGAATACATTGATTTTACTTATTTTGAGGTAGGGTCTCACTTTAGCTCAGGCTGACCTGGACCTCAATGTGTAGTCTCAGACTGGCCTCAAATTCACAGAACTCTACCTACCTCTGCTTCCCTGAGTGCTGGCATTAAATAAAGGTATGTGCCACCACGCCTTGCTAGGAATACTTTTTTTTCCTTCTACTAAATCTTCCTATTTATTTATTCATTTATGAGAGGGAAAGAGAGAGAGGAAGGAGCAGAGAGAGAGAGAGAGAATGGATGTGCCAAGGGCCTCCAGCCACTGAAAATGAACTCCAGACACATGTGCCACCTTGTGTATCTGACTTATGTGAATACTGGGCAATTGAACCTGGGTTCTTAGGCTTTGCAGGCAAGTGTTTTAACCGCTAAGCAATCTCTTCAGTCCAAATTTTCTTTTTTTTTCTTTTTTTATTTTATTAAGTAGAAAGAGTGTATGGACACATCATATGTTGGTTTCATCATTTCCCTCCTCCGTGTCCCCACTTCACTGACAACTGTCTGTAGTGGGATTGCTGGTATTCGCCATGGGGCTCTGGGATATGAGTTGTGACAGCAGCGGTCTGTCACTCTGTGTGGAGGAGCAATACTCTGGATATGCCGTCCTACCCTGTGGCTCTTACATTCTTTCGGCCTCCTCTTACACAAACTTCCCTGAGCCTTGGTGGGTGTGCTTAAAGTCTACATTAGTGTTGAGCTTTCCACTGCTTCTGGATTTCTGCTTTAATGCATTTTGAGTGTCCTCAGTGTCTGTCCCCATCTGGCCCTGGTTTTCAGATACACCTTGGAAGCAGAACTCTTGTTCACCTTGCTAGTTCCTCTGTGGTTACACCTGGGTCCTGGCTTCTGGGTGAGGGGTGATTCATCTACGCCAGGGAGGCAGCCATTTATTCTTGTCTTGTTGGTAGACTACTGTTGTCCTCAGTCCTTGCTGCTTTCTGAAACAGAAAAACAGATTGTCCAATGGAGAGTGAGATCAGGATAGGTTAAAAGGGAGAAGCATTGTAAATGTAGAGGGATTTTGGTGGATGTAGCCTCATGTTTGGACAAACATTAGTGACAGCTTCTCATTGCAGTCCATAATCTTGGACTGCATAGGATTCTGACTTGGTTCCCAGTTCCAGTCTGGGGTTCCTTTCCACTGAGTGAATCTCATAGCCACTCAGAGAGCCACTGGTTACCAACCTAGGCTGTGTGCCACTGTTGCACTGGTGTGTACATCTTGTCAGACTGGCTGTTTTCACATAGCAGTGTCCCCTGCTTGCTCACAGCATTGTTGGCCGTTTTCCCCAGCAGCTCTTGGCAGCACTATCCATGCTACCCATCTGGGAGATGGCTTCCTTCTAGACTCAGCTGGATCTCCTGACATTCTGCATCCGCAGCATATGGTGTCTTCAGCAGTGGGGTCTTACCTTTTACCTCAGACAGTAATCAAGTGCTTTCACAGAAATCTGTCTTGCTTTAGGTACCTCATAGGTCTCTCCAACCAACAGCTCAACATGGATTGTTACCAAATTCTGGTACTAGAAGTTATAAACCAGAGCCAAATGTTTTAGGGTTAGGCTTCATCCCACCCTCTCCAGGGCCCTTCTTACCAGACAATCTCTCCATACTTCTGTTGAGGGTTATATCTTTAAATCCACTATCCAGAAATGAGGTTTCTACGGTACCAGTTCAGTTTGTGTTTGGTTTTGCGTATATCTCCCACTCTCTCCCATTCCCCTCCCTCCAAACTCTTCCATCCCTCTTCTACATCCCTCAAGTTGTCTGGCAGGTATGCATGAAAGTCAAGCTGTTTCAATTTAAGAAACACAGATGAGAGGGAACTTGTGGCATTTGCCTTTCTGTACTGGTGTGACTTTGCTTACTATGATCTGCTCCAAGTCTATCCATTTTCCTACAAATTTCATTATATCATTTTTCCTTACTGCTGAGTAGAATTCTATTGTGTATATGAACCACTTCTTCAATATCTATTCACCACATGTTGGGCATCTGGGTTGATTCCAGTTCTTAGCTATTGTGAATTGATCAGCTATAAATATTGTGGAGCAGATACCGCCACAGTTAAGAAAGGAGCTGTTGGGGTACATGCCCAGTAAAGTAATAGCTGGGTCAGTTGGTGTGAGCCCCTGGATCCTCAGGGCTGCAGGTCCCCAAAGGCGTCCAGGCAACCGTGGAGAGTAAACGCAAGGAAAGAACCACTTTCGGGAGGCAGTCTCTGTGACAGCTCAGCTTATTCAATAGGGAGATGGGCTTAAAAGCAGTTGAGAGCGGGAAGTGGATCCTAAGGGGATTGGTGGGCTCAAAGGTTGCTAGCTGATGCCTAGGTACATTCATTCCAGCACATAGGGAGAGAGTCAGGTGTAGCATGTAAGGAGAGAGTCAGGTGATCTACATAGTGGTGGGAAGAGGGTCTCAGGGGGTGGGCTGTGGGAAGGCTGATAAGGAGTTTCTTCTGCGGCTGGCCAAAGGTCACAGGGCTATGGGCAGAGCCTAAGCTCAGGTGTGTGGGGCTTGGAGAGGGAGTGGCCTCCTGTAGCCTGGGGGTTCTTAGCCATGCCTGGCAGCTGAGGCCCATCTCCTAAAGGCTCCAGCCTGTGCCTGGCAGTGCCCGACAAGTTGGTAGCTCTATTTTCATCCTGTGCAGAAGTCTCCATAGTGATTACCATAGTGGTTGTACAAGGGTGCACTCACACCAGTAGTGAATTAGAATTCTTTTTTCCCTGAATCCTCACCAACATTTGTTATCATTTGATTTTTGAATGATTGTCATCCTTTTCAAAGTAAGGTTGAATATCATAGTTGTTTCAATTTGCATTTTCTTGATGGTGAAGGATACTGGATATTTTGTTAGGTGTGCATTAGCCATTTGTATTACTTCCTTTGAGAATTCTCTATTCAGTTTTCTGCTCCATTTGTTGAATGGATTGTTTGATTTTTTTTTATTGCTTACTTTTTGAGTTCTTTGTAGATTCTAGATGTTAGGGCTCTGTCAGTGGCATAACTGGAGAAGATTTTCTGCTATTCTGTGGGCAGTCTTTTGGCTCTGTTTATGGTGTATTTTTCTGTACAAAATCTTTTTAGCTTTATGAGATCTCATTTGTTGAGAAATTGTTTAATTTCCTGAGGTACTGAAGCATTATTTAAGGAGTCTTTCCCCACCCCTATGTCACGGAGGGCTCCCCCAATTTTTTCACCCATGTTTCTGAGAGTTTCAAGTCTTAAAATGATGAAAGTCTGTAAAGATGAACCTATTAATATTTAACTAGTAAGAAAAAGATGAAAATAATGATGAGAGAAAACAAAGCAAATTCAGAACAAAGCAAAACATTCTTATTTCTTTTCATTTTTAATAGTCTCAAACATGTATGTGGTTGTTTTGAATGCAATGTCCCCATAACCTTCTGTGTTTGGAATTAAGTTTCCTACTTATCCGTCACCCAGCCCAGTGTTTGGGAGGTGGAGGCCTGCTGGAGGAAGTGTGTCCCCAGAGGCAGACCCTGGGGTGGTGTCGCGCCCTGTATGCTCGGAGCCAGCTCACACTCACTGTTGCTGGCTGCTGTTTGCACGCTGAGGGGCCTCAAAGTGAGTCCCAGCTTTTTCTGCCACAACAAAGTTTCCTGTATGTCTTAATAACTGGAAGGTAGCCCAACAATGTAAACAATGAACTTTTTTTTTTTTTTTTTTTTGGTTTTTCGATGTAGGGTCTGGCGCTAATCCAGGCTGACCTGTAATTCACTACATAGTCTCAGGGTGGCCTCCAACTCATGGCGATCCTCCTACCTCTGCCTCCCAAGTTCTGGGATTAAAGGTGTGTGCCACCACGCCTGGCTTTTGAGCTGAGTGTTTTCAATCCACCATCTTCCCTTTATTTCAAAATGTGTTTAAAATGGCACTAATATTTCAAATATTCAACAATGAATATAATAAAAGGTATAGTAGATATATGTCCACAGAATTGAAGAACACAAATGGAAAACTATATATATATATATATATATATATATATATATATATATATAATCTTTTATTTTATATATAAAAGTGGGATGATGGCATATGAAAAAGAATCACTACTAAAAATATGTCAACTTTGCTAAATTAAAGGGCATATTCATGGTGATTCTGTTGAAGTTCCAAAAGTTGATTTTGTTTTGTTTTCTTTATAAACAAAATTTTCAATTTTGTTCATAAGCAAGTGTGAAATGGACACAGAAGCTGTGGCATGTCTGAGCAAAACAAACCTTCTGACTTATTAGCAGACGAGATGGCTCATTACAAAGATGTGGATGATGACGGCATCCCGATGCCTTTGCTAGATTAACCTGAAGATAAGATAGAGTTCATGCACAGACTAACACATGTGTAACACTTCATCCGTGACAAGAATGGTACTTGTAACCCTGCGGAAAGGATGGATTGTTCAGTAAATTATGCTACCAGAGAATGCTCAAATGAGAAGAAAAGAAACTTTGGTAATTTCATTAGAGTGAAAGTACTAGCTCTCTGTGAAAGTAAAAATTGCTAATTTTAAAAGAAAACATTGAAATATCTTAATAACATTGAGATGGGAAAAAAAGTCAAATAGGGCATGATTGCTAGGTGTGATGGCTTAGGAAGCTGAAATAGAGGGACCACGAATTCAAGCCCAACCTGGGTTACACAGAAAATCTTAACCTGACTCAAAAGATGGATAAACTTTAACCATAAAAATATGCATTTGACTAAGTGGGTCTCATCAAATGACATTACTAAAAGAGTACAGAGAGAAATATTATAATGGATACATCCCTTTCAAAGATACAAAGCAAGTGTAACACTTGTTGAAATTGGTGAGAAAGAAGTTAACACAATTTTATTTGTTTTTTGTTTGTTTGTTTGCTTTGTTTTTTTGAGGTAGGTCTCACTCTGGCCCAGGCTGACCTGGAATTCACTATGTAGTCTCAGTGTAGCCTTGAACTCACAGCGATCCTCCTAACCTCTGCCTCCCAAGTGCTGGGATTAAAGAAGGCACCACCACATCTGACTTAACACAATTTTAAAGATGCAAAATAGAAAATATAGTATTTAAGTTGTCCATTAATGCATGAACAGAAACTTCAAAACTCATCAGATGAATTGGAATTAAATAATTAAACGGCATCAGCCAGACACTAGGGTGTTTTAACTAGAGCTTCTAAAATAATTGTCTGCCTAGAACTTCCCAGAAGTACAGTCATACAACTACTCTAAGTGGCATAGGCAAGATCTACTAGTGTTGGAAACCAGCATGCCCTTTAACCAGAAATTCCATCCATAGCATATATTTACAGAAGTATACACATATATGTACCAAAATACATTTTAAAACAGTGTTTATAGTAATGATACTTCCTTTAAAATGCTGGGTTTCAAATCCAGTGCCTAGTAGATCCTGGGCAAGCTCCTTACCACAGAGATGCACACAAACCCTACAACACCATTCTTGATTCAATGATTTAGTGATTACACAAAACAGAGTGCAAGCCTCAGGAAAAATAGGTACCTAAAATCAGCTTATCACCATCCAGCATGATAAGATAAATAATTTCCCACATTGCACCCCTGTGATAGCATAATACCAGAAATGTCACACTGAGTAAAAGAATCCAGACCCTCAGGGTCGTGAGATCTGCTTCTGCTTGTGTGAAGGATAAAAGTCAGCCGAGCTCGGCAGTGAAGCTCTGGCCACAGTCACCTCAGGACCAGAGGCTGATGGAGAAAAGACATGAGTGTCCGTTTTGTCTCCTGATTTGGTTTCATGCATAGGCGTAGAAACTATCTGTATAAAACACATGCTTTCTCTATTTTGTAGGTCCTAGATTTCATATTATTATCTATACAACCACATATGGATACCTGACATTAAAGTAAAGCAAGACTGTCTATGGGAACTAAGGAGAGGAGGTGAGAAAGGGAAAGCTAGGGTGCTCAGAGGAGGATATGGTTGAATATAATTGCATGACAATGTCCTTGAGAAACCCAGTACTGTGAAGGAAAGACACCCAAAAAGAAATTGCAAAAATAAAACAACCCTTCACTGAGCTTGTGATCTAAGCACATTTCTGTCCATGTAAAATATTATACAAAGATGTTTCATAGCTCTTCCTCAACCTCAACCACCCTTCAGGAGTTAAAGACTCAGAGATTAAATTTGAAAAAAAAATTAGACCTTGACTTTTTTACATTTTCTCTTCATAGTTCTGACGCTGAGTTAATCACTTAACACCTCCAGCCCTGGGTGTCATCTGTATGTAGTTTGACATCAATATCCATACAATTATGTAAATATTAAATTAAGTAGTATATTTAAGGCAAATATATTTAAGGTTAACACAGTGTATGACATTAAATATATATAAACTTGCTACATGATATGTAATACATATCAAAGATGTCAAAGAGTTATGGCCATTTCTAGCATGTGGTAAGCATCAACAACACTAAGTCATTGTCACCTCTATGTGATACCAGGCCCACTTAACCCGACACTTAGCCCATGTTAACCACTGGCTAAAAGCACATCCGGTACCCTGTGAATAGCAACAAGAGACACTAAGAAAAACAGGGATGCCCTTGGTGCTGAGATCAGCCATGGCTTGACCTTCCCTGATTTTCTAAACGACCAGGTAATATGAAGAACATTGAAAGCAGTTCTCTGGCAGTTTTCCCAGAATTATGCTGCCATGTTGGTAATAGAGGAAATTCCCCACAGTGCCTCGGGGTGCCATCATCTGGCTTCACAGTGACGGCCTTTAGCCATTTTCAGTCCGTACCTTATTAGATGGTCCTTGCAGCACGCAGAGCCCACAGAAGCATGTGGGAAAGGAAGCCTTAGCAAAGCAGTCTTCTTGTCCCCTCCCGAGCTTTCCAGCTCTCTAAATGTCTGTTGTACACATGCAGCGGGATACCAAAGTGTGCTTTGGGAATCAGCCATTTCACCAAAGTTCCTTTTCCCCAATTACTATGTGAGCAAAAGTCATAGAAGGTGTTTGATGTGCTATCACATGTAAATCACTGGGGAGAGTTCCAAAAAGTCTGTGGTACCTGGTTAGACACTGGGGTGGCTGAATACAGCATGTGTTCCAGTCAAATACAGTCACTTTGTTCCTGAACAAAAGACATGCAGAGAAGTCCACTTCTATCCCCACTGCCTCTTGTTATTTAATTTTGGAGGAAATTGGAAATAAAGTAATTATTTGGCTAACTATGAGGGCAGAGTGAAACTCAATATAGGCTTTGAACTTCTTCCTCCAGTCTCGATCCTCCAGGTCTTTGCTCAAAAGACAACCTCTCCCAGAACTGTGCTTCCCTGGCAGGCACAAGCCTGGGGATCAAACACTGCTTTCTAAGTCAAGTCCAAATACAGCTTTTCTATCTCAGGGAGAATTAACCTCATCTGCACATCCCAATCCCAGATTATGCCTCCTGCTTCCACCCTGAGCCACCGAGAATCACCTGGAGACATCTAAATCTGAAGACAGCGTGGCTGTGCCCCCTGTCTGTAGATGCCAGTGGTGTTCGTGTGTGGGTCCCTGGATCCTCAGGGCCGCGGTTCCTGGAAGGCATCTGGGCAACCGTGGAGAGCAAGGTCTTGAGTGGCGGTGAGCAGCGGGAAGTACACCCAGGAGATGACTTCAGAGACAGTTCCGTTTATTCAATAGGGAAATGGGTTTATAAGCAGTTGAGAGCAGAAACAGGGTCCTAAGGGGATTGGTGGGTTCAAAGGTTGCTAGCTGATGCCTAGGGACATTCATTCCTGCACTTAGGGAGAGAGTCAGGTGATCTACATAGTGGTGTGGGAAGGGGGTCCCAGGGGGATGGATTGTGTGAAGACCCCTGGATGACACCACATAAGGAGTTTCCTAGGAAACTGGTCAAAGGTCACAAGGCTATGATCAAAGCCTAAGCCCAGGTGTGCAGGGCTTGGAGAGGGAGTGGCCTCCAGAAGCCCCGAGGGGGCGGGGGAGGGAGGGTCCTTAGCCGTGCCTGGCAGCTGGTGTTCCCCATGAGGTTGTGGGTTATGAGTTGTGAGAGCAGAAGTCAGTTATTGGGGGCGGGAGGCAATGCCTCTAGGGAGGGTGTCCCAGCACGTGGCTCTTAACAATCTTTCAACCTCCTCTTTCGCAAAATTCCCTGAGCAGAGGTGGGTGTGTTTTAAGCCTACTTTTGTGTTAAGCTCTCAGGAGCGTCTGTATTTCTGCTTGCGTACGTGTTGGGCACCCTGCTGCAGATGGTCAGGCTCGCCATGGAAGCAGCGCTCTTGCTCACCTCCCAATTCCTCTGTGGTTTCACCTGGGCCTTGGCTGAAGTGCAAGGGATAGTTTATCTCCTTGGGTCTTGCCACCTTCTGAAAAGAAGAACAGGTTCTGCAGCAGAGAATGAAGTCACCATAGTTAACTGGGATAAACATTGTTAATTTAGAGAGGTTTTGATGGATATGCCCCTCCTTTGGCCAAGGGCTGGTGGGAGCTTGTCATTGCGGATGACAATCTTGGTCTCCATGGAATTCTGATCTGGTTGCAGTTCGAGCCATGCGTTCCTTCCCACTGAGACGGTCTCTCAGCCAGGCAGAAAGCTTAATCACCACGGCTGTGTGCCATCATTGCACTGGTGCATATATTTTGTCAGGCTGGTTGTTTGAGTAGCAGTGACGTCTGCTTACTCATGCCTTTGGTGGCCGCTTTCCCCCAGAACCGCATGTAGCACTTCCCAGCACTAGATGGGTTAACCATTTGGAGACTGGCTCCCTTCAGGATTGAAGCCAGGTTCACTTGGTGCCCTGTGTTGGCAACATGTGGTGTCCTCAGAAATAGGCTCTTGCCTTTTACCCCAGGTGGGTAACCAAGTGCTTTGACAGAAGCCTGTCTTGTTTGGGGGACCTTGTAGGCCTCTCCAATCAACAGCTCAATGTGAAGAACAACCAATTTATATACTGGATATTATAGGGCAGAGCCAAATATTGTAAAGTTAGGCTTCCCCCCACCCTCTCCATGGTTGTTCTAAACCAGATGGTCCCCCATACTCCAGTTGAGGGTTATATCTTTTAGTTTTATATCAAGGAGAAGATTTTCTGTGGTACCAGTTCATTTGAGGTTTAGTTTTATGTTTATTTCTCCCCAACCTCCCCCTTCCCTCCCCCATGACCCTTTCATCCCTGTGGTTTGGCCCTTGAGTTACCTGTCAGGTAAGCCGGCAACCCAAGCTGTTCCAGGTTAGGAGCCACAGATAGGTGAGAACATTTGGTTTTTATCTTTCTGTGTTTGTGTGAATTGATCTATGATCTATGATCTGACTATGATCTGTTCCAAGTCTGTCCACTTTAGTACAAATTTCACTGTATCACTTTTTCTTACTGATAAGTAGAATTCCATTGTGTACCAAATCTTAATTATCCATTCATCCAATGATGTGTACCTAGGTATCCAGTTCTTAGCTGTTGTGAATTGAGCAGCTATAAACATTGTTGAGCAAATGTCTCTGCAGTGGAGTGTGGAACCTTTAGGGTTAAAGTGCAGTAAAGAAATAACAGGGTCTGTTAATAGCTCTATTTTCATCTTTATCAGAAGTCTCCACATTGAGTTCAATACAGGTTATATAAGTTTGCATTCCCATCAACAGTGATTGAGGGTTTCTCTTTCCCTACATCCTCACTAACTTTTACTGTCATTTGATTTTTTTTTAATGATTGCAATCCTGAATGGAGTAAGCTGAAATCTCAAAGTTGTTAATTTGTATTTCCCTGATGGCTAAGGATGTTGAACATTTCCTTAAGTGTGTATTAGCCATTTATATTTCTTTTTATCTCTTTTTGTTTATTTTATTTATTTATTTATTTGAGAGTGACAGAGAGAGAAGGAGAGAGACAGAATGGGTGCGCCAGGGCCTCCAGCCACCGCAAAGGATGCATGCGCCTCCTTGTGCATCTGGCTAACATGGGTCCTGGGGAATTGAGCCTCAAACCAGGGTCCTTAGGCTTCACAGGCAAGTGCTTAACCGCTAAGCACTACTAGCCCAACCATTTGTATTTCTTCCTCTGAGAACTCCCTATTCAGTTCTCTGCCTCAATTTTGAGTGGGTTGTTTGCTTTTTTTATTGTTTAGTTTTTTGAGTTCTTTATAGATTTGAGATATTAGGCCTCTCGGAGTGGTATAGCTGGTGATAATTTTCTCCCGTCCTCTGGGTAATCTATTGACTTTGTCTATGGTATGCGCGTCTATGAAAAAACTTTTTAGCTTCATGAATGATTGTTCAATTCCCTGGACTGCTGAGGTATTGTTCAGGAAGTCTTCCCTACTCCTATGTTATGGAGAGAGTTCCTCCTGTTTTTCCTACTTATTTTTCCCCATAGTTTAAGAGTTTCAGGTCTTATATTAGGTCTTTAATCCATTTGGCATTGATTTTTGTACATGGTAAGATGTGTGGATCTAGATTCATTTTTCTCCATGCAGTTATCCAGTTTGTATAGCACATTTCTTGAAGATTCTATATTTTCTCCAGTGTACACTGTCAGTTCGTTTGTCAAAGATCAAACAGATGGAGTTACTTAAACTAAGGGCCAGGTCTTCAATTCTGATCCATTGGTCTATATGTCTTTTTAAAAATTTATGTATTTATTTTGAGAGAGACAGAGGCAGGTAGAGAGAGAGAGAGACTGGGCATTCTAGGGCCTCTAGCCACTGTGAATGAACTCCAGACACATGCAGCCCTTTGTGCATCTAGCTTATGTAGGTACTGAGAAATCTGACCTGGGTCCTTAGGCTTCACAGGCAAATGCCTTCACTGCTGAACCTATATGTCTTTTTTTATGCCATTATCATGCTGGTTTTGTTACTATGGATTTCTAGTACAGCATTAGATCAGATATGGTGATACCTCTAAAGGTGTTTCTTTTGCTGAGGATAGGTTAGGATATTCAAGACCTGCTGCCATTCCATATGAATTTTGAGATTATTTTTTCTATATCTGGAAAGAATGATGCTGTGATTTTTATTGATAGTATATTAATCTGTGTATTTATTTTGGTAAAATATCCATTTTCACAATATTAATTCTACCAATCCAGGGGCATGCGCTGTCTTTCCATCTTCTTATGTCTTCTTCAATTTCTCTCTTGAATGTTTTTATGTTTGCATTACATAGGCCTTCTGCATCCTTGATTAGTGTTATTCTGAGGTGTTTGATCTTTTTCTGACTTACTGAATATGGGACAGCCTCATGAATTTCTTTCTCTGTATATTTGTCCTTTGCATATGAAAAGGCTAACAATCTCTGCATGTAGATTTTATATTGTCACTTTGCTGAAGGAATTTATCACCTTTGGAAGTTTTGTGGTGGAGTCGTTCAGATCACTTATGCATAGGATCATGTCATCTGCAAATAGGGTTAATTTTACTTCTTCCTTTCAAATTTGTATCCCTTTTACTTCTTTCCCCTGTCTTATTACTTCTGCTAGGACTTCTAGTTCTATGTTGAAGAGCAGTGCTGGAGTGGGCACCCTTGTCTTGTTCCTAATCTCAATGGGAATTCGTTGAGTCCTTCCCTATTAAGTATTATTTGGGCTTTAGGTGCTTTATATATAGCCTTTATTATGTTGAGATATAAACACTACATGTCTACTCTCGCCAATATTGTGATCATGAAGTGATGTTATATTTTGTTGAAGGTCTTCTCTACATCTATTGAGATGATAATGTGATTCTTGTGTTAATTTATGTGGTGAGTTACATTAACTGATTTCTATATGTTGAGCCATTCCTGCATACCTGGTATGAAACCTGCTTGATCAAGGTAGATAATGCTTTGGATGTGTCATTGAATTCAGTTTGTGAGAATTTTATTTAGGATCTTTGCACCTAAGTTCATCACTGATATAAGCCTATAGTGTTCTTTTCTTATTCTGTCAGGTTTTGATATTAGGGTGATGCTAGTTTCATAAAAGGAGTTGGAGAGCATTTGCTGATCTACAGTTATATGAAACAATTTGAGAAAAAGTGCTTTCAGTTATTCAATGAAGGTTTATAGAATCTGGCTGAGAGGCCATATGTTCCTGGACTTTTATTTGGGGATAGATTGTGATTATGTTTTCAATCTGATGGATGTGATAGGTTTGTTTAGGAGATCAATCTGGTCTGAGTTTAGTTTTGGTAGGTGATATGGTCTAGGAATTCATCCATTTCTTCCAGATTATCCAATTTTGTGCAGTAGAGGTTTGGGGAATATGTCCTGATAATTCTTTCAATTTCATTGATGTCTGTTTTGACCTCTCCTTTTTCATTTCTAAGTTTGTTAATTTGAGACTTCCTTTTTTGTTGGATCAAACTTGCCAGGGGTTTATCAATCTTGTCCAGTTTTTTTTTTTTTTTCAAAGAATCAGCTCCTCATTTCATCAGTTTTCTTAGTTTCCAATTCATTAATTTCTGCATGATCTTATTTTTTCTTTCCATCTGGAGCTCTTCTGGTTGGATTCTTTCTGTTTTTCCACTGTCTTTAGGTGGGTAGTTAGGTTATTAATTTGATATCTCTCTGTCATTGTTATGAAGGCATTTAGTGCTACGAGTTTTTTCCCTTAGGACTGCCTTCTCATAAATTTTGGTATGTTGTATTTTTATTATCATTCAGTTCAAGGATTTTTACAGTTTTCTTTTTTATTTCTTCCACAACCCATAAAGTCTCCAGGGTCTAGTGAAATTTCTGTTGTGTCTCATGTTGTTAGTTTCTAGCTTTCAGGCACTATTGTCTGATATCATGTAGGAAGTTACATCAATTTTCCTGAATTTATAGAGGTGTGCTTTAAGCCCTAATATATGATCTATATTTGAGATGGTTCTGTGGACTGCTAAGAATGTGTATTCTGTGGAATAGGTGTGGAATATTCTGTAGATGTCTGTTAGGTTTAGTTGCTTTGTGGTGCTGTTAAGCTCTATTACTTCCTTGTTGATTTTCTGCTTGGATGATCTGTCTATTGATGATAGTGGAATATTAAAGTCCCCTATCATGCTGGTATTGGGGTTTATTTCTGACTTGTTATTTTATTAAATATTAATTAATTGTCTATATGTCAGATATTAATATCATCACACCCACTCATTTCCTATTTCCATTTCCTTGGGAAATCATTTTCCATCCTTTTACCATGAAGAAGTGTCTATCCTTAGTAGTGAGATGAGTTTCTTGAAGACAGCAGATAGAAGGATCCATTTTACTGACCCACCCTGTTAGCTTGTGTCTTTTGATGGGTAAGTTAAGACCATTAATATTTTAGTATTTAGTATGTCTGAGATGTTTGATTTAACTTCTACCATATTGAGAGCTTTGTGGGATTTGGTGCTTTCTTGGGCTTTGTGCATTTCTGAGCCTGCTCTGGTTTTGTTATTGTGATCTTTCCCTTGTGGTCTCTTGAGATTGATTCTTCGACTCTTCTGTGTGGAGTATTCCCCAAAGTGTTCTCTGAAGGTTTGGCTTTATGTTCGTATAATCATGGAACTGGCATTTATCATGAAAACTTTTCCTTTTACCATCTATTATGAGTGTTCTTTCACTGGATACAGTCATTTGGGTTGGAAGCTATAAGTTTTTAGACTTTACAGGTCCTTCTGGCTTTCAGAGTTTCCGTTGAGAAATCTGAGGTAATTCTTGTTGGATTGCCTTTGCATGGAATGTTTTCTTTCTCTCTTGTGCTCTGAGCACTCTCTTTGTTTTTGTCTTTTAGAGTTTTAAGGATGATGTGCTTTGAAGAGTTTCTTCTTTGGTCCAGTCTGGAGTTCTGTGAGCGTTTTGGTATCTGGATGGCTTTCTTTTTTGATAGGGCAGGAAAATTTTCTTCAATAATTTTGTTGAATATGTTGTCCATGCATTTGGCCCAAACTATTTCTTCTGTCTTGTCTTAGAGATCTGATGCTCTGTCTTCCACCTGATTAACTCTATTAGTTAGCAATTCCATGGAGGCTTTTACAAGCTCTATTTGACTTGCATTTTCTGTTGCCTTTTACTGTATAGTATCCAACCATTTGTCTAGTTTCAATTCCAGGTTGTGGTTTGATTTACTTGATGCTTCTTGGAATTCATTCTTGCATTTAATTATGTCTTCATTAAGCTTAATCATCTGGTTATTGAGAGCCTCTATTTTTTGATTTACCTTTAATTCATTCATCTCTCTTTTGAGGTCTCTATGGTTTTCTTCAATTAACTTAACATTAGTGATGAAAGCTGTTTGCTGTAAGATTATTTCACTCAATTTCATTTATCAATTGTTGGGTTTTTTTTTTTTTTTTGATGGTTTGCCTCCAATTCAGTGATTTGCTTGGTCAGGGTAAAATAAGTTTATTATACTTTCATTTTGGGATTAAATTTCTGTTGTGTCCTCTCTGTTTTCATTGGTGACTACCTTTGCAGAAATAGGCAACCTTGGTGGAGACCTCTCAGTTTGTTGTCTTGCATTGTTACTGTGTGTGTGTGTGTGTGTGTGTGTGTGTGTGTGTGTGTGCTAGGGGGGTCTACCCATCTCAGGGTAAGTCTATTTTGTTAAGGAGGAAGCAAGTATTTGCCCTTTTATGATCTTCACTGAGTGTTCTATTTTGGGTTTGATCCAGATTGGAGTGTTAGTTGTATCCACAGATGTGTAAGTTGTGGAAGTTCCACATGTGGCTACAGCTCTGGGATCATGGCTGATAGGAGAGCTGTGGGTGGACATCTAGACTCTCTTTACCCCATAGCCACAGCAGTGCCTTGCCTGTGGGGCCTTAGCACTTGTTGCTGCTCCCTTATTGTACTTGAGCATATCAGGCTGTAGAGGAATGCTACAGTCAGGTTCACATTTCTGGCATAATATATCTGTCCAAGAGCAGTTTGGGGGGTGTATTTTGGCTTACAGACTCAAGGTGAAGCTACATGATTGCATGGGGGAATGATGGCATGAGCAGAGGGTGGACATCACCTCCTGAGCAACATCAGATGGACAACAGCAATAGGAGAGTGTGCCAAACACTGGCAAGAGGAAGCTGGCTATAACACCCATAAGCTCATGCCAAAAAGTTACAATTCCCAAATTTCCATCAGCTAGGGGCCTAGCATTCAGAACATCTAAGTTTATGGGGGGCACCTGAACCAAACCACCACATTCCACCCCTGGCCCCATAAACAGATAACCATACAAGATGTAAAATGTAATGCATTTATTGAACTTTAAAAGTCCCCATAGTTTTGAACAATCCTAATGATTTTCAAATATCCCCATAGACAAAGATCTTTTAGCTGAGCCAAAATACCAAAAAAAAAAAAAAATCCATAATGACACAAAATAAACACACTGATGAAGTTGGCATTGGGCATAGCAAAGGAATATTCAGCCAATACAAGATTTAAACAGGGCAAACATCAAACTTTGTAGCTCCAAGTCCAACAAATCTAGTCAGTGAAAAATCTCCAAGTCTGATAATTCTAACCAGCAACAAGTCTCTGGAGTTTTGATTCCACCCCTCCAGCTAGGCTACTCAGTCCCAGAAAACATCATCTTATGCCATCAGCTCTCCTTGGCAATCATCCCATAGTCCTGAAATCTCAATTGGGTTTCCAACTGCAACCCACAGTTTATCTTCATGACTCCATTGGTCCCCACACAAGTAATTCAAAAAGCCTGCTTCACACTGCCCATGGCTATTTCCAAAATACAAAACTGTGTTGCAAATTCAATGAAGTTTTCTTTCCTGCACTTATTATACTCCATAATAGTAGGTGGACTAACAACTTGTTAATCCAGGGGAGAATAAAGCAGACTTTGAAGAACAGGACACTCCTTGAGCATTCAGGTCTTTCAACTCTGGCCAGAATGTCCATCAAGCTGTACTTACAGCACTGCAAGGCATCTCTTAGGCCCAGGTGTCAAATTGTTCCACATCACTCTTGAAAATCAGCTCAAAAACATCAAAATCCATGCTGTCAGGTTTCCCACTTCTTGGTACCAACTTTACTGTTGCTGCCAGTTCATAATCCTGGCAGAAAACACCTGACCAAGAGCTGCTTGTGGGGAAAAAAGGTTTATTTTAGCTTACAGACTTGAGGGGAAGCACCATGATGGCAGAGGGAAATGATGGCATGGGCAGATAGTAGACATCACCTCCTGGGAAATATCAGATGGATAACAGCATGAGGGAAGTGTGCCAAACACTGGCAAGAGGAAGCTGGCTATAAAACCCATATGACTGCCCCCAACAATATACTGCCTCCAGGGGGTTACAATTCCTAAATTGCCATTAGCTAGGGACCTAGCATTCAGAGCACCTAGAATCAAACCACCACAAATTCTCACTGGTTCCTTCTGGTGTGTAGTTGCAAAATATTCCTGTACTCTCCATCTGGGACAGGAAAGATGTATCAAGGGGTCACTGGTAGGCAGTTGTAGTAGTGGGAGGGTGTAGGGGCAAAGAGGCATGTGTGGGGGGCACAGGCCTCCAGGGTTCAGGCTAAAGCTTGGGTCCACAGAGTTGGCACCAAGTGGGTGCTCAGGCCCCAGCTACACAGAACCCCTCAGTGGCCCAGAGCATACAGGCCCCAGATACACTCCGCACACTCAGCAACCTTTCTGACACAGGCCCAGATACACAGAGCCCCTCAACAGCCCTGACTGCATAGGCCCCAGACTCACTGAGCCCCTCACCAATAGGACTGCATAGACCTCATAAGCTGATCCCTGTAGAGGCCCTTTTGTTCTTAATTAGTGTTGTCAACACTGGTCTTTCTCTCCTTCCAGCAGATCACAGGTCATGCAGCTGAAAGGCTGATGGCAAATTAGTCTCAACATCAACAAAGTACATTTACTTATACCACCTCATGCCCTCCTCACTGCCCAACACACTTCCCAATGCCCCAGATTAAAATAAATAATAACCTCTGAAAGGAATTAAGGAGGCCATTTCTCAATAATGCTGCTGAGTGTTAGCTTGCAAATGAACCTTTGCTGTGCTGAGAGTGGAAGACATTTAAAATCACAGGCTTTCTTGGGACCCAGTGAATTGGAAGATCTGGGCTGTCCTAGTTGTAGCCAGAATTTTATAAGCTACAGGTACAAGTCATATTTTAATAGGAGGAACACCTCTATGTCTCTAACTCTGCCCTGATCAAACAGTGGTAATCTGGTGAATATTTTCTGTCTCCATGTCTGCTTGTCCCAGAGGTATATGTGTCAACCAGAACAAAGCCTTCCCAGTTGTCAGAGTTCTGGACATCCATGAGAGTTGATGAGGGTGTATCCCTCCTCTAATGCCATTTGTATAGTCTCAATCTTTAGGATTCTGACTCTTACTCCATTTCTTATATATTTAAGTAGATCCTATCTCTTGTTTCTTCTATGTGATCAGAGAGTGTAGGGTCTAGATGAGTCTCTTTGCTGCCAGGGGCCTGTGAAAACTTTATGTTTTTCAATCAGCATTAGACAAGAGCTTCTAATGAAGTTCTCCTGGTCCATATGTGGGTCAGTCCAGATGAACAACATAGGTGATTCTTCAAGAGGTAGGAAAGTGCAATATGTTAGAAGAACAAATATACACATGCCTGACATACACATATGTGGGCACACGGTTTCCCTTCCTTGTCCGTGAAGTGCACACCCATGGAGTCAATCAAACTTGCACTAAAATATTTTGAAAGACTGAACATATACAGAAGTGTTCTTGACATAGTCCCCATAAGTAATAAAGAATAATAACTTTAATTTTTTGTTTTATTTATTTATTGAGAGTGAGAGCAAGAGAGAGAGAGAGAGAGAGAGAGAATGGGTATGGCAGGGTCTCTAGCCACTGCAACCTAATGTCAGAGGCATGTATCACCATGTGCTTCTGGCTTACATGGGTTCTTGGGAGTTGAACCTGAGTCTTTAGGATTCACAGGCAAGAACCTTAACCACCCAGCAATCTGTACAGCCCAAGAATAGAAACTGTTATGAAGAATTTACACTGACTGAGGTATTCTAAATAATCTAGATGATATAAAGTATAAGGCAACATGCTATACCAGTTTATATCCTTCAGGAATCTCAAACTGATCCCCCATGGTGAAACGGGGAGATGATATACCATAAAAATCACCAGCTCCTGACTGATACCTGAATGAAGACTGGAGATGTTGAGTCCCAGTCATCTATTTCGCAAGATTCTTTCAGCTTGGAGTTAGAACCAATGCACAGCACAGCTTAACATGGAGAGGTGGGCCTTGCCATTTATTCACTTTTTATTAAATATCAATTTAGGCTTACATCACACCAAATAGTAGGCTGGACGTGGGTAGCCAACAAACATGTTCAATGATGGGTGATATTGAGGTAAGATATAAAAGGCAGTAACGGTCCTCAGTAAGGGAGAGAGGTTGTCAGGAGGCTGCTCAGGATCTCTGACTCAGAACTGGATCGATCGACTTCTGTTTACTAGGATTAGGGAAAGTAGAAGAGATGAAGTAAGAGGAAGGGGGACCAAGACGACATCAGAGTATGCTGAGTTAGAGACTCTTTGAATCCCTCCCAGTGGGCTTTGGGGTTTACAGTTCTTTCTGGCAGTTGTTCAAAGCCAGTATTGCTGAAATTTTGGTGACCAAGAACACTGTGGATTTGTCTGATTCCCCTGTGGACAAATATGGCAGGTTATGAAGGAGATCAACATGAAGTCAGTTCCAATAGGAATTTGTAATATTGTATGGAAATGTAAGCTGATGGGTCATGATAAGGAAAGAGAGAGAGAGAATAAATATCCCTAAACAGACAGAATCTCATACTACTAATCCTATTACTAGGGAACCTGAAAGCCATGGGTACTTTTGGACCACTTTAGCTTCCACAGTTTAGTCCCCTGACTAATGCTCTCTCTATTGCCCACTTGTGGATACAAAGCCCCAGTGATGAGTGATTGCTGTAGCATTTATGGACAAAAGATCTTGATAGAGGTAGGTTTTCAAAGCCCCATGAATGTGTCTACAAAGTGCTTCTGTTTTTCTGGGGTTTTTTCTTATATTTTTTTTACTTCAAGAGTGAAATTCTACCCAGAAGGTGGTGAGGAACAACCCTGTCTGACATGAGGCCCAGAAGTTGCATCTTTCTCCTTAACCATGAACACAACTAAGGAATAGATGAGGGCAGTCATTGCCTTTGCCCCTGATCCCCACCAATCTCAACAGGTACTCTTACTTTCAAAGCAGAAGCAAATATTGACTCTTCAGGTAGAAGTTAATGAGCCTGGGCATTTTTGCTGCAGGAAACAGAAGCATACAAATGTTAATGTGACCCTTCCTTAAAGGTATATGTGAATGCTATGAATCATCTGTGTCACATTCAGAAACAAATGAAGCTTTGGTTTCACCTAAGCTCACATTATATATATATAGATATAGATACAGATATAGATAGATAGATAGAGATAGAGATAGATAGAGATAGAGATAGAGATAGATAGATAGATAGATATTGTATGTATATAATGTATATAGGTGTGCTCATGTACATAAGTATATAGGTGTGCCTCCACTCAACACAGCTCATGTACATAAGTATAGAGGTGTACCTTCAATTAACACAGCCCCTCACTACTTACACAGCAGTGGGTCTCTATGTGGTGATTATATCCTCCTGGGACATACTTTATAATGTTTCATAATGATTTTGTTGCTGCAACTTGGGGAAGGCTTCTACTGGCATCTAGTGAGTAGAGTCCAAGGGTGATGCTAACAATCCAACAGTGTGCAGCGTGGCTCCAGTAGTGATGTCACCTAGTCAAATCTGTCCATTATGCAAAGGCCTAATGATGCTCATTGCAGAGAATGATGCCAACCCCTGAAAACTGTCATTTAAACCTGTATGTGATTTGGCATCTGTAACAGACAGCTTTAGGTTCGCTGAGATGAACTTCCATACCAACCACAGTTATGGAGGAAGGGATATTTATTGAAGCTTACAGATCCAGGGGAAGTTCCATAATGGCAGAAGAGGCTGGCCTGCCTTCACAGGATCAAGCAGAGAGAGAGAAGTACAAGCCTAAAGCCAAAAGCCACAGCACACTTCAGGAACTCCTGCTAGGCACACTTTGCATATCTTTAGATTGAAATCTAAAACCCACCACCACACCTTAAGATCCACACAATGACACTGCCTCCAGCCAGGTGGCTAAAGATTCACACTACAAACAAATAAACAACTGAATATATTGGGGGCCATCTATTCTATTCAAGCCACCACATTCCGCCCCTGGCCTCCAATAGATTTATAACCATTACACATTGTAAATTGTACTCAGTTCAATTTGAAAGGTCCCCACAGTCTTGACCAATTTAAGATATTAAGACCTGTAAAATCAAACAAGTTAAACACTTCTAACATGTAAAGGCACAGAGTAAACATTTTCAACTGGTATAAGGCATAGCAAGGAGAGACTAAAACAATGCAAACTCAACCACCATCAAACAAACATCAAACTTCTGCAGTTCAAGTTCAATATATCCAGAGACTAACAGTTTCCAGACTTTCCAATTCTGCCCCTCCAGCTGGGCAGAGTAGCTGGGGAACACTTCCGTCCCAGGCCAACAATGCGCTCTATGGTAGCCCTTGCACAGTCCTGGTATATCCAAAACATCTTGAGGTCTTCATGCAAACCACGGTCCATCTTCCAAAGGCTCTTTCAGTCTATCAGGGCATCATGCCCTGCCTCATGCTGCATCTCAGCAGCAGCTCCTGGAACCGTGTGCAATTCATGACCACTCCTTACATTTTCCAAAGGCTCTTTAAGCCTATCAGGGCATCAGGCCCTACCTCATGCAGCATCTCAGCGGCAGCTCCTGGAAGCATGTGCAATTCAGGGCCATTCCATTCATTTTTCATGCTTCTGAAACCAATACCAGGTGTGCAGGACACAGCCATATTCTTAATTCAGGGACAAAACAAATCACAACCTTGAAAAGCAGGTTCCTTCTCCAGTCAATTCTTTCCAAAAGTGTTTGTATTTCTATGATAGTCTTTCCTCAGGCATCCTTTCCATGGTAAAGCAATTAGACTATCTTCCTTTAAGATTGCTAATGTGTTTGACAATAGCAGATTCAGTAACCTAAAACCAGTCTCAGTGCCTGTAATTTTAGCTTGCTTGAGATTTTCCAGTTTAAAATCTTAAATCTCTCAGTCCAATATCTTCAGCCAAGCACATCAGTCCATTACAAATTTAACCTTGATGAAACTCTCTGGGCCTGGGCCTGGGCCTGGGCCTGGGCCTGGACCTGGGCAGCAGGACACAGCCAGCCCTTATGCCAGTAGCCCAGTTCCAACAAAGTTCTCTGCAGTCTTTCCTTCCCCTTAGAAAGCTCATAAGCCAAGCCTCGAAGTTCAATGCTGTCTGCACTTAGCATTCTCAGACTCTCATCAGAATAGCCCATAAAACTTGGCTTACCACTCCAGAAGACATCTTCAGTTGCAAGCACCAAGTCCATGCCTATTCCTTCAAAACAAAGGTTCCAAAAGATCAACATGTACATGGCCAGGTACATCTCAACCCACTCCTTGGTATCAAGTTCTGTAACAGACAGCTTCAGGTTCTCTGAGATGAACTTCAGAACAGGCACAGTTATGGAGGAAGGGATATTTATTGAAGCTTACAGATCCAGGGGAAGTTTCATAATGGCAGAAGAAACTGGCCTGCTTTCACAGGCCCAAGCAGAGAGAGAGAAGTACAAGCCTAAAGCCAAAAGCCACAGCACACTTTAGTAACTCCTGCTAGGCACACTTTGCATATCTTTAGACTGAAATCTGAAAACCACCACCACACCTTAAGATCCACCCAGTGACACTGCCTCCAGCCAGGTGGCTGAAGATGCAAACTACAAACAAATAAACAACTGAATATATTGGGGGCCATCTATTCTATTCAAACCACCACAGCATCTGATACGTCAGACCTATTTGATATACTGTCTTCCTAGATGTTATTGTTTAAATATTTATTTATTTGGAAGAGATGGAAGGAGTGATAGGAAAAGCCAGAGAAGGGAAAGGAAGAGAATGGGCATATCAGGGCCTCCAGCAAATGAACACCAGACACATGTGCCACCTTGTGCATCTGGCTTAAGGGGATACTGGGGACTCAAACCTGGGTCCTTGGGCTTCACAGGTAAGTTCCTTAACTGCTAAGCCATCTCTCCAGATCCCGTATGTTATTTTTTAACCACCTTGTACTACCCCTAATGTCTAATATATTATGAGCATGTAAAGTCCATGTGGATTTTTCTGTCATGTTCACTACTGTATCAGACATGCTTGGTGTGTGATTGCAGAGTGAATGACTTACGGGCCACATGCTCTTTTGTGAAGGCTCACTTTTGTCCCTTGCATCTGAGCAAACCCTCACTATCAAGCAGCAGTGCAGACTCACTTGTTTGAGACAGGCTCGCTAACCCCACACAGAGGGTTGTGCTGCCTCTTCTGGGCTACCCTTGGCATCCTCCCACGAAACTTTTGTCACACAGTCCAGTAATTTATCTGCCCCATATTCATCCCTAGTATATAACCACAAGTGTCCTTACAGAAGAACCTGCGCCTTATGTGGTACCCCCAGAGCTTGTCATGTCACATTCCACAGACTCCTAGACAAGAGCGTCACATATGTTTTGCAGATCACACAACTTCATACCCACTGTTTACTGTGTAATATTATTTATCCCACACTACTACGTTGTTTGAAGGTCTTTGATTAAAACACACTTAAGGACACTGTAACTTAGAGATATTTGGCTACTTCTCTGAGGTCTCACTGTTGTATTTTTGTTTTGTTTTTTATTTATTTATTTGAGAGTGACAGAGAGCGAAAGAGGCAGATAGATAGAGAGAGAATGGGTGTGCCAGGGCCTCCAGCCACTACAAACGAACTCCAAATGCATGCGACCCCTTGTGCATCTGGCTAACATGCGTCCTGGGGAGTCGAGCCTCGAGCCAGGGTCCTTAGGCTTCACAGGCAAGTACTTAACCGCTAAGCCATCTCTCCAGCCCTCACTGTTGTACTTTTAAAATGTGTGTCTGACTACAAAGCCCTGGAGAGAAAAGGATGGATGGGTAGATGATAGATGGGTGGATGATAGCTAGCCATATATATTAGATAGAAAATGGATTGAAAAATGGTAAAAATCCAAGTTGTCATTTTTGAGCTCTCACAGGGGAACACACAGTGATTCTCAATCCCAGTATGGAGTGAGTTCACTGGATATCTGATTTTGGTATAGTATTGTATGTTATTTATGGCAAATCTGTTGAGATTTGTTTGAGTGGAAGAAGACTGACAGGATTTTCTTAATAGCCTCATGATGGCTTTGATGTCCAATTCCCCCCCCAAAAAATATAATTGGATCCAGTTGCTTATTGAAGGAGACAAAACTATAAACAGATTGGATCTCTCATGCTAAGGTTGGACATATAAATTTTTCCCCAGGTAAATTTACTTTCCAGAATATTTGGGAACCACTGGTTAGGTTATCTCCTGCTGTGGAATGGATTGGATTTTCGTGGCCCCTTAGAGAAATGCAAAGACTGCAGCCTGCTGGATGGGTGAAGAGAGATGTTACAGCAAAGCCTGGGATTTGATACCCTCCAAACTAGCTGTATTTAAATGCTCGTTATCACTCATTTGATAGGGGCTGGAAGTGACTACCTTGCTGTTGAAGAAAAATGTTTGTTGAACACTTGTTGAATAGGGCTAGAGTGACCACTTAATTATTAAAGGAACATTTTTGTATGAATAATGTTTTTATTCAGTTTGAACATTTAGTTTCTGAGATAACATTTTTTCTGAAGAGGAAAGAATATTTAATACATTCTTAATTATCTTGAGGGGTTTTGTTTTAATTTCCAGCTGTGGCAGGCACATAGTCAAATTGCATAATGCATGTATCCTTCACGTTTTAAGCCCCGTAGCCCGGTATGGATCACAACCCATATGTCTGTCCTTGCATTGTTTGGAGGATTGTGCTATACACTAAAAATATGTATGATTTCAAAAGCAGTAGCCTCTGCCCTCTTGTGGACAAAAGTGTAATTGCAGAAACATAGCGTCTTAGCCGTCTGCCTTGCTCAGTCAGCATGTTAATGAGAAAACAAGATTTCCTTTCCTCATCTTGTAGTAATATCCCAGGGTGCTTTGTAGAAACCCAAACTCCAGCTTGACTTTACAGGATGAGCAGGTCATTCTGTAACTATTGTGTGTGGACGATGCTGTGTACTTTTCTAAATGGCTTGGAGAGACGTAATTAAGACTAATGAACTTAGCTTTCCTCAAGTTAATATCAGGATTTGGGAGAGGGACCATGATTAAAAGATAAACAAGAAAAGTCTGTAAATGTAATCAGTGTGAGGCACAGAATAATAACAAGGGGCAGAGAATGACTGAAGGTAGTGGTCAGGGCGGCTTCTCCAAGACCTTAGAGTTGGGCAGAATCTGAATGACAAACAGGAACCTGCCACACAGAGCACCCGTGTCACAGGTGAAGTCCCCGGAGTGGGTATGATTGAGGATGTTTTCTGAGACCAAAGACTGGAGAGAGAAGAGCCAGATGTTACCGCAGTGCATAAGGACAAAGTCATAGGTGACCCACTGAGCCAGCAGCAGTTTCATTCCAGCCAAAATGGTGTTGATGTAGGATTTTGAAGTTCAGGAGAGGTCCCACAAGTTTATGAACCCCAATTTTAGGTCCTGCCATACCTTTAACAAACAACTGATTTAAATGGATTCAAGAAGGATAGATTATGAATTGTTAAATTTATTTAGAGAGAGATCACAAATTGTGGGGTTCAGTTAAGGGAAATAAGGATCTAGGAAGAAGGCTAGAGCAGAGTTATGAACACATGGGAAGTAGGAAACAGGCATCCATATGGAAAACACTGCATAGTTCATCAGCTTACTTAAGAGAAATTGAGGTTTTTAGGAAAAGACTGGGATAGAGCCACAAGCACACGGAAGATAGTTCACAAAGCTCATTTAAGAGAAAGCAAGGTTTTTAGAGAAAGACTGGAGGGCCACAAGCACATGGAAGACAGAACCTCGGGGCTTGTGTACAGAGACTTACAAGGAACACACATGCCCTCCGCCCTGAGCTTCCCATGGAAGAAAATTAAGAAAGCAAGTGGTGAAGGCTTCAGGAAGAATAGCAGGGGGAAAATACCAAAGCAAAGACCAAGCAATCCAGATGAGAAATGGTTACCCTGAATTTAGAGAAATTACTCAGGTAACGGGGCTGTAGTTAGAGAAAGCACCCCATGTGGTAGGTGAGGAGTGTGAAGAAAACACACGCATGGAAGATTCAGAGATCAGAGGGAATCATACATGTAATTAATGTGAGAAATTACCCCAACCTATAAAGCAGAAGTGAGCAGAAAACCATTCAGACCAAGCAGCAGTATTCTGCTCCTCCCATTCCCTCGCCCCAGCCAGGCTGGGTGAGAGAGAGGGCCACTCGCGTGCATCCAAGCAGAGACGAGAGGGAATCCAGAGAGAGCAAAAGAGGCTGGAAAACAGCATGGACAGTCCTTTATAGTGGAATCAAAATGGATTCTTCCCCAGATTCAGGTGTGCAAGGGGAAAACCAGATGGGTTTGTATATTTGAAGAGGCAGGCTCCAGGGCCAACCTACCTGCGTAGTGAAGGCCATAGTGTGCTAAACTGTGGACAGCAGGGGGCGCTGTAGCTGAGTCTCTCTCAGACATCAGTTCCATTTATGCCAGGATAAGGTGGCATCAGTTCTCTCTGGGCCTGTTTCTAACTGAAACTGCCTAAGACATCTAGCTTTCTCCCATTTCTCCTCCAATATGAGAGTTTAGAGCAAGAAAAGTGACGTGATCTGACATCACTGTGCTCTTGGAGAATGTATGAATTGGTTCAAGTACAGGAGGTAAGGAGGAGGTTGCAGGGACCAAGCACCAACCCAAGCCAACAAGACACCAGGCTGAACAAGAGCTGACCTGTGACAATGGATGGAAGTTATGCTATGCTGCGATGGGGGTGTCAGAAGTCTAGTAAGTGAAGATGAAACGTCCGTGTGAAAAAGAGGCTTGAGGCTAAATATCTGGGTTTAGGCTGGAACATATATTGTGGATTGAAATCATGAACTATTTGTTGAAGGAGTGAACCCTGGAATAGGAGGAATTTTTAAGAAGGAAGAATGACAAACCGATCTGAGAAGAAGACATGAATATCTGGGCAGAAAAACATAAAGAAAATGTAAAATTAAGGCTGGGTAAGAAATATGCTTTCTGCTAAGCACTGTGTGAGATATTTTCATGCTACTGGAAAGAAATTATTGGGTGACATTTCATGCAAGCCTTGGCCCAGCAGTGGAGCAGTGAGTATAGTTCTGGTTCTGGCCAGTGCAGTGGAAGAAAACCGCCTGCTTGTGACTGAACCAAGCGAAGAGAAGCTTCAACCCAGGTCTGTCTTCTTTCCTGGCTCCACCAGCCCAGTCTCGGCAGACATCCATCTTTGGTCACAAACAAGATCTGGTGTGTGTGTGTGTGTGTTTAATTCATTTACCAAATGTGATGCCAAGCACAGCACGGCCAACGACAGCCCATCAAGTTGGAGAGGTACGTAGACACTGTGAGATTTTGTTTATTGTCTTAACTTTCCCTTTTCAGTGTCTTTCCTACTGGTCACGACAGAGACAGAAATACAACTGGGTAAGACACTAAGGGTAAGTTTTCAATGTTTTGTTTGTAGAAATATTTCTCTTCTAACACACGATTCGTTTGAGAAATTATAATCTCCAGTGATGTCTGTTGCTTCATGAATGGAACATTTTGTACACTTTCTCAACAAAGCCCCAAGTGCCACATCCTACCCACAATCCCTTGCTATTGCAAAAATAGTGATAGGCTAGAAGAATGATTGGGGACAGCATCAAATCTGAAGACGGTTCCTTACACAAATTGAAACTCGCCTGCCGCCACTATTAACCATTTGTGGTGGTTTGGAGCTATAAATGTCCCCCAAAGCCTCAAGTGTTTCTGATGAATACTCCTAGTGAGTCCCTAGCTAGTGGAGCCTTGATGGAGTTGGGATGAGTTGCCAAGGGCGGTGTATCAGTTCAGTCCATTGAGTGTTCAGAACTGTCTCACTTGCAGCTGTGAAAAGATGTGGTGCCCTGGCTGCCTGCTATGCCATGCCTTCCTGCCATGCTGAGACTTCCCTTTGAAACTGCAGTTGTCATTATAATGGGACCACACCATGGTGAAGTTACCTTACATGGAAAAGGGGAAGTGATTTTACGCTTGATTCCCATTAGTTGCTCTAGTTGAGCGTCTTGTCCCAGCAACAAGAAGGTGACTACTGCACCGTTTTGGTTAGCACCAGTCATCTTGACTTTACACTGTTCAGAGGTCCTGCAAGCATCATGGAACTTGCTCAGCTGTGAGGCCACTTGGAGCATCAGGAATGGCCTAGATTGGACAAGGAGTACTCAACCCTTCCCATTAGCTGTGCGACCTTTGTGAGTTCCTTTCCAGAGTGGCGCGTTCTGGATCCACAACACACACAAAAAGGGCAATGCATAGAAAACAGAAGCACAGATGTGTGTGTGTGTCAGTTTCCGTGCTATATTAAATGCTGCCCTAAATAAAGCTCAGAAAGCATGTACGTCTCACTGCACAGATTCCCTGCACCAGGAGCAAGGTTTACCAAGACCAAGACGATGGCACTGGGTGGAGTGCTACGTCCTCACCCTGGCACGTGAGATCATAGAGGAATCCACCCCGCTGCGCTCTCCTTGTCCTTGTGCCTGTGGCCCTCAGGTTCATGGTGGCTGTTAGCAGAGATCCAGGCTGACAGTCCCATCCAGGCCTTTTAGTAACATGGACCTTATTTTTTGAAGACCAGCAGGAGACTCTCTCAGTTCAAGGAAAAAATAATAATAATAAAACAGCCCAGCTCCTATTTTATGATGTTTTGCCTGATTAAAGGAGGCTTACCACAGATCATGAGACTCCTGATAGACTCAGAGTCCCTGACTTGGGACTTGATTACACCTGCAAGTCTCTTCCCCTTTTCCATATCAAGTTCCCCCACAATGAGCTGATGCCCCGTTTCAATCACAAGTCCTGTCCACAGTGAAGGGCACCAGACGGTGGAAGGCATACCCTCAAGAAGTGAGAGTTGTGGTGACGCTCTGAGAAACCAGCTGGCACTGACAGCAACAACCTGAACCGTCAACGTGCGGCACACTGGGGAAGGGACAGGGAGCCATTCTGCTGATGACGTTGGTGTTCCCATGCAGGAAGGTGCGTCTCTTTGAGCAATCCTGTCCATAGGTCATGACGGTGAGGTCACCTGTGATGCTGACATGGAATGCACCGGAGCACAGTGATGCTCTGCTTGTCTCTCAAAGGACAGGGGAAGGAGTGACCACAAGACGAGCCTCTGACGAAGCTCTGCACTGGAACCCATGTCTCTCTAAATGCAGGTTTGCTGAGGGAGTTGCGACCTCCCTTGTACACGTAAGGCTCACAAGGGTCTGCCCTGTGGTGCATGTCACTGAGGTGGGGTCACACTCAGCGCCCCAGGCAGGGGGCCCATTGCTTGTCTCTGCTTCAGACTGTCCCACAGTTGTCTGAGGAGTGGGCTGGGCTGACCTGCTGCCATTGCAAGGACACAGGAAAAGGCTAGCTTTACTGACCGTCCCTTATCAGATATACGATTCTCAAAAGTAAATCCTATTTTCTGCATTGCTTTACACATTCTTAGCGGGTCACTTAGAAGCCCAAAGTTTTCAGTTTGGTGAAACCCAATTTATATTTTTGTATAGAATCATATGTGAGAATCATTTGTCATGCCGGGTGTGGTGATGCACACCTTTCATCCCTGCACTCAGGAGGCGGAGGTGGGAGGATCACAGAGAGTTCGAGGCCACCCTGAGACTACATAGTGAATTCCAGGTCAGCCTGGGCTAGAGTGAAACCCTACCTCAAAACACCAATAAAATAAAATAAAAAAGAATCATTTGCCAAATCCCAAGTCCTAAGTTGTACCTCTGTATTAGTTGCTTTTCTAGTTGTGAGAAAAACTTGACAAAAGCAACTGAAAGAAGGAAATGACCATTTCTTCTCACGCTTTGAAAAGGTATAGTCCATCATGATGGTGAAGGCATGGTGGTGGGACCTGCTGGTCATATTGGGTCCAAGTTCTAATCCTAAATTCCTCCCCACCTCCACCCAACATTACAATTAAGTTCCTTCCCTCACAATGTCTCATAATATAGATGAAAAATCCACACAGGATTACTTGGGGGCCCCAAATCACACCCAAATCAAAACAGCCTGTGGCTTAAATGAACCACTAGAATACATGTGGAAATTCAAACACCGTTATAAAGTATTACCAGGTGGCGTCTTTGGGAGGGGGTCAGGGAGGGCCTTACCCTCATAATTACATTAATTCATTCCTGGATTAATGAATTATAAAAGAGCACTGGGGAGACACTGAATGATCAATTTCAAGAAATGATACATCTGTGTCTTTGAGAGATAATTTGAGGAAATGAGCTCTTCATAAATGCAAGGATCGAATATTTTGTCTTTGACATTCTGAGCCTGACATCTGTTTTCTCATTACCCAGACTGAACTCTAATTACAGTCCTTTGTAAAGTGGACAGACGACCGTGTGTGCTGCAGAATAGGTGCAGGGAGAGGGAGGCTGGAAGAGCATGCAGAGGAAAACATGGCCCCGAGCCTTTTCATTTCCTTCACTGGAACCTATATTGTGGGCAGACTGAGATGTTATGAAGCCAAAGGCAAGTGCGAGTTCTCCACATGCAGCCCTGCGACTTAATGAGCACTTCCAACAATATCCTCACATTCAAGGGCTCAGAGGAGCCTGGTGATTAAAGCAGGAAGGAAAGCCACTCCAGCTTTAGCCAGAAGAGGGCCTGGTTCATTTACTTCTTGTTCTAATTTGTACTTTGCTGAAAAGACAGAAGAAAGAAACTTTGGGAGAAAAGCTTTATGCAGGCACTCCCCAGCATGGACCTGCGCAGTGGCAGAGGAGCAGGTGAGAGACTCAGGCTTGTACATGGTCAGTGAGCTATGCACACGCGCAAACACACAAAGAGAGAGAGAGAGAGAGGGAGGTGAGTGACAGTGCGGGCACAGGGACCAGGTCCAGGTCCCCTGTCTCTATAGTTGCACAGTGACCTGATGAGGCAGTAACACCCATGCTGGGGCTGGTGAGGAGGTGACCCCTTCTGTGCTGGGGCTGGTGAGGAGGTGACCCCTTCTGTGCTGGGGCTGGTGAGGAGGTGACCCCTTCTGTGTCGGGGCTGGTGAGGGGGTGACCCCTTCTGACCCTGGTTTTGCATCACTGGTAAAGCAACGTGATAAGTCAGAAGAGTTGAAAGAGAACGTTGTGATGCAAAAGTACTGAGGGGTCTTAGTAAGGGAGGAAAGAACTGGCCCCAGTGTGGCCAAGAGCACTAGGCACTGGGATAGATTGGATAATTTTACACTTGTCTTTGGGAATACTGAGCAGCAGATGATTTTCTCCATAACCCCTATACTTCTCTCTCTACTTCCCATCCGACAGATATTTTTAGCATTCTATTTTAAATGAGCAATAAATTTAAAAAAGAATAATAAAACCATAAAAAAATAAAAAGACGCCATCATCTCATGTGCCTTGAAATTGAATAGAAGGGTTCTTGTTTATCTCTCAATATATGGTGCGTTGTTGCCGAGTTACTCTCTGACTTTCTACAGAATATTCACATTTCCTGAGTTTTTCACAATTACATACCATAAGCTTATGGTCATTTTTTTAATACTAGAGAAGAAAATATAAGTATTTATTAAATATATTGTGGCTGGGACATGAGAGATGGCTCAGCGGCCAAAAGCATGGGTGACCTGGATTTAATTCCCCTGTACCCACATAAAACCAGATGTGCAAAGTGGTACATGTGTCTGGAGTTCACTTGCTGCAGCAAGAGGCCCTGTTGCATCCATTATCATTCCCTCTCTACACTTGCAAATAAACAAATAAAAATATTTTTAAAATATATTGCTACCAACAGGAGCCCCATGCAGTAGCAAACTTGAGCACAGGGGATGGAGGCTGGTTAGAGAAGTAGAACACATCCTTAGAGACTGAAAACCTGCACACTGTCCTTATCCATGTAAATTGAGGGAAGCCTCTTAATGTTACTGGCCACCTAAGCATCATGTCTTCTCAGTTGATAGACACTAGGTCAGCAATTATATGCACCAGGCAGTCGTCTTGGGACTAGGACATGTAGTGGCCTTTGGCTGACTAGAGATGCGTTAATGGTACTGTATCAGCTTGTCAGTCTTGCCATAGTCTGCGCTACATACATATGTTATGTAGATTTCCAGGTACATAATAACACTGGCCAGTATAGCCAGTGATATTTTAAAATATGCGTTCTACAGGCACAAGGTTACAATTAGTCATGGTGCTGTCCAGGTTTGTTGTTCCACAAGCCACAGGAGTCATTGTTCAGTCTGCCCACGTGATATGAGCATTGGCCCAGCAACTGTTGGGCTGTAGAGTGGAGTTGGCATCTACAAGGTAAGTTTCATTCACCCTTTTGTTCTGCTATTTAGGTTTGTATTGTTTATACAGAATTTTTAAAAATATTTCATTTATGAATTTCAGTGAGAGAGAGATACAGAAATAGGCAGGTAGACAGAAAGAGAGAATGGGTGTGCCAGGGCCTCCAGCCACTGCAAGTCGAACTCCAGATGCATGTACCCCCTTGTGCATCTGGCTTATGTGGGTCCTGGGGAGTTGAACCTGGGTCCTTTGGCTTTGCAGGCAAGCGCCTTAACAGGTATGCTATCTCTCCAGCCCCTGTATCTAGAATTTTTATTTCATGATCTCTGTTTCCTATGGGTTCTATGCCTACAGTATTAGTTTTCTTCATGTTTCCTCCCAAACTCTCCCCTTCCCAAGCCATGGGAAATCCCTCACCCAAGCCTAGACTAACATTCCTGCACATTTTTCCATTGGAAGATTCTTTCCTGCCCACCCTTCATCCCTCCTCCGTGTGCAAACCTCTGGGACCTTATGCCCAAGCTTGGAAGACCTATAGCTACCCTCCCTCCATCCCATGAGGCTGATAATCATAGTTCTTCTAAACACCTATGTTCCGAGAGCAGTGGACATGTCACACTGTTCTACATAATCCTGGAGTCTGATGTTTCCTCCCTGCATGAGTAGCAGGAATGCAAGAAGGAAGGACTCACGTTCACGCAGTCTAAGGAGAGAACGACCACGTGCTGCACAGGTGAAGTCTAGAACGTGTGTAGGTGGAGGGTGGCGGTGCAGGGGACTCTGACGAGTGTCCTTGGGAGACATAGTTAGCTTTCTAACCCTGCAGTCAGCAACTCCAATTTCCATGGTGTGAGGAACGTAAGCCAAAGTAGGCAGCGACTTCTTTGATTTACAACACATTACCTGAAGGAAGGAATGAATGGATCCCACCAGTGTCATATAATAATTCCGCTTTTGCCATTACAGGTAGGAAGGAATTCCTTTCAAATGAAACCAGCAAAGAACATCTGTGTTACTTTTACAAACTGTGACAAAAAGAAAACCCAATAAATCAATTTAAGGGGAGGAATTACTTATATATGATCATGGTGACAGAACTGTCAGTCCATCATGCATGGTGGGGGAGCAGGACAGAGTAGCTCATGTCATGGTAGGAGGGGGGAGAGGATGTCCCAAGCCTGATTAAGCAGTCCAGAGGTGGATATGTTAATTTAATTACCACACTTTATTTACTTTTCACACATGTTAACTAGGTCAAGTTCCCTTTTCTCCTGTCCTCTCAACTGTAGCCTAGCCCCCCCAACCCCCCGAGGCAGCTCACCTGCAGGACACTCATCCATTAGCTGGGTTTGGGCCAGCCATCACCATAGGGCCCCCACGGGGCTGCTCAGGTCTGTGGTGGGCATCAATGTGGAGAGCGAAGTGGAGTCTGCCTCTCTGGGTTTAGTGAGAGCTTTTTCAGCTTTTTGTGGGTTTTTATCCTTTTTTTTCCCCCTCCAGTCCTTCTCCATAGTTCTGATAACCACCTTAGGGTTAGCTCATTTGCATATCAGTGCACAGCTGGCTGTGGCCATGGCCTCTGGTTGCCATGGTGATGTCATCATTGATAGGCGAGTGCCTCTTTTTAAACTAACTTTTTAAGTTAACTAGTTTACTAACTGGTCTTCCTAACAGGGAAGCACAGTGAGAGAAAGAGGAGGAGGAGGAGGAGAAAGAGGAGGAGGAGGAAGAGTGCTGTAGTCACCTTCTTGTTTCTGAGACCAAACACTGAATCAAAAGCAGCTGACAGAAGGACACTATTTGTTCTGGCTTACCGTCTCAATGGGATGCATTATGATGGCTGAAGAAACATGGCATGAGCAGAGGCTAAATGTCATCTCTGCCACAGCAGGTGTAAAGCAACAGCAAGAGAGTGAGCAAGACTAGTGTTGGCAAGCTAGGGCATAATAAACCTCCAGGTCCATCCCCCAGCAAACACCTCCTCCAGCAAAGCTCTACCTCCCAAGTCACCATCAGCCTGGGGAAAAAGCACTCAGAACACATGAGTTTACAGGTGTCACCTAATTCACACCACCACAATGACGAAGAAGAGAGAGAGGAGGAAAGAGAGAGGAAAAAGAGAGGGGAAGAAGATTGGCTGTGTTTTTAGGCTGTCTCCTTCTGGGTCCTCAGCCTGATAAATGGCGCTACCCATATCTGGACATTTGGAGTGGGTCTTTCTCATTAATTCATCATTTCTGGAAATGCTCTCACAGCACCCCCAGAAATTTGCTTTACTAATCTCGTAGGCATGCCTCGGTGTAATCAAATTAGCCGTCACACCATCTTTTAGGGGTATCTGGGCATCTTATTCTGACAAGACAGCATTTCAGCTTACATAAATTACATAGACTTCCATCAGCTACCATGACAGCTCCTGAATCAATTGTGGAATGAACTAGAATAATCAATTCATTATGTTAAAGCTAGCCACAGATCTTTAAAACGACACATGGTCTGTCACTAAATCCAACTTCACTTCCTTGTTTTTCCTTTGTTTTCAAAACCAAAACCCTTCTCATTTCACTGATTTCAGAAAGTCAAACCTTTTGAAAGTAGGAACTCTGAGTTCTATTTGGAAACAGTCTGGCTCCAGGCCTGGAGAGCCCTCTGAAGCCACAGGCATCCTTGTCTCTGCCACCAGGACTGCCCTGGGCACAAAGGCCAGGGGGATCACTCCCACAAGGCTCAACTTCCAGTCACTAGCTGAGCTGGATACTTCTGTGGGGTGGAGGAGATGGCTTACAGGGAGACATTGGAGAGAATCTTCATGCCTGTGCAGAGCTAGTTACAGAGGGTACAGGAAGCTGTGTAATGAGGTAGAAAGAGATCGAGTTTAGGGATTTCTCAGCTGGAGTCCAGTAAACCCTGAGTGTGCATCAGGTACACTGAACACATTTTTATTAAGGGCCCACTGTGTTCCCAGTCACAGGAATGCTGAAGAGGAATGCTGAAACCTAAAAATGGATCCCTGCTTTCACGAAGATGAAATTCTCGTAGGGAGAGAACATCTCCTGTCAGCCTGCCAGTGGCAAATGCAGAGGGGCGAGATGAAATGGGCTGTGAAGTTTCAAAGCCAGGAGTGAGGCAAAATGAGATCTGAGGTCACAGTTCCAAGCATAGAAAGTCTTGCTAAGAGGGTGGCTTTACAGTAAGGTCCAGGAAAAAGGAAGTCTTTAGCTTCTTGGAGGAAGGACGCCTGGAAGAAGACATGGCCACACAGGAGTTTCCAGGTGTGAACATGCCTGTGTGCTCAGGCACCTGCAAAGACACTTGCATGTGGGGCAGGAGCGAGCAAAGGAAGAAACAGGAATAGTGCAAGTGAGGGGAGGAGATGGGGTGCGGGCAGATAACAGGTGTTGTAGGCTATCGAGGTGAGAGGAAGAGCCTCGGAGATCAATCTAATCTCCAGTGGGAACTCAAACAAGTTCCTTAAGCACCCTCCTTTGGATTAGGAAATGGATAATAGTACTAGATGATGGGCGGTAGAAGCCTTTAGCCAAATCTCATACACCAAACTGTTGATTCCCTACATGTATCCCTGAATATCGTATTTTCTCTGTTACCTCAACGTGTCTTAAATAAAGCCTGGGGCAAAATGTGAAATTGATTCCAACTGTCCTCCAGGTCTACTGCTTGAGTCCATGTGAGTTCCTTCTTGCTTCCTCATTAAGATTCACTGGTGATGCTGTTTATAGAAACATCAGCCACCATGACAAAGTCTTCAAAGCCAACTCTACTGACATAAAGGGAGGTGTGATTATATTAGATTAGATTTGAGCTGGAGATAACAACAAGGGTGGATAGTGGTGTTTCCCATCTATCAGTGACAGAATCTGTTCACACCTAATTCTATTCCTCGTTAACCAGCTGGTCCCTTCTTACTGAGTGTGGTATGGTTCCAAGAAATGAATGGACACAAATGTCACTTGTAGTGTGTAACTACAAATCTGTGTGGCATCACCCAGCACTTTGTATTTCAGGTTCAAGAGATACCCACACTGTTTTCATGAAATTACAGATGGATACACTGTGACTTTGCCAACAGTAATTTAAAAAATATGCAGCCAGTTTTTAGGCGTCCCTAAATCTCAGAGTCTTTCCAAATTGAAGGCAATAATGCCTACCTTTCCTTGACTAGAACAGGATATGTAAAATACCTTTGGAAAACAATACATAGAATGTAAAATTTTCAAGAATGTGTGTTTAATCTGGTAATTTGTGCTTATATCTTTCAGTACAATTGCATAATCCTGAATCCTTTTAGGAACCTGCCAGGGCACTCGGATGCAGAATCTCTGCCATGTGGGAGACACAGGGTCAGCTTATCATACTCTCTGGGTTTGCCATGTCGCCAGCTGCAAGGATGGAGATTCTTGCTGACCAGAGCTATCTCTCATCAGTGCCCCTTGCAAAGTGTGAGACACAGTCCCCGGGGGTTTTATATTTGCTTTTCCTGCCTCACAGTGCTGACGCTTATTAGAATCCCTGGTTTAGATTCCAGAGACATTGTGGGCAGTTTGGCCTATTCATCCTTGCTCTGCCTGTCTGTCTGCCTAGCTACCTTAGGTCACTGGCAGCCATGTGGAAACTCTGTCTTTAGCTCCACTTTCTAGCCTTGGTCCTCGAGTTGAGTCAGTGGGGTTGGGGACAAGGAATGTAAGCAACATGCCACAGCTGTTGATGTAGGTGATTTCTCCTGGAAATGGAGATACTAATCATGATGATCTTCAGCAGAGCAAGAAGCAATAGATGGACTCTCACTCCAATCACATGCTATGGTTACCTCACACACACCACAGATTTACCACCCAAGCTCCAGTGTGCATCCCTCCAGTCAGGCTTAGATAAGCTGCTATGAATGCTAGACCACAGGAGTAATTGCACACACAAAACCTGCATCTTTACCTTACTGAATGGCACATCCTACCTGACCAGATCCTCCTGGGCTACAGCTAGGAGTTCCTTAGCTGGCCAGCACACACTCCCCCAAATAACACCCACACTGCACGTGGCCTCTGGTCAGCCATGGAAATAACTTCTACAGCCCTAGTATATATAGTTTGGATCTAAAATGTCCAAGAGGTCATTGGTTGAAGGCTTGATCACCCATCTGGAAACTATCTAGAGATGAAACTTCAGGAGGTGAGGCCTAATGGAAGGAATGCATTTGGGTCATTGGAGGGGTGTTCTTGAAGGGAATGTTAGTGAGGGAGAAATCTTCCAATTATGGGAACTATAGGGTTAACTTTGAACAGCTGCCTTTGAGTGGGGATGACTAGCGCTCCAGGAGTCCAACAAGGCGTGGGGTGATCAACCAGAAGATCGTTGCCAGGGAGATCAGCAGAAGCCACTGCTTCCAGTGTTTCTCTGCAGTCACCTTGCAGCTCACCTCGTTCTTTCCCAACTCAAGAGCCCAATTCAAAAGATTTCCAGGTTACTACTAAACTCTCCATAGACAATCAATCAACTAGGGAGACTTTCAATTACAGGTAGAGACAGCCCCAACATACATAAACCCCTCAAATTCAGCCCTAAGTTGAGTTTCCCACTCTCGGGGGTTCTCATCAACGCCAAGGGACGCTCCCTTGCTGATGTGTGGTGTTTGAGTCTTTGCTATAATTTTGATTCCTGTACAATGCAGCTTGTTGCATGCATCCACTCACTGTCTGCCCACTGGCTTTGTGAGTGTTTCAGCTGGGCTCGGGGGCAGCAATGCTTTGCCTCCTCCTAAGTCAGATCTCTATGGTTCAGCAAAGCGGAGCTGCTGCCCACTCACACTTCACCAGGTCCCCGAAGCACCTCGTTCCTCACCTTCGTAAGGTGAACAGCTTTGCTGTACTTCATGACATCATCTCACTACTGACTGAGATCACTGGCGTCAGGGACACCACAGAGTGAAACCTCTGAAATGTGGAGCCACAGTAAACGTTTCCTCTCTTAAGTTGCTGGCTTTAGGCACTTTGCCATAGCAGTAGAACACTGAGTCACGAGGTAGAATGCTGCATCACACAGCAGAATGCTGAGTCACACACGCCTCAGCTGCCTAACTGGAGTAGCCACTTCACATTTCATAAACAGACACAATGTTCTGGAAAATTAAAGTATAATGATCTTTTATTATTGATTTTTAAATCATTTATACACATCACAAGTTACACAAGAAGCAGATGTAGAAAAATAGTGGACTATATTGTCACTAAAGACTTTGTTATGATTGAAGTTGTTCTTTGTAGACGACCTGCAGGGTGTGCAGGAAACTGTGATTGTTGTATGGAGATATTGTCACCAGAATAAATATGAGTGAGGATTCACAGTGGCATCTAAGCTATACATTCAGGTTATTTCTCTGAATATAGGACCAAAACAAAAGACCCTGCCCAACTTCACCTTCAATAATGTAGAAGATCACATTTGAAAAGAGATAAAAATGCAATAAATTTCATAGCCTTGCCTTAAGCAATCAATGAGCATGAGCCTCAGGCTGGTTCCCATATCGAAGCATGGTCATGCTTGTTGACACTGTCAATGTATCTTTTATATAGTGGATAAACCATATTTCATCTATTAATGTGACACTAGGTGGGAAGTTTAGAGCCTCAAGACCGCGTTCCCATCAGGCACTATGCTTCGTAGCAGGAAGTGCTTCTTGGCATGGGCACCATTCATCTAATTCACTATAAATTCCTACCTTGACATCAAGGTGGGGGACAGTATATGCTTGCAAGGGAACACTGCCACCCTACCTGCATGGCACAACCGACACTGTTGTGGCATCTCACTGGGATGGAATGTCTGTATCCAGACCCAGATGGGGCATAAGAACCCAAAGCTGGGGATGTGCTGTGATGTTAGAGGCACTCCTAATCTCAACACCCTGCTCCATCTCTTGCTTCATTCTGTCCTGGGCTATGTATCTCATCCACTCCTCCTACTAGATGAAAGGCAAGACCACATCAAAGTAACTTCTGTAGCCACCAATAATTAGCACAGATCCAAAGAGATATAAAACAAGCCATGTTTATAAAAGGAATGTATTCAGTAATGAGTTATAGGAAAATCATTATAGTAAAATCAGACTTTTTAGAAACACATGGGGAAAGAGTATACGATACCATCTGAGCTATATTTTAGAAAAAAATACAATTGTATGTACAGTCTCCTCTGTGCGTGCATGTGTGTGCGTGTGTGTGTGTGTGTGTGTGTGTGTGTGTGTGTATGCCATCACATAGGCATATATATGCATATATGTAGTCACACAGGCACACAATATTAGATGCACATTGACTATTATTAAATTTCCTTGGGTCATAAAGAAAGGTATTTTTACATATTCAATTAGTAGTCATGTGGTATAGGACACACCAAGATATTTTTGCAGTTTGATGCAATCCAAAGGAATCCACATGACATCTACAGAATTCAGCTACCAGGGCTGGGAAAGTTGCTCAGTTGGTGGAATACCTGTTCAGCCTGTACCATGCCCTGGGCTTGTCTGAACCTCAACACCTCATTAACTGGATGTAGTCGTACATGTCTGTAATCCCAGCACGTGGGAGGCTGAGACAGGAGGACCATGAGTTTGAGGCCAACCAGGACTCCAGGCTGGCCTCAAACCCATGATGTAATCCTGTTCCAAGCTGGGTGTCAATTTACAGCCCTTACTTAATTCTTAGCAATGGCTTACGATGTACCCTGAGCAGGTCAATAGTTTTGTCACACAGATCATCTGGTCAGCACCATGAACGTCCACTGTGGAGACTCATACCGTTGACATGGAGTGTCAGCTGCTCCAGGGTGACTGAAAGTTTCTCAGAAAGCAGCCTCATGCAAGCTGTTCTGTAACTTGCTCTGAGAGAACTTCTATACATTTATTCCAAAGAAATATCCCTGCAGTCACTCTCACTAGAAAATATTTCAAGATTTTTAAATTTAAGATCTATGACACCCTACTTCTCCCATCGGTCCCCTGGCAGCTACTTTGAAGTAGGCATTTCAAATGTCTTGCAGGTGACCAGTTAAGCTCATCCCATTGCATTAAGTAGACACCTTATCTTATGAAGCCTCTCTTCCTGTCGACCTAGGTGCTCAGTGTTAAGTCATCCCTGTGCTGGTGTCAGCTGCTGTGGGGGATATGTAGGTCTGGAGAGAAAATGTGAGATCTCAAAAACCTGACTTTCTTCATAACTGTGTTATCCTATGCCAGGCAGTGGATGGAGCACCAGGGTTCTATGAATAGATTACCCATGATTTCTGCCTCAAGGAAAGATGTGAACACCTGAGAGACCTACAAGGACAGAGATACTAATGTGAGGGGAGTAGCAAAGGAGTGGGTGTGTAGGACTATGAGAATGAATTGCTCTGCTGTCAAGGCCTTGGGCTCAAGCACCTCCTGTGGAGGAATCCACCATCCACGAACAACTGAGTGGAGGGTCAAACAGACTCAGTCCCCAAATGAATACAAGGTGAAGTCCCATGTGGGAATAGTGGATAGAGATGGAAGTTACTTGGAAAATGAGGACAAAGCCACAGTGGTTCAGGAACGGTACTGTGTACAAGAAAAGAGAACCTTGAGGTAGAGAGATGGAGGAACAAAGATGACATTTGAGCCAATCACCCAATTACTCTCACTGAGAATATTTTTTTAAAAATTACCTTCATGGGCTGGAAAGATGGCTCAGCAGTTAAGCGCTTGTCTGTGAAGCCTTAGGACCCCAGTTCAAGGCTCAATTCCCCAGGAACCACGGTAGCCAGATGCGGAAGGGGGCACACGCATCTGGAGTTCGTTTGCAGTGGCTGGAGGCCCTGGTGTGCCCATTGTCTTTCTCTTTCTCTCTCTCTCTATCTGCCTCTTTCTCTCTGTCTGTCGCTCTCAAATAAATAAATAAAAATAAACAAGAAAGCCGGGTGTGGTGGTGCACGCCTTTAATCCCAGCACTCGGGAGGCAGAGGTAGGAGGATCGCAGTGAGTTCCAGGCCACCCTGAGACTACATAGTGAAATCCAGGTCAGCCTGGGCTAGAGTGAGACCCTACCTTGAAAAACCAAAAAAAAAAAAAAAAAAAAAAAAAAATTTAAAAAATAGAAAAATTACCTTCATCACTGCAAAATGATTTCCTATGCCATCTTATCTATTGGCTAGGTATGTTAGGCCTACAGCAGTACGTTATAATATAATCTTCACAGAGTTTAATTTGGGAGACATAGACTTAAAATCTCATTTGATTTTACAAAAACGTGGGGCCTGAGGAAACGGCTTTGTAGATGGCAGCGCTCGCTGTACACGCTTGAGGACATCGGCAGTAAGCCAGGCACGCAGAGATGGGAGGGCCACTGTGCCCACTCACATGTCAGCCAGTCTAGACCAAAAGTGGCGTGCTTCAGGCTCCGTGAGAAACTCTGTCACAGGAAGTAAGGCAAAAGTGTGATAGAGGAGGATGCTTGATGACTTCCTCGGGCCTCCGCACACATGCCCATGAGGCAACACCTCTGCACACACACAGGTACACATACCACACACACACACACACACACACACACACTCATGCTACATATACACATCCCCCAAAATGTGTGCCTTTTACATTGATCTTCTCTGGGTTGGAGAAATCACAGCCAAGAAAAGAACACGGGCTCAGGGTTCCAGTCATGCCTCTCACACAGATAAAGCAGGTCACTTGACTTTTCCCAACATCATTTGTACAGTGTGTACATTAAGGTTTAATTTAAAATACACATGAAAGCCCTAACAAATAAATGTGAAGCACTGTGTGGTATCTGCATCCTATACTCCTTCATTGGTTAAATTGTAAGAGAATCAAGAATCCAGGATTGTTTAACTTATGAATATCCCTGGCACTGTGAAGAGTCGCAAGACTTTGAGTCTGAAGACTGTGTTTAAAGATCCTGTAATCATCACTGTATCTATTAAACAAAGTGATACATACATATGCTTTATAATGGGTCACAAAGAAATATCAGGGATCAGAAAATAACCTAGCTTTAATAATTACCACAGCATCTCTAATATGCTTATATTTGTATATTCAGGATATCTAATTAGGTGATAGAAAACTGTGGCTCTGATATGTGCAGTTACTGTTTAACATGAAAAGAAACCCCAGGAGGGTTCAGCTTTCCTTCCTCAGATGTGTATGGTGTTGTCTTTAGAGACAGTCATAACATCATGCATAAGGCCCAAGTGTCATGGAAAATTAGTTTAAGAGGGCAAAAAGTAAAACATAGTAAAAGTAGAGAGCTGTGGAGGTACCCAAGTGTTTTAAGTCTTTTCATGGCAGTGACTCTTTATACATGTGGCAAACCACACAGTAGGCACGCTCTACTGTCTATAATGTTACCACACAGAGAGACCTGTGGAGGAGTCCTGAATGTTTTAATCTCTTTAGGGTAAAACTCTTCACATACAAGGAAAACCACATACGTGCTATTACTTGATCACAATGACTTTATCATACACAGATTGAGATCTGTGTGATCCAGAGGAGCTGAGACAGCACAAAATCAGGACAGTCAACAGCAGATCTAGTCAGGATGAAACAACCCCTTTATATCCTTCCTGTTCTCAGATCCCGTGGTTTAAATTAAATGCTAGCACTTAGTAATGATCACCTTGATTTGCAGTCTGCAGGCCACTTGCAGTGGCAAGAGACCCTGTCTCAGAGACGGTAGAGCTCAGACGCTGCAAAGTTGTCCTTTTACCTGTACATGCATGTACACTGTGGCACATGCACATGCACTCTCCGCCCTCAAATTTTAAATGTTTGTTAAATGAAATACTAAATTGTAACTTCTCAAATCATTTCAATGATCAGCAATGCAGGTACCTTCATGTTGCTGGCAGAAAATATTAGACCAAAAGCAGATGAAGGGAAGAAAGCTGCTTATTTTGGCTTACAGACTCGAAGGGGAGCTCCTTGATGGCACAGGACAACGTGGCCGTGGCATGAGAAGAGTCTGGACATCACCTTCTGGCCAACATCATGTGGACCACAGCAGCAAGAGAGTGTGCCAAAATAAATAAATAAACACTGGCAAGCTAAGGCTAATAAAAGATCCAGCCACATAACTCCTCCAACAAAGCTCTACCACCCAAGTTACCATCAGCTGAGAACCAAGAATTCAGAATACATGAGTCTATGGGGGACATAAACCCCCATACAACTATCTATGATGTAAAATGTAGTGCATTCAGCCCAATGTTTAAAAGTCACCAAGTTTTTATCAATTCCAATACTATTCACACATACACACAGTCCAAGGTCTCTTAACTGATTTGTAAAACAAAAGAAACATAATGACACAGATTAAATATTCACATTGTAAAAGATGGCATTTAGCATAACAAGGAAAGATTGAACCAACAGGACAAACATCAAGTTCCATAGCTCCAAGTCAGATACCTGTCACCAATGACAAAGTGTGGAGTTCTAAACCCACCCCTGCAGCCATGCTGCTCAATGCTGGGGAAACAATGCATCCCTTGCTGGCAGCTCTCCTTTGCAGTTGTCCCGCAGTCCTGGCATCTCCACTGGGTCTCCACTACATCCCACAGTTCATCCTCATAGCTCTGTTGGACCTCTACACAGGGACTTCCAACAAACCTGCCTCACACTGTACATGGATATGTCCCACACTGCAAATCCATTGACCCTCTCTTTTGTGCACTCATTATACTCCCCAGTACCAGATAGGCTACTAAATTTGTTAATCTGAAGCTCACTTTGAGGAGCAGAACACTACTTCAGCATCCATGCCCTTACTTTCAAAAGAGTCTGCATTCTTCTTATTGTCCCAATGCATAACAGCTGGCCCAATCTCAATGGTTATAATCTCTCAGATATTTGCAGCTGAACTGGCAGCAGTTTTGGTCCAAAAATTTCATTTCTTTCTGTGCCAGGTCCATCTGCTTACACGAATACATTTCTATGCAGTGCAACCCTGCACTAGTTCTCAGGAAACAAACAGGGAGAACTCAGCCAGCCTCTCACACAAACTTCTTCTAGTCCAGTCCCTAGAAAGTTCTTTCTTCCCTTCATAAACCAAACCTCAAAGTCAGTAATTCTTACTGCATTCACGTCTTTCAACTATGACCAGAATGGTCCATGATACTTTGCCTTCAGCCTTGCAAGGTGTCACTTAAACCAAGGCTTTAAAGTTTTCCATATCCCTCCCACAAATTGCTTCTAAAAGGCCAAAAGCCACAGTCAGATTTTTAGCAGCAACAACCCCATTTCAGTGGTACCAACTTTCCTGTTGCAGTTACCTTCTCATTACTGAAACAAAGCACCTAACCAAAAGCATTTTTATGGGAGGAAAGTTGTTTCTTTTGGCTTACAGACTTGGGGGGTAGGGTGGGAACTCTATGACGGCAGCGGAAAATGTGACAACAGCAGATGCCAGACATCACCTCCTGGTCAACATCAAGGCCGACAACAGCAGCCAGAGAGTGTGCCACACCAACACTGACAAGCTGGGGTAATAAAGCATCAAGGTCCACCACAGCAACACACCTCCCCCAGCAAAGCTCTACCAAACAGCCATCTGCTGGAGCTCAAGTAGCTACAGCACATGCACTTACGGGGGGAGCACCTAATTCAAACCACCACAAGTATCATATGAACTATGTTAATATCTCCGCAGCCCAACCAAGCATCCACCGTTAAGTAAGATACTCTGTGAAGCACAGAGAGAGTGAGTGAGTGAACAAATGAGGACAAGTTGGTTCAGATGTCATCATGCAGCACTTGACTTTACCAGCTGGACATGAGCATCCATCCATCCCAAGACACAGGGATGGAAGCACTGCCAGAAAGAAATGACAGCACAGTCCTGCTTCTCGGTGTTGTTTATGTGCCCTCTTTCCCTTCTTTCACACCACGTGCACACCTGTGCCCTGCAGCCCTGATGGGGGAGGGTTTCCTGAGACTCTCCCCCCCTCCCAGAATAGCCAGTGGTAGCTGATGGTCTCTGGGAGAGAGGAGAGTCATGTCCTTCAGTGGTTTAACCACTGGTGGGTCACCCATTCTCCAGTAAATAACCTCCAACCCATGATCATGTAAGAGGCCCTAAATTAAATCAGTGGGCAAAAAGTGTTGCTTTACTGGAGGATGAAGATGAAATGGGAATAAGAAGAGTTTTAGTGGGAGGAAGGATGAAAGAAGGTAATTGGGGCTGTGGGATCAAAATGTAATGTGTACATACATGAAAGTGTCAAAACATAAGTAATAATAGTAAGAAGAACTTAGTAATGATAAATGAACAACGTAAAAGCAAACCAAACAAGGTGACAAGAAAGCGGCCAGTCCACATGATGATTTGAACATATGCAGACACCAGCTTTCCATCTGCTTTACCATACTTAGAGATAAGAGATCATCTTTGCCAAGTAAGGGATGGTTGCACACATCCTTCACTCCTAGCACTTCCATGTGCTTTTCGTTTCTATACAACATCCAGACTGCTGTTTCTAGTGGGTTATTTTCCATTCTTGTGATACAGGGGTAATCTCACCATTGGCTCTGTGGTGTTTTGATTCAGGTGTCCCCCATCAGCTTAGGTGTTCTGAATGCTAGGTTCCCAGCTGATGGAGATTTGAGAACTAACACCTCCTGGAGGGAGTGTATTGCTGGGGGTGGACTTATGGTTGTTATAGCCAGTTTCCCCTTGCCAGTGTTTGGCACACTCTTCTGTTGCTATTGTCCACCTGATGTGAGCCAGGGGGGTGATGCCCACCTTCTGCTCATGCCATCATGGAGTTTCCCTCTCGAGCCTGTAAGCCAAAATAAACCTTGTTTCCCCCCCACCACGAGCTGCTCTTGGTTGGGTGATTTTTACCAGTAATGCAAACCTGACTGAAACAGGGTCCTTCTGAACCTAGATTTAGTGCTCTAACTAGTTTTGGTGGTTATATTCTGCCTGTCAACTAACAGGGTTTAGAATCACTTAGGAAATGAGTCTCTAGGCATGCCTATGACAGATTACTGGAATTAAGATAATTGGGAATTGGGAAGACCCACCTCTACTGCAGGCTGCACTATTCCATGGGCTGGGGTCCTGTACTGAATAGAAAAAGGAAAGCGCATTGCTCTCTGCTTCCTGACTGTGAATGCCATGTGGCCATCCAGTCTCCTTCTCTGGCTGCTTTACCTTCCCCATCCTGATGGACTATATCTCTTCCAGCTATAAGTTATAATAAACTCTTTCCTTCTTTTACTTCTTTCCTGTACTTTCTGCTTCTTGTCAGTTATTTGCTCACAGAAATGAGAGAAGTAACTATTATAACTGTCCTGTGACCTGTCTCCACTGTCCACCTACCCCTTGCATTCATGACACACACTGGATGGAAACACTTGGTTCATGGCGGGCTATCGGGAAACATGTGTAACATGACGGATGACTACGGTTATGACTAAATTCCCTCAGGCTCATGGCACTACAGATGTTCCACTATAAAATGAGAATTCAATTTTTTTCCTTTATAAAATATTTGAACTAAGAATAATTAATATGGTCACTTCAAATCCCAATAGATGAATTTCACTCAATTAAGTCCATACGCTCAAAGAAAATAAAGACGTTTAGACAAACCACTAGTCCTGATCTTCTCTTGCCCTGTATATCTGAGACCATCCACGCAGTTGTTTGTCCATGGGGAAATCCACCAGACACACATGCTAGGCTCAAGGAGAAAATTCAGTGATGTGTGCCAAGGACTTTGCACAGCACAATAGGGATCAGGTTTTACACAGAGCCAGTCCAGGTGGGCTCATGTTCAAAGTGGCAGATTCACCTTCCAGGACCCTCATTTCAAAATGCAAAGCTTCACTAGGGCTATCAACGGAAACTTCCTCCCAAAATAAGATGAAAACCTTATGTAATGACTGACTTGCCACACCTTGTGTTTTTTTTCCCATTCTTGTACCTTGAATCTTCTCCATCTGTCTTTTGAATGCACTGTAGACTCCCCCCCCCCCCCCTCTGTGTGTGTGTAGAAGTGTTTTGCTCATTCTGCTGCCTTGTCTAGAGCATCTCCAGAACTCACCAGACCAACTCTCACTCGGTCCTCCTATCCAGGGCTGTGACACCAGACCCCACATGGGGATATTCCTGAGAATCTGTTAGTCCATCTTCTTGGTACAAGAAGGAGTCTCTCCTCTGGGCACTCATAAGAGGCACATGTGTTCTGTTGTACCACCTACGTTAATCCCCACTAGCTGGTCTGCTTTCTTGGCTAAGCCATGAGCTATGGTACTTACCAATGCATCTCTGCTACAAAGGAGACACACAGCTGTGTTGAATGAATTAATGAATGACATAATGAGAGTGCAGCCATAGTAGAGGGCTTTGTGGGGGGAAATGCTACTTTTTAAATCTTACTTTCAAGGCTGTATGCTTGTTCTTCCCCAGACAATGGAGACAGGACATCTATGACAGCTTGTGCATGGAGACACCTGCCTATGCCTCCATCAGAGCCTTCCTTTGATCACATTGTAACAATGGTGTGTCCTCTTTGAATTTCCGAGAACATAAATGTGAATACTTCCTTTGGGCTCCTATCTAGGATGAAATGGAGTTGGTCAGAAAGTTGAGTGGATTATAACATCTGACAGGAAGTTTTCCTCGTTTAACCTTTTCTCACACTCATAGCATTGGACTTGCTTTCAACTTGTCACTGAGGTAACTGCTGTTTTCCAACCTGGCTTTAGGCTCATTTCTGCTTCTCTGTGTTTACTTGGGCCATAAACAACACATTCCAAATGATCTCAAGGTTAGTAATTTTTATTTCTAACTAGATTTGGGAAACTTAACAAATCATACAAACAAAATCTCAAAATAGTGCTGAGAATGGAAACATGTTAGGTCATTACCTTGGCAGGCATTTTGTTTATCATTTTTATAACCCATAATAGAATTTCCATGTTTTACATTATACATATATATATATATTATGTGTATATATAGATGTACATATCTATATATGTATATATATTAGATATCTATACGTCAATAAAAAGAGACAAAAAAGCCTTTTAAAATGAGGCATGGCACGTAACACTTGACATTCTTATTACAATACAGATGTGCACTTCCTACGTGATGATAATAGATGCTCAGAGGCCAGAGAGAGTTTACAAAGACAGAAGGACACCCCTGTAAAAAGAGGGGGTACCATGCAGCTGGACGTTTATTGCCTATAGTTCTCACAATGTCCAGACAGCATCCTGAAGTTAAAAATGGCATCTGGTTATTGGAAAAGACAATGATACTCAGATTCATCCTGGCTCCGTAACCGCTGGCTGCGAGTCATTCCACTGACCAGAGAATGACAAATACTGCTGATGGGGATTGAAAACACAACACGAAAGACGTTCATCGGAGAGGCAGAGCTTCTCATTTAGACAGAAAGGAGAAGTTGCTACAAACTGACCGTCCTGTGCTGGCCTTGAGCACTTATCTATCTCAGCAGACCCTGGCTCAAGGTTGTATGGGTGGAACACAAGTGTCCTCCAGGTAATGGCGCCACCACACAGCTGGGGTGAGCAGTCATACTGTGCCCAATACTGACTCAGAGAATCAGGAATACGTTGCCCAGTGGGTCACACATACGCTAAATCCAGAGAAGGAAATTCATAAAAGTCCCACAGAGACGCTAAATTCACTGTGTAGAAATCTACCTTTGCAAAGACTTCAGCACTCCTCCTGTAACCTGTAGGCTCACTGTCTTGCAAATCCATCTGGATTCACTTCTCATGCCCTGTACTGAATTTAATTTAAAAACTTACAGAGAAACCTGGATTCCCTTGGCTTTATTCCCATGGGATTGGTGACCTGGAAGCCTGGCCCAAGTTCTTGGAGCACAGGAACCTTCCATAGAAGTGTGGGTTTTAATCCCAAGAAGATAGGTCAGTCTTCCTACTGCCCCAATTCACACCTTCCTTCAGTGCATCCATCTGCACTTAACCCACACAGCGTTCTGTCTGTGGGACTACAGTAAACAGTCTGGTCAATTTCAAAACTTCTTTGTAAGCCACTTACTGGCGTCCCTTTACGTTGGGTCTTCAGTCCAGCTAATGATCTCCAATCTGATCTCATTTTTGCCTCTGCTATCTATTAGTTTTTATCAGTGGTGACCTTCCCTAGCCCTTTGTTTTCCTAAGGCAAGAAGACATTTCTATTGAAAGTTAACCAGCACCCTTCTTAGAGCTCCCCTGAGGTTTTTAATCCAGCTTGCCTCTACTGGGATGCATTTCTCCTTCTAGCGACAGGAGAAGCACCTGGCCATGTGGATTGTTTTGATTTATTTTGCAACTGAATTCAGTGCTAACACAACATTTCTTTGGAAGTTTATCTGCAGGAGCCTCACACATCAAATCTAGTACCCATTATATCAGGTATAATTTCTTTCAGTCTTCCATACTACAGACAGAGATTTACAGAACCACAGAAACAACTTGTGGACCAGGCTATGCATAGAAAAAATTTAAGGAAGTAGGTGGAGCAAGGAGTACAATCTGTTCCTCACAGTAGTTTCTGAAATAAATCCGCATTTATCAACCACATCATCCATATGTCCTCTTCCCTGATGTCACCTCACACACTTTTGCTATGAAATAAAATGGAAATTGACCACGCAGTTCTTTTGACATTGTTTAGAAAACATGAAGAGAGAATGAGTGTGGGCATTACATTTTTTTTGTTTTGGAACAAGTGGCATATTTGGATCTAAGGAGGATTTTATCTACACAAACATGTTCCACTTCTGCACAGATTAACCTGAGTTCTGAAATGTTTGTGTGCACTTAATTGCATCAAAATGATAAAGCTATGAGCTAGTAACATATTGAGCAGATCTAGTTAAATTGGAGTAATCTCTTTGTGAGCCAGTAAAAAGGTGAGCTCACCAACTCCAAGTAGTTGCTTTCCCATTTTCCTCACTATTTTTTTCTTGGAAAGCATCTTGAATGAGACTTGAATGTTTGACGTTATTTTTTCTGCTTTCCCAGACATCTAAAATGAAAGCATCTCTCTTATCCAGTCGCACGCCAGCCTCATCCCTCCACATCCTCCATCCGTCTGCGGCTGCAGCCTGGAATGCAGAGGTCTGGAGAAGCAAGTCCCAGCTAAGAGCTTAGTTGACCTAAGACACTTCCAGCCGGTTATTGAGCTGCCCCATAGCAGCCTCTACTTGAAATAGTTGAGTCCTGCTACTAAGAAAAACTTCTCTAAGAAGAGTTCTGAATCCAGCACGGCAATATGAGCCGCCCTACCAATCAGGGTGTTGGCAGTGTTGGGCAGCGCATGAAACACGTTGTGCCGAATCAAAGTGCAGTCCTTGGCTTCCACCAGAGGGCCCAGGAGGTTGTTGATCATTTCAGCATACACTGGCCCTGGAAGGGGGAAGAAGACGGAAGCTGAGTGGCAGTGAGAAAGGGGATGTGGAGCAAATCAGTGCATGTGCATCCGCTTCTGGTCCTGGGCTGAACTCTTTATAGAGCGGTTTCCCACCTCATCTGAGTGGTGGGACATAAAATAAGAAATAAAATTAAAGTTCCCTTTGGTCAGATCACGATAGCCAGGGTGATCAGGGGGCCACCATGCGGCGGCCTTGTGTCAGGAGCCATGACAGAAGCAGAAAGGAGGGGAGACACCAGGAAAGCCCATCAAAGAACTGACTTCTCCAGGGGACCACAGAGGATAGAACCGCTCCTCAAGTGAGGGAGCTGCCTCGTATCACGCGTTAGGTGAACGAGGTGGCCTTTCACTGCTTTGCAGCTGCTCCGTGACAGCAAGACGCTGAGCAAAGCAATGTGTACACCTGGGTCTGAAGTTCACACCTCCCCAACTGTGTCCCCCTTCTTTTTCTTCCCGACAACTTTTACTGCAGCCACACACATTTGCTAGAATAATCCTGACGCTGGCTCGTCTTCGAGTGCTCACTATAAAGAACCAAGCTTGTTTCATACAGCCAGAGTGACAGCCCCTCGCCCCAGTGTGCACAACGTGGGGTGGCCAGCCTTACTTCTGACTCTGCTCTACCTCTGACAAATACTCCCACAGTGCTTCCTCTTTCTCAAAATCTATCAGGAGGGAAATCATTTGAGGCTCTTGTTTTCCCAGGCTGGGAAGGGTGCTAGACTCCACACAATGCTAGGAATATATATACTTTTTAATTCTCTCATTTCCCTTCTTAACGTCTTGATAGGAACTTTGAAGCTGGGGAAATAAAAAATATAAGTCGAATTAATAAGGGATTTGTTTGTGACACGGTCTTGTCAATTAAGCTGAAATGACTTGGGGTTAAAATAAAAGGTACAATGTTTACTAAGAGTCCATTATTGACTTACAACAGCAGTCATTATAAAAGGTAATATACTGGAACAATGCCGTAACAAAGAATTGTATGCACAAAGTTTTTGTTTCCAGACAAAACCGAAGTCAATCAAAAGTCAGCAATGGGTCTGGAGAGATGTCTCAGCAGTTAAAAATGCTTTCTTGCAAGGTAAGACAACCCAAGTCTGATTCCCCAGCACCCATGTAAAGCCAGGTGGCACATGTGTCCAGAGTTCATTTGCTATGCCCATTCTCTCTTTCTCTCTCTCTCTTTGAAATAAATAAGTACTTTTTAACTGTCAGTATGAAATGAATGGCTAAGTAAACCCTGTTTGTGAGCGCCTATAAAATCATGTGTATTAACACCAAACAATGATATATGCATGCTTTTGGATAATGTGAACAAGTTTATTATTATTCCATTAACATTCTAATTTGTTCAAATCATATATCTAATAAAGTCCAGGAAGCTGTTCATTAAAAGAAAGGCAAAGTCACTCAAAATGCAGTGATGACTCAGTGAGGTCATTTTCTTCTAAGTCATACGATGCATTCCACAAACCCTATACTTATTCTACATCTAAGCCCCTCAACACTATATATACTCTTCTGTTTGCTGAGTTATCACATGCATTTCATTGCTATTGCTTATCTGATGCCACAACTAAGTCCTTTCATGGTAGAGCCTGTCTCAGACGTCCTGCACCCATCTTTCTATTTCCATGGCCGTTACACAACAGGAGCTGAGCAACAAAAACACTGCTCACTACAGGAAGGAGATGCACAAGGCAGTCACACTGCGGTGCACACTCGCTCATGCAGATGAGTACAGCTTGTCCCACCACCCAGTTCTGGATGGACGCAGCATGGAGACACCCAGGATCTAGCTGTCCCCAGTAAGTGTACTCAGTTTCATGAATTCATCTGTGCTCGATAAATCAGCAAGACCCTTTACACATGAACTTCAGCTCACCTGTGTGTCTGTCTCTGAGGGCAGTCTTACACATTTCGATCCTGGCTGAATGGAATGGCACGTAGCGATCTTGGGGAGAAGCGACCAGAACAACGTTTTTAAAATACTGCAGCCCTGTAACAAGAAGCCAGGTAAGTGTTTTCTACCCAGGTCGTCCCAACAGAAACACCCTTTGGTTTTCACATATTTAGTGTCTCCCCCAGAGAGCACCCAAGTGACAGGACGACAGATAGAGCGCTCTGTGGATATGCAGGTATGCAGGGCTTCACTACGACATACAGCCCGAGCGAGGCACTGCAAGTACCTGTGGGGAGCTGAGGAAAGAACTGCTTAGACTGGGCTCTGCTGAGGCCTCTGTGATGCCTACATTGCAATTCAACTTCCCCTTGTGCCCAGTCTTACGTCTCTTCCCCACAGAGGTGACTGTGAACTTTTCTGCTTGACACACAGAGCCACAGAGTAGAAAAGGAATAGCTTGAGGCTGGACGTGAGCTGGTACCTTGCCAGACTCAGGGGTCTCAACGGGCTCAAGGAATGATGGACTCTGGGCACAGCAGCTTGCTCACCAGCACTTAGCAGCCAGTCAGTAGTGCCCTGCACCCTCACTGGGCATGGGGACCATGGTTCGTGATCCTACCTGTCTTCTGACTTAGTTGGTAAAGGAAACATTTACGCAAGTCTGCGTTATCCCTGAAGGTCAGCTGTAAAAGGGACCCAGATTTCTTCAATTTCTGCATGAGCCACAAGCCTAGGAAGACAAAACCAGAACCAAAATAATGAAGGTAAAATAAAAATAAAAAAAATTAAAAAAGCAAAACAATCTATTTTCCATTAGCTTAAAATAAGCAGAGCAGTGGGTCCATTAGCAAATAGTTGGGAAGTTAGAGGTCAACTGCCTGCTTAGAGGCTGGTGGCAGGAATATAAAAACACCCACAAAGAATGAGATGGCAACAGCTTTCCCAAGTCAGGGAACCATGTGTATACTCCATACTTGTTCAGCCTCCTTCTGAGAAGACATCCCAGGTAAAGAGTACGCAGTACTAAAAATATATAAGAATGTTCCTGAAAGGTTCACTGGAAAGTTAGCTACCGTACTAAAGCAGACTAGGCTAATTGTGTATTCAGCCTCCTTATGCAGACTTAAAGGGAATACACTATATATACCAACAGCAAACGATGAACCTGGTAAAAACAGGACATATGCAAGATGTGATACTTATGTGTGTATACATATGTGTATGTGTGTGTATGTGTGTGTGTGTGTGTGTGTGTGTGTGTGTATGCCAATCACAGTGGCAGTTGATTATATGCCCGTGTGTGCAAAGATAAGGTGGAACAGACTATATGAAATCAGTTTAGATAGGATAGGTTGGATGAGTTGATGAATCATATGTTTTAAAAACTTTTTGTAATGTTCTAAATCACTATATATAACAACAAATGGAGCCAAGGAGATACCTCAGTGGTTACAGGTGCTTGCTTTCAAAGCCTAAAAGCCTGGGCGTGTTACCCATGCATCTGGAGTTCCTTTGCAGTGGCAAGAGGCCCTAGCACACCCATTCATATGTTCTCTCTCTCTCTCTCTCTCTCAGTTTCTCTCTCTCTCCCCTCAAAAATAAGCGACCCATGTGGGCCTCCCAACATGAAACCATGCCACTTCATCATTCAAGCCCACTACTGTTGTCACTATGGTCTACGGATGTGATACATCTTGCCCATCATACGGGATGCTTCCTTCATCACTGGCTCTTCGTAGGCACTCCATACATCATACGTTGCCCTTTGGTGGGATGCTATGTGTCTATTGCTGAGACACTTGCAGCTTGCAGCATAAACTGTCCCTTAAGGCTGTTACACATGACATTTCTTCTGCACAGAAAAACCTACTGTTTGCTGCCTTAGAAATTCCACTCATGTTCTACAAAACATTGAGCATTTCTTCGCCTCTCCTTCTCTTCTCCCTCCTCACCTTCTTTCTCTTTCCCACCTCTATAACTCTCTCCCTCTTCCCATTCCCCCTATTTTCTTCTCCTCTTTTCCTCCTTCCTTTCTATGGTTCTGTGTCTCAACACAGGGTCTTATGCATACTGGGTGTGGTGGTTTGATTCAGGTATCCCCCATAAATTTGGTGTTCTGAATGCTAGGTTCCCAGCTGATGGAGATTTGGGAATTCACACCTCCTGGAGTCAGTGTATTGTTGGGGGCGGGCTTATGGATGTTATAGCCAGTTTCCCCTTGCCAGTGTTTGGCACACTCTCCTGTTGCTATTGTCCACCTTATGTTGGCCAGGGGGTGATGCCCACCCTCTACTCGTGCCATTATTTTTCCCTGCCATTGTGGAGCTTCCTCTCGAGTCTGCAAGCAAAAATAAACCTTCCCCCCCCCTCCACAAGCTCCCTTGGTTGGGTGATTTCTGCCAGCAATGCAAACCTGACTGCAATACTAGGTAAGCACTGTATCACTGCGATACATCCTTAGCCAAATCCTTGCTTCTTTACTCTCTGTACCTCCCCTCTCTTACAACACAGATGAAACTGGGAGGGCCTCAAAGCTGGAGGTCAGCAAGAAGTAAGAGAATTCCACTCTACCACTCTGCCTTGTCTGCAGCGAATGATAGCTATAGCTTTATTTGTTTTCTTTTTCTATTGAATCCTCAATAATTCTATGACACACATATTCATTGTGGTGGTTTGAATAGAATAGATGGCCCCCAATATATTCAGTTTTTTATTTGTTTGTAGTTTGCACCTGGCTGGAGGCAATGTCACTGGGTGTATCTTAAGGTGTGGTGGTAGGTTTCAGATTTCAATCTAAAGATATGCCAAGTGTGCCTAGCTGAAGTTCCTGAAGTGTGCTGTGCTGTGTGGCTTTTGACTTTGGGCTTGTACTTCTCTCTCTCTGGTTAGACCTGTGAAGGCAGGCCAGCTTCTTCTGCCATTATGGAACTTCCCCTGGATCTGTAAGCTTCAATAAATATCCCTTCCTCTATAACTGTGCCTGGTCTGGAAGTTCGTCTCAGAGAACCTGAATCTGTCTCCTACATTCATATAGGCACATACATTTGTATACTTGGACAACACAGCATGACAATTGCTTCTATAGAACTTGTCTTGTATGAAGTAGCATAAGCAGTTTAGAGATTATGGAAACAGGAAGATACATGTATGTTATATGCAAGTGCTATGACCTTTTATATGAAATCCTCAAGAATCCCCATCATTTGGTATTTGTTGGGATCCTGGAACCAGTCAGCAAGGGAACTGAGGGATGAGTATATATACACATTTATGTATCATATGTGTGTTCACACACTTACATATCACATGCGTGTTCACACACATGTTACATGAACACAAATGTGTGGTTGTTTGAATCAGATGTCCCCGCGTTGGTGGCAGTTTGATGGAGGAGACATGTTGTTGCAGGCTTTGGGTTACTGTAGCCAGCTCCCTTTTGCCAGAAATGGACTCAATTTCTGCTGTTTTTTCCACCTATTATTAAGGGATGATGCCCAGCTACTCTACTATCTTTTCCCTGTGATCACAGTGCTTCATCTTGAGACTGTAAGCCAGAATAAAACCTTTCCTCCAATCAGTTGTTTTAGTCAGGTGTTTTGTACCAGGAATGTGAAGGTAACTATAGCTACAACAAAATACATGTTTACACACACACATACATATCCATGCATATATGGATGCAGGTATATCCACACACATGAGATATATAGATATATACATACATGCATACAAACATGTAAGCATGCACGATTAGTAACTGAGTGTCATAGGGTGAAATGCTGAGCCAGTGTCTTCCCCGTGATTCCTTGTGCACTAAAGTGATTCAAAGCCCATGTTGTCTCTGTCACATTGCTGTGCAGTGTTGATCTTGAAGCCAGAACCCCAGGGACTTCACATCTTGGTTCACAGAAACTGGGAGATGGACATGATCTTGGAAAACATCTAGTGTAATGTGATGGCTATGTTCTGTTCTCAACTGGATAAAATTAGGAATCCACAGACATTCCTCTTGGTTGAGTGTCTAAGGTTGCTTCCAGGAAGGATGAAATGAAGGAGGAAGTGCTTCCTCCAGAGTAAGCCCTTCCCCCAGACAGTGACCCTCCCAGACAGGGGCTTTATGTAAGGAAGCTCTGGGAGAAAAGAATCCCTTCCTTCCACCTGGCTGCATGGGCTTCCTGCTTCACTTGCACACACATATCTTTTGGCCATCCTTCGTTGGTATTGGGAACAAGTTTCCTCAGCCTTCCCCCATGGACTAAAGACCAACATGGACTGAAGACCAGCAGCTCTCCTGCAAGCCCTCAGGACTTCAGTGCTGGATGGGGACTGCCGAGGCATCCAGCCTCGTGGACTGAGCAGCTACCAGGTTCCTTGACTCTTGGGCCTGCAGACTGCTATTGTTGGACTGCCGTAAGCTAATCCAATAAATCCCTTTTTAATACAATTCATTTCTCTCTATCGGCTCTGCTCCACTAGAGAACCCTGACTAATACATGTAACATCATCCCTCAGCTCACAAACAGAATGGCTTTATTTTTAAAAGCAAGTATCTGCCCACTATCTCACACTTGGAAGAGGCGACAGAGTTGCGGAAATCCATCAGGGATGTCGCTCTCTAATTTCACACTTGCATATGCCAATATAATACTGAGGAGCAGTCAGGAAGAGGAATTCTTACCTGTACTAACCAGGGTGCTGTTGTTGTACAGTGTCCCCAGGTGAGGCCCAGACAGTGACAGGAACGTGTGGAGCTTATTGAGGTAATACCGGAACCGGGGCCGTGTGAGGACTGATCTGATGATAATGTTGCCCAGAGAATGGCCAATGAAGCTGTTCAGAGGCAAGAATGACATACATGAACGACAGCAAAGACCAGTCATGTCAGGTGGGAGGCTGAGCCTGAAGCAATAAGACCCCAGCACCTGCCAACACCTTGGCACCTGGACACAGGGAAACTGGACCAGGACATGGGAAATACTGACTCATTCTCATGTGGCTTCCAGACTGCAGAGCTTTCCAAGAAAGGGTACTGGGGAGGCCATTGCCCCATTGTCAGGGAGAAGCATAGCAAATACCCAAAACAGTACTGTCAAAGCAGCCTGTCCTCATGGCTGGTACCCAGGCCTCCTCAGCCCATGTGGGGGCAAGGAATGTTCTTCCGGAAATAACATCTCAGCATTGACCTTTCTGGTCATTTAAAGACAAAATTCCAACTCCTGAGCCCAGTCTAGGAGGCCAAACCTCAGCTCACCTCTGACTACTGCCTTCCTCTGCTCCTCTCCTCACTCCCTGAGCTACTCTTGCTCTCACAGGGTCTGTCACCCTCCTTCATGTCCTGCCCAAGCTGGCCTGCCACTCCCAGATTCATGGATTCAACATTTCATTTAATTTCTGTTAAATGATTATTTAATTTACTGAAACCCTATTAAAACAGGGATGTACCACCCGGCTTCTTCCCACAATACACATAAAACCAGTAATGGAGAGACATGGATGTTTGCCTATGAAACTGATATTATAATGATAGAATTAGTCAGAGTGAGGGTTTCAACCTATATTGATATAGCTATATGCCCCCCAAATCACAGGGTACTTCCTTTTGCCCAGGTAAATTAAATATCTCGAGCAAGTGACTGGTTTAAGGGTGAGGACAGTATCAGCACTGCCTAAAGCCATCTCACCCACTGGGTTCACAGGCCTCTTTCCTGAGCTCATCCAATTAATATAAGAAAGCAGAGTCACCTCTATCATATCTTCCAGGGCCCAGGAAACAGTACAGAGGAAATGGAATATTAAATATGAGCACTGCTCTAATTGCTAGCCTAAGCACACCCTCCAGGGAGATAGTGATAAGATACTGAGGAGACTCAAAACTCATCAAAGCAGAAAAACAGAGGCTGCTGAGAGCTCAACACCAAAGGAGACTTCTAGCACACCCTCCAAGGCCTGAGGAACACTGCAGACAAGGGTGTGTAAGGAATGTGGGAGCTACAGGGTGGGAAGTGACTGGTGCATTTGTGACTCTACAGTGATTATGATATCCCCACTGAGGAGGGTGTTCAGCAGAATGGAGACAGGGGAGAGAGGACAAAAGAAGATAACCTGATGAACTATGGCCAATTTGCAGTATGTTCATATATCAAAGTTCACAGTAAAAACTATATTAAAAAAGCAGAGCCAGGTGTGGTAGTATATGCCTTTAATACCAGCACTCAAGAGGCTGAGGTAGGAGAATCACTGTGAGCTCAAGGCGATCCTGAAACTAAATAGTGACTTCCAGGTCAGCCTGGACCTACCTCAAAATAAATAAATAAATAAAAAGCTTGTCAATGTTTACACACCTAGTACATGTCAGACTCTATACTTGTTTGAGAACATGGACTCAAACCTAGAGATTACTGTATTTAATCCAATACTCGATCTGCTCAGTAGAAAAATGTTTATTCTCTCCATGCATACTAATGACAGATGTGTGTATGTAACTGTCCCTGGTGTCCACTCACTCCTGCCTAAAAGCAGTTGCCTTCATGAAGAGTCAAAGGTAAGTTAACACAGCAGTGTGCAGAAGCATCCTTTAAAATATTTATTTTATTTTTATTTGAGAGCAACAGAGAGAGAGAGATGGGGGGGGAGAGAGAGGGAGAGAATGGGCGCGCAAGGGCCTCCAGCCACTGCAAATGAACTCCAGACGTGTGCGCCCCCTTTTGCATCTGGCTAATGTGGGTCCTGGGGAATCAAGCCTTGAACCGGAGTCCTTAGGCTTCATGGGCAAGCACTTAACCGCTAAGCCATCTCTCCAGCCCCCAGAAGCATCCTTTAAAACGTCCTATTGCAAACACTGAACATGCCTCCACATTCCCTAGGCATCAACTACCTGCAGTTCCCTTTTACCTGATTCGGGATATGGAAAGGTTGTATAGCTGAATGTGTTGAATGATTTCATCCAGCAACCTGTCTGTCATGGTGTCAAAATCTGCAAATGTGTCCATCTGGAAGAAGAGAGAGAAAAAGGAAGCAGAGAGAAGTGACAGCCAAGGCAAGGCTCTTCACTCAAGCCATCTTCTTCCACTAAAGAACTTGGTGTGTTCTGGAAACATGCCTAGGCCTGACGTTGGATTGACAGCTGACTCCAGGACAAAGGTCCACCAACTGGGGTTCTCATGAAGAAACTCAGGTAGCTGAAGGATCTTCAGTTCAGAGGATGAGGCTGCGTATATTGGCCCCCTTTCAGAGAAAGAAGCAGACCCTCAGAGAGAAGGCCTCTTGGTCACCTCATGTAAGCCAGGATTCACAGCAAGACATGCTCAACTCCAGCATCCCAGCCCCTCACCCAGCCCAGCCTTTAGATCATGCTCCCAGTTCATGGCCAGAGATTAGCTATGGAAAGGATCGTAACACCAGCTGTGTTCTTGGAAGGATGGCCAAAGGATAATGGAGCATGGAGAGAAGAGAGGAAACACCATGTATGTCTAAATATCTGAAGACATGCTCGATTGGTTTATATAACCCCAAACATAGAAGCATATTTAGGGTCAACATCTACAAACATACAGTCCCTCATAAGTGGAACTGATCAATAATATCTTGGGATGCACAAAACAGGGCTGAGTTCCAGGCTTGAGAAGGTGAACAAGAAATCTCATGAATGTCCATTAGTATGCACGTGGAAGGAGGCCCTGGTGTGCCCATTCTCTCTATATATCTGTCTCGTTCCTTTTCTCTCTCTCATATATAAATAAATAAAACAATTTTTAAAACCTGTAAGCCAGAAATAAATACTTTCCTTCCACAAGCCCCTCCAAAGGTTACTTGGAACTCTTTTTACCCCAAGTTATAAATCTGAGAAATGACAATCACAGACAATACTTGACGCAGCTCATCTCTTGCTCATAGATTCCCTGTCTCTGTGATGCTGACACTTCACTAAGGCCACAGCCTCCACCTACCACTCCTGAATGTAAATCAGTCATAAACCAGCTCCCTTGGTTACGCAGAAGTAAGTGACCATGTCCCCAGTGTGAATCTGTGGAAGACCAAATATTTGAACCTTTAAGCGGGCACCTCCTTAATACCCTACACCTCAGTCAATTTATTAACACACTGACTCATATGTTGTCATTTTTTCCTTCCTCAAGTTCTCAAAGGCAAACAGAAAGATCTTTTTTTTTTTCTCTCTGAACAATCGAAGTGCCTGGATAAAGTTCTATAAGATCTCATCTCTGCGTGGGTCCATATATCATCCTGATGCCTTTAGGGGGTCAAGTAAGCTTTTCCTCCAAATCTTCTTTCATTTTGATATTTATTTTACCTTACCTGATTCTTTTCAGACATTAAGAAGTCCAGTTTTCCTCCAGGGAGCCCCAGTTCTATGAAAGTCTTTACCAGCCGGAGGTCTGCACTATTTCCTAAAAATGACAGATAGCCACATACCCAGTTTCCACAATTAAACATATAAAAACGTGACATGACAGATTTCTTTCTCCCCTTTCCCCATTACAATTAGATTTCCACATTATTTTTAAGGAGACAATTAAAACAACTAAGGAACTATCATGCCCCAAACCATGCATGTACATTACACATAGCTGAGTCCTTTGAATGACTCGGCCTCTATAGAACCAGCCCTTGACCTGTCATTATGGCTTCCCAATACTCTGTAGTAATGGATAGAGGCACCCACTCTCCTTCCTTCCTCAGAATACTATTTGCCCAAATCATTTTGCAAGGAGCCACCTAATGGCTGATGTGGCGCAATGTGACACCAAAAAGTCCCTCTTATCTCACTTGCTAATGCCAAAGCTAATTCTATCATTCATAGGCAATCAGGAAGACTCTGGAGTAAGCCAATCCTCCTGTAGCTATCTCCATTGAGGAGCAACCTTCCCTGGGCCCAGGACTTTGGAAGAGCAAGTTCATGAGTGGCAAGGCCAATCAACAGGGGCAGAGGAAAGGAAAGGTTGAGATTTCCAAATGCTTGCTAATACCAGAGGCACAAGAAACACCAGAGTTGGCAGAAGGGCCATGTGGAGAATGAATTTTCTATAGCACAGTAAGTTTCTAATTTTTTTTATTTATTTGAGAGTGACAGACAGAGAGAGGAAGAGGCAGATAGAGACAGAGAGAGAGAGAGAGTGGGCGTGCCAGGGCCTCCAGCCACTGCAAACGAACTCCAGACACGTGTGCCCCCTGTGCATCTGGCTAACTCCAGATGCGTGCAGCCCCTGTGCATCTGGCTAACGTGGGTCCTGGAGAATCGAGCCTCGAACTGGGGTCCTTAGGCTTCACAGGCAAGCGCTTAACCGCTAAGCCATCTCTCCAGCCCCACAGTAAGTTTTTAGGCATAGATTTCATGCAAATCACAGAGGTTTAACTGGATCAAAGTGAATTTCTGGCCTACATCTAACCTGGGTCCCTGTGGAATGGAAAGCGAAAAGTTACTTATTTGGATATTTAAGCTGCCTACTTTCCTATGCGAATAAAGTCCACAGATCATGGTTTCAAATACTTTCTATACAACAAATGAGAATACAACTAATTTTATATCATTCTCATGAAATGCCCTAATGACTAAAAGGAGAGTGACAGCCATATGGAATTTTGAAGAATCAAGGTTTGAGATCAATCCTGTGTTTGATACTCCCATGTGCTACCAGTCTTGTGGCCTATTTTCCAATATGTAGGGTCATGGTGATGACATGGTCATATTCCTTTAGGAAATATGTGTATCTTCTCTTATTATGCTAATTTTTTTCTTCATTTCTGTCACCAAAATTGTGCTCTTTGCTATCTTTTTAAAGCTTAAAACTCCCTAATGGCATTCCTAGATAAGGCCTTTCAAAAACATTTTACATATGTTTATATTTAACATTAAGAATTTAGGAATTAAATGTACATACCTATTCCTTAAGCTGCTGAGAGAGACAGGATTTTCTGGAGCATAAAACTTTCTCAAAAGTTTTTATTTAAGGATGTGTTACATTATGGGCTTTTGTACAACATGAGGCATTTTGTAAATATTCATAACTCATCAAGGTGCTCAGTTCTCTATTGATGTGAGTAAACCCCTGGACATCAAATTTGAACAAGAGAGTCTGTAACATTCTGAAGAGGCTAGACACAGGCACCTTGAACTGCAAACCTAATCTTTATATGCAGTGTGATTTTGTTATCACTTGGCTTCCTGATGACCAGTGGCCAGGAGATGAAGACATGGGCAGCTTAGCTCCCTGACTCCGCATACCAACAGCAAGGCTTATCTGTCTTTGTGACACTCTTCTTTCCCATGTGAATGATGGAGCAAAGAAGAACCTACTGCTTGACATGATTTCTAAGTTGAACAAAGAATGTGGGACTCTTGCATTACTAAAATGTAATATCGCCAAAGTGAGACATCACATTTTACTCTGGCCTTATCTGGCATACAAAAGGTGCTACTAACCCAAACTCCTTAAAATGTACCCATTTATTCATTGTATTCACTCCATTTCTTCCTTTACTCGTACCATTCCACATAATGCATGCATTTCTTTAATATACTCATTCCAGGAATATACTCATTTCTTCACTCAATTACTCTGTTCTCTATTCCTTCTTTCATTCTGAACGTTTGTGATGGTTAATCTCTGGTTGTCAACTTGACTGGGTTTACAATTACCATAGAAACAAGTCTATGAAAATGACTGTGAGGGGTTTTCTAATTAGGTTCCTCAAGGTGGGATGACCCACCCACGATTGCATGGCCTGAAGGTCCTGGATTGAATAAAAAATGCTAGTGGATCAACAACATTCAACATGCTGTTTCCTGGCTATGGATGTCACGCGACCAGCTACTGGCTGCCACCACCATAGCTTCCTCTGCATGATGGACTACTATCTTGCACTGTATGTGCAAACAACCCCTCCTCCTTAAGTGGCTTTTGCCGGGAGTTTTGTCTCAGTAAAGAGAAAGGTAGCTAATACAGAAAATCATCCCACTGAGTACTTGATGTCTTCATTCATTCCATTCATTTCTTTAGTTGATTTTATCCATGTCACTGCAGTCATTCATTTATGTGCTTCACTTAGTTAACATATTTTGTGTGTTTTATGTTTATTTTTCAGACAATACGCTATCTAAACTTGAATGGCAATTCATTGCTAGTTTATTGATTTTTAATCGATTCATCATCTAAACTAACTCACAAATATAAATTGCATGTGGTATAAAATTTTGAAGAGGAAACTTTTTAAAACTTACCATCCAAGCCATGGACACAGACAACAAGGTGAATCCCATCTTCCAAATTTTCTTCCTCTTCCTCTGGTGGAAAATATGGTATATCAGAAGCTAGTACAGATGAGTCACTGTACAGAAATCCTTCAATCTTCAGTTCTTTTTTAAATTTTTCTTTGGCCTGATAAAAACTGGAGAATACACTAATTAATCTCAAGCCAAGCTATGTATTCCATGTTGAGCAGGGAATGAGCTGGGCTGGGATGTGGGAGTGATGAGAGTTCACAGGCAAAGCGCGCGCTGAGTGGCTGCTGCCGCGCCTGAGGGCTCCGGGGAGTGCTGCAGAGAGAAGCTTGTTCCAAACCAGGAGGCAAGGGAGCACTCAAGACAGCCGGAGCCTGTGTTCTGCTGATGTCTGCGGGGTTTCCACACGGGACGGGAGAGCCGGTAATAACACTGAAGATTCCACACAACCCCAAGGACCCACGCAGTCTCCAAACATGAGCTCCTTAGAGTGGAAGCTCCACCACTGTCATAAAGCCTACCGTGGTTTGGCCTCAACCTACTACTTCTCAAGCATCATCTCTCCCACAGTTCCCAGCCTCTAACAGTAACACATTTTTTCCCCCAATCTACCATGAAGTATATGGCTTGGCTTGGTTTCTGTGTGTCTTTGTGCATACAGGCCAGAATTCCAGAGCACCTTTCCCACCTGGTTATCACTCCAGGATGATGATTAAGGACATGGACTCAGGAATCCTGGCTGTCATTACCACCTGCTTGTTTTTTGTTTTTTTTTTTTTTCTTTTTTTAACTATAGGTCCCCTGTCCATCTGAAATACTTGGGACTAGAAAGTTTAGGTAATTTTCTTCAGATTTCCTATTTTTCACTTTTACATACTGAGATAACTTCATTATGGGACCCTTATCTAAACATAATATGGAAAACACCCATGTGAAAATATTTTTATGTAATATTTTTGCTAATCCTTAGCTTGAGACAATTTCATGGTATATAATTCTCCATTTGTGCTCTAATGCCATTTCAGATTTCAAGAGCGTACAGAGATAATTCAGCCATAGATGTCTTGCCTAACGTGAGCAAGGGCCTAGTTTTGATCCACAGCAATGTAAAACATGAGTAACGATTTGGATCTTAGAGCACATCAGACTCTGAATTTTCAGATTAGTGATGCTCAGCCTATGCTCCTCTCTATAATTAGCCACAGTCTCCTCTTCCCCCTCCTCACCATCATCATTGCTGCTATAGCTTCCTTCGGTGGAGGTGTTACCTTCTAAGAAGTGTCTCCAGGCTGCCCTCTCCAATGTGCACCCTTTGCTCCTAGCCAAACTCCACCCTGCCCTTCTGGCTCCACTGCACACATGGGGACTCTTGTGTTTGCCCGTCCCTGCCCTTGCCTGCTGCTCCCATCTTCATGGTGCCCTGTTTGAGAGCACAATAAGAGCTGGGACAGCTCTGGACATCCAACAGTGCTCATACTTGTAGAATTGATGATGAGTGTCCTATGTTAGGTATTTAATAAAATTCATTAAGATACCCAGTATTTACCTACTTGTGCTATGTTGGGAGCCATAAAGCAAAAGCCTCTCCATTTTGCTTGGGCCTGTTCTTAAGTTGACTCATTCACCAGAAAGCTGGTCCATCCAGCTTGCAGTTAGGAATGTGGTCTGCACAGGCCACATTTGCAAAAGGCCAGTTTATGATCAGGATGTCAAGCCGTTAAGGCAAGATTAGGAAAACACCCGGATACATCTCCTCTAGGTTCCCTAAGATTAGATAAACACCCAGTTTCACCTCCTCGTAGTTTCCTAACAATTCCGGCCCTAAGTCACGTCAGGCAGCTTACTCCCCCCTTTTCTTCCCCTATATAACCACTGTGTAAAAAATAAATAAAGAGACCTTGACAACTCTTTGCTTGGTCTCGTTCCTTCTTTCTCACCCATCTTTACACAGGCCTGGTCCCCCTCGCGCTCCCCGAATAACTGAGTCCTGCTGGACGGGACAGTGCTATATCTCGGATTAAAAATGCTAGGTGTTAAATAGAGGACATGAGGGATTATGATAAAATGATCATATTATGCACCCAGTCAAATATACAGCTTTTGACTAAGGGAGTAACACGAATGTAAACCCAGCACAGGGATGGAGGGATGAGCTTTGGCACCGATGAAAGCAAACTTAAGAGGGTCCATTACTAAAAGTGACTCAGGCTGCAGAGCAGCTTGGTCCTGTTCTCACAAAGACTCCTAACATCTACCTTCTCACAATGCGAAATGATTAAGTCACCTACCTAAGAAAGTTATTTGTCATAATGACTGTGAACAAAATTTCAATTTCTACCCTTTAAGAATTTATCTATTAAATCATTTCTATATTACACTGGATTGCTGTGGAAGCATCAAAATAATGAAAACGGACTTTTATAGAAATATATTTCTAGTACATAACTTTAGGTTGAGGAAAGCTTATTTTGAAACCTATCACAATAATCCTATTTTACACAAAATACATATAATGATGTGGATAATACCTATACTAATTTCCTCTATATAAAATTGTGAAAGAACACGTGGTGTAGGATGTTGTAGTTTGTTGATTGTTTTTACTTCTTGGTAGTATCCAACCTTCCTGATCTGTATGATATGCATATGATTGCCTTATTAAAATGAGAAAATAATGAATCTCCAGTTTAAAATAGTATTTATGAAAAAGAGAAATCTGTGGGAAAATCCAAATGGCTAAGGACCACCGGGCTTACCTAAACATCCTTTCGCTGATTTCTCCCTCCAAGTTGCTGGCATGAGTAGAAACAACTCCAAAGGAGCCTAGAGGCTGATGAGTGATGGGAACTGGGGTCTGTTTGGTAGAGAATCCAGCCCTGGCAGGGGTCTCCTTGGGCACAGATGAGAAGGGGAGACATGTGGCAGTGCAAGACACAGATAAATTGACAACCTCCACAGCCCTCAGGCTGTCCAGAGTGAAGGTCTCTGCGGAGGTCAGGTGGGACCCCGTGATGGAAGCGCCCGCCTTCAGCTCTTGGTTTCTGGACGCATGGGGCGTGACGGTGTGAGTCACAGTGGGGCACACAGTGCCTGCTTCATGCTTTCCCTCTAAGGAGGCACTCGGCTTTCTACTTAATGACATGGCACTGCCACATGCGGAACTGCTTTGTGAACCTTCACCATTCAGGCCTGTGGCATTTGCAGGTGTGGCACCATTGAATTCAGACACCTTGGGGTGAAACACACCAGCAGCCTCTAAGACACTGATGTTGGGGAGGGCGTGTCTGCCCACATTTAAGTCTTTTGGTCTGCCCTTCGGGTTTTCCATTACTGCTCGATGGAGAGACAGGGTCCTAGGACTTTCGGTTGCTATAATACGTGGTGTTTTTAAGTTAAGACCTTTGGTTTCAACACTTGGCATATTCTCAGTCCTACCATCCAGACAACAGGGTCCTTGAGGATCAGAATGACTTCCTTTACCTGTGGGGATGTCCATGTACCCAGGATCCTGAGGTCTGTCAGAATTTAGAACTACGTCTGCAAGGGCATCCTGGACCTCAGAGCCACCACACGACTGAGAGCTGTGCCCAGGGGAGCTCTTGTCCTTGACGCCTGTGTCCGAGTCTGCAGCAAAGCCTCCCAGGTCCTTCGTGGCTCCAGTGCCTTCTGCAGTGTCCTCGGGACTACTGATCTGGGGCGCAGAGACGGACTTGGTCAGCTTGGTGAGTGCCAGCTCCCGCTCCTCCTCCTCAAAAGGCAAGGAGCTGATGGAGGTGAGAGAAGCCTGAGTACCACTGGGCAGGCTGGTGTTGCTCTCAGTGGGCCCGCCCTCCAAGGAGTTTCTGTGGAGGCCATGTCTCCGAACCAGCTGGTGTGAGACTTCCCTGTCAGTAGGTAACTCCAGAGCCCGGCTGCGAGCCTCAGACCAGGCAACAGAGCTTGGCTCACTCTCAATGCCTGAGTCAGATATGATAGACGCAGACCGCTTAATGACTCCAGACAGCACTGACATGTCCTCTTGCTCTTCTGCGAGAGGGTCCTGTAGGGAAGGCCTGGTATCCAAGGACTCCCTCAGGGTGGTGCTCAGTGGGACACAGAGCTCTACAGGAGGTAGCTTCAGGCTCAGCAGCACTTGCTTCCCCTCCTGGTCTATTCCCTTTCCTGCAGTTCTGAGCTCGGGGGCAGCTCTTTGGTCTGAATAGCTGGCACTTTGCTGGCTTATTCCTGCTACGACCTTGCTTGGCTCAGCCTTGTCAAGGTCATAGATGTCTCTTGAACTCTTTTGCTCATTTAGAACATGGAGGCCCTGTGTGGTTTCATCTCCGGGGGTGATTTTATTGCTAGATTTCACATCAATATAGGTCAGTGCTGGAGCTAGTCCATCCTCTGGACCTGGGCTTCTTCTTGGCCTGTCCATATTGGCCAGTGAGTCTATTCCAGTGTCAGACCTGGGGCCAGTCCAGCATTCATCTTCAAGCATGCCTGCCTTGTTCTGGAATTCACCAATGGTCAGATACACCTGAGATTCTGAGCACACACTGGTATGGTGCTGTGTGATGACATTCTCATTTGGCTCTGGACACCTAATAACCTCTTCATCAGAGCCCATCTGGGGTGGTTTCTGAGTAGCTAAGACAAAGTCTTCCTGCAAACATGGTTTCTGACATACAGTCCTGTTCTTTTCTTTCTCTTTTATATTCATTATTGCAGAATTTGTCACTGGAACATCAAAATTAGGATAAACAGTCAAATTATGTCCTACAACAAAAAGAAAAGTGTATTATAATTTACAAATCTATTCATAAGCTATGCAAATGTATAATTGCTTAAAAATAATTTGACAGTCCTGCATTTCTAATTTTAGAGAGGACAGGAGAAATAACTTTAGATTCACAGAAGTTTCCAAATGTGATTATGAAGTAAACCACCAAAACATACTTGAAAAACATATGTGGCTTTGAGATTTGATCACCTGATAACTTGGAATAAAATTTACAATTGAATGGAGGGGAAATGAACCTGGGTACATCCTATACGTGTGAAACAACTAAGAATGTATTTCCCTTCCCAAGCCTGCAGCAAGGTTGGCATTCTATGTTACCAATACCCCAGTGCCTTCCACACATGTGTTGTGTGATGCATCCTCCCACCATATGATGCATTTGTGCCTCTTTTGCCTCCTCTCAGGTGGAGAGTTTCTGTTTTATTTCTGTAGCTCAAGGCTAGTGTCATGTCTATTACATATCTGATGAATTATTCACAAAATGAATTTGACTAGAACAGGAACGTAGCAAAACAGAGAATATTGTGTTAATTAATTACTTGTACTGGTTTGAAAATAATTACCTCAATGTAAAACCCTTGTCCTAGATAGTGAATTAGGAAGAAGTGGGTATCTGTTATGAGAGTCAACGAGTCTTTGTCTTGATAGAATTTTCAAAATTTTGGGAAACACACACAGGTATAGCTAGTTCTCCAGTCAAATTTATATGGACTATGTCAAAGCTACGGAGATAGAAGAAAGACAAGTGGTCACAAGAATGAGGAACGAGGAGGGATGAATTAGCAGAGGACACAGGATTTTCAGGCTACAGAAAGTGTTCTGCTGTGTGGTACTGTAATGGTGGACACAACACATCTAAGAATGATATTAGTATAAAACTGCCTTCAGGTCATGATGATGTACCCAATATAGAGCCATGGACTGTAACATGTTCTTACTTGGGGGAGGAGCTTGGTCATGTGGGAGAGAAGAACGCATATTGGGATCAGGGGGTATACAGACTACCTCTATATCTTACTGTACATTTCCTTTGCTTGAAATCTAAAATCACTGAAGAAAAAAAAGAATGACTTCTTTTAAAAAATGTAAAATAAAATACAATGTAGCCAGTATCTTGGGGGTTAAGAATTGAGTGTCCTCAGAAGAAATGACACCGAGTCATACTACACAGTGGGATTCCATGAGGAAAGCCGGAAGTTGGAGGGGTGTAGTCTGGTCAGGCCTGATGAGCCCATAAGTGATGGAGTAAGAGTGGATGAAAAAAGAAGGCGAAGGAATGGCTGTAGATAGGCGGAAAGAATCTGCAATACAGATCAACTGGCAGACCAGGGATGACGAAGAAGTCTGGTGACTGAGTTACTGGAAGCAAGATGTAGATTCTGGGAACGCAAAAGTTTTATGGGATTTCTCATAGATGACTAAGATCGGATGCAGGGAGGTTAGAGTGGAAGTCTGTGGGCATCATCACCATTGTCAGTGTTGGGAGCCGTGGCTGCTCTTTGACCATGAAAACTGCAGTTGTTTTGGGATCTCTGGGCACAGAGACCTTGTCGTATGGCCTTGGCAAACAGTCTTCAGACACAGAGGCATTTGTGGAAGCAGACCTTAGGCACGTAGGCACTGTCTGAAAAGTTTTGTTTTCTGTATATAAGCTTGTGTTTGACTGAATAAACCTGAGCCTTGATCAGAACCTGTCTTGGCTCCATTCCTTGTGTTCTTGCCTCAGACCTCATCCCTTGTCTGGAGTCATCCCTTCCCTACTAACCTTTTGCTTCCACAGGTACTCAGGAGAACTACACCCACCACGTTGTGCGGCAACCTCAGGGACAGCTTCGACTGCTGGCCAGTTGGAGCTAGGAGCCCCTAACGGGGTTCCCCCTTTTTTTGGGAGCCGCATCTGGCGCCCAACGTGGCGCACATTCGTGACTTTGTCACCCCTTAGTCGACCCCCGTCCCCTTCGGGACCCCTCCGGCTCTTTTCTGAGCCCCCGTTCGTCCCACTTGGGACCCCTTCGACTCCCTCGCGAGTCCCCTTCTTCTCGGCCTCTGGCCCCCGCCCTTCGCCATGGGCTCTTCCCTTAGTTCCGAGGCTCGTTTCCTCCAATCCCTGCAGGACGAGCTCGTTTCTCGCAAGGTCCATGTTTCCAAGGCTGATCTCTGTCAATTTCTTAATGTCGTTCACCGGGCCTCTCCCTGGTTTGTCTTCACTGCCCCTAACAACGCCAACAAAAAACTCAGGATCCGCGGAAGAAGTAAAGATTAAAAAGAAGACTGCAGTCGCCCGCTCAGTCTTCTGGAATCAGGTAAGTTGGCGCAATTATGGGACAAGCAAAGAGTAAAAAGGAGCTAATTGCTGTAGTAAGAGATATTTTAAGGCACAAGGAATTGGGATTGCATCAAGTTCTTTAAGCAAATTTTTTAATTTTGTTAATAAAAGGAGCTCTTGGTTTATAGAGCAGGGAAATGTTGATTCAGATGCTTGGGATAAGGTAGGGAAAGAATTAAATGTCTGAACTAACTTTTGTGTGTGTGTGTATGTCTTTATGTGTGCTCATTGTGCTTGCTAGTCGTGTCGTGTTTGTGACTGTTTGTGACTAAAGAGATGAGATGAACACAGGTGACACCCCTTTCTCTTCTAGAATCAATTTGCTGTAATTTTTTAATAGCCTTATAAGAAAGATGGTTAATAATGTGGTGAGATGAATTGATTGAAGGAACTGGAAAGGAATTTTTCAATGTTGGGACATAGAATGCTCATTAAAAAATGCTTTTGAGTGGTACTTAGATCAGAATGTTAAAGTATGTAAATAAAGGTGTGCGGATGTTTAAAAAAAAAAAGAGAAAGAAAGAAAGGAAGGAAAAAAGAAAGAAATATTCAGGCTAAACCTAAACACCATGCCTAAAGTTAGAGGTTTTTAAACTAAATATGTTGGGATAGCTTGCTTAAGCTTTATCAAATTTAATTCATGAGTAAAACATAAAATTGTTTTATGTTAATAAAAATTTCTGTGATACATGAAATCAATAGCTATCAAGTTTAAGCCAAAATCATTGATTGTCAAATAATGTTTTTTCTTTCAAAAAGATTTATCAAGGGTTATATTAATATTTAGCTAGCTGTTTTGGCTCAGAAAAGACCAGATTCTCCTCTATTGTATGTAAAGTAACTGTCTCAATTTTGGCATCTTAATGTCCTGTTACTTGAAAATCTATAGGCAAAGCTTGTTTATCAGGAGGAGAATATTTAATTTGGAAAGTAGAATTCTATATGTTATGCAAAAAGACTGCAATGTTGAATCAACAGGTAGGGAATGATAACTGGAATGTTGATATGCTTACTGGGGAAGGAAACTATGCTGGGAATGACAATCAAATTGTATATCCCCGTGCTGTTTATCAACAAATAGCCACAGCAGCTCGTAAAGCGTGGTTTACTCTTCCTTCAAAAGGAGAGGCTGTGGGGGAGAATTTAACTAAGATTATACAGGGTCCTGATGAGAATTATGCTGATTTTGTTGATAGATTGATAAAAACAGCAGGGAGAGTATTTGGAGATGCTGGTGCTGGTATGGACTTTGTAAAACAGCTTGCTTATGAAAATGCAAATAGTGCTTGCAAAGCAGCTGTACGGCCTTATAGAAAGAAAGTTGATCTACAAGGATATATTAGATTATGTGCTGATATTGGCCCTAGCTATACGCAGGGGATAGCCATGGCTGCAGCATTACAAGGAATTCCTTTTCAAATGGCCGCCACTGCAGCAAGATCTGGCAAGTGCTTTTCTTGTGGAAAATTAGGACATATGAAAAAAGATTGTCCAAGTAAAAGAAAAAATGGAAATCCCAATAATCCAGCTTTTGGTCTTTGCCCAAGGTGCAGACTTATTCCCCCCACCCCCCGAGGAAAGGGCTAAATTGCAGGATGAAGCTACTAAATATCATAACTCTGATTGGGCCCCCCAGACACTTTTGGGTACACGGTCACCACCCTATAACATAGCACCCCCTTCTTCTGCCCCGGCGCTTGACGCTCCCTCTGATCTAGAAGAAATAACTAGACATGCAATTACTAAACTTTCCCGGGAGGCACAATCTCTTAAGACACTCCTCCAAGCCAAAAAGGAGAAGTCACACCTGCTCAAGCAGTTACGCGACCTTGATTTAGAAATATGCTCCCCCTCCACTCGCCCTGTTCAGAAAACTAAAACTAAAAGTAAAACTCTCCATGCCTTTCCTGTAACTCGCTCCCAAGTTAAACCTACTGAAGGAAAATCTAATGAGGCTGAGCTGCAGGATCCAGATAGCCCAGAAGAGGGGGAGGGAGGATCTGAAACAAAGGAACCTGCTGGGTCAGAAAGCACTGAGAATGAAGAAAGGGATGACACTTTACTTACTAAAGCCCAGCGATATCGCCGCCTTAAATTTAAACATATAAAAGAATTAAAAAATGCAGTTACTTCGTATGGTCCTATTGCTCCTTTCACTATCTCGCTGTTAGAATCTCTAAGTGAAGACTTACTTACTGTTAATGATTGGGTTATGTTAACTAAAGCTACTTTAACTAGGGGTGACTTTCTTCTATGGAAAGCTGACTACACTGAGAGGTGCCAGGATGCTGCCCGCCGTAATTTGGCCGCTGGTAGTTCCTCCAAATCCTGGACGCTAGATAAACTTTTGGGCAACCGTCCCTATGATACGAATGAAAAACAAACCAAATTTCCTCCAGGATTACTTACACAAATTCAACATGCAGCTCTCAAAGCCTGGAAGAGCCTTCCCTCTAAAGGGTCAGCTGTCACCTCTCTTGCTAAACTCAGACAGGGTCCACAAGAGCCTTATAGTGATTTTATAGGCCGCCTTACAGAGGCCACTGAGCGGCTCATGGGAAAGGAGGAAACAGATAATGAATTTGTTAGACATCTTGCCTTTGAGAATGCTAATTCTGCCTGCCAAGTGGCTATACGCCCCCATCGCCGTGGCAAAAATATCTCTGACTTTATCAAACTCTGTGCTGATGTGGACCCTACGTCCTGCAGCATTGGACTAGCCATAGGAGCGGCCCTTAAAGATTTTACCCAGGGGGACAAGCACAGAACTTGTTTTAATTGCAAACAACCAGGTCATTTTTCCAGAGATTGCACGGCCCCTAAGGCTAAGCGGCTGCTCCCATCCTCTCTGTGCCCATGATACAAACAGGGAAAGGCCCCATAAAGGGCTCTCCAAGAAATATCCTTCATCATGCCTTGTTTGTCCTAAACTTTTTAACCCTTGATACTCAGGGAAATTCAGCTGCTGATCGCTTTTGGCACACAAATACAAAAAATACCTTTGCCAAAGCCATGTGGAAAGATCCATTGACTAACAAATGGAATGGACCCGACCCTGTATTAATATGGGGACGAGGATCTGTTTGTATTTTTTCACAGAAAGAAAATGGAGCCAGATGGTTGCCAGAACGTTTGGTGCGGCATGCAGGCCACGAGATCAAACAAAAGGACACTACTGATCCTGATAACATGGAGTCATCTACATCTTGCTTACAGTGAACTTTACTGGACCTATGTTCCTGATCCTCCTATATTACATCCAGTGACTTGGGAGAAAAAAGAAATCATAGTTCTAGTCAATAACACTCGGTTGCTAAGTACGCCATCTAGTAAAAATATAGAATTACATCAAATAATTATGAGTTCATATTCAGGACATGGTCTAGGTATTCCACTATGCTTTTCTAAGACTAGCAGAGTGGGATGTTTTGAAATAAAGGAAAGAAACATTACTGTAAAGCATGTACAAGAGCATGTACAAGGTACAAAAAAGATAAAGCAGGTCCAAACAAGCAGAATTTCTATTTGGATACAAAACAGTCATCTTGATTTTGATGCCACTAAGGCTGCTAATGATTTACTTGCTACAATTAAGTCTGTGTTGCCTGGTTGGGACTCTCTGAGTTCCTGGATAGGCAGCTTTGCAGCTGTGGGAGTTTGCCTTCTGCTTCTCTTATGCCTGTTGCCTATTTTCTTCAAGTGTCTAATGAAGTCTATTGTGACTGTTCGTGCAGAGGTCCAAGCTATGCACTATAAAATACGTCCTTGACTCCCCTCCTTTTGGAGCTGCATAGGATTCAGACCTATGCATATCAGCTCACAATAAAGTGAGTGCGATATGGGCACCAACATGGGTGCGAGGCAAAGCACCGCAAGGGAAGGTCCTTTCTGACCGTTTCTGAGTTCCCTGAGAGAAAAACCTGACTTGCATGGAGGTTGGTACCATACTTATTATGATCATATAGGCCCTGCCTCCCCTCCCCAAAAGGTACCAAGGGCCAAAATTGTGGGACGAAAAATGACAGCCCACGGGAGGAGTCAGGTCAATACTCCCCCAGTTGGTTAAAGCCCACCGCTGAACAGCGGGTCTCCCCCTCTTTCGTATAAAAGAAGGGAGGAGATGTTGGGAGCCGTGGCTGCTCTTTGACCATGAAAACTGCAGTTGTTTTGGGATCTCTGGGCACAGAGACCTTGTCGTATGGCCTTGGCAAACAGTCTTCAGACACAGAGGCATTTGTGGAAGCAGACCTTAGGCACGTAGGCACTGTCTGAAAAGTTTTGTTTTCTGTATATAAGCTTGTGTTTGACTGAATAAACCTGAGCCTTGATCAGAACCTGTCTTGGCTCCATTCCTTGTGTTCTTGCCTCAGACCTCATCCCTTGTCTGGAGTCATCCCTTCCCTACTAACCTTTTGCTTCCACAGGTACTCAGGAGAACTACACCCACCACGTTGTGCGGCAACCTCAGGGACAGCTTCGACTGCTGGCCAGTTGGAGCTAGGAGCCCCTAACGGGGTTCCCCCTTTTTTTGGAGCCGCAGTCAGTGTGAGAGGAAGGGAAGAATGGGGGTCTAATTCAAAGAGACAGATCTAAAGTCAGCTACGATGAATGACACGAGTTAACATGCATCGATCCCTGCTCCGCTCGTGACTCCTTTAATGTCTACAAATAGATCCGCTCATTACTCCTAATAACCCTGTATAGTAGACCCCTCTGGCTTAACTTCACACACTAATTGGTAGGAAAAAAAAGACTTAAATCCAGCCAATATGTTGAAATAAATTGTCTCAGGGCAGCGTATGAAATCGTGGGAGGGAGTTACAATTTGTGAAAGAGAACAGATACTCATTCCATGGGCACTGACCATGAACACGTGTTTCTCAGTGTGGGAACAGGCTTCAGTCACTTTCTATTTGATGGCACACTAAAAGGATGTGCTGCAAATATATCTGACAACCTCATGGAGATGAAAAATTTCTTAGGTGAAGAAAGAGAAATAGCTCCTTAGGGTTCAAGTATCCGACCCTGGATTAAAGAAGCACAGCTCTCCAGCGCTAAGGTGCTTGACCTTGACGAAAGACTCACAAAAGAGCAAATGTTCAAGAAATGCTTTGGATTATATGTAGGGTGTAGAAAATGCTGGAAAGTCACTTGAAAATGAGTAATATGTCTGGTCAGAGGTCATGGAGAGAATTTGGCCTGAGGAAAGAACCAGGCTTCTGAGGGTAAATGTGGTCTTTATAGAACGTTAAGACCAGAAGGCCAGAGACTCAGCTCCCAGAACATGACTGAACCTACAAAGAGGTGTTGTATTATAATCTTGCACAGGTGTAGTAATTACTTTTCCTGTTGCTGAAACTTAGGGAAAAAGGGCTCACAACTCGAGGGTACAGTCTAACGGGGTGTGGAAGGTTATGGCTGCAGGAATGTAAGACAGAAGGTCACAGTGACTCCACAGTCAGGAATGAGAGATGAATTCTGATGATTAGAATGTTCTCTTTATTATTCAGTCCAGGACCCCACCAACCAATGGGATGGTGTCTTCCCACCTCAGTTAACCTAATCTAGAAAATCCCTCACAGACATGCCCACAGATTTGTCTTCTAGGTGATTCTAGAGCCAACCAAGCTAACAATCCAGACTGAAGATCACAGTAGGTATTGGCAGTGGATGTCTTAGAAGAACATGTATGGTCAAACGTCCCCAGGAAGACCTCTTTCTCTGTCATATCTCCTTCTATATATGGCTCAGGGATAGAGGGAAATGCATGAGCAGGTAAATCCCAGAACTAATGGGATAGCGGTCTGGGAGATAAAGTGGTATTGAGTTATAAAAGATAAAGGTATATGATAGAACCACACACACCAGAGTCTGAGGTCTATGCTCACTAGAATACTCATTAACATCCATAATGAAAAGACTGGAAGAGAGTCTACAACAAATTCCAAGAGCAAAATCTTTAGAGGTTCTCCAACCTCTAATTTGTTCTCCAACTGTTCATATTTTTAATAATGTAACTAAAAAGAAGATGAATATATGTGTGTGCCCATGTGCATGTGCGCGTGTGAGCGCACACACACACACACACACACACACACACTATATAAGGGAAAGAATGCCCTCTTCAAAATTTAATTTGCTTTCACAACTCATAACCCACAACTCCATGATGAATACCAGCCATTCCACTAAGGGAGGACCTTGGTGGAGTGGGGGCAGGAAGGAAGGGAATAATGGTACTAACACTTGATGTACCTATACAAAGTTTCAACCTAATATTAAAAAAATAGTTTGAAGGATTGTAGAGATGGCTTAGCGTTTATGGCATTTGCCTCCAAGCCAAGGAATCCAAGTTCAATTCTCCAGAACCCACATAAACCATAGCACAATGGGGCGCATGCATCTGGAGATCATTTGCAGTCTCCAGAGGCCCTGGCAAGCCCATTATCTCTCTCTCGCTGGCTCGCTCATTTGCTCTCCCTCTCCCTCTCCCTCTCCCTCTTTCTCTGTCTGAAATAAACAAATAAAATATATTTAAAAAGTAGTATCTACACAATGGAATTCTATACAGCAGTAAGAAAAAACGACACAATGAAATCTGAGGAAAAATGGCTGAACCTGGAACAGATCATTCTCAGTGAACTTACCCAATCACAGAAAGAAGCTGGCCACATAGTCTCACTCATCTACAGCACCTAACCTGAATCTACCCAAGATGCCATACATACCCAGCAAGCACCTCGTGGTCTAGACAATAGGATGGGTGGGGAGGGGAAGGGAGGGTTGGGAAACACAAATCTAGACCCAAATGGCAATGGTACTATAAAATTCTACATCCTAAACGGCAGACCAAATGGCTGAACCTTCACCAGGCCCTTAGAGGGAACACCTGAGCCACAAGACACTGGAGACGGTATGATGAAGCCTGACCTTAATCTTCTACAGCTTCTCTCTCTCCCCCCGCCTCTTCTCTCTAACTGTTTTATATTAGTTACCTTTTTCTTCCTTTTCTAAGTGGGCACTGACCTGTAACTCCCAGTTCCAGCATGTGGCTATCATCCACAATGAGCTTTTGATCAGAGAGACCTACAAGGTTTCCTAAAAGAAAGACAGATTTCTGTCAGAGTACTTGATGACCCACCAAAGGTTAGTGGTAAGACCCTACTGCTGAAGACACCTTATGCGGTTGACACATAAAATGGAATGGCATGGCTGGAAGCTGGAAGAGAGTCAGTCCCCAAACAGTTAGCGCGTCTAGTGCCAGAAGGTGCTACCTGGGCGACTGGGGGAAAATGACCAATATCTGTCCAAGCAACTCATGGTCTAACCTACTTAGCAGAAAATAACCTGTCGTGATGCTCACACAAGTGCAACAGTGGTGCACAGTCATGATGGGGAACCAACTGCTCTTGATTTGGCTAACTGATCCCCTCACTGGCATGGGACCCATAGCTGGATCTGGGAAACAAGTCAGAACCATATCCAAACATATGCCCACTCTCCATTATCAAGCTACCACCAATTGTGGGCTACAAGAGGGTCTACACCTGTTAAATTCTCTATAGAAAAAGTAAGGGCTATCTCATTTGTCTGGTGCTAACTTACTCTCCATTGGAGAATCTGCTTCTCTTTTTCTGATAGATGTAGATCCTAAGGAGAGAGCCACCCCATCATACTTCAAAAGGGCCCTAGATGAAACTAAGAACAATTCACGAAACAAGTAATGGTGCTGTTTTCTTGGGGAACCGGGTACCAGCACAAGGGTGAAGGAGATCAACACAGAGAAAAAACAACTCCTACCAAATCAGATATCCAGAGACCCAGAGGGCCCCAACACCTCATCACTGAAGCAGACCAAAAATGAACCCAACATGGCTCAGGGAAATTTTGGGGAAGAGGGGCCAGAAAGAATGTCAGAGACACATGTTGGGTCATGATATGCAGAGATATTTATCTTACCCATAACTGTGGTCTAACTCCACAATGCATGACCCATATACCTCAACAAGGAGGGGCCAGGGGGAGAGGGTAGGGCATGGATGAGCGTAACAATGGTACCAAATTGACTGTATTCGCTGAGTACAAAACTAATTAATAAAAAAATAAATTAATTAAAAAAATAGTTTGACTAGTTGGGTTAGAGACCTAAGATAAACTGATATATTTAAGTTGTCACACACCTATTTGCCACTAGATGGCAGAGGACCACTGGAAAGTAAACATACATCTTGTCAAGGTTGCCGTGTCCTTGGATGTCCCTACAAGTTTAAAGTTGAGGAACCTCTGAAACTGAGCCATCATGATCCTCATTTAAATGTTGAGCACTCAAGCTTGATTGTCTCACACCTCATGGAAGTGGGCTGGGCAGAGCCTGCGCTCTGGAGTCAGGAATTAGCTTTGGCTGTTGCTTATTGCTGCACATTATACGCCTCGTGCCTCAGTTTCTCTCTTTGAGAGAGCTGAGTTGATTCATAGGATTAAGGAGATAAAGCACTTGGCGAGACCTGTAGCATAGAGGTGGGCCTTTTCTGGTCATCAGTGAGTTTCTGTGGTTTGGCTGCAGAAGGGGACAAAGGCAGGGACCCTCTGCCTGTCCGGGTGCTCTCCGGTTGGCCCATGGGTCTACTGACAACCTGCAGACAGCAGGATGCATGTACACAATAACACATATAAACATTTTCTTCTATCACTGAAATGAGCTGTTCATTCATGAATTACAGTTAGGCAGCCTACTTTCTTGAATTGGACTGGGTTGTGGATTAAAACAAGCCCTATGAGGAGTACTTGACCCTGGGTCAAGAAATCAACCACAAAACACAAAAATGTGAAAACAAAATAACAACAAAGAAGGCATGAAACAAGAAGCTGAACACCATGCCATTAGAGTACAACCAGAATTGACTGTATGAGCTGTACAGTCCATTGGACAGGATCTTCACCGACTCTCAGTCATTGTGGTGTGCGGTGGGGCCCCATTCTGTAGGCAAACATATGGCCAGGCACGATGCCGCCCTGAAGGGGGTAGGAAGGAGCGCTCATTATCACTGCTGTCTCCTTAGACTGATTTATGAGCGTCACTAAAATAAAGTCACATGACACCACTAGCTTAACTTGACTGTTGTTCCCCCTCTCTGCCCTGAAGGACTCTCTCCATCTGGCCCCGATGCTGTTAGGATGCACACAAAGTTACTGCCAGCAGGCCCCATGGAAAGTGTTCTTTTTAAGTCTGAAACAATAAAAATAGAAAAACCTGTGACAGGGCAGTCCACATATCTGTCCTCAAAGATAACAGGCAGGGTGCTCCAGTCACCGTCGATGTCCAGGCACTCTGCGGGCAGCGGGGGCATGCTGGTGAGGTACTCGGAACTGCGGATGTCCTGAGACAGCTGGGTGTGCATCTGAATCCTGGGGGGCACACAGACAGATGAGCAAAACGGGACTAGAATGTTTTCAGAGAGTTCCCACACTCTTCTAATTCCAGGGACACTGAGAAGTCTCTTAGCAGATGCTGATGGTGACAGTCTCCTTGTCCACCCATCCTCCATCTCCTCCCATCCACCTACACAGCGCCCAGACTCTGCTGTACTCAGGAACTCGCCCAGGTGCTGGTGTTGGGGGCATGGACTGTGGTATCTGAAGCGCAAGGGTATCAATTCCTTGCCAGTGAGTGGGATGTAATAATCAAATGCCCCCTGCCATCCTGAAGCTACACCTCAAGACTGTGAGGCAGAATAAAATAACTTTCCTCCCATCGGCTGCCTTGGCCAGCTGCTGTATCCCAGACTGAGAAGGGTGACTACCGCTAGGGGAAGTTCTGTATGACGAGGCTCTGAAATCCGTACACTGGATGGAAACTTAATTTCACGCATCTGCTGCTCCAGCTTCTAGGATTATACCACTTAAGGGGTGAGCCATATTTTGGTATGATCTAATTAAAATTCACATAATGTGGCTCTTCATTGATTATTATGTAAATATTGGCAGCTTTGATTAGTGTGTAAATTCCTGTAATCCAAGGAGCATGTTGTTTGTTGCTGTTTATAGGGTTTAAATCGTGCCCTTATTAATTTTTCATGGCCTAAACATTCTGATGTGCATTCAATACCAGAGCCTGGAATAACTGCTACTTCTAATGCAAAGTTTGGGATGATATGGGATATATCTGTTCACCCTTCCTTAAGTCCCTGCAGAAATGAGAGAGTTCATATTACTTCATGAAAAGAAAAAAATATTACCATTCCACATTTTTTCATAACAACTCAATCATCTGTCCCAAACAAACAGAGGGCTTTATGGAGTTGTGTGATTTGGAGGAAAGCAGAGCATGCTGTTGGTCTGTCTCCGGCTCTTTATGTAGCAGCTTGAACTTGGGGATCCCTATCTCACTCTCCAGTCTGCACCCATCTACACCCATCACTCTGAGCACATCCAAAGCAATTTTTATGAATTTATAAACACAGCTACCATGAGTTCAATACATACGCATAAATTATGTCAAACATGCACATAATGCATATCAAATATTGAATTCATATGTATTAATTATATCAGACAAATGTTTGTATTTTATTTGCTTCTCATATCTTAGTAGGGTTTTATTCCCCAAAAGCAAAAGTAAAGTGAAGGATATATATATATATATATATATATATATATATATATATATATATATATATATTTGTTCTTCTTCAAAGCCATGGAGGTAGCTACAACTTCCTAAGTCTTTCAATATTTAATAAATTGAATATTTTAATTTTGAATATTTAAGTAGGATCTTGTTTCAGCCATTTCTATACTCTATTTAACCACTGGAATCTGGAACCTCCAACCCAACATTTTATTTCTTTAAAAAAATATGTTGATTAAGCACCAAGGACCATGTTGAGCGTCTGGTACTGAACTTGATCTCTGTCTGCTCTACAGCTTATGGGGTTGTACGAAAGCAGCTGGATGGGAAGGTGGTACAGACAGGATCTATTTCAAGGTGTTCTGTCTGGGAGAGATGTCTCCTGCAGGAGTGCAGTTTTCTGGGCGTGGGGCTGCAGGGAATGCGTCCATGCTTAGTGAGTTCTGAGAAAATGGCTAAAGATAGGGAGGGCACTGGGCAGTCAGTGACAGGTTGAGAATTCTCTCAGCACAGACCCTGTGTGATCTCAGGTCCAAGCAGGAATGACCAGGCATTGCTGGCTGGCCTCCCTGGGTGCTGTCATGCCCACCCCAGGCTTAGAGCACAGCAACATAGCTTCCTGGAGGGAGACCCATGAGTGGATTTGTGATGGTTGACAGAGGGTGAAAACTTCACTGAGAAACACACGGAGATATGGTTCTCAGTGGTGCAGCCATTATTCTCCATGTCTCTGCAGAGAGAGGACCCCGAGTGGTTTGCTGTCTGGTGAGAATGACTAGAAGGGTGTGGAGGGTGCTGCTGTGGGGGCTGGCGTGTGATTCAGTACTCTGAGAGGTCTGCATGCAACTTCAGTGCCCACGAGCACCATTCAGCCAGCAGAGGGCCAGGGTGGCACACCAAGTAGTGGCTGAATTCTGTCTTTTCTGGAGCTCGGATCCTTTACTCTAACTTCCTGGTGTAACGGTTAATCTCAACCACGGCATCTCAATGGTTAACGTCAACTTGACAGGACACAGAATCCTCGTGGACACAAATATCTGGTCATGTCTGTGTGGGATTTTTCTAGATTAGGTTAGCTGAAGTGGGCAGCACCATCCCTGATCAGGATCCTGGACTGCGTGGAGGAGATCACCAGCTGTGCACCACCGTTCACTGCTCTCTGCCTCCTCGCTGGATCGAATGCTCTCAGCTGCCTCCAGCTCCGGTTGACGTTTTCCTCACTGCGATGGACTTGACCCCCTGACACAAACCATAAGCTAAACCAACACTTCCTCCCCAAAAGTGACTTTTGTCAACTATTTTATTCTCAACAACGAGAAGGTTACTTACTAATACAGCCTCAGCCATCAGAACTCCACATGCTCCAGCTGTGGAGCCCCGGGGCTCACACCAGTGCCCCTAACCTTCAGGTTTTCAGGCCTTTGACCTTGAACTCAGTTCTACCACCAGCTTCCCTGGGCCAGACACCTTCAGACTTGGGCGAACCCACATGTCCTCCTTCTCGGGTTCTCTATTTGCACATGAACTATTTTGAGACTAGTGAGATAGATCCAAAATCCAGTGATTTAATTTCCCTAATAAATCCCTTTTCTTTTAACACCCTCTGGAGAACCTGGGCTAAATCAGGTCCTAGGAATTACGAGGCATGACGTGATTGAAGGAAGTTGGGGGAACGTGCTCCAAGCAGGGATGAAAGATAGGAACACTATAATCACCTCCATTCCTCCAAACCAAAGGTCATTTCGCCTGCTATGATTTTTCTGTACAAATTACAAACTTTACTATACAAGCCTATTGCATGTTAGTCATATTACCATTGGGTTATACTCTTCTGTGGCCTCTACCCCCGCTCCATCCCACTGACAGCCCTTCTCAGCGGGCTATCTGTATTCACCTTGGGGTCATGAAAGCACCAGTCAGTCAGTCTGTGTGGAGACAATGCCCCTTCCCAGCCTGTGACTCTTACAATCTTTCCATCCCCTCTTCCATAACTTTCCCCGAGCCCTGTTGGACGTGTTCTAAGTGTCTAGTGCTCAGCCTTCTGCATCCTCCGGATCTCTGCTTTGATAAGTTCAGAATCTCCTCAGTGCTTGGTGCCGTTGCTCAGCCATGTGTGTTGCTGTTCTGTTCACAATAGCTAGGAATTGGAATCAGCCCAGATACCCACCAACTGATGAATGGATAATGATTTTTTTTTTTTTTTTTTTAGGCAGCATCTCATTCAATTCCAGGCTGATCTGGAACTCACTCTATATCCCAGGCAGGTGTCAAACTCACAGCAATCCTCCTACTTCTGCCTCCCTCGTGCTGGAGTTACCTGTCACCTTCTAACACACTGAAGACCTTCCCCTGGGGAGTGCTTTCTATCTCACATGTATCCTGCACCCTGGGCTCTGTTTCTAACTGATATATTCCAGGTTCATCAGGGAGGGCCACACACACACTGAACAAATCAAAATTGCCTTTGGGTGAGTACACTCTACATCATGGTATATGAAATAAAATAAAATTAAATTAAATTAAATCAAATTAAAACCTGTGTATGCTGCATACTTCCAGGTTCTTCGGGGGAACTGCAGGGGTGACAAGAGGAAGCAGCAAGGGAGGCAGAGACTGGAGTACGACAGTCTTCAAGTCACTTGTTGCATCTAGACCCTGTGTGGGCAGGGGAAAGGCAGAGGTGCCTCTAAGCCAAGACAGGCCACAGGCCAGTCTATGCACCACAGATTGACATGGGTGCGTCTGTGTGGTTTTGTGAGTACATGCGTTTATATGTGCAAGGTGAACATATGTGGAATCATATTACTGCATGTGCACACGTGCAATTTTGGATTTCACATGAAGAGATAAGTCAATTAAACAACAACAAAAGTATTTAACGTATTAGAGAGAGGGATAACATTCCACTGGGTGAAAGATGCAGGGAGAGTACAGGGGAAGAGTTGGTGTCACACTCATCAACAAAATCATAGTAAGCTATGTCTTGTGGGCTGACATGCCAAGGACAGGGATTCCTAGTCACCGCTATTGCTCTGACTCAACCCTCCATCTCCCATCCGGCATGCTACCCTACCGCCCACACTGTTTCCTGCAACATGCAGGCTACAGGAAATATACAGGCTCTCTCCAACCTCAGGACCTTTTCACGTCTGTTCCTGACCCGTATAATACTTGCCACCATGGCTTCTTCCCATCCTCCGGGCCAGGCAAGAGTGACACATTCTCAGCAATGTCCTTATTAAAACTCAGCCTTACAGAGTCAACAGTCCTGCTTGCCTGAATCAGCTCCTTTCTATTGTCAACTTTTAGTTCTTAGTCCTACCTGAAAATGTCTTGCTTTTGAAAAGAAAGTAGGGACTGGAGAGATGGCTTAGTGGTTAAGGCACTTGCTTGTGAAGCCAAAGGACTCAGGTTCAATTTCCCAGGACCCACATAAGCCAGATGCACAAGGGGGTGCACGCATCTGGAGTTTGTTTGCAGTGGCTAGAGGCCCTGGCGTGCCCATTCTCTCTGTGTGTCTATCTCCTCTTTATCTCTCTCTCTCTCTGCTTGAAAATAAATAAATAAAATAAAAATTAAAAAATATATTGTCTCTTCTGTCTGAAGAAGAAGAGAAAAGCTGGTGGTAACGAAAGTACCCAGATCAATGCCTGGAACTTAATGAGCATCTAGTAAACAGAGGGAGGGAGAAACTGAAGGAGGGAAGAGACCAAAGGAAAGAAAGAGGAGTTAAGGGAAAAAATTCACAAGCGAGTCACTGGATGAGAAATCCACACTTGTAATCTTAAAGGGATCCAGACAGGACCCGTTGCTCCCTTTCCAGCCGCTCCTCCCCTACTCCACACTGCAGGAGACCCAGGGGTGCTGGAATGAAGCTCGTCTTTTCACATTTCCCACCTCTGTGTGGACTTGAACCTCCACACATGGTTGGGGCTTGGCACCCCGCCACTTCCTCATCCATCAGAGTTGACAATCGGAGAGATGGCTCTTGCACAAAGCAGCCTTTCCGCATGGAGGAGGGAGGTGCGCACCCTCCGCACATCCATCTCAGTGCCCTTGAGATGCCCCTGGACATTCTGCATGGCTACTGAGGAGAAGCTTTTGGGCCATCCAGGCCTGGTTCATCTCCCTGACGCCAGGACAGGCAGGTTCTCTCACTGCAGGACAACAACCCAACACCATAAGTGCTTCCGTTTTAGAGGTGCTATGTTGTGACTTTAGGACACCGGCTCCGTCCCATAGAGAAAGAGCCACAGCAAGGGTGCTGTGAGTGTGGCTTCTGTCACTGGCTTGCTGTGTCCTAATGTGCTACACAACCTCTCTGAGCTCAGATGTCCCCATTTTTCTTTTCTTTATAGTGGAGAAAATATCTGTGTCTACCTTACAGGGTAAATGCAGGTGTTAAGTGACAGCTTCCTACAAGGCCACGAGTAACAACACAAAGGCAGATGAGATGCCTAATGTGTCTGACCCTGTTTACATGCTATCTTCTAGAATGAATGGTTTCTAAAAGGTTAAGCTGTGTTAGGATTATCAGCACAGAGGAGTAAAAACTTGAAGTGATCTCTCAGTGGTTATACTAGGGAAGTTACCACAGCAGGTAAAATCTCTATCCCATTCCTGTTTCCACAGCTGTCGCCAACAACTACGGGAACCCTCCTCATATCACCATGTGAACAGCATCCTTGAGATATGGCTGAAACAGAGACAAAGGCAAGCTCATCCAGCCTGGCCATCCATGCTGAACTCATATTAACACAGTTCAGAGATTGCAGCTGATGGCCAGAAGTCTCCATTTTCACGTGTGTGAGCCTGCGTGTTTGGTGAACACCTCTGGCTCCCATCACCTTGTTCTGGTCCTGTGCTGTGCTAGCTCTCCCTTGCTAAGTGCTGGTCCAAATGCACCACGGGGATGTCACCGTGAGCTAAATGGTGGTGACTGAGAAACACGCTGTTCCAGGCTGAAAGAAGACGACTCTTGGGGCTAGAGAGATGGCTTAGTGGTTAAACGCTTGCCTGTGAAGCCTAAGGACCCCAGTTCGAGGCTCGATTTCCCAGGACTCACGTTAGCCAGATGCACAAGGGGGCGCATGTGTCTGGAGTTTGTTCACAGTGGCTGGAAGCCCTGGCGCGCCTGTTCTCTCTCTATCTGCCTCTTTCTCTCTCTCTGTGTCACTCTCAAACAAATAAATAAAAACGAACAACAACAAAAAAAAGACAAATCTTTACAGAGGAGGCTCGGCCATGCCGCCTTGCATTTCCACATGGCCATTGTGCTTCTGAAGTCTGACGGGTCTCCTTCATGAACGGCCTTCCTGAGTCACGCTGCTACATTTCTCAGCCCCTGCTCACCTCCTGTCCGAAGCACTTCTGCTCTGGTTTTCTCAGTCTAAAATGAAGCCTCCCTCTCTGTGCCATAGAACTTACTCTTGATAGTCTGGCTAAGCATCCACTTCCTCCTGGGCAGTACCGCTGCCGTCTTCATCTCTCCGTGATAGTTATATTGAAAGTGATGGTCAATTAAGTGCTTAAAATATCCTCCAACCTGCCTATTTGCTCTGTAAACCAACCACGATCTCCTAAGGCTCATCAGAGCTCAGTCTTGCACTCAACTCAGATCTCCATTCCCATGTGACATTCCCCGGGAGACCTTCAATGACAACTTTATCAGAATCCGCTCCTCTTATGCTGACAGATATATCTTATCAGCATTTGGCAAACGGTGTCAATTTATGTGTACGGAGGAGGTTTGTATATTTAGTTCACTGCTGAATGTTTCAAAACAAAATTAGTGTCTGGCCAACACTAAATAGATATTTATTGAGTGAAGAGATCTGCTTTATACATCCAAGGAAACAGCTAGCAGTATTTCAGTAACTACTACAATGCCACACATATTATTAATTATAGCATTGAGAGTTCTAACCATCTCTCTCTCCATATATATATATATATATATATACACACACACATATATACATGATTTGAAATGCTAAGTTCCAAATTCATTCTCAGTTTAAAAAGAGGTTTCTCATAAACCCAAATCATTTTCCTGGTCTCTAAGGCCTATCTGTTCCTTCCCTTCCTTCTACCCACCACCTCTCTTCTGCTCATGCTCAAACACACATGTTCCCGCCTAACTAGCTCAAGTGCAGCTGCTGCTTCTGCCTAAGCAACCTGCTGTAACTCCAGACTGTGGTCTAATGTCACGTCTTCAGAAAAACTTGCTCTCTTTACTTTGGCTAAAGTAGTCCATGCCCCCCACACAGCATTGCTTTAAGGGCATTTGATGCTGTCTCTTCCAAGCTCCAGATTGAATGATAGCCCATGAGTGACTTGAAACCCATCACTGTAGGTGCATTTGAACAACAAAATCAGAAAACCCTATGTGGCCCTTTGTTTGGCTTTGGTCTTCTGAGAGATGTCTGCTAACCCTTTATGAAGACACTGGCCGTCCATTTCCTCACAATACCATATGTCTTTATCCTGCTTTTCTTTACTCGTCCCTACCTGAAATGACTTCACTTATGCCTTGCCTGTTTGTCCACAGGAATAAGTGGCCCATGAGGACAGCATCCCTTACCTCGTCCTCCTGCTGCCTCAGACAGGAAGCAGTCACTCATGCTCATCAACGTGTTTGTATTGACAGATTTGTTCTTGTGGTGCTAGTTTAGAAAATGTGTCCAGAAGTTCTTGTGTGGGCAGGGTAGGGGGCAGAATGAATGAATGAGCTGGCAGAAGACTCAAGCAATCTCCAGATGAGCTATTTTCACAAGCAGGTGTCTTTTCCTGGGTGCTCGGCTCACTTCCAGAACCCAGGTGGCAAACTGTAAATGTCTCCGTACATTCCTAACAGATCAGAGCACGGGGAAGCTCGTACTCCAATGAGCGAGGAGGACAGAGCCCAAGGTCCGTGCTGTGCCACAGGAGCCCCATCCACTTCCGCTGGAGGCAGTGTAGCCCTTCAGGCTTCATTCACTCACCCTTGTTTGTTGAGATGAACATATTGTTCAGAAACAAAAAGAAAGCCTTGGACTTGTGTAGGGAAAGCCAAAAGATCTGGGAGGAGTCTCTGTCCTTCCTTTCCAGGGAACCTAGGAGACAGGGTGACCTCATCTCTTATGACTCCTCTGGCTGCCTTGTACAGTTTTTAGTTATTTTAGAAGGAGACAGACTTCGAAAGCCATCTTTCCTCCTAAATAGGGAGTTTAGACTTAATTACCATGCAAAATGCACTTTTTTTTCACTGCCATGGCATAGGGCTTTTCTGACATAGCTTATGGCCACACCACCTGCTTCTCATTCACTCTGCAGAGACTCAACACAGATGTAGGCAGGGACCCCGGAGGTCCACTCATAATGACTCTTAACAAAAGAAACCTTTGGCTGAAGCCCTCCTCTCCCACTGCAGCTCCTGCCGGCACGGGGCGCCTGCACCCTTTGCCTGCTCAACAAGCGTCGTGGGACTGTGCGTGGGTGACAGACCGTCTGCTTCCCAAGCAGAGGCCAAGGGCGACGGGAGATGGACAGAGAAAGGAGGTTGGCCACCTGGTGGGGTGAAGCACAAATACGATTCTTTACTTACAAGTTTTCCTGGAAAGTCAGAACCGCAAGCTTTTGGTGCTCCATATAAAAGAAGGCTTCAGAAAACCTTCGGACCTGAGGAATAACACAAGGAAAACTGCTTCATTTTTCATGTGGAGATGACCTCCATTTTCTAAACCTGAGAGATGAGGGCATCGTTACGTTTTAATAGAAGGAAGCTCTATCCACACCCAGAAGTCTGGAAGTATAGGTTTCCCATTCTCCAAGGTGGCCCACACTTCAGATCTCTTAGCAAAAGCAGTTTATGGATTTGGTTGCTCACTGCTTTCCACAGATTTAGCATCTGGGATTAATTCATCCTCTATAAGCTATGATATCTGCAAGCAGGAATCATAAGAAAATGCAGGAACAGCCAGGCTTTCAGAGCCCACACTGGAAGAGTGTTTGCTAAGTACTTCATGTCCTCTGACCTCACATATTTGCTTCTTTAAAAAAAAATTAAGAAATTGTATTTATTTATTTGAGAGGAGAGAGAGATTGAGAGAAAGAGGCAGAGAAAGAGAGAAGGGAGAGAGAGAGAGAGGGAGGGAGGGAGAGAATGGGCGCACCAGGGCCTCTAGTCACTGCAAACGCACTCCAGATATGTGCGCCACCTTGTACATCTGGCTTTACATCTTTGCGTGGGCACTGAAAAATTGAACCTGGGTCCTTTGGCTTTGCTGGCAAGCACCCTAACCACTAAGCAACCTCGCCAGCTCATAACACTTGTGTGTTAACACTGCTCAGTAAGCATTAATACACAGAGGTATACCCAAGCAGGTGGCACAGAAACACTCTAAGAACAATGCCTAAACCTTTCCAAGCGCTTTTGAAGTACTTGTAATAGGCCCTTTGACAAGCTCTACCTTCCACAGATGTAAGCCTGCGGGTGGTTTGTGACTATCAGCAGAGGTCCGAGTGTCTGTATCAGCGGATGATGTCACACTGTTTGTGCGTGTTGGAGCCAGGGCTAGTGCTAAGATGTATGTATTATAATAATCCAAATTCTTATTCTGGTCGATGAGCCCATGAGATTAAAGGCATGTAGCTGAGGAGCGTGTAGCATTTACCCTCAAGGTGTGATGCTCCTGGGTGAGATAAGCGGTCACTTGGGAATGCAGAGTCACCGTGTCTAGGAATTGGGTCCACAGAGCCATCAGGTGTGAGGCCAGCCAGGCTAGGTCCTTGCTGATCTGCTCAGCTATCTTCTCTGGATTGTTCAGAAGCTGGGGAGGCAAAATGTGACCATCAAGGACCCAGGCCAACTAGGCTTTGCAGGTATCCCCCCTGGGTCTGTTTATGGATAGCTCTGTTAGCCACCACTGTCCTTTCTTTACAACTGTGGTATTAGATCACATGTCTCAATTCTGTGGAATCACATTATCCTATCGCTTTCCCAACAATTAGCTATCTGGTGATTCCTGTATTCAGAACACCATTTGGAGCTTGCAGTTGTACAAACAATGTCACCCCACATCACTATGTCACCATAGCACCCCATAATATCAGTCTACGTCTTCCATTTTTTTGTTGTCTTCATGCATGCTTTAAGAACAGCTCATTTCTAGATATCAGAAACTATCTTGCATTTATCTCTGCTCTCCCTCTCTCCATGTCGTTGCTACCAATTTTCAACTTGTCTATACAAAACATCTAGTCTCTTCACCTCAAAACCCAGTTCCCCTACGTTTGGTATCAAGATCTAGGACTCCTCCTTCATGGCTTTCCCTTGTGGCTCCCAGGTGGACACTAACCACAGCATCCTCTCCCACATCCCCCAGGAGCAAAGACTACTATATTAGAATCTACTGCATACCGCACTGATTGTTACTCAGTACTTCATATGCACTGCAGCTCTCTGAAGATTTACATTCCATACTGTCAACTGTTCAGGACCGTGAATCACCTGCGAGGGGTCATATCCATTAAGTTAGCCTCTGGACATGCCTATGAGTGATCTACTTAATTAGGTTAATTGAGGTGGGGAGACACACCTAACTGTGGGTGGCATCATTCCATGAGCTAATGCGCTCCACTATGTTAAAAGGAGAGAACTGGCTGAGCACGGGCACTCATTGCGCTCTGCCTCCTTGATGCAGCTGTGAGCATGGGACTCTTGCTTCCTGCTCCAGGTAAAGATGGACTTCCCTTCAAAACCTAGCTTCTGTTCACTCGCTTACTCCCTAACTCTGTTTATTCACTGTTGCTATGCCATGGGGTGTGCCAAGCTCTGACATACCAAATGTTAATACGAACTGTCTTCAAAGAGACATTCTGGGCCACTGTACCTTAGTACTTAGATATGATGTACTTATAAAGTACTGTGAAAGAGATATTTCCTGAGTGTCATGCATGGAAGGGCCATGGGAGGCTTCCTAGAGAAGGGGATGACTACAGTGTGTCATTAGGGTTAGCAGTCAATTTGAATAGCCCAACTCAAGCTCTTCTAGAAAGCTGTGTTCTCTAACCATGCTCCTGGCAAGCTGCACTTGGTGGTTGCTTATTTCTCTACAGAATATTGAGCCCACCTTAATGTGCACCCAGTGTTCACACCTCTGTATCTGTACATGTAGTGTGAATATGGAGTGGTCCCCACAGACTCATGTGTTAAATGCTTGGTCCCCAACTGCTGGTGCTATATTGAGAGGTGAGGAAAACTAAAGCTTTAGAAAGCCTCGCTGGGAGAGGGTGGTCTTGGGGGCATGCCTTCGAAGGTTATACCTGATCCCTGTAGGTCGCTTTTCCTGTTCTGCTTCCTGGCTGCCACAAGGCGAATAGCTTTGGTCACACATTACCACCACCATGATGTTCTGACTTGCTATGGGCCCAGAATCATTGAAGCCAAGAACTTTGGGCTGAAACTGAGGCAGGTAAGCATAGTGAAGCTAACTGGCTCAGGATACTACTTGGCTTGAGTAGTAAACCCGCCCTTATCCTGCACAGTGCACCTAGCAGCCTGCTGGGAACCTGGACCTCCCACCTGTACTAAGCTGAATGCACACCACTTCTACACAATGGACTAGCTCTCTCTTCCCTTCATGACCATTCTTTGTGATCAAGACCCACTCAAATGTATTCATACATAGATCCCAGATAAGACCAGCAGGCGCCATTCAGCCTGAGCTGGTTTGGGATGCATGCACTATAAAGCAAGCTTTCTCCTCTAAGAGAGAACTTTTGGAAACAATCTCCTATTTACCATTTTATACATCTGTATAACTAGATTTATATCTGAATTAAATTTGGTGCATCATGGGAAGGGACAGGCACATTTGAGACAACATTATATAACCCAATTGGACCATAGGACCATCCAAACAAGCAATGGATCCACCCTCCCATTTGAAGAAGCCCCATACCCTTTCCTGGGGACCTTGTATACTTGCACTCTAGTGGCCCACTGCCCCTTTGACAGTGTATTCAAACTTTTACGATCTGCTTTTTTCTTAATGAAGTGACTTTCTGCATAACCACTTCTGTGAGTCTGGCTTCACTTCTTTGAGTAAGATGCTAAGGGCCTGGAAACACCCAGAGAACACTGTAAAACGAAGCCCTCCAAATACGTGAGCCAGCAGAATACTTCCTCTCTTAAGTTGTTTTTCTCTTGGGTTTGCCACAGCAACAAACATCTCTAATGCGGCACATGTCCTCATCTTTGACAGAACCCATCCTGTACAGTGCATGCGTAAGAACACAAATGTGTTCACACTCATGTGCAGACACTCTAAGTGCTCACTGCTGTGTGCACCGCTCATTCAGGCTACTTTTTCTGAATATACAAGATGTTATGTGGGAATAACACTAGCTACTGTGACAACTGAGAATTACAAGACACTGTAGATAAATTGACTTCCTTAATACTTAAATTCATGCAAAGAGTCAATACCATTACTACCCAGACTAATTTACAGGTGGGGTGTAAGGGACCATTAGGTTGAGTAATAGGTACAAGATGGCATAGCTAGCAAGTGCTAATGGAGTTCAGTTCCAATGTGCTGCTAAACTGCTAAGCTGGGCTGCCCATCCCTTTACTCCCAGCATACCTCGGATTTCCATTCTGGCTCCATCCCATGACCTGCCCTATGTCACCTGGTCAGCCTTCCCCTGCTGCAGAACTCTGTTATGTGTCTGCACTCCACACACTCTACCAACTCACACCCATGGACAAGCTGGAGCCTTCTGCCTGAGAATTCATGTATGAGCCCTGGACAAGATACTTTTCTCATTTCTGTGACAAATTTCTGAAAAAGGAAGGAAGGAAGGAAGAGAAGGATGGATGGATGGGTTGGGGCTCACAGGTTGAGGGTGCACTGCATCATGGTGAGGAAGGCATGACAACAGGAACATGAGGCAGCTGGCCACACTGCATCTGCAGTTAGGAAGGAGAACAAGATGAATGCTGGTATTCATTGCGCTTTTTCCTTTTTATTCAGACCAATATCCTCAGCCAATGGAATGGTGCTGCCCACCGTTAGAGTAGTTCCTCCCACTTCAGGTAACCTAATTATGAACATCCTTCTCAGATATGATTTGGTAGTTTGATTTTATGCCCCCAATAGACTCATATGGTTTTCTTAAGCTTGTAATTTGGAATTCCAGCCACCTGGATAGAAGAAGTGTCACTGTGAGTGGATCCTGGGGTCCGGCCCTAAGGTGTTTCTGGGGATGGGTCTGAATTCCAGCCTCAGGTCTGCAGAGCGCACTGTGAGCTCTGCCTGGTTTCCTGCCATTTGGAGGCCATTTTGTCCTGTTTTTGGTGGTGGGTTTTCTCTTTTTCACCATTATGGAACTTCTCCTGGGTGTGTAAGCCAGAAATAAATCCTGTTCCTCCTATAAACTGTGTCTGGTTTGTAGGTTTATCCAAGCAGTATGGAGCTGACTATGAGAAAAATTGGTATCAGAGAGTGGGTTATTGCTGTGCAATGAATCAACCATGTGGATTTTGGTCTTCTGGAACTTTTGTTTTCTGGAGGAACAGACATCAACTTGGCATTTGCAAGTGAAGATGTCTTCCAGAGTGATAAGGCAAGTTTTATGGATTATTCTGGTGAAAATTTAAAAATGCTAAGTGCAGAGAAAATTGCATTTGAAGGCTTTGTTTATGCACTTTCAAAGGGAAAGGGAAGATAGCAGAGAACTTTGTTGGAACTGGGCTACTGGCATAAGGGTAGCTGCATTCTTCTGCCCATGCCCAGAGAGTTCCATAAAGGTTAACTTTGTGATAGACTAATTTGCAATGTAATGTTTGGCTAAAGATATGGAACAGAGAGATATAATATTTAAAAATGGAGAAATTAAAACAAGTTTAAAATTATAGGCACAAACACGGGTTTTATGTTACTGAAGCTGCTTTTGTCAAACACATTAGCAATCTTAAGGACAACTGCCCAACTACTTTTCATTGGAACAAAGGAAAGGTTGCCTGAGGTATAGACTGAATAGAAGGAATGAAAACTCTTTAGAAAGGAAGGAACCTACTCTTCAAGGTCATGAATTATTTTGACCCTGAAATAACAATATGGCTGTGTCCTTTACACCGTGGTTTTGAAAGTATAAAAAATGTGTGGGGTGGCTCATGAAGAGCACACATTTCCAGGAGCTGCTGCTGACATGCAGCATATGGGTAAGGCATTATGGCCCTGATAAAGAGCAGTGGAGCCATTGGAAGAGGGACCATGGTTTGCATGTACACCCAAAAATGTTTTAGATATACCAGGACTGTGCAAGGGCTACTGTGGAGAGCTGTTGGGTCAGGATGGAAGTTTTCCAGCCTAGCTGGAGGGGTAGAATTGGAAAATCTCGAGAATTGTCACTGATCATTGGTTATGGATATCAGACTTGAACTGCAGATGTTTGCCTAATGGTTGTTGGTTTTGCATTGGTCCAGTCTCTCCTTGTTATGCCTTATAGCAATGGGAATGTTTACTCTGTGCCATTGTACATTGGGAGCATGTAACTTGTTTGATTTTGCAGTACTCACATTTAAGAGACAGTCTTTCATGGTTAACAAAGAGTATGGGACCTTTGGACTACATACTATTTACAATGTGAGATGGTTATGAGTCTATTAGGGTCTAGGGGCAGAATGTGGTAGTTTGAATTTATGTCCCCTAATAGACTTGCATATTTTAGTTAAGCTTGTAACTTGGATTTCCAGTTGCCTGGCTGGAAGAGGTGTCACTGTGGGAAGATCCTAAGGTCCAGCCCTAAGGTGTGTTTGGGGGTAGATCTAGAATTCTAGTCTAAGATATGCAGACAGCATTCTGAGTTATGCCTGGGTTCCCTGCTAGTTGGGTGCCAGGGTTTTTTTTACTTGTTTTGGTAGTGGGTTTCCTCTTTTTTTACCATTAAGAAACTTCTCCTGGCTCTGTAAGCTTGAAATAAATCTTGTTCCTCCTATAAACTGTGTCTGGTTTGAAGGTTCATCCCGGCCGCTTGGAGCTGACTATGACACATGCTCAGAGATTTTTCTCCAAGATGAGTCTTGATTCTGTCAAATTGACAGTCAGTAGTCAATATCTTAGTCCTTTGCCCAGAAACCGTGCTTCAGATGCTGGGAGGCTCTGTCCACAGCAATGCCTGACAGTAGAATTATACATTCACCTAATGTGTGATTCTAGACCAAGAAGAGGTTGTGTGGTGATTTGAATACAATGCCCCCCATAAACTATGTGTTTTGAATGCTTGGTCCCCAGCGGATGGCAATTTGGGAGGTGGATACTTGCTGGAGGAGATATATTGTTGGGGGCCAGCTTAGGGATGTAATGGCCAGTGCCCAGTTGCTAGAGTTTGGCTCACTCTCCTGTTGCTGTTTTCCACATGCTGCGTCAGAGGTGATGTCCAGCCTCTGCTCTTGCATTGCTTTCCCCTGCCATCGTGAAGCTTCCCCTAGAGACTGCAGGCCAAAATAAAAAACCTTTCCTCTCATCAGCTGCTTTTGGTCAGGTGTTTTGTACCAGCAATGAGAAGGTGCACACTGTCACAGGAGAAAGCTCAAGTCTTTCAGAGAGACTTTTACCCACCAAGTGACACCTATGTTCTGACCTTGAGCCCAGTTTGATTGTTCCTTTAAGGATGGTTTTCTTCCTACTGCTAAGCAGAGGCTTACTGGGCATATTTGCTTAGAACATGTTTTTCAAACACAAAGCACCCAGGACATTTGGTGACAGGATGCAATATCAATAGGGTCAGTCTCTTCATAGCTCAGTGAAGGGACAAAGGGGACACAAATCATAACACTTCTCAAAGCAATGGAGAATGGAGGCTGGTTGCATGATGTGCAGCAGATCCTGGGGATGTCACAGATTATTCCCTGCAAAGTGAACACTTGGCTTGGGCCTGGCAGGCTGGTGGAGATTATGTCAAGAATAAAACAACATGACACGTAGACACAAATGGAGATTTGGGTAAGAAGAGGAGCTAAAACATGGAGTATGTGGGAGCTTGAAGCACCTGAGAGACAGGTGAGAGTGCATTGCAGGCCCGTGTGGCTTTGCCTTCTGTGTTAACCACCTCATCCTATGGTTGACCAGCCCCACTAGGGCTTAAACAGTGATAGTGAGAACAAGGGACTGTATGGGTGGCCCTGTTTACATTGTGAAATGCCATGTGACACAGAAGAGGAGTGTAAAATGTCACTGTCCTGCAGGGGCATGCAGTACAGACGAGCTTACAGAAGACAGCCATCCTACAATGGAGGAAGGGACTATCGAAAGTTCATAGGAAGACCTGCTGGGCAATACTTCTAAGGCCCGGGCTCCTCTGGCTTGATGCTCTGCAATGCAGCCAGGATCCTGCTACTTAGAAAAATCACGCTGTGCTTGGAGATCCGAGATGGAGTCAAGGCACATGCTGTGCTCAGCCCCACAGGACGACAGAGCTGATCTAAGCAGCGACAAAGGCCCTCTGAGCGTTCACAAAAGGGCATCCCCTGGGGGCTTGGAGTTCACAAGACATACCCTGCATCTTGATAAAGAACGTTCTACTCCACACCAAGTGGGTTAGAATCTACATTATACAAGAACCCCAGCTAATCCATTTTGCACAGAAAATTGGAGACATTTTAGATTTGGAGGAAATAATGGCTGTGACTCAAACTCTGAGCTGGCTCTCAATAGAAAAGTCGTGAGTCACCCTACAGAGCTGGTGCTGGACTCCGAGGGCCCTTGATGGAGCAGAGAAAAAGAGGCAGCAGTGATCATAGCACACAGGTCTCTGTGTTGTCCCCTATGTGGAGCCAGGGCCATGACAGCCGGCATTGCATGATCATGCATGCAGAAGGTAGGCTAACATTTCATCCAGGGAGTAGAGACAAGAGGACTCAATTTACACAACCAATTTCTTCTTCTTGTCATCTGAAAGCAGGTGGCCAGCGGTGGAGGGTCCCCCACATTCTCTGCCTTCTTGAATTCAAGGCCAGTTCCTCCACATCATGGCTTTGGGGCGTTAGTCACAAACCTTCATGGGTGCTTCCTGCCTTAAAATGAAGCTTTATACATGCCAACCATCTGATGAGAGGTTTGCCCCAGGGAAATGCACACAACGAACCCTACAGAACAAGCTACCCACAATCCTCAATGGTCCTATTTTCTTGCTGTAGGGCTAATTTTGAACATCTCCCAAAAGTTCACGGGAGGAAACAGAGAGAAGTCTTTTTATATTGTAGAAAAAAGTAGTATGTTAATGTAATAAAATAATAACAAGACAACGGGAAGGATTGCTTTCTGGAGGCTCAGCAAGTGCCTGAGTTTCAGGAGAACCTTCACTTCCTGGGTGGGAAGCATGTCCTCCCTCCTGATGCGGTGGCACATGGAGAGTCACAGCATCTCCCTGGCAAGGGCTCCTACCTGGCCTGGCACCCGCATCAGGGATTCACATACTCCATTATACAGAAAGGCTAGCTCTCCTGCTCCGTGTCAGCTGGGCTGCATGCTGAGAACCAAGCCCTTCCCTCCTGCCCACTCCACTGCCCCGACTCACACTGCTCCCTGGTTCTAGTCCTGACCTTAGTGCTGGAGTGTGTCTTAACTGGGAACAAGTCAGTTAATCCCCAGGTCAGCAAGTCCCTAGAGACCCCTGCCATGCTTGTTTTGTTTCAGCAACAAATACCGGCACACATGACACAAAGAAGACACCTACAACACACTCCTGAGACTCCCCTACCAAGTGAGGGCACAGCAGAGTCCCTCCATGGCCGGAAAGCCCTGGCTTTTCTGATTGTTTTCATCAACTAAATCAGTCCAACACTTCACCCTTTTCCAGAGTGGCAGGAATTGAGACGAATACGTTTCCTGGTCACGAGGTGGCAGTGTTCTGCCTCTAACCAGCTCTGCATCAGGGCTTCATGAGGTGGGAGGGCAAGGGAGGTGATTATCTGGGAACCTGCATTGCTCCAGTCACTCAACTGTCCAGCCACCAGCCACCAGCCCTCTCTCCCACCAACGTAGGTCTCCTGAGAGCAGTGAGATTTAAACGGCGCGGTCGCCATGTTCTGTCTCTGAAGGATCCCTCACCAAAATCATCGCACACACCAGGGGTGACAGTCTCAGTGGGTGCAGGTGGCCCAGGGGCCAATCTCTGCTGGGGCTCACCACTTAGACACTCAGAGGTTTGAAGGGATGTCCACTCCTCCATGCCTGCCCGTCATTTAACAAGTGGCATGGGAGCACTTTCCTCCCCGTGCCCTGTGCACTGCAGCTGGGAGGAGGGTGCCCAGGGACTCTGCACCAGTTAGCATCCCACACAGGGGAACTAGAACACTCGCTGTTGTCGCTATGGTTAAAACTAGTCACAGTTGTTCTCCCTTTGTGAGATTTTTTCGTCCCTTGTTCCAGGCACAAAGCTTCTAAAACCTTTGGCAATTTCAGGACAATGGGAGTTTCTTAAACCCTTTCAAATGCATAACGTTTATGCTAATGAGGTAGCTCTTGACAGGTCTGGAGCCAGCTCCAGCCAGGGTAAAAGCTTAGGCCAGAAAAACCAATCCATAGTTAGAGAGTGTGTGTTTTCCCCAGACCTCAAAGAAGGAAGGGATACTAGAGACTGAGTGAATCAACAGTAACCAAGAACTAGTGAGTGAATCAAGTTCCTGCATTGGAGCCCCCAGCATCCTTCAAAGAGAGGACTTGTCTGAGAGCTCCTGGGTTGTGACTACACCCATCCGCCTAAAGGTAGTCTTGCAAAACTCCAAAGATAGCAGCTCCCCCCAGCGCCCCTTCCCAGGCCTCGCGCTACGCACCCTGTTCACCAGTGTTCTCTGCAATTTATTTCGTAACAGACCAGTAGTAGTTAGAGAGGTGCTTTCTGAGTTCCGTGACTCGTTTAATGAAATCACAGAACTCTATGGGGGTATAATGGCACCTCTAAGTTATTGTTAAAAGTAGGAAAGTCCCAGGAATTATATCTGAAGTAGGGACAGTCTTTGTGGCACTGGACCCTTACCCTGTGGAACCTTATGCTACCCCAAGGGAGGCAGTTTTAGAATTGAACTGACATGGCTGGCATGACATGGCAGGAGGAGGGAAAACACTAACACATTGGATGTCAGTACGTTGGGAAGTAGCAACACATCTTAGTAGTTCTTTCTTCTATAAGTCACAAAGGGCATGCATTTCTCCTTCATTATGACTCCCTGTGACCTGGGGCATTTGTGCAAGTGCTGGGGTAACTGGGACACTCAGGTCCCTTCGCCTTTCTGGAACTACTGTCGTTCCATGCCTCCACTTCCGGAAGCTGTTTCCATGGCTTCCCAACAACAGCCTCACCTATGGGAATGGCCCTGCTCCAGGACTCTATCACTGCCCTTGTGCAGAACTACGTGGTCAAAAGGCCACGAAGCCTTTTCGCTGGAACCCACAGGGTCTGTCTCCTGCTGGGTAGAACTAGTGACACATTACCTGTGGTCTCACCACCACGGACAGTGTCTGTGCCTTAACTGCACCCCCAACCAGGGCCTGTTCCCCATCTCCAGAAAGACTGGCACCTGGGATTCAAGTCTCTTCGTTGTGAAGCTGTGTGGCCTTGGCAAGTAACATGTTAGTGGCAAGCAGACTCGGCTGGTGCAATACAGTAGCTTCTTCCTCCATTCATACCCAGGCCAGTGTTGTAATTACCTGTAGCTCTGAGCAGAGCTGAGAAAGGGTTTCTTCCACAGCCAGGGCCTCTAGGAAGGAAGAGCAAAATCCACACAATTAAAAAGACCCATGGACACGCAGCAGTTGCTAACTAAAAGAAACAGAAACACGAGGCTTCAAACTCACATTGAAGAAACACACACAATCTTGAGGACTCTCCTTACACTTATCCTAGCTGCCTAAGGAAGCAGGCTTGTAGTGAGATTCAACCTCATGTGGGACCATGCGAGGTGTTCTAGACAAAGTTCAATGTGGTCTCCTAAATGAATTTATGAGAGAAAATTGACATCTCAGTGTGTATGCTACTGAATATCATTAGCGTGGCCTAAAGTGAGTCCATATCGATTTGTTCTTTCTTAGATGCATGTAATAAGCATACACACACACACACACACACACACACACTTCACAACAGATACAGATGTGGAGTTATATCTCTATCTTGCATATGAAAAGTCAGAAGCCCAAGGAAGTGGAGCAACAGGTCTGAGGAGACCATGGGCTCCAGGGACTATGTCATAATAAGATCATAACCTCCTGAGCCACCCACAGCAGAGCCTGCAGGGTACCATGATGTCAACAGGGGCTAGGACCTCCAGCTATGTGGGATTTACTGATCACAGTTGTGACTGTGTTTGAACTGTCCCTTAGTTCCATAAGCACATGGGCAGTCTGCCATTTGCACATGGTTGTGGTGAGAATTGTTACCCAGGTCAGTTTGAGAAACCCTTTATCACCCCTGAATCTCAGTGACCACATGATTAGCAGCACGTCGTTTCCCACCTGACCACTGAGGTCTGGTCTGTGAACCCAGCAAGGCATAGTACACTTTGGTTGTATTGATCACGGCTGAATACTAAGTGCCCAGAAAAATGCCCACCACACAGTAGGTGCTCAACATAATACGGTGAAACATATACAGCTCTTTTAACAGTTGCTAAACAATGCCTGTTTTCCGTTTGAGCCATGTAGCTCCCTTGGTGTTTGTGCATGTCTTTTGTTTTGCAGTGCTGGAGGTCAAATGCAGGGTTTAACACGTGCTAAGCTGGTGCTCTTCTGCCGAGCCACCTGCCAAGTCCCTTATGCATGACTCTGCAGCCTGAGCAAGACTTGTAGTTGAAAACAACATCCAATTCAAAGAGCAGTGTGGGAGCAGAGGGTTCGGCCTGTGTGTCACAGCTGATGAACTAGACAGAACCCGACACAAGCGCTGTAGCTACTCCTGTGCGCTGCAGGCCGGGACAGAGCACTGGGAACAGAGCATTAGAGATTGGAAGGGGTCTCAGCTCTCACAGACCCCAAGTCCACCGAGGAAGTGAAGCTTGCAAATACATCATGGGATCTATTCTTTGTAGTAATGCACAAGGCGTAGAGCAAAGACACCACCAGGGGCATGGTTTTCTCTGCAGTTGACATCCAGGCAGATAGACAGCAGGATTCTGGTACTGGAGTGTGTGCTAGCCCTGAGTATCAGGCTGAGCCTGCTGTCTCTGTTCCACAAGACTTTGGGCAGCTCCTGATGTAGCAGAGGGACAGGAAGGATCTTATGGTCGAGGAGCAGTGCAGAACCTCTGGGGTCCTGTCATGCTTCTGCCACACCCTGCTGTGTAACCTTCAGCAGTAATATTACTTCTTAGCACACCGCTTCCACTATTTATCAACCAAGAGCAGCTTAGTTCAACAATCGCCACAATGTCTCACCTTGGAAAACCCATAGGCAAGAAGAATCAGTGTCCCCCATACAAGCAAATCTGATGGAATACTGCAAGGTTTCAACAATCATCCAGATTATAGATAGGTATAGGATGGATGGATGGATAGATAGATAGATAGATAGATAGACATATAGACAGACAGTTACTAGATACACAGGTGATAAACATGCCTGCACATGTACATAGATGTCTATATCTATGTATGTCTATAATATGTATATACAGTTCCTCACATATATACTATAGCTAGATAACCTCCATTAGGAATTATTTACCCTCTTTCAAGTGTCAAATTGGTAATTATAGCCTAGTTTAAATAGGCTATAGTCTTGCAAATTGCCCTAGAAAGCAGTAATATTATTGACATAGACCAGCATTATCGAACTGGTGTGCCAAGTGTGTAGTAGGTCTTCAAGAAATATTTGATGGATGAAGGAATGAGTGAATGGACATGCCTTGGGACATTCCTGTGTCTTTTTACTTCATTTGTACTGCCAAAATTCTCTCCTGCTAGGATGAGGAAAGGCCCAGACAAACCTAAATGATCAATCATGTCTTCGCTGTGACATTTACAAAAGCAAACTGTCTCTGACCATCCCACTCCCAGGGGAGCCTCGGCTCTGGGATGAGGTCCTCCCTACCCACGAGCTCTTACCCAGTTCCACGTGCGGCAGCTCTGGGATGTCTCTCGTGACAACCAGGAAGTAGAGGCGGAGTCCCCGGTAGGCGTGTAGCAGAAGGAGACAGAGGTCCCGGTGCCACTTGTGTGCGTGCTGCATGCAGGTCTCGGAGGGGGCATAGAAGCTTCCCTGAGGAACAGAGCAGGAACCAACCTCAGAAACTTATGCCTGGCCCAGGCAGCACAGAGCTCTCACACTCTTGCCCATCTGTGGCAACATTCACAAAATACCCGGATGTTCAGGACAGCAGACCTAGTTCTTAGAAAAAACTGGGACGTGATTAAAGATTCCAGGAAGATTGAGTCCTGGGTTTGAGTCTTTTCTTTATCTCTCCACGTAGGAAGAACTGAGACCTCCTATGCCTCTCATTCATTATGTCCAAGTTAAAATGATGATGATCATATTAATAGCAACGGCAATGAATTATTATGACCAAGGAGGTTTGTGACAGCTGAGTGGAGTCCAATTGTAAGCCCCTTTCCCTGATTCTTCCAGGGTACACAATAACAGGAGGATGGAGGACAGAAGGAGTAGGACCTTGTCTATAGGGATAAAGGAGGGCTGGGGAGGCTGCTCAGTGGTTAAGGCACTTGCCTAAAAAGCCCAAGGACCCATGTTTAACTCTCCAGATCCCAATTGAGCCAGATCCACAAAAGCAAGGCAAGCACAAGGCTGCACATGCCTGCTAAGGTGGCACAAGCATCTGAAGTTCTATTGCAGTTGTTGAGGCCCTGGTGTATGTCTCTCTCTCTCTCTCTCTCTCTCTCTCTCTCTCTTTCTCAATTACACACTTGCTCACTCTCTCTAAAAAATATAGGGATAAAGGAAATTAGGAAGACTGTTGGTGCAGGTAGATGAGTAGTAGATAGTGTTAAAAAGGTAAATAAAGCTATCATGTAAAATGGAAAGAAGGTTGAGCCACCCATGCTGATGTACTACTGGATAGGAATCAGTGCTCACACAGGGCCAGAAGGCTCCGCACATGGGGCTTGGTTTGAGGATGCAGAACACGTTAACATGGTAGAGTCACAAAGTGGTTTGTCCAACACAGTGAAGATACCTAAGCCCACAAGGGACTTGGAGACCCAGACATGATGAAAGGGAAGAAACAGGACAGTTTTGGCTCCCCATCCAACCTAACAAAGAAGTATGTCCGAGAATGAATTGCAGGAGGGATTTATTCTGGGAACAGAGGAAGGAATCCACAGAGGGCATGGGCAGAGAAAACTGGGAGGCATCGAGCCATGAGTGTATGGGTACACACAGCAGAGGCAGCACTTGCGCATGACTCTAGTGTTCCTACTACTGCAGGATTCCTGCCCACCAGTCTGCTGTCCCCACCACTACAGAACACCTTTCCACTGGCCTACTGTCCCCACCACTGTGGAACACCTGCCCATTGGTCTACTGTCCCCAACACTGCAGGACACATGCCCACTCACCTACTCTCCCTACCACTGCAGAATAATGCCCACTGGTCTATTGTCCCCACCACTGCAGAACATCTGCCTATTGGTCTATTTATCAAAACACTGAAGGAAACCTACCCATTGGTCTTCTGCCCTCCCCACCACTGCAGGATACCTGTTCATTGGTCTATAATATGCACTCAGACCACTGCATCTCCACGGGGTGGCTCACAAAGGATCCAAGATGTTACACATTAGGTGAACTGGATGGAAGGCTCTGTATGCTGTCACTTAGATCTGAGACCGTTGTAGGTCAGATCTATAGCAGAGTCTAAGAAGCAGCTCTGCTGTGCTTTCTGGAGGACGATCTATGATGGATGAGGAGGACATCTGCCAAGCAAGTACCACAGAGACTTCAACGGCACCATGGAGGCTCTGTACTGCAGAGATGCCTGGCTTTGGATTACAGGCCTTTGTAGCTGTGCACTGCCCAGCCTGTGCATATGTTTCACCCCAGGGAAGAGGTGTGACCTTGGGGAGGCAGATCTCTCTAAACAAGCAGTCAGCAACTGGCTCCCAACATCCCAGTGTGAGGATGGCTGAATCAGTTATGTTCTCATTGCTTTGACAAAATGCCTGTTGCAGTCAGGTTCACATTGCTGACAGAAAAGACCAGGCCAAGAGCAGCTAGTCGGGGGGGGGGGGGAAGGGCTTATTTTGGCTTACAGACTCAAAGGGAAGCTCCATGATGGCAGGGGAAAGGGTGGCATGAGCAGAGGGTGGGAATCACCTCCTGGCCAACATAAGGTAGACAACAGCAACAGGAGAGTGTGCCAAACACTGGCAAGAGGAAGCTGGCTATAACACCCATAAGCCCACCCCCAACACTACACTGCCTCCAGGAGGATTCAATTCCCAAATTGCCATCGGCTGGGGACTGAACATTCAGAACACTAGGTATTGGGAGATACCTGAAAGAAACCACTACGACACCCAGTGCGAGCGCCCTACGGACAGAAAGTGGTTTAGTTTGGCTTACAGTTGCAGAGGGTAGGGTCCATCATGGCAGCAAAAGCCTGGCAGGAGCACAAGCTGCAGCCACACTGCCACGCCCTTGGCAGGAAGTACAGCCACACTGCTGGTGTTCAGTCAGTTCTCTCCTTGCCATCCAGTCTGGGACCCCAGCCCAAGGAATGGCCCCACCTGCAGTTAGGATGTGTCTTCCCTACCCAATCAATCAAATGTAGAAAAGCCCTAACAGACATGCCAAGAGATTTGATTTCATGGTGATGCTAAATCCTATCAAGTTGACAACCAGAGATGAACCACCACAAATGAGGTGGCTCAGGCTGTGTCTGCGCAGGGCATCCCAAGCCCACTGGAGAGACCCTCTGCCACGGCCTCTCGTCCCCGAGGACTCATACTTCTCAGCTCTGCCACCCAGCCCATTATTATGATGATGTAAGCTCCTTCCAATTTGACCTTACGGGAGACATTCAACCAGGTTTAGAATCAAGAAAATGCCCCCAAAATGCTGCCAGGAGATGTTTGTGTCCAGTCAGCTCTCAGGGCTGTGTGCAACTTCCTAGTTCTTATCTTTCGTGTTATGTTCAGAATGAACACAGAGAAGGTAGTGCAGTTGTTTAAAAAAAAAAAAAACTAGCAGAGCATATGCACAACAGGGAGCACATCAGACTCCCCAGTCCCATGAACAAGAAGGGGGTGAGGTCCCATGAGTGATAGGATTACCCCATTGTATTTAATCTCATTTGTCCTCCAACAAACAGCATGAAGGGTAAGCAGCACTCTCCGTGTGTCTTCTTTCAAATTAGAATATAGATGTGGAAAGGAAAAGAAAAATCCACCTTGGTGTCATCAAACATAGTTTCCCATCCCTCAGAGGCCAATCATGTCTTACAAGCCTTCTAGAATATGTCCAAAAAACACATGTGCAGTTACTACATGTATGTATACTTTGAAAACATATGCAGACATGCCCAGCAATTGGAGAATGTTCTGGATAGTTCTGCTTTTGTTTTCATCACCTGACTTGTCTTGGAGTTCTTTTTAATCTGACCAAAGCCATCATAAGAACTCTTTTATTTTTTTCCATATATAGATCAAAACACTTGGGGTCCAAATACCTAAAGGACTCGGACAATGTCACCCTGCTTTGCAGCAGCAGGAACGGCTCTTGAAATGCAGATTTCAGTGAAACGTCCCTTCCTCAGCTTCCATGTGCACCCCAAGAGCGGCGCCTGTTGGGGAACAGATGCCAGCAGAGATCTGCTTGCTTTGACAGAGGCATTAATCAGCTCTGCAGCGTCCCCATGAGCAGTGACTAAGCAGAAAGGGGATTGTCTAGGTACTAAATCCGGTGGTCACAAGGCCCGTCTGTGCTTCTAGCAGCCCCAAGATTCCCATTTTCTAACCTTTCTCCTGCTCATAATACCCTCTTGTCCTCACGGATTTGTAAAAGCACTTCAAGATGCAGGAAAGAGAGCAAGGTAAGTACAAAGTCTTCTTACTTTGGGCTTGAAAAGCTAGACCTCCTGATCTTACAGAAGTTCAAAGAAAGACATAAAGAAAATTGTAAGGACTCTCCCTAAGTCTGATTACATATGTCATGGAGATTGTAAGGGGTCAAACGCACTCTGGCTGGAGGTCATTGTTTAATCAATAACTTTTCCTCCATAAATTCCTCAATAGTGTGACTTTTTGAAAGTGAGTAATACTGTGTAGAAAATCTCATTAGCTGGCCCTGCAGGCCTGCAGAGCCGGTGTCTGAGGAGAAAGACAATGTAGCTCACTGGGATGGCACAAAGCGGAGTGCCCGGCCTTCTGCTCTCTCCTCGCGTTAGGAAATGCTCTCAGCAGCTTGCTTCTCAAAGCCTAGAATGAAAACCCTAAACAGTGACACACGACTCACACAGGGCAGGCCCATCGCCACACAGTTCAGTGAACTCAAAACTATGTTCCCCTGGCCATGGACCCCCAGGTCAAAGTAAATGCATGACAAAAGACAGCTGTCACTCTGTTTGTGCAGATGAATCAAGTCCAGTGTAAATGAGGGATGTTTGTAGAGTTGGGTGGGAGAAAAGCACAGACTTGGTCCTAATTATGAGTCAAACAAAAACTGAGTGAATTATTTCTTTGCCAATTCCCACTGATGTCACCTTGGGTGTGGTTCCTCCAATCCCAGCACTTCATGGTTCAACAGTAAAGAGGGGACAGTCATGACACAGGCATCACAGGACTGCCATTAAAGAAAATAACGAGGCCATTCAGGTAAACTGCTGATGGTATAAAGTGTATGCTGAAAGGAGTGTTTTCACATTCATGAACACACATGCCACCATGTCTATGGATTATGCAGTTTAAGAATTAGCCGGGCGTGGTGGCGCATGCCTTTAATCCCAGCACTTGGGAGGCAGAGGTAGGAGGATCGCCGTGAGTTCGAGGCCACCCTGAGACTACATAGTGAATTCCAGGTCAGCCTGAGCTAGAGTGAAACCCTACCTCGAAAAACCAAAAAAAAAAAAAAAAAAAAAAAAAGAATTAGCCACAACCCATTGAGAATCCTAACACAACTAATTTTGATGTAACAGATATCCACTGGTAGCTTACAGATATACATTATAGTCTGAACACAAAACCTGGAGTCAAATAGTTTGGCACCTCTCATTAACCATGTGACAGGTCTTGTCCATTCCTATGGAAAAAGTCAATTCCGTAATCCAGGAAGGCAGGCAGGCAATAAAGTGGCTAGTAGAGTATGCATAGTTAACTATTCAGCAAATGCTTGTTAAGAAGTTTTGTTTGGGGGCTTGAAAGATAGCACAATGGTTAAAGGTGCTTCTTTGCAAATCCTAATGGCCCAGATTCAATTCCTCAGTACCCACATGGAGCCAGACACACAAAGTGGCACATGCATGTGGAGTTTGTTTTCAGTAGCAGGAGATGCTGGTATACCCACACTTCCCCTCTCTGTCACTTTCTGTCTGTCTCTCAAATAAATTATAAAATATTTTTAGAAGAAGTTATGTTCTGCATAACATTTATTATCTACAGAATATATAAAAATCTTACCTTTCTGTATATGCCTCTCAAATTTATATCTCCTAATTTAATAATTCCTGCCCTGGGGTCTAGTTCTCTGAAGTGCCCACTTCTGGTTGGACATCTTGCCAACCTTACAGAAATATCTGGAAGCAGTTTATTATACTCTGGTTACCCAACCTTATCTTCCTTTTCTGGTCTTCATTAATGGATGTAATGTTACCCAATACCCAAGAAATCCAAGCAGTTTTCTTAGACTACAGGTTTTTTACTGCAAGGATCTGCACAAAATCTTAAAGGTGCATCATGAAATCCTCTGTTCTCTGTCCTAATTTGAATTCTTCCTGCTCACTTGAATTAGTAAAATAAATAAATAAATACCTCCGAATAGATCTCAATGCTCATGTTCATTTGCAGTCCAAGGCCATACAAGTTCCTCCCCATTATTACCCACTATTTATAAGACAAAACTTCAAATTCCACGGTTTATCATTCAAGGCTCTCCATTGAAAACCCTGAGTATATTTCCACATTCAACTGCTACCTCTTTGCCTCCACATCCCTTGATGCATTTCTCCTTCCAAAGACCAACTACACCATTGCCTGAAATATTTTGTCCAGCCTTTTGGAGTTTACCCTTCGTCACCATGGAGACTCTGGTCAGAGGTCAACTCAGTGACCCCTCCAGCCACCCTTTTCCTGAGGTACCTCACTCAGACATGCGTCAGAGGTGCCTCACTTACAAAGCACTACAGCCACATTGGTACTGCGCTCCGTCCACCCTGCCTCAGCAGTCTTCCTGGAAGAAGCAAATGATGTTTGCCTCTGAACTGGAATCTTGGGGCACACAGGCAGCCACTAGACACACAGAGAGCAGTCAAGTGACCCAGCACCCTCTACAGGGATGCCCCACCATTCAGACAATGCAGACTTGATGACCATGTGCTGGATTTCAGCTCTAACTGACCTGAGCCTTGTCCTCTTTTGGAACTGTGGGGCTTTTACATCATATGTAGGTTTCAATGTTATTCAGTTACCATGATATTACCACAATAATCATGACACACAAAGTTGAAATGGAATAAATAGTTTTTTTGTATGCTTGTTTGTGTTTATAGCTTGGCTTGCTGCAGACACTAGTGCATTTAGAAATAATTCAAGCCAGGCGTGGTGGCGCACACCTTTAATTCCAGCACTCAGGAGACAGAGGTAGGAGGATCACCATAAGCTTGAGGCCACTCTGAGATGACATAGTGAATTCCAGATCAGCCTGGGCTAGAGTGGGACCCTACCTCAAAAAAAAACAACAAACAAACAAAAGTAAATAAAAGAATTCAAACATTCTCAGAAAAGCAAGACCTATCTTTTAGTTAGGAAATATCAACATTTTTGTGACATAATTATAGAAGCATTCATACATAGAACTGGCTATTAATAATCTATGTACTTATATGAAAAAGAAGTGTCAGTTCTATCCAACTTGAAAACCTAGACTGCAGTGAAGGTCAACCTTGACCGACAAGATGACTGAATTGAGGGACACTTAGGAGATGAGTAAATCACACCTTGTGTGCATCCTGAGGGCATGACGTCATCAGTGCATCAACCATTGATGAGCTCAGGTGATGGACAGACTACTGTGAGGTGCTACAGTAGTGGAAGCCTGGGCCTGGTTGGAGGAAGGAGAACCTGGAGGCCTGTGTTTGAAGAGTGCATCTTGCCATGGCCCTTTCCTGGGCCTCTCAGCTCTTTGGTTGCCCTGTTGAGTAACTTTGCTCCTCCATACCCTTCCACCATGAAGGCCTGCCTCTCACGGACCAGCAACAACAGAGTCACATGACCACTATGAGGAGCCAAAGCCCTTCTTGCCTTCATAAAAGATGGGTTTTTGCTCTTATGGAAGTATGGTGAATTGTTTCACAGTTCACTACTGTTCACCACAAGCCAAGTTAAATCCTTTCTCTTGGCCTTATTTGTACAGCAACAGCAAAAAATAACTAACACAAATGCTACTAGTCATCTCCTTTCTAACATATAGTTGCTGTGTGCTTGATGCTGTAGTTAGTGTCTATGTTCCTCTTTTTGTTGATTCAGTTAGCTTTACGCTGATAAGAAAATTATGCGTACAGAACACTAATAAACATTAATTATTTAATGTTTACTAAATGTCAGGCATTATGTTATAGCTTGATGGACAGATAGATAGACAGATAGATAGATTTTAGATAGATTGATTTAATTCTCATGGAAACTTAATGAAATGGATTTGATTATTTACTCCTGGTTTGCAGAGTGGGGAAACTTTACCTCAGAGTGAAAAAGAATTCATCTGCAGCTCCCATGCAGTGCCCATGACAGAGCAGACTCAGACTTGGTGTGGAAAGCCCACCTCCTTGAGACTTGCTTCTGGATTTCCCACATCACTAGCTCAAGCAGTTTGATAGTTTTCTCATGGTCATGGGCTCCGGAACCATTCAAACCGAGCCTCTCACCTGCACCAGGGCCCGGGTTGAAAAGGGAAACCTATCAACATCACCCTGGCTCAGGTGACACCCAAAACTCATCAAAGCAGAAATCCAGAAGCTGCTAAGAGCTCAACCCTAATGTAGACTTAAAATACACTTGTCAAGGCTCAGGGAACATTGTGAAAGAGGAGGGTCGTCACATTATAATAGCCACAGGGTGGGAAAAAGTATTCGGAGGCATTTAGTCCCCCCCACACACACACAATGACTGCTGAATTCATAACCCATAGCTCCATGATGAATACCAGTGAACCCCTGAGGAGACAGCTCAGTGAAATGGGGGTGGGGAGGAGGGGAATGGGCACAATACATGATTTGTCCATACAATAATTTTCTAGTTAATTAAGAAAAACAAGAGAGAGAGAGAGAGAGAGGAGCATTCTCCTAACTGACAAGGGGAATGAAAGCCACTTTACTTCAGTCTGGCTGTGGAATAACTGTCCTCTGAGAAAATCATTTTCTCCTTGGCAGACCCCAGTGCTCTCTCTGCCAGCCACATACTGCTGGCGGCTCAGGCAGTAATTCCTCAGTTCTTTGCCCCAGACTCTGCATATGGGTGACAAGCTACCATAAACAAAGATGTGGACTATGGAGCTGGAGGGATGGCTTAGTGATTAAGCACTTGCCTATGAAGCCTAAGGATCCCAGTTCGAGGCTCATGTTCCCCAGGACCCATGTAAGCCAGATGCACAAGGTGGCATATGCATCTGGAGTTTATTTGCAGTGGCTGCAGGCCCTGGAGTGTCCATTATCTCTCGATCTGCCTCTTCCTCTCTCTGTCTGTCTCTCTCAAATAAATAAATAAACAAAACTTTTACAAAAAGATGTTGACTATGTCTTAATTGCCCCAAATTTAAAATATAAAAATCACTTTGTTATGTTAATTCAACTTGATTCAAAATGTTCTCTCATTTCCCCTCGCTGACATCAACCAGAGAATATCTGAGCAATATAAAAAGGAAGCAGAAAGCATGAAGAGTGGGGAGGGTGGATGACGGGAATGGGCATGGTCATACTGGATCCCTGGAATCTGCCACTTCCTGTAATCATAGCCAGCCCCCTGTATCTGTAGGTTCTGATCCCTGCATAAAGGCAATCCCAGATCAAACCTTATTTAAAACACCATTTGTACCCAACATATGAAACACGTTTTTCTTGTCAATAATTCCTAAGCAATACACCATTAACAACTGTTGACATAGCATTTATATTGTATTATGTTTTTCAGTAGCCTGGAGATAACTTAATGCACACAGGAGCATGTGCATAGGTTGTATGCAATTACTATTCATTTCTGTGGAAAAGACTTGAGCATTCTCGATACTCAAGATACTATTGTTATTATTACAAGATCATGATGACGATGATGATGATGACTATAAGATATTACTGATACTGGTACTACAGGGGTACAGACTCCTGGAGCATGGATGACTATAGATAGCTGCCACCCTCTATTTACATAAAACTCTGCCTTTAAAAGGATACTACTAGGGCTGGCGAGATGGCTTAGCAGTTAAGCACTTGCCTGTGAAGCCTAAGGACCCCGGTTCGAGGCTCAGTTCCCCAGGACCCACGTTAGCCAGATGCACAAGGGGGCGCATGCATCTGGAATTCATTTACAGAGGCTGGAAGCTCTGGCGCGCCCATTCTCTCTCTCTCTCTCTCTGCCTCCTTCTCTCTGTCTCTCTCAAATAAATAAATAAACCAAAAAAAATTTTAAAAAAAGGATACCACTAATGACTCTTTTCTTTAAGGGTTTATTTCAGTTTATAGTTGGAGAGGATATAATCCTTCCTGTTGGGGAGTCATAGAGGCAGGAATGTGAGGTAGTTCCAAAGTTCGGAAGCAGAGAGTCATGGATGCTGGTGTTCAGCTCGCTGTCCCCTTTTTATTTACTCTAGGACCCCATCCCAAAGAACTTTTCTGTCTACATTCAGGGAGGGTCTTCCCACTTTACTTAACATAATTTAGACACTCCTTTACAAACGTTCCCAGAAGTTTGTTTCCTAAGTGATTCTAGATTGAGTCAAACGAATTTGGTTCTCACCAAAAATCCATGTATCTGGCCTAGGCAGGAGCAAATGCAGTTCTGCACCCCTCTCCCACTGTATATTTGCTGCTCACTCTGACCTTCAAGGCAGGTAGGCACAGGGGATCACCAGGTTCCGAGTCTCAGTACCTTGTGTGTAGCGGATAGCAGCTCCTGTGGTTCACTGGGGTAAGACTTTAAAAGCATGAGGTCTCAGTGGGACTTTCTAATGGTCCTCATGTTTACTGCATACACTTCTACCTGAGTGGAGCTATAGCTGGATGAGGAAGATGTAGGTGGAAATGTGTTGTGAGTGAGAACACAGACTCTTTAATCTTAACATGGAAATCATTATAACATCAGCATAATAATCCTGGCCTCACTATGCCCATTTATTAAACAATAGTGACCCTTAATAAGAAGTGGAGTTCTGCCCTGTTTTCTTTCTGAGGCATCACTCAGCCCAGACTAAGCTTGGTGGAGGAGATATTCTGCAAGGAAGACCATTGTGTCTGCTGTCACTGTATGTAGGTAGTAAAATCTGGAGGTCAGTATTACTATGTTCCCTTAACAAAACATGCAACTAAAAGATTCAAAGCGTAACAGGAGAGATGATCAGATTTTGGGCATCAGTGATAACAAAGATGATGAGAAGGTTGGATCCGGGACATATTTGGAAGGAAAGTAGTACAGATTGCTGACAGCTTGACTGATGGACAGAAAGAATTGAGACCAGAACTAAGAACAAGATGTTTTTAATTGTAATGGGAGAATTTGAATGTGAAATATATTCAGAGTGAACGACCAAGTTGAATTGAGCTTATTGAATTGGGCCCAGCAGACACGCAGTGTGGCCCTGCAAGTTCAGAGATGTAGTGGAGAAGGGAACCTGTATCTGGGCTAAGACAGAGACTTAGAGTTGTCTTACTACCGGGTTCATCTGACTTTCTGGTGGGTTCTACACTTGGTTTGAAGAAAGGATGTATCACGTGTCAGCGCTCCTCACACTCTAGCAGATTCTGTCCGTCTCCTCCAAGATGAAGTGGCCACTGGTGTCATCCCCACTCCACTGCGGGAAGACGGCCTCACAAGCACCCTGTCACAAAGGGGTGCTCTAGAAAGGGGCTCACAGGGCAGTGTGTCACACTGGGGAGAGGTTGAATAGACCAGTAGTTTCACGCAGTGTTGTGGGAAACCATGTAGAAGCCAGAAGTGGGGAGGGTGGGTCAAGGTGCCTAGGTGTTCCTTTTCGGCAAGGCTTTTCTGCTCATAGCCAATGTATATGCTGAGATCTGCACAGGAATGTATTTGAGAAATTCCTTGGGAAAGTCAAGAAAAAAAATCTTTGAAAACCACTGTAGTAAGCCAATGACCCTTGAGGGGTCTGCCATCCTCCCAGCTTTCAGAAGGAAAGGGCAACATGCCACTGAGGTGAGTCCAGAACAGAGGAAAAGGGGACAAAGTCAGCAGGCAGGCTGGCTACCAATGGGTCACAAAGGGCTGGACATGTCACGTTAGCCAAGCATCAGCTAAGCACCCAGAAACTCACAAGAAACACCAACATGAGAGTATGGTCTTTGAAGTGGCAATATAAGTGCTTACCAGGCAGTTTGGTAAGCATCATATACACATTTCACCAGATACCAGCAGAGGTTACACCCCTAGAGCTCATGACTTCCCCTGTTGTAGGTTTTCAGTATCAGAGATGTATTCCCTCTCATGGAGCGGGCCTCCAGTCCAATCAGAGAGTGATTGGGTTCCCCCATAATAAACGTGCCACTATTGCACCCATTGGCTCATTTGGCCTGGCTGGTAGTGTCCACTTTTGAGTATCTGCACTGGTGATTTCTCTCTCTCCCATTGAACTACTAGCAGCCTAGCTTTTTCCAGTTGCGGCATGTATCACAGCTCTCCTCTGTGACTTTCTCTTCTCACTGGTTATCACTGCTGGTCTTTTTAATTTTCAGGACAGATAGAATGTACATCTGCAAAAAATGGAACAGGAGTAGAGCGTGGTGATGCACGCCTTTAATCCCAGCAGCACTTGGAGGCTGAGGTAGGAGGATCACTGTGACTTTGAGGCCACACTGAGACTAATTCTAGGTTAGCTTGGGCTAGAGTGACCCTACCTCAAAACACAAATACCTAGGAAATGGAACAAGCCTAGATGTCCCTCAACTGATGAGTGGGTAATGAGGATGTGGAACTCTTATACAACAGAGTTCTACTCAGTGGTAATTAAAAATGAAATTTGCAGGGGAATGCATGGATCAGGAAAGGATTATACTTAGTGAGGTAATCCAGGCTCAGAAAGCCAAATGTCCCATGTTCTTTCTCATATGTGGATCCTAGCTACAAATGTTTGGACTTGTATGTGAGCTGGAAAAAAACTCAGCAGCAGAGGCCAGTAAGCTAGAAAGGCAATAGAAAGGGAGGGCAGAGAGGAGGTCTTAAGAGGATTTTATTGTATATATGTAAATAGAAGAACATATTCCTGGGGGTGGAAAGGCCTAAGTGAGGTCAGGGAAAGAGATTGAGTAAAGAAAAGGTAGGGGGAGGGTTAAACAAAATATACAAGTATCTGAATAAGTCATATGGAAACCTACTTTGGTTTTTGGACAATGGCACACCCAGCAACCATAGATTTTTACTAGAAAATTTTCAGTGCCAGGAATGGGATCCCTTCCCGTGAATTGTGGGCCATGGAGGTCCCTGATGTCCCCCAAAACATTATAGGCCATTGCTGAAGCTCTTGGTTTCCCACCAGGAATAGATGGTAAGACCCTATTGCTGAAGACTCCACATACTTGGGCTGCAAGGTCACTTAGAAATTCTACTGGAGCTGAACTGAAAACCTCCTCCATGTAGACCAGCTGTCAGGAAGCTGGAAAAAGCCACACTGCCTGCAGTTCAATGGGAGAGAGAGAAATCACCAGTAGAGATATTCAACAGTGGACATCGCAAGCCTTAAATTTGGCCAACCAGGCCAAATGAGCCAACAGATGCAATAGTGGCATGTCTATTGTGGGGGAAACCAACCACTCTCTAATTGGACTGGATGCCCACGCCATGAGAGGGAATACATCCCTGATACTGAAAACCTACAACAGGGGAAATCATGAGCCCTAGGGGTGTAATGTCTGCTGGTATCTTGTTAAATGTATATACTATGTTCACCAAACTGCCTGGTGAGCACTTATCTTAATGTCTATACCAGTATATTAATGCTACTCTCACTTTTTGTAAGAGAATCGTCTCTTTTCAGATGGCAATAACTCTGGGATGACTCAGAAGGCACCATGGTGCTGAGAAGGAGTGACAGAGGAGTGCTCAGCACTGAAATATCTCTATCACACCTTCCAAGACTCAGGGTCCATTGTGGAAGGGGTGGTTGAAAGAATGTCAGTGCCAAAGGAAGTATAGGACTGTTTACAATGTGCTCCCCCCAGACACAAAATGTGGGATACAGGGAGCTCCTCTCTGCTTTGATGTTTCTTATCTTCTGATCCCATGGGACACAGGGAGCTCCTCTGTGTTTTGATGTTTCTTATCTATCTGATGGTCCTGTGGGATACAGGGGTCTCCTCTGTGCTTTGGTGTTTCTTACCTGTTGGTACTAAAGGATGCAGGGAGGCCTTATCTGTCTGGATGTCTGTGTATCCATGTGTAACAGATCTACCACCATCATATACTGTTTCCATGACAAAAGGGTAGGGATTATGTGGTGAGGAGTAACTAAGCCAGGTAACCTAAGACAGGTGTTCCAAAGAGAGTCTCCCAAAGGTTGAGCACTTTTTGTACAAAGAAAACCCAGAGGATGGGAAGGAAGCCTGGGTAGCAGATGTGGTCAGGGAGAAGCCATGAGGAGTGTCTCAGAACAAGGAGAGCCACCTGGAGGGCCTGGCAGGCAGAGTGGCAGTGCTGAGCCTTGTGATGCAAGGACATCACATCACTGCTCTTCCCCTGCTCTGCGGAGACTGGAGCATAAAACAGGAAGGGAGGAGAGGTACAGCCACACTTGCCTGGAGTCAGGTACACAGAGTTTTGTCTCAGCCTTGGACTGTTTAGTATTGTAGACAGAAAACTCACAGGGCACAGACATCCTCACACCTATGACCTCACATGGGATGGGCCGACAATTTCACAACTGGAACCATTAGTAGTGACACTGAAACAACAGACTCTTTAACTAAGGGGACTGACGTCAGCACACCTCTGCAGTGTACGGAATACTGCATAGCCCAAGACCGTGAATGCTGAATCTACCTATTAAAACATTCATCGCTTGGGCACTTTGATTTACTAGTATTTTGCCTCCATTTGTTCTTCATGAGAAGCAATTCCCCAAACTGTGCACAATCCTCAGCAATTCTGTGAGCAGTTGGCAAACAGGATTCTAACTACTTAATCTAATTGAGAATGGCACCATACAACTCAAACTCAACAAGCAATTTAGTTGTCAGAATATACTGAGACCGAAAATACCTTTCTGATGAATGTCTTTATATTTACAGTCTGGCTTGAAGGAAGGTTCTCATTATTGGGAAAAACTATTATTTTTTTTATTCAATCTGAGGTGTATGTATTGTGTATCAGTTACTAAGTAGTCTCTACAAGGGATTTTGTCAGAAATGTGAGACCTTGTATGTCCAGTGAGGGGTCTGACTTCTGCTGGGTTCACAAGGCCTTTGTAAGTCATCAACCCTAAGACCCAGGGCAAGACAAGTAATGCCTCTGAGCTACACCATTCATGTGAAGATGCTGCCTCTCTATAGAAACAATTTTGAAATGACAAATGACCGTCTGTAAAAGGCTATTATAGTTAAGTTATACATACATAAAATGCCTGGTGTATACACTAAGTATACTACGGGGTTGTTCTGCAAATAATATGACCAGAGTGAATGAAGTAAGGATAATAATTAATTCCATTATTTTTATTAATGCCATTACAATCTTAACCATATCACCTCATATCCCCTTATACTTAGACCTCACTCATGTGATATCAAAGGCAGGAAGAAGAGCAGCCATGAGAGGATACTGGCTTCCCTGTCCTGCTTTCAATCTGGTATAATTCTTTTTTTAAATTTTTTTGTTTATTTTTATTTAATTATTTGAGAGTGACAGACAGAGTAAGAGAGAGAGGGAGAGGGAGAGAATGGGCGTGCCAGGGCCTCCAGCCACTGAAAACGAACTCCAGATGTGTGTGCCCCCTTCTGCATCTGGCTAACGTGGGTCCTGGGGAATAGAGCCTCGAACCAGAGTCTTTAGGCTTCACAGGCAATCGCTTAACCGCTAAACCATCTCTCCAGCCCTTTTATTCTTTTTTAAATGAGCTACGATGTCAACACGACTTGATGTCTTTTACTGCTGTAGGAGTTAGATCTCAGATTAACAGAACCATCTTTTGGAAACTGGATCTTAGCATGATAAAAAGTCAAAAAATGGAGAAAGTTTATTTTCCTTTCAAATTCGCCATCTGTAGATTTAAGAAAGAGAAGAGGAGAATGTGAATGGAAGTGGAGTGTATAAAACACAGGAGGCCCCACGAGCTCTTTCAGGAGAAGATAGGGAGAACCACTCTGCACTAGGCTGAACTGTCATAGGGCAGCACCATGCAGTGATGGGTAGGAGCCCTGTGCAGCCTAACAATCTGAGGCTATAGGTCTGCTCAAAGTGAACTTGCTAGGGGCCTGCATGCTTCTCCATATGGCTTTGTTGTGTGGTCTTTCTATGCTAGGGATTATACAAGGTGAGCATTTTTTCTCATGGTCCCTCCTGGCTCTGACCTTAATTTTCCCCAAAGCAGCCAGCTCTATGCCAAAACTGGTTACCTGTTCCAAGCTGGGCACCCATACTCTGATCCTCCACCTTCCCTCATCCAGGCTCCAGATGGCTAGGTTTTGGCCCCACAAAGTTTCTCGATAGAGATCCCAGGATGTGAGATTTGATCTCATTTAGGAATGGTTCTGCACTTCCCTAATCCAATGCTGAATTTATTAATGCTTCCCTGCTGAGGTATGAGTCATCTTAGCAGGAATAGTGTGCATACAATACTTACTTGGCCAACATTGCTTCTGATGAAGATCTAAGCAAAGAGTTGTTAGGAAATGAAACCTTATCTGTACATGATTTCGTCATTCACAACTCTCTTAGCCTAGCATGGGAGGCAGCACATGGCTGAATGACTGTAGCAGTTTGCTGGATGCCATGAACTGATATGCTAAGGTACAAAGAGAGAACTATTCATATAACTCTGGAGCAAAGCAAGAAAAATGCTATGTAAAAAATGACCCTACCTGGCTAGAGAGGTGGCTCAGTGCACAAAGCACTCGCTGTGCAAGTGTGAGTACCTTAGTTTGGATCCCCAGAACCACATAAACACCAGACACTGTAGCACAAGCGTCTGAAATCCCAGGATGCTTATGACAAGACAGGAGGTGGGGGCAGGAGACTCACTCAGAAATCCGCCATCCCGAGGAATGCAGTAGTGAATGAGAGCTTGCTTTGAAGACAAGATGGTAGAGAGGACCTACACTTGAAGTTGCTCTCTGACCTCCACATGTACACCACAGCACTGTGTACCCAACAGTCACACACATGTACACATAGACACACATGTCATATGCACAACAAAAACAAATAAAAATGACCCTACTACTTAGAACAAGCAGGCAGATATAGACAGGGGAAGAGGATTCTAAGCACACAGCCAGAAGCATGTGCACAGGGAAAACCTTCTGCAGGAGCATAAAGTAAAAGCAGAGTCATTGCAGCAGGCAGATTATGGGGTTGTGGTTGAAGATATGTTAAGGTTAAGCTTGCAGGTATACGGAGGTTCCCACGATTTTGTCTGATGATAAAGCTAAGACTCGTCACCTCAAATTAGCATATGTGGGGAGGGACTGAGGTAGAAGAACAGATGCAGAATAAGGCAAGTAGCTGGGAGGGAAAGGTCCAGGTAAGAAACCACGGAGCACAGGCAGTAGGAGAGGAATGGAAAGGCACAGGAGTTCATGACTGCTAGGATCAGTCACTCAGAGGTGAGGAAGAAGGAGTGGGTATGTTTCTGAGGTTTCTGGTGAATGAGCAAATAAGCCAAATAGATAAAATCTTAGGTCTATGAAGATGGCCCAGCTGTACAGATCTCTAGCAGCATGGGTTCAACCCCTCATGTCATCAAAGACTGTATGACTTTTCACCAGTCACCCATCCTGCATGCCTCAGTTTCTCCATCCATGAAACAAGGGAAATACTAGTAGCTTCCTGGCAGAGTACTAGAGAGGGAGCCGCCAGACTACATAGGCAAATGTTTAACATGGGGGCCAGATATTATTACGTTAGTGTATTAATCAATGGCAAGATGGAAAAATAAAAATATGGAAAGATGGAGTCTCACCTGAGTATTATTGATGGGGTCACATCTCTTTCCCAGTGTAAATTCATACCACAACCATTGGAGGTGTTTCTTATGAATTCACCATCATGACCACTTTAGCACACAGAAGACTAGACTTGCTGTCTTAAATCCAGCATGCAACTTTCACTAGATAGACAATGCTAAACAAATACTTTCACCTTCAGGGTCTCAGGCTTCCAGGGCGTGAAAAAGGTACTACGGATATCAAATGAATTAAGAAAAGACAATGTTTTGACACCAAGAGAAGAATGCAGAAGCCAAGACTCGAGTTAACATCCCTGGAAGCACCAGTGGCTATTCTCAGACCGTACAACTAGGCACTCTGCAAAATCTGCACAAACACCCCAGGCTCACCCTCGGCCTGCTTTCCTAAGGATGACTCAGATCCTATGAGCCATGCCGAGTAAAGTTTAGAGAGCTCCCCAGAGCCACCAGAAGACATGCTGACAGCCAGGAACAAACATCAGTTTTGTTAAAAGTTCTCTTGGGAAAGAGAATGAGATCAGCATCAGAGAGGATTCTCTGAACAACTCCGAGAGGGCAGCCAGGGAAGCAGGGGGAAGATGGCAAATCCAGGGAAGAAGATGGGCCTCCAACAACCTACTGCTAAGCTGTCTGTGAGACAGTGAAGGGCACAGCTGACCTGCTCCTGTGCCTGCCGACATGAATGATCCACACTTAGGCCCCAGAGGCTTTCCCTTCATGTCCATTCCATGGACAAGAAGCCTAGAGTGAAGTGGTGACAGTGAGATGCTGAGGACAAATACGTTTAAAGGGCCAGAAGTAGAAGAGGGGGGACTGGGTTGGGAAATATAAGCAAAGCACAATTATGCATGCGTATGAAAATATCATGATGAAACCCATGAATTTGTACACAAACTACCCCTACAACCTGTTATATGTTTGAAGACAGACAACAAAATGGTTTTGTTCAAAGAGCCTTGGCTCAAAGACTGGAAGAAGTGACCTGGAATTCTACTACTGCCCTCTGAAACGAGGAAAATGGGTCTTCCCCATTTTGTTTCTGTCTAAGTTTGTACACGTGCCCCTTCATGTGCTCCCTGGCACAATAACACTTGGCGAGTTTCCTGCTATGAGGGAGGTGCTGGGGATGTATCAGCCTTCAAGAAATCCATAGCGCCAGAGCTTCTTGGACAAGGGGGATTTGATGGAAAAGGAGAAGATGATTACTTTGAAACAGCCATGAGAGGACAACAGGGAGTACAAGAGTTCCTTCTAGGCAGGCTTTGAAATGTAATTCTAATTTCTATGTCAAACATTACCTCTCTACTTCAAATAATGAATGAGGCAATGAGGATATCTTTAATCCCTATATTAAGCATAATTGCTAAACTTCAGGGAAAAATTTAGTATTTATGGAAACATGATAACTCAGATTACTTCTAAATATGTGAGCAAAAGATCTTTGGGGAAATACTGAAAGTGAATCCATACAAATGTAGTTCTCGAGTTAACCAAATATAATCTGCGTGCATGAGGAAAATATAGTAATAATTTTATTCCTACTGCTTCTAATTGTAGCTGTACTAAAATCAGCAAGAAAAAGTAAAAAGAAGAAGGAAAAACAGAAGAAAGGAGGTACCTTTGCTGAATGTCCTGTATCAATCACCACCAGTGCAAAAACCATGAAACCAACCACGGGACTCATGGTGGCAACATGCTCTGTTTATGATCACTGACGAACTGATTAACGTTCAATCACTATCAGTGCACTAACCACAAAGACAGCCATGGGAATGCCACGGGGTGATTTGTTCTGTTTATGACCAATGATTAACTGAGTGCCATACACAAAGGAAGGTAGGTGTGTCAGACATAAGTTCAGATCAGTCAGTATTTACGCTCAATTCATGGAGTTCAGATTTGAAAAGGCACCTGCTTCTTAGATCTGTGGTTTACTCATCTGCAGAACTGCACTCACGCTTATGTTCACAGATATTATAGAACTCAGAAGAGCCAGGTGTAGTGGTTTATGCCTATAATTCCAGCAACTGGAAAGCTGAGGCAGATGATTGCGGTGAGTTCAAGGCCAGCCTGGACTACATAGTGAGTTCAAGGCCAGATTGGACTACAAGTTCAAGGACAACCAGGATACATAATAAACCAAGTTGACAGAAAGAAAGAAAGAAAGAAAGAAAGAAAGAAAGAAAGAAAGGAAACCCAACTAGAAAATATAACTGTTTGCAAAAATGAATAGTAGGCAAAACACAGTTTTCTTGATGAATAGCTCTCTTCCTTGCTTCCTTTCATAGGTGTCATATTTTTGCCTATTGATGTGTGAGTTTACACTACAGTGACCTTGTTTAGTGTTTGCTCCCCTGCAAATACATGCAAACACACACATAAGATTAGGAAAGTCAGCCCAAGAAACCGCTTACCAAGCATTAGCAGTGAGCCCTTTGAGAAATTAAGCTGAACCGAATTTTCAAAAAGCTGTTTTTAAAACTCCAACAGTAAACGTAAGTTGAGATGAGTTAAACACATTTGCAGGCAATGATAAATTTCCTGTGCTCATGTATCAGGATAACTCAGAACTCGTGGTATCAGCTACTGCCCATGATAATCACATGCAGAGCACTAGCAACTTGGTCTCCATGGGAACAGAAGGTAATATCACACCCGATTCTAGATGGATCTTTTATTATTTCAGTCTTTGAAAAATGATTTTCAAGATGAAAGAAACTGTCACATGCATTCAATCATTCATAACAGTGGAGATGGAAAGTATGGGAGGGTTAAATATGCCTTTGGCATAACTTATTTTTCAGGGAAGAAACAGATGAGAATGGGTGAGATGTGAGGAGGATCCCAACATGTGCTACAGAATTTTTAAAACAATATTTATTTATTTATTTGTGAAAAAGAGAGAAAGAGAGAGAGAGAATATGAATGGGTACACCAGGGATTCCTGCCACTGCAAATGAACTTCATATGCCTGTGACAATTTGTGCTTCTGGCTTTATGTGGGTACCGGGGACTTGAACCAAGGCCTGCAGGCTTTGCAGGAAGTGCCTTTAACTGCTGAATCATCTCCCCAGCCCAGGTGCTACAGAAATCTCTAAACTCGGAAGTTTCATCACAGCTGACTTGACTTCCTGCTTTCAGGCATTTGACAGTGGTGTCATCTGCGCCAAGGACCAGAGCCTTGACAAACTCCCTACGGCCTTCGGCCACCACTCATTGGAGGCTGCAGAGTCTGAGTAAATCCTGGGGTGGTGCTTGAGGACATTCCAAGGAAGTAAAGTTTAAAACACAGATCAGGCCGAGTGTGGTGGCGCATGCCTTTAATCCTAGCACTCGGGAGGCAGAGGTAGGAAGATTGCCATGAGTTCGAGGCCACCCTGAGACTACGTAGTGAATTCCAGGTCAGCCTGGGCTAGAGCGAGACCCTGCCTCAGAAAACAAAAACAAAACAATACAAAACAAACAAACAAAAAAAAGTACAGATCAGAAGGACCTTGCCGTCATCCAGTTATTAAGGCAAGAATCCAATCTCTCTTGGCTTTTCTCCCCTGACCCCTACTCACTGCTTTTCATCTTCCCTCTTTCACTCCTCCTCCCAGTTTCCACTGTCAGTCACTAACGGGGTGCTCTCCTAGACACTCCAAGATCCTTGGACTTGTGGTCTTTCCTATAGGAGCCCAGACCTGTGATATCCCGCAGGCGCTTGTGGGAAGCCATTCCTGTAAACTTCCACGTGTAACAGCTAGGCACGTCTGCCCTCGCATCTTCCGCCCTTTCGTGGGTTTCAATGTCGTTGTTTATGTACTTCTAACCTCACCTATGAATCGTTCTTATGAACATTATTCCTGTTTTACAAATGAGTGTAATTCAGGCAAAGAGAGGGTAAGTGACATGCCTAAAACCACACACACACATCCCTTAGGTGACAAAGAGTAGGACACAACAACCTGAAAGTAAAGTCCATGATGGAGCATAATGGAGACTCAAGCGGGGGTATACATTCAAAAGCTCAGATGGCCTGAAGGTGACTCTGACAAAAAACTTCTGATAAGTGGTTGGGTCATCTTTCTAGTCTGAAGTCTGGGATATGCCTGATGTTTCTTCCACAGCCCTAAGTGACTATATGATTCAAACTTTGCTGTATCAGCAGCTGCATGGCTACTCTTTCCTATGGGGTGTTCTAGAAAAGATCTACGGAGTGGTCAGGTCTCAAGACAGGAACTGTACTGTCTGGACTGGCGCCTCAGGCTCTGCTTCCCACCTGGGTGCTTGGGAGCTCGGCATGCCAGCCTCCTCATCTGGAAATGACGTTGCCGGTGGCTGCCTCATCGGTCGTCATAGCTAAGTGTCCTCAGGTAGTGTCCTACGTAGATCTACTGTACAGGGTTTGGGAAGTGTGTCTGGCAAATAACCACTTAGTAAGGTGGTGTGGGTGGTGGGGTGGCATGGATGATGAAGGTGTTAATGGAGGGTTTGATGGTGATATGGTGCTAATGATGATGGTCTGTTGATAGTGATGACAAAATTAAGATTTGAGGGGCTAGAGAGATTGCTCAGTGGTTAATACACTTGCCTGCAAAGCCTAAGGACCAGGGTTTGATTATCCAGTACCTACTTGAAACCAGATGCACAAGGTGGCACATGCTCTCTCTCTCTCTCTCTCTCTCTCTCTTTCTCTCTCTCTCTCCTTCTTTATCTCAAATAAACAAAATTCTTTTAAAAGTTCAGATTTGAGGGCAGGAGAGATGGCTTAGTTGTTAAGGCACTTGCTTATGAAGCCTAAGGACACAGGTTCATCTCCCTAGGACCCATGCAAGCCAGATACACATGGTGGCACATGCATCGGTTTGCTAGAGGCCCTGGTGTGCCCATTCCTTCTCTCTATCTGCCTCTTTCTTCCTCTCTCTTTCATAATAAATATTTTTTAATTCAGATTTGAAAATGGCTGTTATACCTCCAGCTCATAAGGAATTTCCAGGAAAACTCATTTCCAAGGCCATGAAATGAATAAAAATGCCAGTACAGATGTCCACTAATGGTTTATGAGGAAATAGGAAGTTGGGCAACAGATGAGTGTAAATGTACAAATGCTCAAATGCCCCAGAGAAAGCAGCGCTGGAGAGAGGAGAGACAACTGCTTCCACGACCAAGGAGAGGCACAGACCAGACTTACTCTCATCTGAAATAACTGAAATGTAGAAAGAATACCTGAAACAGTGGTCTGCAGGCAACAGGCATTGCCTAGACTAAAAATTATGGGGACAACTATTGTGCTAGAGGGGAGTTCCAGACTGTGATGAAGGAATGTGGAGGCCAGGCCAGGCCAGCCCTGGAAGACACTCTTTTGAAAAGGTCAGTCAACCAGGGGCAGGCCAGAGCACTGCAGGGAAATAGAGGGGAAACGGTCCCAGAGTTTCCCACAAATGCCAAGGAAAACCTCACAGTCAATGTGACATTGATGAGAGCTCTCAGGAGACTTTTATCTTAGCAACTGGCTAGCATCTGCCCTAGAATAAGAGTGCTCTGGTCAATTCTGACTTTATTTTTAAAGGCTAAAAGCAATTTTATTAAGAAAGATGGAAATGAGGGGCTGAAGAAATGGTTAAGTGGGTAAAGTGCTTGCCATGCTAGCATGAAGACCTGAGTTCAGATCCCTAGCACCTGTGTAAATCCAGGCATGGCAGCATAAGGCTGTCATTCTAGCACTGGGGAGGCAGAGACAGGAGGATCCCTGAAGCTTCCTAGGCAGAGAGCCTAGCTGAATTAATGAAGTCCCAGGTTCTCCCAATGTCAGTACATGTACCCCTGCACACATAAGCATGCACCAGCACAAAATGCATATATGTATGTGTGTGTGTGTACACACACACACACACTACACACACACAATGTGTAGCTGGAAATATTGCTGAGTGTGGTCCAGGGAGGCCTGGTTGTTAAAGAATACACACCTATTTGATATTTGATTGTAGGCCAAGTCACCTAGCAGCAGGGCCAGATAGAGAGAGGCATGACATTTAATAAGGCAGGTAGGGGCTAAGCACGAACGTGCCTCCAGTGTGGTCCAGGGAGGCCTGGTCTCCTGAGAAAGCCCTGCAGTGCGAACTGCACTGCAGGTTGTGCCCAGTATGAGGTGGGGTCTTGTACTCCTGGGCATCAGGCAGTCGTTGGCAGAGAACTGCAAGGGAGGGACGGACTCTGATGCTTCAGCAGCTAAATGAATGTGTTAAAAAATATTAAGGAGAGAGCCACCCCATCATACCTCAAAAGGGCCCCGGCTGAAACTAAGAAAAATTGGAGAAACAAGCAAGGGTGCTGTTTTCCTGATGAACCGGATACCAGCACAAGGGGGAAGGAGATCAGCACAGAGAAAAATCAACTCCTACCAAATCAGAGAGCCAGAGCCTCAGAGGCACCCAACACCTCATCACTGAAGCAGACCCAACATGGCTCAGGGAAATTTTGTGGAAGAGGGGGTGGAAAGAATGTCAGAGCCACATGTTGGGTCATGATATGCAGAGACATTTAGCTTACCCATAACTGTGGGCTAACTCCACAATGCATGACCCGTATACCTCAACAAGGAGGGGCCAAGGGGAGGGGGTAGGTCATGGATGAGCCTAATAATGGTACCAAACTGAATGTAAAAAAAAAAATACAATAAAAAATAAAAATAAAAAAAAAAAGATTTTAGGATCAACTTTCCTAGGGAAATTTATACTAAAGTTTTATATTTGATTCTTTTGAGAAGTTTTCTCTGAGGCTATATAAAAATCTGATGCATTGTGTGTTGACTACGAATTAAAAAAAAAAATACTTGCCGGGAGCCCAGCAGGAACACGTACTTTGAGGTCAGGCTTGGGGGAACAGGTCCACGTTCCCATCAAACTCCTTTGGGGCGAGGACCAGGAATGGAAAGGGTAGAGGTTGTGAAGAGAAAGAAAATGACCTCTGGCAAGACACTTCTCGGGGCAAGTGGATTCTGCTCTTGTTACCGAGAACAAAAGAAACCGGCTCAGAGTGGTTACAGGTCTGGATCGCACTGTCCGTGTTAGCACATGGAAAAACACCTTAGCCCTGTCTGAGCGTCTCACTCCAAGTACGCTGGCCTCTTGCTGGCGGCCTCGCAGCTCCCTCGCCCTGGGTTCACCGAGCACCTCTTCGGTATGTGTCCTGAGATAGGTGCCACACTGGGCACAGACGGGCAGTGGGACACACTGTGCAGAGGTACAACTGCCCTGGGGTCCATGGCATCACGATCATCACACAAAACTGGAAAGGAGCAAGGTGTTCTAGGCAGCCCTGTGGAGCCAGGGCTGTTTGCAATAAGGGAAGGGTGTCAAATAACAAGCAGTACCCTTCACTTTACAGGGAAAGCCTGTTTCCACTGATTCATACGGCTCCTGTGGAAACGGCTTGTGGAACTACACTGGATTTATGTGCAGATTAATTTAGTCAACTGCAGACTCAAAGCCCATCACAGCCCATGCACCATATAGCTGCTTGCTATTCATTTTGTAGCACTTTATTAAGTCAGACAACATTTAAAGGAGAAAAATACAAGCCATTTCATCTTAATTGGGAAAATACAATAGTGCTTGCTATTATTAAACATTAAAAGTAACTACAAAGCTTTTGTTCTTTAAATAACCCTGCTTTAATGCTGTCCTGGTGGTGTCTTCTTTTTAATTTTTTTTAAAAAAATTCTAGTAAGAATACTCAATATATGTTTTACCCTTTTAGCCAAAAGTGTAAGTGCACTGAGTGGGTTGGTAGAGTCCCTGCCATTGCTGTGGGATAGATGTCAGAGGAACTTTCCCATCAAAGGCTCCTGCAACCTCACCTTCCTAGAGGCCACCATCTTGCCTTCTGTTCTATGTGTGGACTTGGTAGATAGTTCATGGAAATGGGGTCATGTAGTATTTATTCTTCCTTGATTGGCTTAGGTCATAGAACATAACCCTAAATGACAAAAAAGACCCTAAATAGTCAATGTAACCTGGAGAAAATAGCACAGACATGGAAACTATATACTCCCTGACTTCAAATCGATCACAAATTTGCAATGATTACACAGTGTGGCAAAATGGCACAGTACTGATAAAAAGGAAGGAATAGAGACTGGTTGACTAGAATTAAAAGGCCATCTGAAATCATTAAATATATTTATGTTTAATTTCTTTCACAGGACCTGTCCCTCAATAATATGGTATAAATTTAACATAAACCTACTAATGTGCAGTCATTGATGAAGGGCTGAGGCTACACCATGGGAAAGGTTAGTCTCTTCCACAAGTAATGTTAGAAAAACTGGCTGTTCACACACGCAAGAATGTTGGACGTGATGCTCACAAAAGTGCAATAGTGGCATACAGCCATGGTGGGTAACTGACTGCTCTTGATTTGGCTAACTGACCTTTTCAGTGGAATGAAACCCATAGCTGGATCTGGGAAACAAGTCAGAACCATATCCAAAAACCAGCCCGCTCTGTTATCAAGCTCCCACCAATCGTGGGCTACAAGAGGACCTAATTCTATTCAATTATCTCTAAAATAACAATGGTTATTCCATTTATCTGGTGCTAACTTCACTGTCCTGTTGAAGAATTTTCTTCTGTTTTTCAGATGGATGCAGATCCTGAGGAAATAATCAGCCCATCACACCTCATCAGGGCCCCAGTTGAAACCAAGAGTAATTGGGGAAATGAGCAAGAGTACTACTTTCTTAGTGAACCTGGTACCAGCACAAGGGTGAAGGAGATATACAAAGAGAACATTCAACTCCTACCAAACCAGAGATCTAGAGACACAGAGGCTTCCAAAACCTCATCACTGAAGTAGACCTAAAATGAACCCAAGATGGCTCAGGGAAATTTGTGGAAGAGGGGGGCATAAAGATTGTTAGAGCCACAATTTGGGACATTATGCACACAGACATGGCCTCTTACCCATAACTAATGGCTACCCACATAATATTCCCCAATGAGGTGGGTCCCAGTGGAAGGGGGGAGGACAAGGAGGAGGGTAACGATTGCATCAACACGACTGTATACACAATGTGCACATAACCAAATAAAATGAAAATAAAAATTTGAAGTAAAAAAAGAATGTTGGACTCTTTTTTACCCCATATACAAAAATTGACTTAAATGGAGTAAAGAATTTAACATAAGTCCTGAAACTGTGAAACTCCTTGAAGAAAACATAATGAGAAATCCTGAGATCATTAATCTGGATGATGTTGCATAAGCAAGCAAAGAAGAAACAGGTAAATGAGACGATGTTGAGCCAAGTGTGTGCACCACACAGGAAGTGATCAACAGAGTGAAAGGGCGACCCAGAGCCCAGGGAAATGAACCATTTCAAACTCTATCTCTCATGCTGGTAAGATCCTGTGGTAATCTGATTCAGGTGTCCCCCATGAGTTTAGGTGTTCTGAATGCTAGGTTCCCAGCTGATGGTGATTCGGGAATCAATGCCTCCTACAGGCAGTGTATTCTTTGGAGCGGGCTTATGGGTTTTATAGCCAGGTTCCTCTTGATAGCGTTTGGCACACTCCCGTCACTGTTGCCCATCTGATGTTGGCCAGGGGATGATGTCCACCCTCTGCTTGTGCCATCATTTTCCCCTGCCATCATGGAGCTTCCCCTCAGTCTGTAAGCCAAAATTAACCTTTTTTCCCCCACAAGCTGCTCTTGGTCAGGTGCTTCCCACCAGCAATGTGAACCTGACTGCAACATATCCTAACTAGACAAGGAACTTTTCAGAACATAAAACATAAATAACGCCATTAACATGGGCATTGCCTTAAGTAGACTTTTTTTTTTCCCAACGAGCACATAAGAATGACCAGTAGGTCTATGAAAAGGCATGAAAGCCCCTCATTACCTGGAGGAATGCAAATTAAAACCACAATGAGGTAGCAATGCATGCTATTAGCTGATGTTCAAGAAGAAAGAAACAGTAAATAATGAAGACAAGGGAAGGAAATGGGATAGGAGCGAAAAGGAGAGAAGAGGAGGGTGGATGTTATTGGCAAAGATAAGGAGTAACTGGAACCCTTGCACACCACTGACTCATATGTAAATAGTGAAGCCACTATGATAATCATTATTATGGAGTCAACTCACAAATGCAAATCCTAAAATTATATATATATATATATGTGTGTGTGTGTGTGTGTAGTAAGCTCACTTCTGGGTAGTTAACTTTAAAGACCATTAGTCACAAATTTTGAATGGTGACACCTCTTACATTTGGCTATGTCACCCATGTACAGCCACTCACATAACATGGTCCAAGCACAGGCATCAGACCAGTGTGATGAATTTTAGCCACACATGGGGCCGAGTCATAGGCTGGTATGTCCCCAGCTCAGGATGGTCACCTGAGTTCTAATCCCTTCTTGTCTTCAGAAGACAATAAGGAATAACAATAATTCTCACAGGGTGACCTGACTATTTTGATTACTACTAAAATTTACCACAGTAGTATAAAAATGAAAAGAAGTTAACTGGATAACATCCCTTTTCTCTACATTTCTGAGTTTTAGAATTAAAAAAAAAAGTTTTGTGTTGTTTACATATTAAATATGTCCATATCTAATAAAAGATAATAAATAAATGAAAGTTTTTCTGAAAAAATTTTTGTTGATCTTTAAAACTACTGAGGTTTGGAACGCTGTGGTCTGGAGTGAATAGGCCAGACCCTTAGGGAGACCTGGTCCCTGTGGGAGCTGTGGAGTCAGGCCTTTTGCTCTGGTATCCTGACTGGCCACTGGGTACCAACATCCCTGATCACCTGAGTCAGAGGTGCATGGGCCAAAGGACAAAACCTTGCTTCCTCCTCAATAAAATAAAGAGCCTCCCTAAAATGGATAGACAACAACATAAACAAGCCAACAAAAATTAGAAAACTGAGAGAGCTCCACCACGGATGCCTAATCCTGCAGTGGAAGCCTCCAATGAGATCATAGGAAAATCAACAGAAATTCATTCCCAAAATGAAAACACAACAACCAAAGAGACTCCAATCAAAACATTGGTGAACTAGAAGCAAACTGTCAAAGAACCAGCAATCATATCAATGAAATTGAACAGAATCGTCTCCTAGAGCATTCAGCTTTTGACAGTAAACTTAACTTGATTAAAGAAAATGCTACAATCCTCCAAAGAGATATGAACAAATTGAAGGTAAGTCAAGAAATTGAAGATCTCAATGACCAGCTGATTAAGCTTAATACAGACTTGATCAAATGCAAAAATAAACTCCAGGGAGCAACAAGAAAATCAGAACTTGAATTGAAATCATACCACAAAAAAGAGATGGACATGATGCAAAATAACACAACAGAAAACAAAAATCAAATAGAAATTATAAAAACCTCTTTAGAATCTCTTACCAACAGGATTGCTCATGTGGAAGACAGAACCTCTGTCCTGGAAGATAAGACAAAAGCAATTGATCAGGAGGCCAAATCTTTTCTAAATTCAAAAAATCAAGTGAACAGAATACCAAGAGAATGGTGGGACACCCTAAAATGACCAAACATCACGGCATACTTCCAAAACCTCTATTCCACAAAATTAAATAATCTGGAAGAAATGAATTAATTCCTAGACACATACCACCTACCAAAACTAAACTCAGAGCAGATTAATCTTCTAAACAAACCTGTCACATCCATGAAGATTGAAAAGTTAATCAAAAACCTCCCCCGAAAGAAAAGTCCAGGACTGGATGGCTTCTCAGCTGAATTCTATCAAACCTTCATTGAAGAACTGAAACCAATTTTTCTCAAACTATTCTACATAATTGGAGAACAGGAAATCCTCCCTAACTCCTTTTATTAAGCTAGCATCACCCTAATACCAAAACCAGACAGAGGTGCAAAAAGGAAAGAAAACTATAGGCCTATATTCAGGATGAACTTAGATGCAAAGATCCTGAACAAAATCCTGGCAAACTGAATTCAACAACACATCAAAAGCATTATCTACCTTGATCATGTAGTTGTCATCCCAGGATGTAAGGATAGTTTAACATATGGAAATCAGTCAACATAATACACTGCATAAATAAACTGAATCATAAGAACAACATGATCATCTCAATTGATGCAGAATACACATTTAACAAAATACAACACCACTTCATGTCAAAAACACTGGAAAGAATAGGCATGGAGGGTTTATATCTCAACACAATAAAGGCTATATACAAAGCTCCTAAAGCCCCAATGTTCCCACTGAGATCATGAACAAGACAGTTGTGCACACTCTCACCACTGCTCTTCAACATAGTACTAGAAGTACTAGCCCAAGCAATAAGACAGGAGAAAGAAATAAAAGGGATTCAAATTGGAAAGGAAAAAAATCAAGTTAGCCCTATTTGCACATGACATGATCCTATATATAAATGACTTGAAAGTCTCCATCTCTAAACTTTAAAGGTGATAAATGCCATCAGCAAAGTGGCAGGATACAAAATTAATACACAAAAATCAGTAGCTTTTCCATATGCAAATGACAAATATACAGAGAAAGGAATTAGTGAGCCTGTCCCATTTTCAGTATTAACAAAAAATTAAATACTTTGGAATAAAACAAACCAACGATGTGAAAGACCTATATAATGAAAACATAAAAACACTCAAGAAAGAAACTGAGGGGGACTTGAGAAGATGCTTCTGGATAGGTAGAATTAATATTGTGAAATGGCATTTCTACCAAAGATAATATACAGATTTAATGCAATACCAATAAAAATACCAGCATTATTCTTCACAGAGATTGAAAATCATGATCTCAAAATTTGTACAGAATGACAGCAGGCCTCCGATATCCAAACATAGCCTCAGCCAAAAAAAAGAAAAAGAAAAACAACAACAACAAAAAATCTCTGGTGGTGGTATCACCATACCAGATCTAGAGCTGTATTACAAAGCCATAGTGACAAAAACAGCATAGTAGTGGAACAAAAACAGAAACATAGACCAATGAAACGGAATTGAAGACCCAGATCATAGGGCAAGCAACTACAGCTGCTTGATCTTTGACAAAGGTGCCAATAATGTAGACTAGAGAAAAGACAGCATCTTCAACAAATGGTGTTGGATAAATTGCATGACCATATGTAGAAAAGTGAAATTAGACCCACTCATTTTTCCGTACACAAAAATCAAGTCAAAATGGATTAAAGACCTCAATATCCTGAAACTTCAACTACTAGAAGAAAAAACAGGAGGCACTCTCCATGATAGAGGACTGGAAAAGACTTCCTGAACAAAACCCAGGAGCCCATGAAATTAAACAGGCACTCAACCAATGGGATTTCACGAAGGTAAAAATGTTCTGCACAGACAAACATACCATAAGTACAGTCAATAGATTACCCACTGACTGGCAGAAAATCTTTGCCAGCTATATCACTGACAGATGTCTAATATCTACAATCGACCCAAGACCTCAAATACTAAACAATAAATCCTTCCAAAGGCAATCTACAAATTTAATGCAATTCTGATCAAAATCCCAACATTGTTCTTCACAGAGATAGGAAAATTGACCTCAAAGTTCATATGGAAAAGCAAACGGTCTCGGATATCCAAGCATATCCTCAGCAAAAGAAACACCTCTGGGGGCATCACCATACCTGAACTAATGCTGTTACAAAGCCATAGTAATAAAAACAGCATGGTACCAGCATAAAACAGGAGTATAGATGAATGGAATAGAATTGAGGACCCAGACTTTGGGTTAAGTAACTATAGCTACTTGATATTCAACAAAGGCCCTAATGATATAGGCTGGCAAAAAGACAGCATCTTCAACAAATGGTGCTGGACAAACTGGATAACCATATGCAAGAAACTTAAACTTGATCCACACATCTCTCCATGCACAACAATCAAGTCCAAATGGATCAAAGACCTCAACATAACACCAGAAGCCCGGCTACTACTGGAAGAAAAGTTAGAAGAAACATTCCATGATATAGGAATGGGAAAAGACATCCTGAACAAATCCCAAGTAGCACAGGATCTTAAACAATCACTCAACCAATGGGATCTTATCAAGGTGAAGAGTTTCTTCACAGACAAGCACACAATAAACAAAGCCAATAGATTGCCCACAGAATGGGAGAAAATATTTGCTGAATATCCAACTGACAGAGGCATAATTTATAGAATCTACAAAGTACTCAAAAACCTAACAATAAAAAGTAAAACAACCCACTCACAAAATGGGGCAAGGAACTGGACAGGCAGTTACCACTGGAAGAATATGTATATATATATATATATACAAATGGCATACACACACCTAAGGAAATGTTCATCATACCTAATCATCAGGGGAATGCAAATGAAAACTACTATGAGATTTCACCTTACCCCAGTAAGGATATCAAACATCAAATAGTCCAAAGCAAGTAAATGTTGGTGAGGATGTGGAGAAATAGGAACCCTCATCCACTGTTGGTGGGAATGTAAGATGGTACAACCACTTTGGAATGCAACATGTAGGCACCTAAAAAAACTGGCTATACAGTTACCAACAGACCCAGTTATTCCCTTACTGGGCATATACCCTAAAACCTCCATGCCTCAGCTCAAAGAGATTTGCTCAACCATGTTTATAGCTGCTCAATTCGTAATAGCCAAGAGCTGGAATCAACCCAGATGTCCATCACTAGATGAATGGATAACTAAGATGTAGTATATCTACATGATGGAATTCTACACAGCAGTAAGGAAAAATGACACAATAAAATTTGAAGAAAAATGGTCGAGCCTGGAACAGCTTATTCTCAGTGAACTCATCCAATCACAGAAAGATAACCTCCGCATACTCTCACTCATCTACAGCTCCTAACCTGAATCTACCCAAGTTGCAGATATACCTACCAAGCATCTTGAGCACCAGACAATATGGAGGGTGTGGAGGGAGGGGAGAGGAAGGAAGGGAAGGGGTACACAAAACTGGACCCAAAAGGCAATGGTACCATAAAACTCTACATCCTAAAAGACAGACCAAATGGTTGAACCTCCTCCAGGCCTTTAGAGGGAACACCAGATTCACAAGGCACTGGAGAGGGTATGAAAAAAACTATTCATTATCTCCTCCTATTTCTGCTTCTCTCTCTCACCCTTCTTCCCTCTCCTCTCTCATCCCTCTACCTCTTTTATATCACTTATCCGGTTCTTCCTTCTCTTCTTGGCCGCTGTCCCATAACTCCTGGTACCAGCAGGTGGTAATCACCCACAATGAGCTTTTGATCACAGAGACCTACAAGGTTTCCCAAAAGAAGACACATTTATGTCAGAGCGCTTGAGGACCCATCATAGGTTAGTGTTAAGACACTACTGATGAAGATACCATACACTGTTGGTATGCAGCATGGAGCAACATGGCTGGAAGCTGGAAGAGAGTCATTCCCCAGAAAGTTAGCGTGTCTAGTGGTAGAAGGTGCTACATGAGCGACTGGGGAATAAAGACCAATATCTGTCCAAGCAACACATGGTCTATCTTACTTAGCAGCAAACAACCTGATGTGATGCTCATACAAGTGCAATAGTGGTGCATAGCCATGGTGGGAAACCAACTGTTCTCAATTTGGCTAACTGATCTGCTCAGTGGAACAGATCCCATAGCTGGAAAACAAGTCAGAACCATATCCAAAAATGAACCCACTCTCCACTAAACTATCTCTAAAAAACAATGGTTAACATATCTACTTGGTGCTAACTTTACTCTCCGTTAGGGAATCTGCTTTTCTTTTCCAGATAGACACAGATCCTAAGGAGAGAACCACCCCATCATACCTCAAAAGGGCCCCAACTGAAACTAAGAATAATTGGGGAAATATGCATGAATGCTGTTTTCTTGGCGATCTGGGAACCAGCACAATGGTGAAGGAGATAGACACAGCGAACAATCAACCCCTATCAAACCAGATATCCAGAGACACAGAGGCTCCCAAGACCTCAACACTGAAGCAGACCTAATATGATCCCAACATGGCTCAGGGAAATTTGCGGAAGAGGGGGCGGAAAGAATGTCAGAGCCACACGTTGGGTCATGACACACAGAGACATTTCCTCCTACCTAAAACTAAAGGCTAACCCCACAATGCACGACCCATATACACCAACAAGGTGGGTCCCGGTGGAGGGGGAAGGACAGGGAGGAGGCTAAGAATGGTACCAATTTGAATGCATTCACTGACTACAAAAATAATAAATAAATAAATAAATAAATAAATAAAATCTAAACAATAAAAAAACCACTCCAAATGTGCGGCAGAGAACTAAATAGAGAGTTCTAGAAGAAATACAAACGGCTAATGCACACTTAAGAAAATGTTCAACATCCCTAACCATTAGGGAAATGCAAAATAAAACAACTATGAGATTCTACCTTACCCCAGTAAGGATAGCAAACCAAACATCAAATGAAAACAAATGTTGGTGAGGCTGTGGATAAATAGAAACACTTATTCACTATTCACTGTTGGTGGGAATTTATGCCTGTACAACCATTATGGAAATTAATATGGAGACTCCTGAAAAGCATAAACATAGAGTTACCAACAGACCCTGTCATTCCCTTACTGGACATTTACTCTAAAAGCTCCACATCTCAGTTCAGAGATATTTGATCAACCATGTTTACAGCTGCTCAATTCAATTCATAATAGCTAAAAACTGGAATCAACCCAGGAGGTCATCATTGGATGAATGGATAACCAAGATGTGGTATATCTACACGATGGAATTCTACTCAGCAATAAGAAAAAAAATGACACATTGAAATTTGTAGAAAAATGGTTGAACTTGGAACAAATCATTCTAAGTTAACTCACACAATCACAGAAAGACAACCATCACATGGTCTCACTCATCTGCAATTCCTAACCTGGATCAGCCCGAGTTGCTGACATACCTGAATGGCATCTCAAGGCATGGATGATAGGGAGGGTAGGGATTAGGGAAAAGGGTGTGTGTGGTGGGAAGACATAAAACTGAACCCAAATTGAACTGGTACCATAGAATCCTGAATCCTGGAAGTCAGACCAAAAAGTGGAACCCTCAAGAGGACCTTAGGGGGAGCAACTGAATCAAAGGGCCCTGGAGAAGGTGAGATGAAATCTAACCTCAAATTTCTCCTGTTTCTCTTTCATCTCTGTCTTTTTCTTTTTTTTTTTCTTTTTCCTTGGCACTGGCTTGTAATTCTCTGTACCAGGATGTGGTCTACATTCACAATGAGCTGTTAATCAGAGAGACCCACTAGATCTCCCAAAACAAACAAGACAGACATCTGTCAGAGCACTTGATTACTCACCAGAGGTTAATGGTAAGACCCTACTGCTGAAGACACCATACGCTTTGGCATGGACCATGGAGAGACCTGGTTGAAATCCAGAGGAGAGCCAGTACCCAGAAAATTATCCCATCTAGTGCTGGAAGTTGCTATATGAGCTACCGCAGGAAAGGGGCCATCGTCTGTCCAAGCAACTCAAAGTCTAAGCAACTCAGAAGCAAACAACCTGACGTGATGCTCACACAAGTGCAACAGTGGCACAGAGCCATGGTGGGTAACCAACTGCTCTTGGATTGTCTATCAGATCTGCTCAGTGGAAAGGAAACCATATCTTGAACTGGGAATCAAGTCAGAATCATATCCACATAATGATTCCGTTTTCCATTGTCAAGCTCCCACTAATCTTGGGCTATAAGAGAGTCTAAACCATTTTAATTCTCATTAAATTAATAATGGTCATCACATTTAACCAGTGCTGACTTCATTCTCCATTGGAGAATCTGCTTCTCTTCTTCTGATGGGAGCTGGACCTGAGGAGATAAACCTAGTGCACTCCACTGCAGCCTCAGCTGAAACCACAGAGGAATTGGGGAAATGAGCAAGAGTGCTGATTTCTTACTGAATCTTATACCCGCACAAGGCTGAAGGAGATGGACACTGAGGACACTCAAAATTTACTAAACCAGAGATCCAGAGGCTCCTAAGTGTCCATCACTGAAGTAGACTTAAAATGCTCCCAGCATGGCTCAGATAATTTTGCAGAAGAGGGGCAGAAAGATTGTTAGAGCCACAAGTTGGGACATTTTGTACAGAGACATTGCTTCTCCTCCACAACTGACTGCTGCCAAAATAATGCATGAGCCACAATCCCAATGGGGTTGAACTGCATCCCCAGCAAGGAAGGCCTCTTCAGAAAATGAGCAGAGTCGATAGTGGAGGGAAAGGATGGTACCAACATGTGTTACATACTAAATGAATCCATATCTAATATATATATATATATATATATATATATATATATATATATATATATATATACACACACACACATATGAATGAAACTAAACTACTGCGGTTCTTAGGCTCTGTGACCACTGCTCTCAGTGGCTAAGTCAGTGGTGCTCAGACAGCAGACAGAAATGAGAGAAGCTGGATCCTCACAACAAGTGTTGACCCAGCATCACCAGAGCACCTACATGTGTCAGCCTTTCCCTGGATGTGAGGCTCTGTCCTGGCAGCTGCTCCTCCAGGTGCCCTGAGCTGCCCCTTCCTTTGCTGTGTCATAGGTCCTTGCCTAGTACCTGAGACTGTGGCACTGGTCTAATGTTTCATTAGGGGAAAAGCCATGGTGATATTTCTACTTTCAGAAACGTCACAAAGAGATATGTTTGACAGTAATGACGAATACCCATGCCTTTACATAATGTGACTCTAGATGTAGGTTGAGTGCATATGAGGATGTGTACAGTGACAAGCAAAGGTCTATTCAACATCGGGTAGTACAGAGTGTCCAATAAACTTAAGGGTAAATGGTTTTAAGAAAGAGCATATCTGGATGGAGAGAATTTTCTCCCTTGGAATCAGCCTCAGAAGAGGTTATGCCCCAATTTCCACCATCCTCAGTAGACGTTACGTCATGGTACTAGTCTTAGCCTGCAGAGGGCTTTGGAGAGCTGAGCATGACATGGCATGGACCACAGATGACGTGCGCATCACTCCCTTCAAGAGCAGTTGCCGCCCTGGAACTTTCTGCAATCCACCTTAAAAGGCAAGTGATTTGAGAAAAGCAACACTTCACAGTCCTTCAGTAACATGTGCTCCTCCATCTAGGAACCATCTTCTGAGTGGGGCAGAGGATGACGAAGATGAAGGCAGCTCCAGCAGCACAGTGTCCTCAGCCACGAGCACATTTTGTATAGTTGAACAGTGAGGAGAAAAGCACTGTGGGGATCCAGCCACCTGCAGGGAGCAGATCTGTAGGGAAAGGGAAACGTACAACAAGCCACTGCAAGAGCTGTCCTCCTTCTGCACTCAGATTCCAAAGGATTCCATGACACCCAGGTGCTCAACAAAGGCTTTCTTGAGCACACACCACGATCCCGGCACAACCTGTGCACAAACGGAAACAAGCCCCACCCTAGCAGAGCTCAGTGAGGGAAGGTACACGGACATGCACTGCCTGATCATCCATTCACCTCGTGACAGGGATGGGTGGGAAACAGCATCGCACTCATTGGGGAGGAGTGCAAGGCTGCCCTTGCCCAGCTGTGTGACAGTAGGGACATAGTAGCTGAACTCCTCTCTGTGTCCATGTATTTACCTGAAACGAAATATAAGCAGGCCATTGTGTAACTGGAGGCCATCCATAAGCGTCCATGTCTTACCTAGGTACCTCCATGGAGAGCAGTTGCTCACTGTGTTATCTGGAATGACCAACATCACACCCTTTTTAGACGTGAGGTGTTTAATTATTCTGTTCTCTCACAACTAGGTGAAGTAATTACTTTCACATTGTTGGACAAAGTACCCAAGCAAAGACAGATGATGGAAGAAAACGTTGTACAGTTGTGAGAAGGATTTATTATGGCAGGCCACGCATGGCAGGAGCAGACAGACCGTGTCACAATATCATAAAGGAAGTATGAAGTGCAAATGCAGCCATCAGAGCTAGACTATAACACCTCAAGAGCAACCCCAGTGACACACTTCCCATGGCAAGGTTCTACCTCCTAAAGGTCCCACACCCTTTCCAAACAGCAATACCAAGTGGGCATTAATTAAAACCTATGAGTCTATGGGGGATGTTGTACCTTTAAACCACCACACTAGGTCACAGGACCAAGTAATAGCAAGGACTGACTTTGTCCTCACTGAAGGTCAAGTAGCCCATGGATGCCGTGGCATAGCAGGTGACAAAGAGCCGACTGACCACCAATCAGGGAGTACACAGGCTGCAGACAGGAGTGCTTTCACAAGGCCTGTGTCCCTTGGCAAAGCTGCCGTGCTCCCTGTGGGATATTCAAGAACCCTTCTTCTTCATTGACAAGAATCAGAGTGAAGCCATCCTGAGGAGACTGCATGCTCTTGTCTCTGATGCTCTGGATATTTGACCTTCCATGAGAGCCTCTGGGACAGGAAGCTGGGGTCTTCCATGAGAGCCTCTGGGACAGGAAGCTGGGGTCTTCCATGAGAGCCTCTGGGACAGGAAGCTGGGGTCTTCCATGACAGCCTCTGGGACAGGAAGCTGGGGTCTTCCATGAGAGCCTCTGGGACAGGAAGCTGGGGTCTTCCATGAGAGCCTCTGGGACAGGAAGCTGGGGTCTTCCATGACAGCCTCTGGGACAGGAAGCTGGGGTCTTCCATGACAGCCTCTGGGACAGGAAGCTGGGTCTTCCATGAGCAGCCTCTGGGACAGGAAGCTGGGGTCTTCCATGACAGCCTCTGGGACAGGAAGCCTGGGGTCTTCCATGAGAGCCTCTGGGACAGGAAGCTGGGGTCTTCCATGAGAGCCTCTGGGACAGGAAGCTGGGGTCTTCCATGAGAGCCTCTGGGACAGGAAGCTGGGGTCTTCCATGACAGCCTCTGGGACAGGAAGCTGGGGTCTTCCATGAGAGCCTCTGGGACAGGAAGCTGGGGTCTTCCATGACAGCCTCTGGGACAGGAAGCTGGGTCTTCCATGAGAGCCTCTGGGACAGGAAGCTGGGGTCTTCCATGAGAGCCTCTGGGACAGGAAGCTGGGGTCTTCCATGAGAGCCTCTGGGACAGGAAGCTGGGGTCTTCCATGAGAGCCTCTGGGACAGGAAGCTGGGGTCTTCCATGAGAGCCTCTGGGACAGGAAGCTGGGGTCTTCCATGAGAGCCTCTGGGACAGGAAGCTGGGGTCTTCCATGACAGCCTCTGGGACAGGAAGCTGGGGTCTTCCATGAGAGCCTCTGGGACAGGAGCTGGGGTCTTCCATGAGAGCCTCTGGGACAGGAAGCTGGGGTCTTCCATGAGAGCCTCTGGGACAGGAGCTGGGGTCTTCCATGACAGCCTCTGGGACAGGAAGCTGGGGTCTTCCATGACAGCCTCTGGGACAGGAAGCTGGGGTCTTCCATGAGAGCCTCTGGGTCAGGAAGCTGGGGTCTTCCATGAGAGCCTCTGGGACAGGAAGCTGGGGTCTTCCATGAGAGCCTCTGGGTCAGGAAGCTGGGGTCTTCCATGAGAGCCTCTGGGACAGGAAGCTGGGGTCTTCCATGACAGCCTCTGGGACAGGAAGCTGGGGTCTTCCATGAGAGCCTCTGGGACAGGAAGCTGGGGTCTTCCATGAGCCTCTGGGACAGGAAGCTGGGGTCTTTCATGACAGCCTCTGGGACAGGAAGCTGGGGTCTTCCATGACAGCCTCTGGGACAGGAGCTGGGGTCTTCCATGAGAGCCTCTGGGTCAGGAAGCTGAGGGTCTTTCAGATCAACCTGGCCATGCCATTGTACCCATTGTTTTCAATGTATCTGTTGACTATATTTTAGAAGACATAAAGACTGAACTCATTAGTATTAGTGCAAAGCAGCCAATCCTCCATATGAAGGGTGGACCTTTTCCACATACTTGAAGTCTTTAGTAGGAAAAGACTGACTCCCCCAAAGGAGAAACAGTGATACCAGCAGAATGCCTATGGACATGAACACAAGCCTTCCCTGGTTTTCCAGCCTGCCAGTCTACCTTGAATGTTTTGGATATGCAAGCACTTATAATTACATGTGCCTATTCCTTCAAATCTCTCTAGGAGATGGAATCACATTCACTGAGTTGAAATGGCAATTTTAACTGGAGATTTTTACATGCACACAGGTATGTGGGAGGTATAAAATATATATTTTCCATCGGTGTGTGTATGCATGAGTATGTGCGGGCCAGAATTTGGCATCAGGTATCTTCTTTGATCACTGTCCACCTTGTCGACTGAGGCCAAACCCAGAGATTGCTGCCTCAGCTAGTGCAGCCAGCCAGCTTGCCCTGGAGATGGTCCGTCTCCACCGCGTGAGGGCTGAGGTGACGACGGGCCACCGCACCCACCCAGCACTCACATGGGCGTTGCCGGTATCGACGCTGGTCCTCATGCCTGCGCGTCAAGAGCTTCATCCACTGAGCCATCTTCCCTGACCCCCACTGGTTCTTTTCTTCTGGAGAAGCAAGGCCAGATCACGCAGGCACGACTGTCACAGCCCAGCAGTTTGCAGCAGCGTCGGCGGCACGGCAGTAAACGCAGCAGAGAAAGCATCTAAGGAGATCCCATCTGAATCGCTTTCTACACCTTGGGAAACTGAGGTCAGAGAGGGCAAGTGGCTGGCTCTAAGTGCACAGCCGTTTAGAATTGGAACGGAGAGCAGAACTACATTAAAGACTCATCATTCACTGTCCTATCCGTGAGGCCACGCTGGAAGAAAAATGATATCATGAGGGTTTTCTTGAGGAACTTTGTACCATTGCTGTTATAAGGTTATTCCACCTAATCTCCTCCTGACGCTGGTGCTGGCAGCCCTGTCAATAGATGATGCCTGACTCAAGGACGTTAATGAACTCCGCTAGCACAGAGCGGCTGGTATGTGATAGAAAGATGGCAAGACATCTCCCTCCCACTCTAAGTATAAAGGTCAAATGTCCTGGGCTAATGATAAAGGGGTGTGGCATGCTGCCTCAGCCCTCGCCTCCCTGTGATTTTTTTTTTTTTTTTTATCCAACCAGATTGTTTTGTCATGAGCTCCAGCTCT